>JAGPOW010003395.1:5997853-6008100 GCA_030014935.1 Caiman crocodilus | reverse complement strand
CCCCCCCCCCCCCCCCCCCCCCCCCCCCCCCCCCCCCCCCGGGTCCCCGGAAGCGTGTGGCACGGGGCAGGCTGTAGCTGCAGGGTGGAGCTGGAGCTGGCACTGCACCAGGCTCTTCGCACCAGGGGCTGGGCTCGGAGTGAGCTCTGACAGCACTGGGAGGAGGCTGCAGTCACCCCACATTTCACACCAGCTCTTCTCCCAGCCCCACTCTCACCTGCCACCCAGCACAGCCCCAGCTGAATGCTCCACCTCCACTCAAGTGCCAGGAAAAGTCAGGGCTGTGCCAGGTGGCAATGTGGAGCTGGGAGCAGAGCACTGTTGAAATTTAGGCTGGTTGCATCCTCCTCCCAGTGCTGCCGGAGCCAGCTTCGAGCCCAACTTTTGGCAAGAGAAGCCTTGCACTGTGCTGGCTCAGGCTCCACCCCACAGCTGCAGCCCTCCCCGTGCCATGCAGATCTGGGGGCACATGCCCCCCCACCCTCCCAGGATGCAAGCAGCCATGGGAGCCACCCCCACCCCATAAGCAGCGGCTCTGTCCCATGCCCCACCCTGCCCCTCCTGGGCAGTGCCTACCCCTGCCCCCTCCCTCACTGTGGGAGGTGTTGATCTTTCCCCCACACTCCTTCCCTCCCCTTCCACCACACCCAACTTACTACGTGGAGGCAGCTGTATTGGATATTTGGTCGGCATCGGCTGATATGTCTCCTTTAATATCAGCTATCAGTATCAGCCCCCAAAGTCTCTATTGGTGCATCCTTGTATTTAACTTTTAATCGTTTAATAAACAGCAAGTCTTTGGTTACAAAGCAAAAGAACAGCTACATTATAGCTAGGTTCTCAGCTTGGAGGCTATATAATTATTTGAGAATTAATGTCTCCTGGTTTATATATGAAGTTTATTTTCCTAGTTTTAGGCTAGGTAGATTGTACCCTCAGAATTAAAGGAAAGTTGCTAGTTCATATCTGTCATATCCAGTACAACAGGCAGAGAGGCAGTAGACATTTAGGATGTTTGAAGAAATCGTAAGAGTCCTGTAAACTCCATAAAAAAAAAATAACCCCTTCTATACTCTTTCTGCTCAGTGCCTTATCCTCTAATGGAAAGTATTAGTGTCAACA
This sequence comes from Caiman crocodilus, assembly GCA_030014935.1. Taxonomy (NCBI): domain Eukaryota; kingdom Metazoa; phylum Chordata; order Crocodylia; family Alligatoridae; genus Caiman; species Caiman crocodilus. Next base: position 6,006,978 of record JAGPOW010003395.1, on the reverse strand, counting down.
CCTCCAAAACTGAAGATGTAATCTATAGGTGACTGGTAGGGGCAGCACAGGGGGGCATGTGTCCCTCCTGACGGGGCCAACCCTGCTGCCACCAGTGGCTTCTGTGGGTGCTTGCCAGCCCTGTCGCCACTGCTGATGCGTCCGGGTGCTTGCTAGCTCCATCCCTGCCACTGACACTGTCGGTGCCTTCTGAGGGTGCCCCCTCAGACTCAGGAGGCACCAGTCACCCGTGATGTAATCCTTAACCAAGATTACTACTCCTAACAAACTTCCTTTGCCCTGTTGCCTGGTGCTGCTGAAGCCTCCATTGATTGGTGGAAGAATTAGAAATATTTATGTTTCTTGCAAAAAAAATGGTTTGCTGGTGAAAATGAACAGTGTCTTTCTTTCCTGAGGGGTACTGTCAGGAATAATATATCAGAACTAAAGAATGGAACCAAAAAAGGAGAACTAGGAAGAGCCAAATATATATTTTTTCTATTTAAAAAGCTGCTAATCACTTCTAATTCCTCCCCTTCCCTTTACACTCCCTCCTTCCACAATAAAAAAATAAATAAAAGAAAACAGTATCCAGTATCCTCTAGCAGTAGCAGCTACAACTAATTGCAAAGAAGAACAAGGCACTGGAGAAATAGAACAAGAGTGATTCTTCAACAGCTATGATCTGGCTGTAGGAGGAAAACCAGCAGCAGAATGTAAGAGTTTTTTGACATGCATTTGATCTATATGCATCTTGCATGGGATGTCTTTCTGTAGCTGGATGCATGCTTGACAACAGTTTGCCAAATAACCAGACCCTTCCAAAAATCCTCTAATGATGAAATCATATAGTTTTCAGAGATTTCACTCTACCAGGTACCACTTTGTAATTTCTACATGACTTTTATATTTCAAATGTCCATGCTGAATGATTAGGTTGCTTCTGTGTTGACCCAAAGTTTACAAATGAGATGTGAAATTTTTGCTTATCTATTCTGGGTATTCTGTTTCTTTCCCATCCTGTAAGCTATACAGTTATGCTGACGATAACTGATGGTAGCAACTAAAAACTGTTGGGATAAATTTATCTTTATCTGTGTTGATTTAATGAGCATGTGAGAGCCTGTATCTCTCTAGACAAATGTCATCCTTTCAGTTTTTTGGTATATAGTACAAAGATTTTACCATGTGCTTCTCTCACTATTTTCTCCAAAGGGGTTTTCTCTGGTGAGGGTGTGGAGAAGGAGGCATAGATAGTTCATTTACGTGTAGGAAATGGGGCTGGAAGGGCATGGTATCTTAATGCAATTTGCCATGAGGTCCCTAATAAGTCTTACTTCCGTAAGTCAGTTGGATTCATTCTGAACAACTAGGCTGCATGATCAATTGTCCTGCTTCACATGGCTAAAAGCTTGTGTTGGCACATTTATGGTGCCTTGCTTGGAAGCAATAACTGTAAAGGTGTTTTGAGAGGCTCAAACATTATTTTCTGATCAAAAGAAGCCCTTAATTATTAGATCATTGTTTTGTTTTTGTTTTGTTTTCTTATTTCTGTAATCATACTTGCCAGTTGTAAAGTAAAAACTTCATTTAACTTCTAGTCTCCAGGGCTAGTTTAAGGGGTATATAGGGGTATATTGGTAAGTCCCCAGCTTCTAGCATCAGCACCCGCTTTGATTTTAAAAAGTCAGTTTTTAGCTCTCATTGTTACCAAGAAAGATTTGATAATCCGACACAAATGTAAAAAATGCAGTGACATTTGTCAGTGTCTGCAGATAGCTGGAGACACTAGTTCAAGGTGAGAACTAGCACCAAAACCACTGCTTTAGCTACATCACCACACTATAGGACCCACTGAGCAGGAGGTGGAGAGAAGAGTAATTGTCCATAGCCCCTTTACACAAGCAGACATATCCTGTCCACTCAGACAATTTCTAGATAGCACTGGTCTCTGCTTTTAGCATATGGGGGAACTTTTCTGCCACAGTTGGGAGGGACAAAGGACCCCATACTTCAGCCTTCACAACTGCAAGTAAAGGACATGGGTATGAGTAGTCGTAAACTGTCTGAACATCAAAAGGTTTTTTGAGGGACTGTGTGAGAAAAAGTTTGAACAGCAACAGATAATTTTTCCATAAAGACTATTTCCTTCCCTCAAATTTGTTTTGCATTACAGTCTAGTATTTCTGCATAAGCAGTAAAACAAAATGAAAGTATGGTCCATTAAACAAACATTACTGATAAATGCAGATACTCCACAATATTGCTGCATGCTTAATAATGTGCATTCAACTTTTTGTCTACAGCTGCTATCTAATTATTTCAATTAACTGATCAAGTCTGGGCTCTTTTCAAGATGCTGCTTATGGACACCAAAACTAAATCAAGTGACACTAATAATAATAATTTTCAATTTAAAAACCAAAATAATTGCCAATGTGTTGCTAGCCTCAGTTTGGTTCCTTGTGGCTGGGTATTAACATAAAAAGTCGCACTAAAACTGGCACTCTCTTTAGCAACTTCAGCAGTGAGCACATGCACTCAATGGTCATAGGAACTGAATGACCCATCCTTTCCTCAGATGGGGTTCCTTAAAGTCAAGGTTGAAGCTCACTAAAGTTTGAGAACAATGATGTAATTTTCTATGAAATAGGAAATGCACTATGGCAATCCATGTTGTAGTTGTATCTTGTCTGTTCACTAAAGACTAGATTTTCCAAGCCAGCCGTTTGTGTAAATTCTACATTAAAAAAGGAAAGAAAGATGGCGATAGGGAAAGGGCACACGACTCTGTACTACTGATGTTAAAGTATCTTTGATAAGCAAATACACAGGTAATGTTTTGTTTCCCCATATAGAAAAAATTCTAATTTTTCATACATGGTGCAAATCATACCTACAAATAATTGAAAAATAGCCTGACAGGAATTCATCACATCAATACCCATTATGACTTTCCATTTTTTTTATTTACTGGGGAGCGTACATCTTAATTTTCTTAAGCTCAAATGCTGTCCCTATCACACAGACTAAGTAAATGAGAAATTCTCTGAAGAGGGTTGTTTGGATTAGGGACTGATAATTCTCCCAATTAGTTGAGGGGCTGCTGAGCTGCTCCCAGGCCGCAGTGATTTAGTACCTGCAAACAGCACCAATATTCAAGTTAAAAGTTCTGAGCAGTATGAAATGTGAAGCTGATGTCACTGGAAAATTTTACCAAAATAATTTTGGAACAAAATTCTTTAAATCCATATAAAAACACAGAAGAGCCACAGACCTATACCTCGCTAATAAAACTGTCTGCTTTTTTTGATTGAATGTCATTTGAAATTGTACTTATTATGTTGCAAAGTAACATGCAATGGGGTTGCCTCTTAACATGACCCTGTTAGATTTTCTCACAAGTGGCAATCTCTATTCAAAAGTGGAAGCTGCATGACGCTACAAGGCAGGTCAAATGGCACTATTTAGAAAAATGAAGAGTGGTGCTTCACTCTAATAATTTTGCAAAAAGTTAAGCAACAATAACAAATTCCATGAAAATGAAAGCTTGGAGTTAACAAAACTGGAGCTGTAAAGGCCTGGTGAATGCGTTCTCCATGCTTTTCAAATGAGAAGACTAGAATTTATATTGAAAGGAAAACTAAAAGCCTCTGTTCCATTTTCATAACGTTCTTCTCAATCACAGTAAGAATGATCATATCTCAAAATAACAGTTGTTCCACATGGTTTGAAACTTCTTTGAGAGGTCACCTTATAGAGTTTCTCCCATCCAGGTTCTTTCCAGGTTATACTACTGGTATCAGTGCCATCTTGCAACCTGCAAATGCATTTTGAGAGACCTCTATCAACACTGGCACCTGAATTCCAGAGGGGCAGAGTTCAGAATGTGCCCTAGTTTTTCTTCTTTTTTTTTTCAGTGCTTGGTGCAAAACTCAGTTTAGTGCATTAACAAGATGATAGAGCAAATCAACTGAAAACCTCTAATGTTATCTAATCACCCATGAATAGACAGCAGTTTCTATGTGCCTTCTAACTCCATGGGGCTCACAGGGAATGAGCAGAACCCAAAGTCGAATTTAACAATCAGCCTTCTTAGAAATGAAAGGCAGATGTTCTTGTTGACCTATGATGAGGGCAAGAAACAGCAGAAAAGCTATTTGCAATAGACACATGAAACTGCGGGGAGAAACACCGGTTGGAAATTGGTTTCTTTTCTGGGGTTTCTGGTGATGACTTTCTACTCATCGTTTTTCATTTCAGAATGCTAGGGCCAATCAGACTGATGTACGTGTTTTTTTCTTTCTTGCTTAATAGTACTTGGAAGTCAACACTCGCTGCAGGTTAGAGAATGAAACAAAGAAAGGAAATGGTATGCTGTAGGTTATTTACAGATTGCTGCTGAGCAAATTTAATCACAGACCTTCTGTAACTCTATCATCATTTCCCTTGATGAGACTATCACAGTCTTAAATTTTGTGTAGGAGGGGGGAAATAGACATAATCCAAGTATAACAGGAACAGTCAATTCTGCTGTGATGGGAAGAACTACTGCATTATTACCAATACATTAGACCAACTTTCACATTGCAGTTAATGGCCATTAAAATTCCCTTGGCATTTCTCTGAGAAGGTAACTGAGCACCTCAAAGAACCTACATTTTTAGCCCTATGAAAGAGGACAGAATACTTCATAAATGATTGTGCGTACTGTGTTCCTTGTGAATTCCTTGCATGTAACAGCTGTGCATTGATATATATCCTGGATGTCATGGATTATAAGGAAGTTTCCAATTATGGTAATCAATTATCAGGGAAGACAGGTGCACTTCTCTCCTTTTAGACCTGAATTTTCCTCCCCGCTCCTCATGCAAACTTCTGCCATTCCGTCTCTTATTGTTACATTCTAACTGCAAGAGTTGAATTAATAATTGACAAAATAAATGTTATAACAAGGAAATAACTTTCCATTCTTTTCAGGCTATTATTTTTCATTTCCGTGGTACTTGCCTGCATGTTGTTTTCTCTTTGCCTTTTTGTAATGAAAAGTCATTGCTGTTTGCTTCTTCCTCCTTGGTGATATCACCAGATAGCCATTTTTTTTTACTCTACCTTGATTATCAAAACTTTGTTTGCTTTGGTGTCAAGTCATGCCTTTTTAGAAGTATTCTCCAGCTCCCTCTCTGCCTTTCCAGCATCTCCTGTCTCTTCTGGGATGTCCAAAAAATTCTAGTAGTGCTATGGTTATCTGTTAATCATGCTGATCTAACTGTACAACAGGAATCACATATCTTTACTGGTTTTCCTGCATATTTACAATATGAAGTTTAAATACATATTAAGTTTACAATATGAAGTTTAGACTCCACATCATAATTTTTGTGCCTGGCATGATGTAACTCACTATATATGTATCTATTGTCACTTCTCTTCCTCTCCCAGATTTTTGTGCATTTCCAGTCCTCTCTTTATGTATTACTATCTTTTACCTCCCTTCTCCACTTCCTGTTTCAAAAAAGCTTCTCACAGTAAAATCATCCTCTCATCTTTGGCCCTCCAAACATTTCCCTTATTGTTCCCCTTTTGCACAACTGCTTTGAACATATTTCTTTCACTATTCCTTGCTGATCTGATATCCCCATGCATACTATCTCTACATCTGCAGAAAACTGAGCCACCCTCCTTTTATTTTCTTTTGGTATGCTCTACTTTGAGCTATCGAGGTTGATGATATTTCTATAAGGATGATTACCACAATATTATCTATCAAACATTTTCATTACTTTCTGCATTATGCAACAAGGTTCCTGCCTCAAGAGACCTTCCTGCTAAAATGGAAGGACATTTCATTTCAGATTTACAATTATCTCAGATGAACATAGATCTTATTGTTTTTTCTTTTCTTTTAAATTGAAGCAAAGAACAACAAGTCCTTTAAAACTGGAACTCATTTCCGCACTCTACAGAAGGAAGGAGAGCTCTTCACTAGACACTGAGTATATGTAGAAATCCTTCAGACTGAGGCAGCAATATAAATCCTTTCTGAGGCTTTGACAGGACTTTAGTCTCTCTAAGTGTAACTATTCAGGTAACTGAACCCAGAATATTCTGGCTGTTTTCCCGGACAATTTATTCTTATACTGTTTATGTCCCTCAGTAGCTCATCTGCCTGAATCACTGGAGTGAGGATTAGAAAAATTGTTATTTTGGACTTTCACCTACATCTCTTTAAAGTTGATGACTACAATAATATGGATGTCACAACTCATGCCTCTTCAAACCATTTGTTCATTGGGAGTTGAAGGCTCATTGTGTTGTTGTTAAGACTGCTGTAGATTCCAAAATATTAGTTTATTTTTCCTTGTTTTTTTTAATAAGCCCATTTCTGAGGATGTTATTGTATATAGAGGGAAAAGAAGTCATATATAGCTTACTAAATGAGTTCTAATGATCAGTGTTGGTTAACAGGACTCTAATATTTAATAGATAGTAGTGTAGCAGGCTCACCTTTCAGAGCTTGGGTTAAGTTTCAGGCTTGAGATCCTGCTGTTTTGATTGGTGGAGCCCATGCACCAATCAGGAGGCAGTAGGAGAAATAAAGCCACGCCCCTTTCCTGAGGGAAGGGGGGAAAGAGCTCCCCCGGACTTGACTGAAGACTGTAAACTGTCAGGTCTGGAAGACTGTAGGGGCAGAGCCCTGGAGAGAATGAAAGGAGCTGTGTGTGCGCCCAGCTCGAGAGGGAAGATGCAGTGAGGGACTCACAAAGAGCAGAGCCAAGAAAAACTGGAAAGCTCTCTCTCAGTGGGGAATAGGTTCAAGGCCCCCAAAGCTGACGCTGGAGGAGCAGGTTTGGGAGCAGTGCGAGACCACTTGGGCTCTTGATGGCGCACAGGAACAGTGCATAGAGACCCAGCCCTGGGAGCAGTGTGAGACTACTCAGGCTCATCACGGAGCATAGTTCAGTGCACAGAGCCCAGGCTTTGGGAGCTGCAAGCGGCGACTTGAGCCTGCAACCCCAGCAGGGCCTTGGGGCGCGCAGTGAGGCAGTTCAGGTCTCATCTCCCAGCAAGCAGCAACGTCCCACGGTGTGCAGGGTGGCGCATGTGCCTAAGCCTTGGGAGCCAGGGAGCTGCTTGGGTTAGTCACCTGGTGTGAGGATGGCTGGCTGGAGCCTGAAGGGCCTGACCTGTCTAAGACAGCCTCACTGCTGAGCCAGGGCACGGCAAAATGGTAGTATTGCAGCCTGAGGGTCAGCACCCAGGAGCCAGCAGCAGTAGCGCAGCACCTGAGAGGAGCCGAGTCCTCGGTGCCAGAGTGGGGCACAGGGTGGAGAGGAGCCCAGCAGCACAGGAAGGCCTGGAGAAGTGCTCCAGCGGAGGAAACCACATCGAGCTGTGCCCTGACCACCGCCACCTGAGGGAGCGTGAGTCATTGGGCCCTTGGGTCACACGGGGAAACCATTTGGGGCAGGAAAAACCCAGAGAAGGGGCTGGGTGATCAGCTTCCCCTTCCCCCCTGCCTAGTTAAGGCCCTAAGGGGAGGGGCCCCTGGTGCTTCATGGACACCCCACCAAGGGACTCCATTGGAAGGAGGACTATTTCTTGCCATGGGTCAGGGATTATATTAAGGAAATAGATGTTATTAAGATTGTTCATGTTTGCACCTTATATTTTGCGATTGAAATGTTGTATTATGATGTTGTAAATAGTGTTATTTAGGGTTTGACCTTGGTTATTGGTTAGTGTTCTCTGTGTAAATAGAAGTATATGATATTTAGTTTTAGGTTTATGTATATTGTAACTCAATAAATTGTATATAGTTAAGAACTTTGGGCTTGGACGAACTCTACAGAGGAAAGAGGGATCTGCTCAAAATTCTGGCTTCCCTCTCACAGTACCCCCTCCTGCCTACCCATCCTATCCTATTGAGAATAGGACATACCCTTGGGTGTACTCGGGTTACAGTAGCTTTAAAGGAGCAATGATGAAGCCATAATGCTCCCCATCTCACCAATTAATTAGTGGACTGTTTTATCAATCTAGCATCTTTCATGAGTCCAAATAGTTGTTTAAATTGTATGCACTCTGCTAAATTATTTTTACCAGGTTTAGGTATCAGAATCACTACCAGAAAAAAATGGAACAATACCTTACTAAAGAAGTAGTGACTGTGGCCTTCTCAATTTTGAAGTGAGAAACTGTCATATGTAGTGCTGCATTGTGTACTTAGCAGAGAGGAAAAAAACACTCTTTCATATCCCATCTCAACAATCTTATGGAATGGTACTCATTTTATAACCTATTTGTACACTAGATGCTTTGGGTGGGTCATTTCTCAATGAGTTTATGATAAAAGAAAGAAATGTGAATTGGATATAACAGCCTTCTATCTTCCTTATTATCTTCTGCTGGTATTACATATTTTATGGCCTTTGCCATTACTATAAAGAACAAAAACTTGAGAGAGGATTCAGTCATCAGTTCACATAAATAAGGTTTTCATGTTTACTCCAAGAGAACATGTCAGCTGCTGATTTCCTGCAACCCACAAATGAAGAATTATCTCAGCTATCATCTGAATACCATGGGCACCAGGAGAAATGACTCAGCATTCCTGGGGGAGCTGACTCTTTTTTTAATATATATAATTTTGTTGAAGTGTTCTTTTTTTCTTGTTGGTAATGTCTACATGGAAGGTACTACCACTAATTGTAATTAATATGCAGCAATATGGTGAGCTGATTGAGTGAAATGGAACAAGACTGTGATAATAGGTTGCATTGGTATTTACAAGTCAGAGACACTCAGATTAGCTGAATTTCAACCTCAGTTTTGCATCATCGATCTATGCTGGATTTTAGGATAGACACATATTTGCACTGCATTGCAAAGCCAGTTATTCTTTTCTGTAATCCATTCAGACACCTACATGTGCCCCTGACTGTGCAGCTGGTACTGCACAGTCCTTTAGTACTTGCTAAAATAGCAAAACTTCTGGATATGAGCTTGCAGATAAATTTGCAGTGCTCCAGTATTAAAAGCAGTTGTCATCATAGTATCATAGTACCTAGGGTCAGAAGGGGCCTAGAGCAGGCCATCTAGTCTGACCCCCTGCCAATGGCAGGAAACGAGTGCCAGGGTCACAG
>JAGPOW010003395.1:5984181-5997753 GCA_030014935.1 Caiman crocodilus | reverse complement strand
TCCCCCCTCAGCCTCCGTTTACTGAGGCTGAACAGGTTCAGGTCCCTCAGATGTTCCTCATAAGGCCTATCCCGCTGCCCACATATCAATCTAGTGGCCGTCCTCTGGACCCTCTCGAGGCCGTCCACATCTCTCTTGAAGTGCGGCGCCCAGAACTGGACACAGTACTCCATCTGCGGCCTGACCAGCGCTGCATAAAGGGGGAGGATCACCGCTTTGGACCAGCTTGAAATGCATCTTTGGATGCACGCTAGGGTTCGGTTGGCCTTCCCAACCACCGTCTGACATTGGCGGCATCTTAGATTACTGTAATTGAAATACTCCCTTAGCTTTTATAGTACCGGTATTCCTCCTCTCCTGTAAAGTACCAAGTACTAAATGGTGGTATGTGGATTGTTTCTGACCCTACAGCGCAGTAGTTCATTGATACTGCGCAGTAGTGTCAGCATCACAGTTCATGCCCGTTGATGCTATGGTGCCATAGCATCCTGTGTAGATGAGCCCAGGGTGGAACAGTCTTACTATGACTGTGCAGTCACTGTACTGTAAGTAAACCTGGAATCGGGCTGAATCTGTAGATCAAATTAAGTAAACATGGAACCATCCTACATCTCTATACAGAGGGTGCTAAGGTAGTCTTAAACAACCTTTATGCTTGATTGATTTTGGGCTGCTCTACAGTGGTGCATCCTAGGTGGATGTCTAGGTTGCGTCAATCTTTCCCTGGCTGCCTAATAGCTGCAGTGTACGCTGGAAATACTCGGTGGTATGCTCTACATATCCTGGCATGGTTCTTTCTCCACCTTAGCCTTTATAACTGTTAAACAGTTGCAGTCACATATAGTTCCTGCTCCAGGGGAACTATCCCTTACCCAGACAAGGGCTTTCCCATACTTTTATGGGACCTCAATAGTATCCAGGGATCTGGCCAAAAAGAGAGTCCCTTTCCATTTATTAATTAGTACTATAGACTGGCAAAGTCAGTGTGACTGATATCATGTAACACAGGATGATGATTCTGCATTGATGATTTGTCCATCAGTTCTCCAAGACAGGATAATGACCTATAGCAAACTGAACATACTTTAGCAGTGTGCCAGTCTCTAGCTCATTTATTTCAAAGAATACAATAATCCTATTTGGCCAAAACCTTTCTAGAGTCATTTACATAAACGGAAAAACACCTATGCCAGTGCACTGCCATATTTGGTACTGCTTTCACAGCCACTTGCACTGATACAAATGAATACACTAGCTGAAAGTGAGTGGAGACTCTTTTATGAGGTGAATATTATTCTCTCCCACACTTAGATCTGCATTTGGGCCATTTTTTTTATTGTTCTCCTATTTATGCATGTCAGCCACTCTGTGGGAGGAGAGGTAAAACTTGGAGAAAACTAAGTAAAACTGCCCATAAAGAAAAATAAATTAAATAGAATACTTTCAAATATGCTTAGAACAGCTGGAGGTGTGCTTAGCAATGTCCTAATTAGCAACTAATTTCCAAGCTGATAGGCAGAGAAATACTGGTACTATAAAAGCTAAAGAAGTATTTCAATTACAGTAATCTAAGATGACAACTGCTTTTAATACTGGAGCACTGCAAATTTATCTGCAAGCTCATATCCAGAAATTTTAGTAAAGGCAAGGTCAAAGAAATACCTCCAGAAGAACAGAGTAAAATATACATGGAACCATGTCCCACAGTTCTTATTTTCCCTTCATCCAAGGAAATCTTCAAAAGCTATCAAGGAATTTGGACTGACATGGAACTATAGGATTTGATCCACAGATATCCATAAATGTTCAGGGAGCATCAGTAACTTCCACTTATGGGTCAAAGATTTATTTACATACATTTTTAAACTTGATTTTGTGTGTGTGTGTGTGTGTATACAGATATATGTAAACGAACAGTTAAGGATATTGCAAATAATAAGGTACTAGTAGATAAACAGACAGATTCATGTCCCCTCTGCTGCTTAAAGATGCACATAACGGGGTGAAACAAGGAAACATGTTTTATTGTTTAATTTGAAGACAAAAATATAAATTTGGATTGTTGTTGTTAACATGGCATATACCTTATCGACAAATACTATAACTCCTCCCTCTTCATGCTAATTGCTAGGAGTCAATTACTGTACTTACTCGGATCCAAGACAAGCTTTTTTCCCATCACCTTGGGGAAATAAAGGCTTCCTCTTAAACTGGAGCACCAGCCCAGGGAAGGTAACAACTCAGCTCTGGCTCAACCTTGGACTTGGGGCCAAAGCTGAAGCTGAGTGCTCCCTGCCCTAGGCATAGGGGAAGACTGCATGGTACAGGGAAGGGCATGAAGGGAAGACCCATGGTATGTGGCTTAGGGGGAAGTGCAGGTGTCTATGGTACTTGTCCCCCAGTGTCAGCTGTCCATTGCCTGGGTACTGCTGATATTCATCTCCAGCCCCTCTGGCATGCCCTGCCTGGTCCCCAGAACTTCTGTTACTGTTTTTCCCTGGCCAGGCTGAAGCCACCATTGACTGCCATTGGGCCAGAGCTGCATCCCAAAAGGTAAGTAGCAGGAGGCAGCAGGGGGTGGGGGAAGCAATAAAACAGGCACTGGGTGGTGGGGGGTGAGGAGCAGGTGGAAGGAGGGATGGGCAGCAGAAACAAGCCCAAAGGAACAAGGGGGCAAGTGGAATGGGTCTGCCACTTGCCCAGGCATCCCCTGCTTCTGCTTTGTGGGGGATGGATTTAAAACACCCCTCTAATTATTAGAGTATAAGCATGGAAAAATATTAATTTTTAATTTTCCATGTATGGAATCTAATTATTGAGTGGGGGTTGTCTTGAATTTGAGTAAATATGGTGTTCATAAAGGTCTTGATGATAGTAGGGATGTTTCCTATGGCTAGTGGTGGGTTAACTGCTTATATATATGCTAAAACGCAGCAAGAAAGAACATCACCTAGTATTTCTTGTGCATAGCAGAACTGGAAGTGCAAGAAATCCCATAAGAGAGTGTGGTATTGTGAGACTTAACACACATATTGTTCAGGTTAGATATATGCAGGCAGAACATATAGGCGTACATAGACAAAACGCAATGGAATGATGGGAGTTTCTAGTAGCTGGGTATCAACACCCTGGGATTTTATACCTACCAGTCCAAAATTAAGTAGAGATAACTGCATGCACAAAAGGGACAGACACACTTTTCAGTTAAGTGTTTCAACTGGTTATCTGTGCGCTCAATTAACATGATTGCATAAGGGCTAGTACTTGTATGCATGAATTATACATAGGCAGACAAAGTTCTTTGGGTGAATCTGGTATCTTTTATTGGACCAACTTAAATAGTTGGAAAAAAAAACTTTTCTCAGCAAGCTTTTGGGTTTAAAAACCTTTCTTCAGGCTGAGGTTTTTGAACCTGAAAGCTTGCTAAGAAATTTTTTTTTCCCAACTATTTAAGTCGGTCTAATAAAAGATATCAGATTCACCCAAATAACCTTGTTTGCCTGTGTCCTTAGACCAACATGGCTACGACCTACACCCTTGAATTATACATACACATTTTAAGCAGGATTTTGGAGATTTGCTGTGTTGAAAATGTTGATTTTCAATGCTTAAAAGAATTGGAGCTGAATGACAGAGTTATTAGACTTCACCCATCTCGAACCATGACTGATTATGACTATTGTATCATCCAAGTAAAAAATGAATGTTATACAATTCAACTTGCAGTCATCTTGAGTTAAGAGTACCCCTCTAAACACAGAATATTTCCAATGAAGTAACCATTATGTACAGCAGTTCACTATGAAGTAACGTATTTCTATTTTTGAAATGCCATACCACATTTCTACTTTCATCTGGTTGTTTTAGATGCACACTCTTGAAATATTGCCCATGAAGTAACAAAAACTCCATTTTCTACTTTCTTTTAAAAACAAGTTTCCACCTCTCTTCAGCTACTGTATAACATAAAACTAAAATCCTTAGTTCAGAGGATGCATACACATCTTCATTTTATTTTTAAATCTTTAATTTAAAGGCAGTCGCTCTCCATGTCATCATTATTATTATTATTTGAAATGTATGAACATTCATCCTTTTCCCCCTTTACAACAGGTGTGAGTTCATCATGATGTTTTTCAAGATCACCTGAATATTATCCCAACGCCAGTTTTTGCCTTTCATCTAAATAACATCTGTTTTTCATTAATGTAAAACAAGCCTACAGTGAGTAAATTATTTTTTTACTAAATGCAGGAGGGTTAGAAATACATGCAGGGCAGTGACATTTGGCAAGATCATGCAGCATATATTATGCGCTAAATGAAGTGCAAAGATTCATAAGGCATATTAGTAATTCTGTTTAAGAAAGATAAGGGTTTGTTTCTTTGTTTTTTTGCATACATACTAAATATATCCTCAATTAATTAATAACATGTTAGTACCTGGTTACAAAGTAAAAGGGACCCAAATTATGGGTCTTCAGCTAGTAGCTATCAATGTAACTCCATTGACTTCAATGCAGAGCACATTTCACTATCTAATGGTCACTGTAGAAAAATAACATTTCTTCATTGGAGTTTCTCTGATGTATAATCATGTGCAGGGATGCAGGGATTCAGTTCAAGGCTTTATACTGCAGGGTATAACAATATCTCCTACATTTAAAACCAAATTTCATTTTGTATAAAGTTCAGGTACTGAAAATGTCTCATCATGTAGACTCCATCTCTGCAAAGAGATGATTACCTAGATGGACTCCCTATCCATGGTTCTGCAGGTAGAGTTCTTTCCCATTTGTGACTGCAGAACACCCTTCTCTCTAATTGCAGCCCTTACTTCCATGGAAAATAAATATTTGGGTGGGGGGAGGTGCAGAGTTTAAAAAGTACAAATTGAAGTTGTATGTTTATCTCCCAGAGAACTCAGCAATTTCATTTGTGCCTCTCAAAATGTCCTCCTAAGTAGACAAGAGGATTAGAGCAAAGTACCATATAACAAACCAGTTTTCCATAGTTCAAGTGTCTATGAACCATATTTTGGAAACTGATGCTTTTCTTGGCTTGATTAGGAGAAATGGTTGTCACCATCTAATTAGTCAAGAATATTATAAAACCCCTGACCATTTGGGGTGTAAGCAGATGTTCCATTTCTCCTGGAAGAAAGCTTTTTGTTCTAGGACCCTAAAGATATACAAAGCCATCTTCTTACTTAAATTGTCTGGAAGTACCAGAAATAAAATGTGCTAACACTTTTCTCCCCCCTGGCCCCAGGCCTGTCCCAGTATGCAGTGTACAAATAGTTTATAGATACAATGCTGTATACAGTAAACTAAATGTGGCTTATTAAGATTAATTGCTGTTCATTGAGGGAGAAGTCTGTTACAGGAGCATCAGTGCAGCTTGAAGAGGCTACTTGTGTGAAGGGCTGTAAATTTCCATTTTTACCCACAATTTGTCAAAATCAGGACCACTTCAAATGAGACATCTGTTTCATAGCCTCAGTGAGTTACCCTGAACTTTATTACTGATTGAGGATATTTATCTTTGGACACAGGTGACTGGTAGGGGGACATGGGGGGGCATGTGCCACCCCCTGAGATTGCCCCCTGAAAGTGCTGGGGAGCCCTTTGACGTGCCCCAGCTCAGCACCAGTCAGGATGGGGCCAGGCAATTGTACAGCTGGGGACCACACTGCTTCTCTACCCAGCCCTGCCCTCCCTGACTGCTTTGGAGCCCGGAGCATCAGAGAGTGCTCCAGCCAACCAGAACACTGCCCCACCTCCTTCTCCTGTGTGGTCCCTCCCTCCCCCTGCCTACCTGTAAAGAGCATGCTTCGATCCCCCAGCAGAGGTGCTGTTCCTGTGGCTGGGAGAAAGGTAAGCCTGGGGCTCTTGTGGGGAGTAGGGGTGGCCCTGGAAGGGGTAGTGGTGTGCTTTGTGCCCCCCCCATCCCTGGTGTATAGGAGTGGATATTGGGATTTTGGCCCACCCCTGGGCCTGCTCACAAATTTTGTCCCCCTCTCCCCTGCCCCCGACTCAGGAGGCACCAGTTACCCATGTCTTTGGAAATAAATCATGTAGAGCTAGGAAACAAATCTCTCTCTCTCTCTATCTATATCTATATAAATATTTCTATATACATGAAATATCACACTGATAAAATGAATAGTGACTCACCTATAGGGAAGTAAAAGAAATAGGGCAGATGCTTCAGATGCCCATGCAAAGAGAGAATAAATAGAGTGAATGAATATTTTTCTATCTTTCCCACTAGCTGTTTATGGGGTCAACATTATGAGCCATGCCTTCTGGGCCATTATTCTTGGATCTTTGGAATTAGAAATGCAATGAATTTAGAAATAGTTTTTTAGTACAAAAACGCCTTGATTGACTAGAGTCAGAATGTCATTTTCATAAGTGCTTTGCTGTTGTGAATGTACAGAGTGGGTATTTTTTACTTGCAAATTGCTTTGGCAGTGTACCCAAGTTTTATATGTATGAGCACATCCTGTCATATTATGTTGCTTATTCTGTTGTTATATCCTTAACAAAGGAGAAGATTGCAAATTACAAATGCTTCTGGTTGATTTGAGGGAAATCAACTCTGAGTGCAACTTATAACACAAGTTAGAGGAACCACACCTAAAATTTATGATAGAAAGCTTCAAGCACAATCCTGAGCAAGAGTATTTTCCGTGGACCCAATGAAGTATGCAGTGCACACATGCCTCTCAGGATTAATTCTTAGGTTACAGTGAGCTTGGAAAATTGCTATTTCTTGACCTAAAAGGAGGTTAAAACACTTTCACTGGAAATCGATTCACTTTAAAGTATTTAGCACTGTTCATATTTTGTAGAAGTATATATGACAGGGCTGGTTTCAATTGGCACTTTATGTAGCAGTTGTGGGAAGCCCATCAGACACAGAGAAATCTGAATGAGAGTTTAACAAGATGGGCCACTTCATTTTTTTTTTCTAAAAAAATAATCCAGAACTGGAAATATATATTCAAATATGCAGATGTTCTGTAAATCTTCTGTTCACGTATATGATTCAAATAAAGACAAACTGATTGCTTACAACCCCCCCCAACTCAATTTGCTTTTAACCCTGTTTTTTGAAGAAACATTTTATTATATATCATTAGAAATTGTAGCATGCAGCAAATTCATCATGGTGTAACTTTGAATTCCAATTACTTAATGGAACACGTCAACATGAAGTCATTGATGACAGCTCAGTTGGGCTAACAATGGATTTATCTGAATTTCTGCAGGAGACTTTGAGTGAGCTTTTCAGAAGTGCCTAGTGTTAGCCTAACTGTGTCCTCATGGTAGTCAGTGGTAAATATTGTAATAAATAGGGCAGCATTAAATAAAAATTAAGTGCTTTTGAAAATCCCATCCTCCTCGAAGAAGACAAAACACACACTTTTGCCTGAATGTCAACTTGACGTACAAAAGTGAGTGCTCACTGTATATTTCTGTGCAAATCATGAAGATAATGAAAACTGACCCTGTAATCCATCATTTGACATATCCTACTAAGTAATAGGATCATTTCATTATTCATCAGTGAATGAGAAGTATGATAACAAAAAGCTGATTTGAGGAAAAGAGAATGAGAAGTTTGGGCAAGAGGCAGATTTCAACATATATGACAAGTTTAATTTTAGGAGGAGTTAGTTAGCTGTAAGGCAGGGTAGAATTGTACCTTATAGAGTAAATGAATCAGAGATGCATAAGCCTTTGTAAGATGCAGCTTATTTAATCAGATTCTATAAAGGAACTGCAGGTAACAGCTTCTAAATATGAGGTTGTTTCAGAAATTAATGAGAAAATGGCTGCCCATGCTGTACGTTTGTGACAAAATGGGAAACTACATAGCAGTTGGAAACATGGATGGCAGTATTCTTGAAGGCACCCGTTGTTTCATGCTGAACATATGTATAATGCTAATGAGCATGTAAACATCATGGCCTTGCAGCAGTCAGTGTGCACCAGAGAAGAACAGTGTTCTGTCATATATTTTGTTGTGGACCATGGGTATGTCGCCTAGTGAGATTCACTGTAGGATTGTGGCACAATACATTAAGAACTGTGTGGTCAAGGGAAGATTCTATGAGTGGATGGAGAAGTTAAAAAATGGCCACACATCTGTAGTGGATGAACTATGGATGATCCCAGGGCAGGATGCCTTGCCATAGCCATGATGGAGGACAGCATTGCCAAGGTCAGCATTGCTGCATATATGAACAGGCAAGTGAGCATTCCTGAACTAGTGGCAGAAGTAGGCATAAGCACTGGCAGCATCTACTCCATTTTGCATGATCACCTGAATTACTGGAAAATGTGTTCCTGTTCGGGGCCAGAGCTGATGGCTAGAAAATCATATTTAGAGGTTTGCTTTTAGGAATTGGCTTGTAGGTAAAGTAGATATTGTATTAAAACAATGGTCTAGGGGAATGGTAAGGGTTAATTGATTTAAAAAAACCTGTTTGTCTCACAGTTTCACAGCCTTGAAGGCAGAAAGGGTTTCTGAGGACAATGGACACACACATCCTGCAAAATTAAAAACATTTAATCTTTATGCCCATAATAGAGAGACCTGGCTCCAGGGCTACAGTACCCACTTGCAACAAAAAATCCTTGGGAGTTTCAGTTTCAAATGAAATGACCAAATTTAGGTGTGTACATCTGATAGATTTATGCTGATAGGATTTTGGCTGACAAAAACAGAACATGGACAGTGTGATGGCCCCAAGGAAACAAGTAAGCGATAACTAGAAATGGAGAGTCATTGGAGGAGAAAGAATACAAAAGGAGGAGTTTTCAAAATAGCAAGTAGGCATTGACTCCTGACCACCAAGGTTGCTGAAGTCAGATACCCAAGCAAAGAACCTCAAGGTACCGGATGCACTGCTCATTTGTGTATATTCTGGGCACTGGGAAATTTGGGTAATGTATGTTGTAATCACCTTGCTTGCTTTGCCTACATTGCTCTTATTTCCTATTACTGTGTACCACTACAATTTGCCGATTATCAACCGGAGGTTGGTCTCAAGGTTGTGCTTACCTGTTGCAGGGCATCAGGGCTGGGTTGTGAATCCAGTGGCAACAAGAGCAACTAATAGATGTGCAGAAATGACAACACGAGAAAGAAGTGCAGAAATGACGAGTATTCAGCCTCTACAACGTATACCGGAAGAAGATGCAAATCATCACTGGAGATGAAAATTGGATCCACCATTATGATCCTGAGAGCAAAAGGTAGAACATGTCATGGAAACGCACATAACTGCAGCTACCACAAAAATTTTACATTGAACCATCCACTGGCTGGGTCATACTTATCCTGTTTTGGGATTACATGGGACAGTGCTCCTTGTTCACTTTACAGAGCATGGGGTTACAATCAACAACACCACCTACTGATACATTTGCAAAACCATCTGAAGCCAGCTATTTGGACCAAACATTGCAGAAAGCTCAAGCAAGGTGTTCTGCTCCAGCATGACAGTATTAGGCTTCATAGTACATGGGTAACTGTCATAACTTTGCATACACTAGACTGGAAGTCTTATCTCATCCACCTCACAGTCCTGATCTTGTGCCAAGTGATTATCACCTGTTTGAACTATTGAGGGAGGATCTTTATATGGGCAGATTCACCAGTGATGCAGAGGTGCAATTTGCACTACAGGAGTGACTATCATAGCAACTAAAAAGCTTCTTTGAGGGCAGTATCAAGAAACTTATGGCTCACTGGAATTACCTATGTTGCAACCCAGGGTGACTGTGTAGAGAAGTGATGTAGTTCAGTAGATGATCATTGCACATCAGTTGATTTTATTTTGAAATTGCTGTTAGTTTCTGAAACACCCTCATAGAAAGTAGAGACTAGAATGCAAAAGGTAAGGAAGGAGAGGAAAAAGCAGGATATACTGATGAGAGACAAGGTGGATAGGAGAGAGAAAAACAAAGCAGTTAACTTGCAGAGGGACAAAATAGTTATACAAGCTAATCCAGGTAACAATAAGAATTTGTAGTCTTTGATTAGAGATTTCTTTTGATCTAATCCTTCAATTTGTCTAGGTCACTCCGAATCCTAGCCCTACCCTCCAGTATATTTACTACTTCCTGCAGCTTGGTGTCATCTGCATACTTGCTGAGGGTACACTCTATGCCATCTTCCAGGTCATTGATGAAGACATTGAATAAAATCAGCCACAGCACCAACCCCTGGGGCATCCCACTTGATAGCAGCTGCCAACTAGACATCGAGCTGTGACAGAATGCCATCTCTGTCTCTCCCCAAACTCTGCTATCTGACAATTTGGTTACCATGATCACTGCAAAGGGCAGACACTTCTGCCCCATCTCTTCAGGTAACCCTGAGTTGTAACCTGAGCTAGATAAGTTCCTGAGGGAATGGGGAAACCTGCTCCCTCTACCTACATGGCTGGCATCACATACCTGGGTGTGGGGCTTAAGCTCTCTATTGTTCTAAGCAATGCCAACATGACTGGGAGGGGGCTAAAGACCCTGCCAGTCTACCTGGCAACCAGTGTTGCATTTCAAACTGGTTGGCTGGCAACCAACTGTTGCTACCTTCATTGGATCAAGTAAATTAGGTCATAAGGGCTATATAAGTGAAGACCTGCCCAGGAAGATGGGTAGTAGCCACGATGAAGATGCACAGAGAAAAACTGGACCATCTGAAACTCATTCTCTCTCTCTTGAAACTCACGATCAAAAAAAATTGTCAAAGGGTCCATCAACACCAGACTAACAGAATGGAAGCGTCTGAATGCCAGTCAAAATGGCTTTGTGACTGGCAGGTCTTGCCTGACCAACCTCATCTTCTATGATCAGGTAACATCAGGAAAAGGGAGATAATGCATACATCAGAGATCTGGATTTCAATTAAGCCTTTGATCTAGTTTCTTATGATGTCCTCATGGTTAAGCTGGCAAACCGTGGCCATGATCATCATATGGTCTAATGGCTAGGCAACTGGCCATGGGGTCAGATCCAAAGAGTACTAGTTGACTGTAGCAAATTGATGTGGCACAGGATGACCAGTGGAGTACCTCAGGGCTTGGTACTTGGGCCAGTACTCTTTAACATCTTTATTAATGAGCTGGATTCAGGAGTCAGATGCAAACTGGCCAAGTTCATGGATGATACCAAATTGTGGAGGAGGGCGGTCATGCTGCAGGACAGGCTAGAGATACAGGGCGATTTGGACACGCTCTCGAGGTGGGCTGGCCAAACCCTGATGGCCTTCAAAGTAGAGACATGTAAGGTGCTGCACCTTGGTAGGAAGAACCCTCAACATATTTACAGGCTTGGCA
Organism: Caiman crocodilus; assembly: GCA_030014935.1. NCBI lineage: Eukaryota > Metazoa > Chordata > Crocodylia > Alligatoridae > Caiman > Caiman crocodilus. Next base: position 5,986,398 of record JAGPOW010003395.1, on the reverse strand, counting down.
GTGCTGTGCTCACTAGCACCACGATCGAAAGGGACTTGGGAGTCTTGATTGGCCATAAGATGAAAATGAACCACCAATGCAATGCTGTGGTTGGCAAAGCAAACCAAACTCTGGTGTACATCCACTGGTGCATTTCAAGCAAAACCAGGGAAGTCATCCTCCCACTTTAGACAGTCCTGGTGAGACTGCAGCTGGAGTACTATGTCCAATGTTGGACCCCCCACTTCAGAAAGGATATGGAGAAGCTCGAAAGAGTCCAGAGAAGAGACGCTTGTATGATTCAAGGCTTGGAGGGAAGGCCATATGAGGAGAGGGTGAGGGACTTGGGACTCTTCAGTCTGGAGAAGAGAAGGCTCAGGGGGTACTTGGTGGCAGCCAAAATTATGTAAGAGGGGTGCATCATAACCTGGGAGAACAGCTGTTCACCAGAGCTCCCCAAGGGATAACAAGGTCTAATGGCCATAAACTCCAGGAAGGTTGATTTAGGTTAGACATAAGAAAAAAGTTCTTTACAGTATGAGTGTCCAGGGTCTGGAACAAACTCCTCTCAGAGGTGATGCAACCACCTACTGTGGACTCTTTCAAAAAACATGTGGCTGTATTTCATGCTGGGGTCACTTGATCCCAGGCAACTTCCTGCCTGTGCCAGGGGGCGCTGGACTTGATGATCTCATGAGGTCCCTTCCAACCCCTAATGTCTATGAAATCTATGAAATCAATGAACTGCTTGCCTCCAAAGGGAATCTCCACTTGCCTCTGAATGATACTTGTTAGTAAGTTACTTGAGATCTAACTAGATATATAGCTTGCAATAACACAGATGTATAATCAAAGGCTACCATGCCACTTTGCTCTAAGGGATTTCTCTGATATTGCTTTAACCTGTATCCTATTCCAAACCTATTCCTTGTAACCAATAAAGGTCTCTTTTGTAATTTAGTATGGAAGACTTATTGGGAGAGGGTCTAGATTATGCCTTGGAGTCCTCTTGGTTAAGCTGACTAAGGGAGACCACTATTTGTGCTTCAGACTGAGGAAAACATCCCAAGTTCTTGTAGTGGGTCAAGTACCCTCAAGGGCTAATAGGCTTGTGTTTCCCAGAGGTCACAGGTCTAGGGTCAGTCCAGACTCTGGGTGGTGGCAGCATTGCCCCCAGACTAGTGGTTGTGCTCCAGGAAGGGGGTCAGCCAGATGTGAGGCACCCCTAGGGAGGCACTTGGATCCTGGAAGGTGGTTGGGTGCAGTGAGGTGGGTGGCTTAGTGTAGGAACACCCCCTTTTGGCCCACCACATGAGCCATTGATTAGTATTGTCTGAGCCCAATGCTCCAGACCATTTTCTATCCACTTTACAGTCCATTCATCCAGCCTGTACTTTCATTGCTTGCCTTCAAGACTGTTGTGGGAGACCATTTCAAAAGCCTTGCTAAAATCAAGGTATACCACATCCACCAGTCTACCAGCATCCACAGAGCCAGTCACCTCATCACAGAAGGCAATCAGGTTGGTCAGGCATAACTTGCCCCTGGTGAATCAATTTCATTTGTGTTCATTGTGAGATTCCTGTTGATCCTGCTGATCATTATTTATTGCAAAGAAGAGAGCAAAGAAACCTCAATTCTTTTATATTACCTCACTTTTTATCAGAGCATTTATCTGTTCTTTATTTTGGGCCTATAATTTTCAAAAGCTGCATTTCTACCACACATTCCTAAACCACCTGTAATGACTGACAGGTAGACTTTTGTTACTCTAGTATCACTTAAATAATTTTCTGAACACTTAGAAATGAAGTGGTAATCATCCACCTCTCTTCTGTGCTCCTGAGATATCTGAGACATAATCAAAAATATAAAAGAGAAAAAGTTTTACTGAGGCTAGCAGCTGTGCGACAGCAACCTTCTTCCCACACCCAGGGAAGCTTTAAAAGCATCCTGCTATCTAAGATGAGAGAGGGGGAGCTATAACACTTTACACTCTCTCTTCTCTTTGAAAACTTACCTTCCAGTAACTGGGAGAATGGCTGAAATACCTGCTGAAGGATAGAATTGTAAGTAGGGCTCTTACTGGGTGCTCTTCCTCAACAGTTTTATTTTTGGGGGTACAATTTTTCCTGTTGTAGTGTCATAAAAGAAGATCCAAAATTGTGACCCCTCCCAGATTGTTAGGATCTCAATGATGTCTTAATGTTGTACTGTTCAGTTTGTTAAACTAAGCTG
>JAGPOW010003395.1:5972246-5984081 GCA_030014935.1 Caiman crocodilus | reverse complement strand
AAAACAACCGGTTGCAGTTGCTGTGGAAAATCTGATACCTACCGCTCACCAATTTCCATCGCATCAGTCATCACTCCGTTTCCTCTGGAGCCATCTGCAGCAGCGGTTTGCCGCCCTGTATATAAGTTGGACCGTTGCCGTGAGTAAAGTTTCAGTTACCTTTACTACGTTCTGGGGTTTCCTCCTTCTCGCGCCGACCCTCCCCTGGGCCCAACCTCACCTGGGTAGGCCCTGCCCTCCGGCACCCGGTGCTCTACCTGGTGAGGCAGATCGGCGCAAGGCCCCGAGGCCTCCGCAGCCACCCAGAGCCTGCAGGCCTTGTCTCCCACATGTCTGACTAGGAGAAATAGTTATTATTAACATCAGTTTATATTACTATTAGTTTCAATGAGGAAATATCTATTAAATTCATAAGAATCTTCCCTCAGAAATGAAAGAAAAGACCTTATTTACTTCAGGCTATGACTCTTATGAATCAGAAGATTGGGGAAAAGGCTAATGAAACTAATAGTAATATAAACTGATGTTAATAATAACTATTGCTCCTAGTCAGAATTGAGATCATCTTCTGGTTCTAGATTTACAAGGGAAAAGAATAGGAAAGAATGTAAGAACCAAACAGGAAACAGGAAGAAGAATGATGGTTACAGTCTTTGACTTTGAACCATAATTTGATTGGTCCAAGTCAGTTGTGATACTTCAATGAAAAAGTTAGCTTTTAAAGCTTTAAAAATAGTGGTTGTAATTCTGTGGGTCTGTACTTTGTCCCAAGAGGATGTAATAGTTATAAAATGGTGCAGGAACTTTCCTTCCTTTTTCATGTCTTGCGACAAGGTATATAGCAGAATGCCAGTTTTGTTGGAACTTGACAGGCCACACCATCAGCATTCCTGCTATGGCCTCAAACCTACAAATTCTGGGCTGTTGACTGTGCACCTTAGTGCCTGTGCCACCCAAGAGAGAAAATCAGTAGTAATAGCCGCCCTGTATTCGAAGAGCCCTGTGTACGCCCAGCAAAATAGTTTGTGTCCTAATATTAGTCTTTTTTTTGCTGTCAGGTCATTGCTATATTTAAAACTAAGTTACTCAAGAATGTTTCTATTTGGGATAATCCTTTACAGGACAGAACTGCTCTGGAAATTTCTCCTTCCTCTTCCAAAACCCAAACAGCAGTGTGCTCTTTGCTGTGATGGTCTCTGATGAACCGCTGGTCTCCTTTCCTTCCCTGTGTGAATCCTGCAGTAGTTCCTCTATGCCACTTAAGATCCATCTCTCTTTATTCCTCCAGAAAAAAGGAGACTCTTTTAAGATGTACAGTATTAGTAAATTATCACCCCACCAAAAATTCTGTATTTCCATTAGAAATAGGAGGCTATAGAAGTCCTAGTCAGACCCAAATGATGCCTGCATTTTTATATGGGAATGAGAAATTGGTAATTCTGGAGGAACAATGTTGACATAAATCAGAAGATTATATTTCTGCTAGATGATGCTTAATTGGTTTCACATGCTTCACCAGCTTTGCTGATTGATTTCTCCTGGACCCAAAGATTCTAGGTTAGAATTTGTAAATGAGCATACAAAATGAAAATCATAATCAGCAGATAAGCAACCTGCTGATCTCCATCTGTACCAGCCTTTACTGGAGTAGTGCTCAAGGAGCTGAGGAGGCTGTCACCCCAGACACAAACCTGATGGCCTCATGCACATTGGTTTGGAGCTTTCCTAAGCATAACAACCACTTTCATTGTAATGTTTTCCCTGAAATACTTCTGTTGTGGTAGTGTTGGTTTGCAGGTATGCATGATGATGATGATAATAGGTTGTGAAAGCATAAAAGAATACCAGTCATGGTCAAGGATCCTCCTATGCTGGGCACTACACAAATCCAGGGCAAAAATAGGACCAGTGCACTTTTACAGAGGAATTACTCAACAGGAACAGGATCATGCCCTTAAGATCCTAGTTTACTGAAGCAGGAAGCATCTGTCTGATTTTAAGCAATGCACTTCAGTGGGACCACTTCAGTGGGACCACATGTTTGAAGTTGAGAGACTGGTTAAGAATTGTGTTGAAGTGCAGTCTTAAAGGGAAGGTTATGAATCAGTCATTTTTTTAGCATTTCTAATAGAGGCTTGACACACATTGTTCAATATATTTGATGCTGTCCAATAGCTTTTATAACATTTGTTTCAAGCCCAGTGACAAATGTTCTAGGTCAGCCACCTTATTCTCATTGATTTAGGGTGCAATCTTCTGTTTAAATGGTCCAGGTAATTCTTCCCTTAATATGTGACTTCAAAGAGATTCATTTATCTTTAATTTGTTCCATATCATTTGTAGCTCAAATAAAAGGTGGTAACTGTCCAAAACCTTTGGGAAGCATTATATGGTGGTAGGCATAGCATCTGGTTCAGCAATCGTGGAAGGCACTTAAACCTACAAGCAATGAAATCGATTTGCATGTAATAACTGTTAGGATCCTAATCCTGATCAGGATTTGAATAATTTTGTCCTAGACTCAGAGGGAAAGTTTTTCATTTAATCGGGGAGAAAAAACCAAGAAACAACAAGAGAGTGAAACAATAGATAATCAAATCACGAGCTCATTTAAATGTAATTTCATTTAATTAAAAATTTGCATTGGTTTTAAAGCAGTTTTATTGAATGTTGTTGGTTTAATCCTGATTTACATTGGTAAAAGTGAAAAGAGTATCAGGTCAAATGTTGATACAATAGTTTTATCAGTTCTAACTATATGGGAACAACATCTTGATGTCACATACAAGAGCTGAGACACGTATTGGTAAACACTAACTTTTTAATGGTACATCTTTAGAGTTTTTCTTCTCGGACCTAACAAGACTCAACAACTGAGGAGATGAGTAAATGAATAAGATATGTTTTTCAGTGTAATCAAGATTACATGACATAAAACCAGAATCCCATGCGCAACATCTGAAATGAATTAGTTTTCCTTTTTTAAATTTTGTAAGTGCTCTGATGTCTTCTTTGCTTTTATGTTCACAAGAATTGGCTGCTTCTTTTTATTTTCAGATAATAAATAAACATCCTCAGAAGTCTATACAATCTTTGCCCTTTAAAGTTATTTCCCCAAATGCAATACAAACTTATGTTGCTGTTGTTTTCCAATCTAAAATTAAAGAAATACTATGGTATCTCAGATATTGCTGTCTGGTAGCTGTTGGTAAATGGTTGACATCATTTGAGTACATACACTGTATTCTTTCAACCATTAAAGATTGAATTTTCAAAAAACATACATGTAACTTAGGAGCTTCAATCTATTTTCATAACTGACTTTACGCCCTTACAGGCCTATGTTCCATTGACTTTCAGTAAAACTTAATTTCAAAAGGGGTGCAGTCCCTTCAGAACTTAAATAGACAGTAGAATCATGCCCAGATGAAATTTGTATCTGAACAATCCCAAACTTCAAATGCTGATGAGAATTTGCAGCTCATGCTAGTCTCTAGTAAGAACTCAAACCTTTTTTGGACGGTTGAGTATAAATTTTAATAATAATTTTTCTCCCCCTGCCATTTTCATTTTCAAGTGCCTGTAGTTTTATTATTCTGATTGGAAGTACCATGGCTATTCTTACCTTTTCAAAATAAGACAGAGGATCTCATGAAAGGTTCTTTTTGCAAGTTTTTCAACCTTACCAGGCAGCTGCCTGTTGGGTATTTATCCAAGTCCAACTTTCATACTTTGCCCATTATTACAAATGTACTATGGTATTCAGGGTATATAATGCCTAAGGAACATAGTATATAGAGAGAGAATACTTGATTTGGCAAGAAATTTTGCTCTTTACTGTGGGGGGAAAAAAGAATAGCAAGTCAATAAACTCAGTAAAAAGTCACTAAAGACACATATGGATTGATTGTCACAGCAGTTATTCATTTTATACTTATACATAGGTAATGCCACTGATTGCAGTGATGTCACTTCTGACTTACAAATGTGTAAATGGGATGGGAATCATACCCAAATTATTTCATTCCTATACAAGCAGAAAAGCAGCACATAAACTCACAAGTGATTTACATAATGCTGCCTGAACTAAATTTTTGTTTATGATTAAATTGGGCCAAGAGATGCATATAACAATGTGCATTAATCTGAGATCAATCCATAATTATTTCCTCTGATCAGTCATTCTACAATAAAAGTGTATTAGGTACAAGAGAATACTATTGAAAAAGTCTCCTCTGGAAGAACGACTCTGGGGTTCCTTTCTCTATATTTTGAATATTCTACCTAAAGGTTCAAAGCATTAATTAGGTGAATGGCTGTGTGGTGCCTTGATATCTAACTATCTGTTCTTGAAAAGATTTACTATTGCTAAGCTTTATCTGAAAAGTCAGATTCACTATTAGTAATGCTGAATGCACATGTAAGCTTTATCGTAGAGTACAGGACCATAAAAACAGTGAGACAAAAGACCTTGTTTTGAGAATGATTGGGAAGAGAAGAATCAACATAAAATAAAATAAGTTATATTACTCGTTTAGCACATTTAACAAGGCAACTCAATAAAATCACTGAAGCAACAGAGCAAAGTATGAAGGCACAAGTACAATTTGAAACACGAGTACAAGTTGAATTCAGCTTTTAGATCAGTATCTTCCTAAGTTCCCAAGGCAGCTATACAGCTTACAATTTGTTTTTCAGGTGTATCCCTGTGAGAGGATGCTCAACATCCAAACAGATTGATTTGCAGCTGTGACCATTGAGAAAAGTAATAAATCACCCAATTTTAAGTAATCCAGTTGTGAAAAGTGCCATTATTGACCATTTGGGGGTCCCATAGTAGCCTTTGCTATATGTTGTATACATTACTACTAAGCTTGTTCAAGATGTATCAGAATTCATAAGCAACAGAAGCAGGAAGGCAGAAAGGGGATCCAAGTTACTTCACTTGCATAAAAAGTACATGGTCTATGTCTCAAGGAACACCAAACTCCCATACTGGTTTCTTTCTAATTCAGAAAAGAGAAAGAACAAAAATTGGAGACCAGTTTAGAGGTGTAAGGTATTGTGAATTATTCTTCTGTCTCCCTTCGAGAAAGTTTACACCTACCAACCAGTTCTAGGAGTTTATGGTGTAAGCTATAAGAAAACATAAGTTAAAATTATTTGGGATGATATAACTTGCATCATCTTGAATCCTATTACTAGCTGTTTCTCTTATGTTGTTCCTTCGCTCACAGCTTGACACGTAAATTGACACTTGGGCCACGTACGGACATTCAGCTTCTCCTGGAAGAGCAGCAGCACTTCCAGGAGAAATCACTCCTTTGTAGTTAAACTAACTGGATCAAAATTAGAAGTGACATATAATTACTATGGGTAAGTGGGTGCAAATGTTTGTGTAGTGATACCGAATTAAAATTGGTGCAACATACTCGCGGAAGGGACCAGACAGTGTGTATAGTAACACTTAATGGAACATTGCCAGTAGCCCAGACAAAACATTTGATTCACCTTAAAATTCCTTTAATTCAGGCTTGAACAATTATCCTACAGAAATCCAGTTGTTTGGTTAAAAATTATTTTAAGTTCTTTACCATGACCCGGAAATTAAAAATGGCTCCATGATTTGTTCTCTGCAGATGTATTTACTATATTAAGAGTTTTGCTGACATCATAGGAACAAACAGACAAGTACAGCTACTCTTCATATTTATAAACTTTCATAGGATCATAGAGTATTACATTACTGTGGCTGCATCTTGTGGATTACATACCAGAGGGAAAGTGTTGCAAGCGTCCCTTTCCTGGATTGAAAGTATGACTGATGACGATGGCCACTTCAGAGTTGTCATGAACACCTGACACTGCTACTGGTATGGCATGAGTGTGTGTGTGAAGGAAGGTGATTTTCTTTATGACCTATTATCAATAAAGTCTTATTCTCCTTAAGATCCTGCAAGTAACAGAGTGATTACTTTGGAGATTGCTACAATAGAATCAGAAAATTAGGGTTGAAGGGGCCTTAGGAGGTCATCTAGTCCAGTGTTTCCTAAACTTTTTGTACCAGAACCCATGTGTAAACATTTGTGGCCAGTCCCAACCCAGTGCCCCTCACTCCTGACCCAGTGCCACCACCCCCAAGCCCCAGCCCCCCAGTGCGTGGGGCAGGGGAAGATGTGTGTGGGGTGGGACGTGGGGGGAGGGCAGGCAGCTCCTCGTAGGCTGGAACTCTGTCACACTGCAAGGGAAAAGCCACAGTTTCCCACATTTTTCTTCTTTAAAGGAGAATCCATTTTTAAAGTTTGTTGATTCATTTTTAAAGTTTGTTCATGACCCTTTCCTATATTCTTGTGACCCATTTTTGGGTTGTGACCAATGGGTTGAGAAATGCCGATCTAGTCTAACCCCACTGCTGAAAGCAGGACCATCCCCAAGTATATCATCCAAGACAAAGCTTTGTCTAGCAAGGTCTTCCTCTGTCTTTCTCTCTTAGGTCAGAGGAGACTTTTGGCTCAAGTGCTTTAGAGGTAGGAAGAGTGCAGGTTATTTCTTTTTTTTTTCCTGCCATGCTGAGCCTTTGAAGTCCTGCGTTTTGACCTAGAAAGTTCTATACAGTCCGCACAGAATTTACTGTTTCGTAACTCTATCTCCAAGCAGCAATAGTCTAATGTGGTAATTCATAGAATCATAGATTCATAGAAAGTTCGGGTTAGAAGGGACCTCAGGAGTCAAAGCAGGACCATTCCCAACTAGATCATCCCAGGCAAGGCTTTGTCTAGCTGGGTTTTAAAAACCTCCAAGGTTGGAGATTATACCACCTCTCTGGGTAACCTGTTCCAGTGTTTTACTAGCCTCCTAGTGAAAAAATTCTTTCTAATATCTAACCTAAACTTCCCTTGCTGCAACCTCAGACTGCTGCTCCTTGTTCTGTCATTTGCTACCACCGAGAACAGTTTAGCTCCATCCTCTTTTGAACCCCACTTCAGGTAGTTGAAGACTGCTATTAGATCCCGTCTCAGTCTTCTCTTCTCTAAACTAGGTAAGCTCAGTTCCCTTAGCCTGTCCTCATAAGTCATGTATTCCAGCCCCTTCACCATGTTTGTTGCCCTCCACTGGACTTCCTCCAATTTGTCCACATCCTTTCTGTAGTGGGGGGGCTCAAAACTTAACACAGTACTCCAGATGTGGCCTCAAAAATGCTGAATAGAGGGGAATATACACTTTCCTTGACTCCCTGGCAACATACTTACCAATGCAGCCCAGTATGCCCAGTATGCCATTAGCTTTCTGGGCAAAAAGGCATACTGCTGACTCATATTCAGCTTATTGTCCACCATACTGTAACCCTCAGGTCCTTTTCTGCAGAGCTGCTATTCAGTCAGTCAGTCCCCAGTCTCTCCTGGTGCATGGGATTGTTCTGTCCTAAGTGCAGGACTTTGCACTTGTCCTTCTTGAACATCATGAGATTCCTTTTGGCCCAATCCTCCAATTTCTCTATGGCTCTCTGAATCCTAGTATTTCTCTCCAGCATATCTACCATGCCTCCAGCTTGGTGTCATCTGAAATCTTGCAGAGGGTGAACTCCGTGGCTGTGTGTAGATGATGTGAGAGGCATGTGTGCATAACACTTTAAAGCGGGCTAAATGCTTTTGCACTGCTTTAATGGTGTCAGTGTTTGCATGTCTTGGTGGCATATTGCACATTAATTCCAGCCGCTGTAGGAAATTTGGTGGCATAATGTGCCTTAAATGACTTGGGGCACAGCAAACTAAAACTCCTTCAAGGAGTGAATCCATTCTAACTCCTTCAAAGAGTTTTAGTTTGCTGCCTCTACAGCTGCAGAGTGGCTATATTACTGTTTTACTGATACTACATGATTTAGGCCTACATATGCAAGTTAGCATAAGTCATATCAAGTTTCCATCTTGTGTTCCCTGATGTTCTAACCTATGACTCATACTACCCCTCCTATAGAAATTGGTTCCTGGATGAATGGGGATGAATGAGGGTGCTTGAGGGACAATGGCAGGTCTAAAAATAACTCCCTCTGAATGACTTAACTATCAAAACCAGTACCTGGGCCAATGACCCAGCCATTGCAACCACCCTCAGCATTCAAGACGCAAAAGATGAGGCAACCCACCATTGTGCCAAGGCTGCACATACTCAGTAAGAACACCTGGAACCCTCTGGAACAGGACTACCATTGCCTGGACAGGCCCTCCCCATAGGAAATCAGAGATAGTCTGCCCCATAAAAAGGGGTAGTGAAGACCGACTCCTTGGGACGCCCTCTCCATCTGGACCAGCACCATGGCACACCACCTCGGCACCCAGAGGCTCTGCCGGTGACCTTCCTCTGGACAACACCTACTGGACAAAGACCCCTTTCCAGCCTGGATAGGTAACCCCCTCTTCAATCAAGGACTTGGACTCCGTTTCTCTTCCCTTCCTGGACTCCAACCCTTCCACTGAGTCTCTTTCTCCTGCTGCCATTGTAAGTGCTTGTGTGTGTGTGTGTACACGTGTGTGTGTGTATGAACCAATAACTTCATGGGGCTGTGTAGTGTGTTGTCTGTTTAATGAACCTGTTATTTGGACCCCTTAGTTGGGTTTTGCTTTACTATGGTTTGGCCCTGCTCCAATGTCTGATCCTCACCCCTCTAACTTATGTCTCATTTCTCCCTCTCCTGCTTCTGGTTCACCTCCACCTCCAACACCTGTCCTGAGCTCCTCTCTGCCTCCAAACCCCCTGTTTCTTTGCCACTGTCTTATCCCCACAGCTTTTCCCCCCTGCACTCCCAGGTTTCTGTCTCTCTATTTCCTGGCTGTCTCCTCTTTGCCACAACTTATCTGCCTCCTGCCTCCCCTGCCCCATATCTCAGCTGCCTGCCTCAGTTTCCAACACCAAGCTCCCAGGTTTCTGTCTCTTTCTCTTTCCTGGCTGTCTTCTTGCCACCAGGCTTTTTTCCCTTGCACCAGTGACCTCAAATAACCCTGGGGCCACTTGATCTTAAATAAACCCAAGCCTCAGTTTTTCAGCCAACTTCTCTATAGTCCACTGGTTCTAATCCTGGTTCTGGCAACTTTCACTCCTACACTTTAACTCTCTCTCTCACCTTAACCTTCCCCCAAGTATCCCAGGTACCCCAAGCACATCCATACATACCATACCATCCAAGTTAGGAACTTACTTGTGTAGGTGGGTTGTATGTGTGTGAACTGGTGAGTGTGTGTATATCTATCTATATGTCATTGTGTGCATGATATATGAATTAGTGACCTGTGTATGTGTACTGGGTGTGCGGGTATGGACAATTGATTTTTGTCTGTCTTTTGGGATGTATACTGTATGTGCTTGAATTGGTGGTAGGTATGCATGTGCCTTGACTAGTTTGGATGTGTATGTGCCTGAGTTGTAGTGTGTGCGCGTATGCACCTAATTGATTTGTGTGTTTGTGTATGTGCAATTGTGTCACACCCTCCTGTCTAACAGCACAATATTGAGATCCAGAGAGTTGGCCTGACTTCACAGGGTAACAGAACAAAACTGGCTCCAGGACTGACTCCTGGGGCACTCCACTTGATACTGGCTGCCAACTAGACATAGAGCCATTGATTGCCATCCTCTGAGCCTGATGCTCCAGGCAGTTTTCTATCCACCATACAGTCCATTTATCCAACCTGTACTTCCTTAACTTGCCTGGGGGAAGGTTGTCGGAGACTGTATCCAAAGCTTTGCTAAAATCAAGGTACACCATATCCACCAATCTCCCCAAGTCCACAGAGCCAGTCACCTCATCATAGAAGGCAATCAGGTTGGTCAGGCATGACTTGACCCTGGTGAATCCATGATGACTGTTCCTAATCACCTTTTTCTCCTCCAAGTGCTTAGAAATAAATTCCTTGAGGATCTGCTCCATGATTTTTCCAGGGATTGAAGTGAGGCTGTAGTTCTGTAGTTCCTATACCCATAACAGAACAGAAGGTCACAGCACATAGACTGGGTTTAAAATGAAGGAACCCAGTCTAAAACAGACCCTGATCAATGTAGTTATCAGACTTAACCAATTTAGATCAGACTCATCTATCAAACTTCTGAACCAGATCCTCTCCCAACTCAGATTACGTCACAGTCTGCCAGCATCCCAGGTGCCTTTGTGGCTCCCCACTCCCATGGAGCCCACTGGAACTTGGCCAAACTTGACTGCTCCAAGCTGTCAGCCACAGACAGGGGGTGGAAAGGGGGAGTATTTGTAGCTCAGGAATTGTCTATATTTATACAATGTCCCTACATGAAGTGGGTGGGGAGTGGGGAAGAGTGTGCCTTAGAAGGAAGGATTGGGCCCCTCAGAGCTCCAGAAAATGGCAAGCACCTAGCTGATACCATAGCAAGGGAGGGCAAGTGGGGCAACTGCCCAAGGCATTGAAGTGAAGGGGCATCAGCAGGTGAATTGCAAGTCAATATTGTTATAAATATTTCAAAAAATGTTGGCTGATGTGGCTGATAATGTTGCCAAAAATGCCACATTCATGTGCACAGCTGCAGCATGCATGTGGCCAGCCTGGCAGTTTGGAGAGCAGCGTCCAGCTGGTGAGTCTGCTGGGGGGAAGGAGTATGAGGGGCAGTTCAAGGCTCCCTGGTGAGGGAGGAGTGGGACTGGGGCAGGCACTGCCCAGCTCAGTTATGGTGCAGGATGGAACCTTGAGCAGCTCACCTGGGGAGGACAGGGATGTATTTCACCACTGTGTGCAACCGCAGGAAAGCATGGAGGGGCATGTACCCCCCAGATTTGTGCACAGGGTGAGGGTGGGTTGCTGTTGCAGGCTGGCCTCAGGTGCTATGGCACTGCACCTAGCAGCAGGTGCTTAGCATAGTTCCTGCAATTGTTCTGGGCCCTTCACTGAAGCTCTGAGGGATGTGAGATCACAGTTGCCATGATATCCCAGCCTCAGAACTGTGTGAACCTCCCAAGGCTGGGAGACTGAAACTACTACAGCCTCCCAGCCCTGGAGGTTTGACACAGCCCTGAGGCTGGGAGATTGTGGCAGCTAAAATCTCCCAGCCCTTGGAGCTTTGGCTAACATCCCAGCATTTGCAGGAATTGCACTGGGTGCCTGCTGGTGCCATCTCTTCTGTGCACCCCCACACCTGCCTCCCCTTCTCTTCTCTGCTTGCCAGGCTGCCAGGCATGCTATAATGACCTACTCTTCACAAAATAACAAACAATTGTTTTTTAGATATATAGGGAGTAAAAGGAAGGCCCAGGGAGGAATAGGACCTCTACTAAATGGGCAGAAGCAATTGGTGATGAACAGGGGGGACAAGGCTGAACCCCTCAACGAGTTCTTTCCCTCAGTGTTCGTAAGAGAGGGACAAGACAAGTCTCTCACTGGGGTTGTAGAGAGGCAGTGGCAAGGTGCCAGACTATCATGCATAGACCCTGAGATGGTGCAGAGTCACTTGGAAGAACTGGATGCCTTTAAGTCGGCAGGCCCAGGTGAGCTCCACCCAAGGGTACTGAAGGCACTTGCCGATGTCATTGCTCAGCCACTGGCGGGAATATTTGAATGCTCTTGGGGCACGGGGCAAGTCCCAGAGGACTGGAAAAGGCCCATTGTGATCCCCATTTTCAAGAAAGGGAGGAAGGAGGACCCGGGCAACTATAGGCCAGTCATCTCCATCCTTGGCAAAGTCTTTGAAAAAATCATCAAGGCTCACATCTGCGAGAGCCCAGCAGGACAAATTATGCTGAGGGGAAACCAGCATGGGTTCGTAGCAGGCAGATCATGCCTGACTAATCTAGTCTCTTTTTATGACCAGGTTATGAAACAC
>JAGPOW010003395.1:5954582-5972146 GCA_030014935.1 Caiman crocodilus | reverse complement strand
CGCCCCTGGGGGTTACAAGAAATAATGGCCACAAGCTAGCAGAGAGCAGATTTAGACTAGACATTAGGAAGAACTTCTTCACAGTTAGAGTGGCCAAGGACTGGAAGGGGCTCCCAAGGGAGGTGGTGCTCTCCCCTACCCTGGGGTCTTCAAGAGGAGGTTGGATATGCATCTAGCTGGGGTCATCTAGACCAAGCACTCTTTCCTGCCTATGCAGGAGGTCAGACTCAATGATCTATTGAGGTATCTTCCAACCCTAACATCTATGAATCCATGAATCTACTCTAGAAAGCTAGGGTTGGCACAGGGGTGGGGAGACAGTGACAGCAAGAGGTAGAGGCCTGACAGCTAATTAGGGATGGCTACTGATTGACTGGGCTTGGCTGCCCTCAGCAATGTCCAGCACAGTAGGAGTTGTGCAGGAGCACCCTGTGCCTTCTGGCCTGGGCAGTGGAGGCAACTGTGTGCCCCTGCCACCAAAGGATGATTGTGTATTCTGTTTGCTCGTGATCCAATTTGCACAGCTTAGAGAAACCCAAGTAGATTGGATCGATTCTGCCTCTGTCTTTTTGAATGCCTGTACTTAGACTAAGTGGATTTTTCAAATTAGGACTGCTGCAAACTTGCTAGGAAGTCACAGAAGTTTGGACATTAGGTTACCTTAGCTAATGAGTTAGTAGTTGTTGGTGTATTAGCTTCTTCAGTGATTCAACCCTACCTATATCTCAAGGGTAGGGAAAATATAGCTGACGGGGTGGATCCAGTCCACCAGGCCATTCTATCCAGTCTGTGGGGCCCCTAAATTTTCTTGAAAATTAATATTTATCTGTCCCTGGTTGCCTGTCAAAGATGACAGGACCCAGCAGCAGTAGGACCCAGGGGAAGGTGGTGACAGGACCCAGAAGCTGCAGCAGAAAGGCCTACCAGCCCCACTGCACCCCAGCCTCCCTAGCCCCAGCTAGAAGCTTCTGCCTAGCAGAGGCTTCTGGTCTGGGACCCCTAGGGATGTTTCTGCCTCCCTACACTGGAGCACTAGAGAGGGAAATTCAGACAAAAGTGGGAAGAGGAGGTAGGCTGGAGAGGACTGCAGGCAATTTCCCTGGGCTGGCTCCTATTTTACCCTGCAGTCATGGCCGTGTGGCTGGGAACCATGTGGTGCTGGAACAGCCAGTGGGTGGGTGGCAGTGGTAGGAAAGTGGGAAAATGGCAGCTACAGTTGTGGGGGGCAAGAGGGAGTGAGTGGGCGTGGGAGCACAGCAACAGCAACAGCACCATGCTACTATCCCAGGGCAAAGGCCAGCAAGGCCCAGAGCAGGGTGGCAATAGTGTGGGGCTGAGCTGGCAGTTGGTGTATGAAGCCAGGCTGGGCTGCACCAATAGGGAGAGGGGGGAACCTGTTGCGTCACTGGACTGTGGGAGCATGGGGTCCATGCCAGTACTCTGAGGCCAGGAGTGGGGGTGGGGTGTATGAATCCATGCAATAAGGGAGGGAGAGGGGGGAGAGACAGAGAGAACAATGAAGGAGGGACAGTGTGTGTGTGTTTGTGTGTGTGTGTTCATGTTCATAGGGTGAACACATGCACTCCCCACCATACACTTGCACCCATACCCCCCTTTCAGACTGCCATACCTGCAAACCCCCATATCACTCCCTCTCACCCTCTCCTCATACATTCACAGCCCCCCACAAACCCCATACCCACCCACACCACATATCCACACAACACCAACATATATCCACCCCCACAACTCCCCCCCACACTCCCATACACCCACAGCCTCCCACAACCCCCCCCATGCCCCACCACAATATACAAGAGTAAGACTTCATTTTAAGCTATTGTGCAATCACCTCTACGCATACTACACAAACACATGTAAATCAGGACAAAAATATTTTTTGAAATCAAATTAATGAATGTACATGTTTGATTCTTATAATATAATTGGTTATTTTTCTGATTAACAAAAGCTGAGATGGCAAAACCCCTTGCTGAAAGGAGTAATTCTGGGAGCAAGGGGAGGGACTTCTGATGGCAAAGATCAAGACTTAAGGGGCAGGACTTCTGGTCCCAAGATAATGACCAGAGGGCAGGGCACCTGTCAAGGGGTGGGGCTACCCATGCAGCCCTTGACAGCATGCCAAAATCGGTAAACAGCCATCCAGCCAAAACAATCACCTGCCCCTACTATATCTAAACATAGAGAGCAGCCATTATATTCTTGTCTTATTTGATGTTGGTATCTTCCTATGTGTTGATATCTTTATGTGTTATTCTGCTCAAATCATAAACAAGAAGATGTATATCATATACTATATCACACAGTGCATCAATAATTATTTTTATAACAGTAACTCAGGCAGCAACATCGTGAGGGCTATTATGTCAAAAATAATCTAGTTTTAAAGGAAACAAATTGTTAACAGAAATTATTTTAAACGTGGCTTCAACTAGTTTGAGAGTTGGAGAAATTTTTCCAAATGCAAGTCAAGTGCACAATTTTTATATCCAATACAGCATTTCCCATACTTGGGGCATACCCTCTGGAGGATGAGTGTGTGTGAAATTTTGCTAGGGGAGTATGACTGATGGCCGCAATCAGTGGCAACAGGCGGTGAGGTGAAGTGGTGGTGACAGCTCAAAGGTTACATCTGACACAGAGGCATGAAAGTGGCTGTCTTTAGTGTGATGAGATGTAAACCCCAGAAGTTTGGGAAATGCTGTTGTAATATAAACAAGGTACTATAAATAAATGTAGAGAAAAACACCCTAAAAAACTAGAGAAGCTGGTAGGAAAAATCTTGCAAATTTCATTCACTTTTTTGTCAAAATTTGAAATGTTTATAGAAATTTCAAATTAAAAATATGCCTAGTTGATAGAGATCAGAAATCAAATGAACACCAACTCCCCTTGGAGGTCAAAGGAGTTGTGGGTGCCAGAACTTCTGAAGACAAGCCTTTATTTAGGTAACTCAATATAGCTCTATCTATATCTTGGCTTAAGATCCATGTTGGACATAGACTCATAGATTGTAAGGCTGGAAGGGTCCTTGGAAGATCATCAAGTCCAGCCCCCTGCACTAACCAGGAAAGATAATTGGGGGTCAGGTGACTTCAGCAAGGTGACTATTGAGTCTCGTCTTTAAGATTTCCAGGATAGGAGATTGCACCACCTCTAGAGGGAGCTTATTCCATAGTCTGGACACCCTGACAGTGAAGAAGTTTTTCCTAATGCTGAGCCTGAATCGATCATCCAGGAGTTTGTGGCCTTTACTTCTGGTTTGCCCCTCAGATACCCTGGTGAACAGTTGTTCACTGAGCCCTTGATGTACTCCCCTAGTGTACTGGTAAGCTGCTACTAGGCCCCTTTCAGCCTTCTTTTCCTCAGGCTGAAGACTCCCAGATCCCTCAGCCTTTCCTCGTATGGCTTGCCTTTTAAGATTCTGATAATACATGTGGCTCTTCTTTGGATTCTTTCAAGCTTGTCCATGACCTGGTTAAAGTGTGGTGCCCTGAACTGGATGCAGTACTCCAGCTGCAGTCTCACCAATGCTGAGTAGAGTGGAAGAATCACCTCCTTGGGTTTGCTGGAGATGCATTGTTTGATGCGTGCCAGAATATTCTTAACCCTACTGGCTACAGCATTGCACTGCTGGCTTATATTCATAGTGTGGTCTATTATTACCTCTGGGTCCCTTTCATTCATAGTGCTAGTCAGTTTGGTGCTGCCAAGCCTTTAGGTGTGTTGGGGGTTGCTCGTTCCCAGGTGGAGCACTTTACATTTCTTGATGTTGAACTTTATCAGGTTCCAATCCGCCCAACTTGTTAGCCTGTCTAGGTCCACCTGTAACTGTAGCTTATCTTTAAGCGTGACCACACTTCCCCATAACTTGTTATCCGTGAACTTGGCCGGTGAGCTCTTCACTCCTACATCCAAATCATTAATAAAGATGTTGAAAGGTACTGGACTGAGCACTGACCCCTGTGGGACACCACTGCCCACTTCTCACCAGGATGATACAGATCTATTCACTATGACTCTCTGGGTCCTGTTCTGCAGCCAATTTCTTGCCCACCGGACTGTCTCTGAGCTAAGCTCACAATCCTTCAATTTTCTCATGAGGACATTGTGGTATACTAGATCAAAGGCCTTTTGGAAGTCTAGGTATACAACGTCAACTTGCTCTCTTGTGTCCAGGTGGTGAGTTACCTGGTCATAGAAGGAGATGAGGTTGGTAAGGCAAGACGTGCCTATGATGGGGCCATACTGGCTATTATTCAGAATCTTACCTTCTGCAAGTGTATTGTAGATAGGGTCCTTGATGAACTTTTCTAGGTTTTTCCCTATGATGGAAGTTAGACTGATTGGCCTATAGTTACCCGGGTCCTCCCTACTGTCCTTCTTGTGGATGGGCATAACATTGGCCCTCTTCCAGTCCTCAGGGACTTTTCCAAAGCACCGCAAGTTGTGGAAGAGTTTTGCCAGAGGTTCTGCAATGACTTTGGCCAGCTCCTACAGCACTCTCAGATGAAGATCATCCAGTCCTACAGACTTGTATACATCTAATTTTATTAATTGGTCATACACCAATTCTACAGCAATAGTAAGAAGGCAATTATTCCTACCGTGCTCATCCTCTACTCTACCTGGCGTGGTTTTCCCCTTCGTCCAGTGGAAGACTGAGGTGAAGTAGTCATTCAGGAATTCAGCTTTCTCCTGGGTGCCGGTAAACAGCTCTCCTGAGTTGTTGAGCAATGGTCCCACACTTCCATTTGTTTTCCTCCTGTTCCCTATGTATCTGAAGAAGGACTTCCTGTTATCCTTGATTCCCATTGCTTATCTAAGTTTGGTCACCACTTTAGCTTTTCTTATCTGTTTCCTGCAAATGCAGGCCATCATGGAATAGTCCTCTGTGGGGCCTGCCCTGAACTTTTATTATTTATAAGCCATGATTTCCCTGTTGAGCCAAGAGGACTTCCCAGCCCTTCTATTACCTTTTCTCTGCATGGGAATGGACTTCCTTTGTGCTTCAAGGATCGTGTCCTTAAGGAACAACCACTCTGTGCACACCTTTCACCTTCAGTCTCTGGTCCCACGTCACTACTAACCTAAGCTTATAGAAGTTTGCATTTTTGAAGTCCAAGACTTCGATCCTGCTAACCAATTCGTCTGCCTTACATCAGACAGTGAACACGATGGTTTCATGGTTGCTGTCACCCAGACTTCCCTGTATATTTAAGCCAGTCACCAGGTCACCTCCTTTGGCCAGGACTAAGTCTAGCAGAGCGTTTACTCTCCATTGTGCATAATGTGCATTATGACATAAGAAATGCAAGATTGAAAGAAAAAGATAAAGTGAGTTTAAAGTTTA
The DNA here is from genome assembly GCA_030014935.1 of Caiman crocodilus. Classification (NCBI taxonomy): domain Eukaryota; kingdom Metazoa; phylum Chordata; order Crocodylia; family Alligatoridae; genus Caiman; species Caiman crocodilus. Next base: position 5,966,772 of record JAGPOW010003395.1, on the reverse strand, counting down.
GAAGTAGGGCAAAAAGTAGAATTTCAATTACTTATCTGAAATTTACTCAATCTATCTGAAACTACTGGCAAAACTGAGCCTTTACATGAACCAGAAGTATCATGAGATCAGGTTCTTTCATAATGGGTACTTATGCTCATGCCAGATGTCTGCTCTGACGTGTGCTAATTAGCATATATTGGAGTAGACTTAATCGCACTCCAGCAGCCTCTACATCATGCCTATTTAGTGTCTCCACACTTCAAAATGGTGGTGGGGGTACTTGAACTAAAACTTGTCTAATGCTCATGTATACACTCATCTAATGCTCAGCTAATGCTCTATGCTTGTGTATTCAGTGTTCCACACTTCAAAATGGCCTTGGGGGTGTAGCAGCCCAGTAGGGGGCACTACCATGCTGAGCCACCAGCTTAACTGTGCCCAACCAAAACCCTGCTTTGTGAGCTTCCTCTGGGGTGCCCAAGTCTGGCCAACCCCCTTCCTGGAGTACACCTGCAACCCTAGGTTAATCGCTGCCACCACCCAGGCCTGGGTCTCTGGTACGGCTCTGTGCTGCCTGAGGTACGCAGAATCTGCTGCCCTTGGAGGTGCTTTGCCCACTGGTAGTATTTCTGGGTGCTCCTTATAGCCTGGAGCCACCCAGGAGGTTTTCAGGTAATACTCTACCAAGCTCTACTAGGGGCATAGTAGTAGAGCTTGCTCCTCTCAAGCATTCACAGCTAGGTGTGCTGTAACAGAAAGCTTTTATTAATCCGAGAGAGGGAGAACGGGGAAGCTGTACAAGGTAGAAGAATATTAGAAAAAGAGTTCCTTGAACAAAACAGAATGGCCTTGTTGGACCTTTTGATATGCTTCTAGTTCACTCAACCCTAAATTACTGGCTAATTTCAGGTGAGTTACTCACATGTACACCCAGAAACTGACCAGAATGCATTCAGAGATTTGGAAGCCATTTTGCTTGTTTCAGCATCCCAAAAATGTCTCTTCCATCTAAGATGAGGTGATCCCTTTTTATAACTTTCTGTGACCTCATCATGAAGTCCCAGCCAGAAGCAGGCCCGCTGGGTGCTGACTGATGCTTTTTAGAAGATGTCAGCGTCACCAAATGAGGTGACTTGGTCATTTGGTGGGAGCTCTCAGGACAAAGACAGAGTGAGTTCCCCCTCCCTCTGGAAGTTTTACCACCCAGTCACATAGGATGAGTGGTAAATGAAACAGAGGGGGTTGGGCTGTCTGCTTACAGAAGAGAGGCAGACTGTGGGGGGTAATTTCTACACAGGGGGTGCTTGAACTAAAGCTTATTAGAGGAACTTTAGTTCAAGCAGCCCCACCACCATTTTGAAGTGTGGGACACTGAATACTGTGGGTGCTTTAATTAGAGCAGCTCTTAGAGCCGCTCTAATTAAAGCACATGTCTCACCCCCCCTCTTCGCCCCCTAGCACGTGTATAGATGCCCAATTTGCCTAGTACTTAGAATAAGGAAGGAGAATGGCCTCAGAAGAAAAAGTTTCAGATTGTTTGAAATTTGGGCCCACTAACTTATTTAGATTTGATATTATGACGTACGTGTGTCCTGTGGGTACTAGGTGGTTGGAGATTAATGCCACTGGTATCCTCCTCACCTCTTTCTGGCATTGAGGAGGGTTTATCCTCCCAGCCATGAAAAGACGCAGGATAAAAAGTAACAAAAGTGGCATTTTTCCTGGAATGCAGGAGAAAGCAACCTGCTGATCTCCATCTGTAGCCTTCATCCGACTAGGGCTCAAGGAGCTGAGGACGCTGCCACCACAAACACAAACCTGATGGCCCCAACATACACAATGGTTTGGAGCTTTCCCAAGCACAACAACCACTTTGAAAATGAACCATAGAAAGGTGCAGTATGTCCCAGTCCCCAAGTGCTGCTCTTGTATAACTGCCAGACTGATCATGAGTCAGCTAACACAAACTCTCGCCCTGATCCAGAGCAGCTGTCTAATTACAATTTTGTTATTATTAATTACAGAGTAGAAAATCATTTGTAATTAGCTCAGCCTAAATCATAGTTTAAACAGCCAAAAATTACATTACAAACTAAAGTGTAATTAAAGCACTACACTAAAGTGTTTATTTAAACCCAGTTTAGTTACTGCAGATTTTTCAATCAGGTTCTCAGGCTCATACATAGATTTAATTAGTCTCCAGTACTGACAGCATACTGCATTTATTCATTAAGCATCAATATTGCTGAACAAATGTAAATAAAATTTAGACAGGGATTCTTTAAAGGGACAGTCACAGAAACATCTGGGTGAGATAATGAGGCTGGGGATGATGTGAATGTTAATGAGCTTTCAATACTGCTCTGGCATCTGCAGCTTTCTGAAAGCAGAGGGAACACAGTCTCTGAACTATAAATGTTTGCACTGTGGCTTGACAGCACTTACAGTCCTATTTGAACTGACGCAGAGTCACTCATCCAGACTACTATTGATGATCTATATATTCTGTATCCAGTTAAACTCTAGCAAAGGCATGAAAGATAGTATTTCAGGCACTTTATCTTTTTGCTCTTGACAAGGGTAGAAAAGGAATGCTGCAGCAGCATAGGTTTTCTTAATTTAAGGGGACCACATTTCAAAATGTCTAGGACAATGGTTTTCAAACTATGGTCTGCAGAACCTTGTGGTTCTGTGATAGGTCATTAGGGGTTCTGCACAGAGATCGGGGGTAATGGCAGAGTGTGCTGGGAGGCAGTGTGCTGCTAGTGTGGAGCCAGGATGCCGCGTCGTCTCACACCACCTGCGGAGCCAGGGGCAGGGCTTCTGCAGCAGAAATGATAGGAAAGTCTTCCATGACCTTAGGAATTTTGAAAACCAGTGGTTTAGGAAATAGTATCTACCTTTAAAACTATAGGCAAAGTTTATTTTAGTAGGAACTAAATAATATGGGAAAGAGAAAAGGCAAAAGTTACCATCTGCCCTGGTGTGATGGCTGCTGAGGGAAGTCTGTATCACAAATGCATTTCATGCCATAACTTTTTAAAACTCATGGCTAAGAAAACTGCCTTTGCTGTAGAAATGTTGTGAAGAATAACAAAGCCATAGAGATGAGCTTAAAATGCAAGACTTCCTTAAGGATTCAGAACACCAGAAAGTTCTGGGTTTTTTTAGATTTAGTATTGCAATGTGTGACATAGGCCATGCAATCTAGTACATTATCTATTGATAAAATGCAATAAACTTCTCATCCAGATACAACAGGTTTTGTAGAAGTGCAACAGTACTCAAATAAAGGTTAATACTGAGGCAAAACTTCTATAACACCTTGGAGAATGATGCCCAATATAATCATTGTCACCAACCCTTTACTTCAAGAATATCACCTTTACTTGCTTCTTATGGCCCAGACATTCAGTATAAGAGACTAAGGCCCTAGATCTGTTTAGGAATGAACATTTTTAGCTACTATACACTGGGACAAGGGGAACTTCTACTACTAGACCACTCTAGTAGTTCTCAACCATTTTAGATATGAGACACCCTTGGACAATGTCAGCCCCTAGTTTGCAGTCTTTTTTTTCATTATGAAAAAGAGTAGATCAAGTCTTCTGTTGCAAAAGAACTTAGAAAGCCCACACAAGTCAGAATGTTTTGACACTAAGCATTCCCATTTTAAATCTGGGTTTACTATGTGAATCATTTGTGGATGTTTTTACACCTGACAGTGCTAACATTGTGTGACACCCTTTAAAGGATCTCCTGACAACCCGCTTGAGAATCGCTGGATTACTCACTTGGAATATCTTAAAAGGATCAATTCTTTCTGCAGTCCTTTTCAATATCTGTGTGCAAACCACTGTGAGAAGGACTCAAGAGCCGGCAAGCAGATCTACCATCCTTTACCATATACAGCCATGCTGTTATCTGTTAACAGGATGATTCAATGCTTATATGAGAGCTTTTCAGCAATGAAGAACAACTGAATTCACAGCTTAATTAATCCATTCAAGAAAGATGCTATGTTAGTTAACAAAGGAAAATGTTTTGATGAATTTGCAGCTACTGGACTGAGCCTTCTTCGATTGAAGGTAAACACTCATAGATGGTCAATTCAGTCTGTAATTGAAGAGCACATTTGCATTGTTTGTGGTTGTTAAGCTCCCCTATATGCTTTGTATAAATTTTTATCAGCTTTCTTCCCATTCCCAGCTGGCAGGGAAACTCCATCCTATCTTGGAAGACGATGTAGCCTCTGCTAGATATCCCTTCCTCATCTGTCGTTCAGATGTCAGCAGTGCAGTATACTGGGACATGGAGCCAACAGCTCTTTAAAAATTCCAGAATGTGTTCATGTACCTTTATTCAGCAACATGGCACAATTAATTTGTGGAATAAATTCTACAGGATTTGAAGGCCAGCAGTATAGCTGGGTTCAAACAGGGATTAGATAAATATATGGAGCTATTAAACATAGTATTTAGGTATGAAATCTTAGTCTCAGAACATACATATGGCTGCTGGCAACTAGGAAGGCATAGCAAAAGGATGGGTCACTCTGCGTATGTCCTTTATTATGATACAACCTCTGCTGCTGGCCATAGTCTGAGACAGGATACTAGACTAGATGCACCTTTGACTGACCCAGTGTGCAATTCTTATGTAGCCATCTGCACTTACTATACTGGCTTGCCATAGATCATCAAGTCAAATTCATGATTTAGGTTCTTTACGCTGCTTATTTCATTACCTGTCTGAAGATATGTAAAAGATCACCTACTCTCCTTCTCAGGTACAAAGGAGACAACCAGAATGAAGCTTGCCTATATAGAAGATACAGCTTTCATGGGTGTCACTTCGAAATTGAGCAGTGACGTCCTATATGAATATAGGGCCATCATAAACTTTATCATGGTCCAAGTGTAAAGTGTTCTTTCTCAATTTTGCCTTCCCTAACAAAAACAGAGCAGTGTTGGCATATTTAATAAAATCCAATAAGACCCAGCAAAACCAAGCAATTTTCGACCTAGGGAAAAGACATGAGAGAGAATGAATCACATATGACAGATGTTCACTGTACCACTTAACAGAGTCCTGGGAGGTAGTCAGTGAGGGTGTGCAAAATGGGTCGTTTTCAGTTTGGATTTAGTCCTAATCAGGGACAGTGATGTGATTTGTTGATTCAGATCAAAGTCCCTGATTTGATTTGGCTGAATCTGAATTTGAAGATTTGATGCTGATTTGGAGAATCAGTGATTTCACCATAGACATAGCTTTAAATGTTCTTTCTACATATCTCGAGGTACCAGGTATGGTTTGTGAACGCTACAATGGTGGGGTGGATGAAGCATCCCACAGAAGTGTGAAGGCCATCCCCACGTGCTTGGCAGTTAACTATTTCTGGTCCACTTCCGGGTGTGTCAAGGAGCATGCTGGGCCCTCCCGGCTCGGTGATCAGCCATGGGGTGACCCTGGGTGTACCCCCAGATCCAGGAGGCACCAGTCACCAAGCCAGGGGGAGGGAGGCGGGGGCAGCTCCCTGTGTGCTCCGCATCAGACCTGGAAGCAGACCGGAAGTGCTTCCGGTTCACTTTCAGGTCTGCTGCTGAGTGCACTGGGGGCCCCCGCACACGCTCCCATGGGATGCTCCATCCACCCCACCATTACAGCATTCATGAGCTGTCTGGTACCTTGAGGGATGTAGACATATTTAAAGCTGTGTCTATGTCCAAATCGCTGAATTTTTCCAAATCTCCCTGAATCAATTTGGAGGGTTCTGATTTGATTTGGAGAGATTAAAGGGTCTCCTGATTCAATTTGGATTTGGAGATTCAGCCACTGAATTGGGCTGAATCTCCACCAAATCAGGTCAGGGACCAAAGCTTTGCACAGTCCTAGTAGTCAGATACTAGGGTGAAGAGAGTGGTAAAAGGATCTAGTGGTGTATACAGGCCCTTAAAAATATGCATATTTTATAAAAATATATAGTGATTGATTCATGGAGGGGTCTATTGTGTGGCACCATAAGGAGGGGGTGGCATTTTATAATTTTTAATAGAATAACAAAATCACCAGTTTCCTATCAAATTAAATACTAACATTATGATCAAGGATGCCTTGAAAATTAATTGTATTTATGTTTCCATTCCTATATTTTCTATTTAATTTCAAAAGAATTCAGATCATTATTAAAACCTGCACCAGCTTGCAACAAATCAGCTGCTACAACCCAAGATCTTCACATTCTACCAGCAGGCTGTTTGAAATTGTCATAGCTTGGGGGAAACCCATACTTGCAATAGAAGGCCAGTAGTTTGAAAGGCTGGTTTTGTTGCCTCTTCCAAATCATAGTTTTAATACTAGTGCTCAAAATAATATTTAAGTCTTGCTTAGGCAATACATTCTGTGATCTTTAACATCCTTTGATATTTCTCTGTGGCTGTAGAGGGCAGGACTGGGAGCAATGGCCTCAAACTGCAGCAGAGAAAATTTAGGTTGGAGATGAGAACTTTCTGTGTATGACGATGGCTAAACATTGGAAGAGGCTACCTAGAGAAATTGTGGCATCTCCATTGCTCCAGGAATACTTTGACCATTCTAAGCAGCACCCTGCTTTTCTAGCACTTAAAAAATGATCACTACAAAAGTGCTGGTCTTTTCCCTTCTTATTGAAACCGGCCCTGCGGTGGCTCTGGCGTGATGGTTCCCTCATCATAGTTCCATAACTGTGGGGATCAAGGAGTTTATGGTTCTTTCTCTTGTCTATAGAGGCATAAGCAGAGTCAAGAGAAGAACCACAAAGAATGGGGATTAGGCAGTGTTCAAACTAATGGAGTATGTAGACCTATACTAGGCCAACATGTGAGATTCTATGTACGGCCAGGTCTCGGGTTCTGAAAGCATATAATCCAATTATGATCCACAGGGGAGTTGATAAAATATTGTACTGATAGGTAAGTCCTCAATTCAGCAAGGCACCTACATGTTTGCTTAACCTTTAAACACACACTTAGATGTTCTACTGAATAGAAGTCTTTTAGGGAAAGCTAGACAAAGGTGTTTGATCCCTCAGTCCCTGTTTGATAAAATGGGGGCACATCTACATGTACGCCTCACAGCACAGTTGTTACCGTGCCGTTATTTAGTACTTGCTTTAGGAAGTACTAAATGGCAGCACAGTAACAACCATTACTGTGCTGTCCCAGCACTGCACGGTTATTTTTAGCAGCTATGTAACTGTAGTGACACGCTACAGCAAGGTAGCTGATCGCTATGGTGACGCAGCATAGGCACCTCAGTTTGTGCCCATCAGTGCTATGTTGGTGTAGCAACAAGCTACATCACCATAGTGCATCAGTGACATAGTGTTATGTGTAAACATGCCCTGGAAGTCTTTCATTTGCTCTCAGATGGTGTTCTCTGGTTGGCAGGCTGGATGGTTCTTGTTAAATATGGTCCAGGTGCTTATGAAAGAGGGCATTTTAAAATCCACAACCAGTCTGCCAGGAAAGAAGGGAGGAGGGCACAATAAAGGAAAGAAAAGCGTGCGTCTGAACTTTTTATTCATCGTATGATTGAGTGAATCAAACTGAAAAAATTACCCAGGACATCAACTGTTTAAGGGTTAAATAAAAGCCTTGTTATTGAATTATGAAGACTTACTTGATTATAAAAATCTATACAACGTTAGGCCTTTAAATGCAAACAGTAGAAATAGTGCTTCTCTCAATATTCATCTTACAATGTGTCTGTTTGCTGATGCTAAAGTGAATTTGACATAATGGTAAGTAGTTCAAACAATCTATATTGCTGGAAGCTTTCCCTCACAAACTATTGATTTTCTTACCCCATCTGCAGCTTGCTCAGAAACACTTCCCATTCTGTTTACCATTCTGTACAGCTAAAATGCATGGTTTCACGCTGTCTAATGGAATTAAGCAGAGCTTGGAAGGCATTTTGCTGGAAAACTTGATGTATTTATTTGTAGTTCAGCGCAAGATAACAGGAAAAAAAGTCTTGCTAATTTAACGAGGTACCATAAGAAGTTCTAATTTTGGTAGTTTGCACCTTCCTGTTGAAGGCTATTCATTGATTTTACCATGCAAGGGTCTAGCTGTGAAGAAAGATAGAATAGTGAATGTGCCAGGTACCTGTGCATAAGCATTTCTCTCTCTCTTTCTGATATATGTGTGTGTGTGCGTGTGTGTGTGTGTGTGTATAAAATACGTATTAGATTTTTGTGTGTAACATAGTGCTGGTTGAATGGAAAAGTTGCTGCATTTGGGCTATGAGACTTGAATTCATCAGGTATTTTGCAAATGAATCATTATCATCTTTATTTTATTTTGTATTAATTGTGGTGTGTAGCTCCAGGCATTAACCTGGCTCCCATTGCGGTAGATGTTGCATAAGTGTTAATGGGAAATGAAAGTAACACCTTTCTAGATGGCACTACTCAATCAATGCTCACTTTGGGAACAGCAGCTACTGACTACCACACAATGGCAGCAAATGGAAAGTTGAGGCACAAAGAGAGAAAGAGAGAGAGAAAAAAAGGAAGTTTGATGGGCGGCATAGGAAAAAGAGGATGGAACTCAGATAAGTCCCGGAGAAAAGATAGGGAAATGCTCATTCCTGCGCTTTATAATTGACATGGGACTCTAAGAGAAGGCCAGTGTCCATGTCTCTGATCAGGAGAACTAGGCTGAAGAAATTCCCACGTGAAGACTTGTCCCTGAATGCCAGGAACCTGATGAAAGAACTGATGATGATGAACAGATCATGACAGACACAGAAAAAGGCTGATGGACTAAAACTACCTTTGTACCATTCCCTCCTCTTAATATTAGAACTGAACAATATTCAAAATGCTAATCGTAGATCTTCGAGAACAGTAAACTAACAAGAGGGCAGGAAAGATCAGAAGCTGAATGAAGCAATATTGCTTTGCAACAACCTAGAAGGTGATGGTGTGCAAGGAGCTGGATCTTGGAAATTACAAGCCCACAGGATACATTTGGCAGAACAACTCCACTGAAATTACAATAGGGAGGGTGAAATTAATATGGGCTGAAAACAGCACCAACCACAAAATTCTTATTTGAATCTGTAACTAGAAACCACATGCTTAGCATTCTCTCAGAGCAAAAGAGATTGTGAATACGATTAGCAAGTAACTACTGAGTTCAGTGCAGTAAACCCCTTCATATATTTCATGAGGAGCTCATGTGAAGGCTTCTCACTGGGACTTATTGCTTTGTTGAACATAGACAGAGGTGATCACTTTCTGGCAAGCATCCAATATCTCCCAAGAGGTCAGCTGTAATGGGAAAGAGGGCATTCCCCCTTATGCAGTATAGATAGCAGTGCCCAGTTACTTAGACAAGCAGCTGGTGATCAGCCATGCTGTGTACTACAAAGACCTAACCCTATGATATCCAGGTCACAGTACACAGGGCAAAACATAGCTCTTTGACTCCATATGATGAGGAACTTAATGCACTGAATTGAGAAGATGTGAAAAGAGAGTAAATCAGGGGAAGGAGTCCAAATAAATCCCAGCCCTGAGAGGAAATCACAAGCAGTTTAATGAATTTTTGTTGCTCGATCCATCTTGGTATTTTCGCCTAGCAATATGTGGAAGGAATGTAGGTCTTTTGAATGATGCTGACCATTCTGGCTTAAGACTACTCTGTGGGGAAGGTCAAGATTGAAAATGCAGAGGCTCTTCAATATGCCACACAAGGAAGTTTGCCCACTGCTGTTTTTTGGGCGTAGAACAGAATTTGTAGTTTGTGTAGTATTACCAGCTCCAAGTCTTCAAGTGCTTGGTATTTTGTTCTCTTAAAAAAGCAATTTCTTAGAATTCACTTGTTGACCCTGGGTTTCCTCTTAGCTTGGGCAAATGGTAAATTCCTAAGCAGATACCAGACACCTGGATTATGAAAAATCTCAAAGTGCCAGTAAGGAAGCCTTCATTCATGTTTTCTGGTTTAGCCTGCAGAAGTGGCTCATTAAGGGAGGAGTCCCAATCTCTTGTGAGAAATGTGAGGGACTGTCTTGTCTTCAAGACATGATAGAGGTCACTATTGCTCTTTGCTCATCCTGGTTGATTGGGGAATAAAAAGGCCAGGCTGAACTAGGCGTCCACATTAATCTCCTGATCATCTGGATTTGTCTCATCAGGAAGGTGCAGGCTGGTAAGATTTCAAAAGCCCCATACACACGTTCTTCCCTGTTTGCCATCATCTGAGGGTTTCAAAGAAAGTTCCTTAGGACACACAATAACAAGTCATAGTCATAACTGTGTTGCCACAGGGGATCGTGAAGGGCTGTTTATGGGAAGATGTATGCCGGCCCAGATTTCCTGGGGATAGACAGCTGCCCTCTGCCTAGGACTGTGCACATACTTTCCAAATTAGGGTGTGACCACAGCAGTGTGAATTGAGGATTACATCAGTTCAGACAGCCCGTCTCCCATCCAAATGCTGAAAGGGAAAAATCAGGCAAGACAAATTTCCAGCAGTTCAGAAAGCCCTTCTCCTGAGTCCCATTCAGGGTGTGTCTCTTAAGATTCACCGTATTACTCTGGCTCCAAATCAGTTGGCAGGCCGGGATAGGTAAGGCAGTTGAAGCCACTTCACAAAGATGCCGGAGAGTTTAGTATAATTTGTGAGAAAGACCGGGGTAAAATAAAGCTGAGTCATGTACCTGAATACAGAGAGAGCAGCCCAAGGTGGGGGCGATGCAGGCAATAAGGTACATGGTTAACAGCCCAGAGAGCACAAATTCAAGGCCATAGCAGAAATGCTCATGGCGCAGCCTGATAGATGCCAATGAATCTGTGATTTCTGCTAAATACCTTGTTACGAAAGGAAAGGAAATCCTAAGTCTGGGGGGACCCCTATCTGTGGATGACTCTTGGTGGCAAGCAAGGTTCTTTAGGTAGATGTGATATCTTTTATTAGACCAACTGAATAGTTGGAAAAAAGCAATTGCAAGCTTTCGGATGCAATCACCCTTCTTCAGGCATTGGAAGTCTCTGCTGTTCTGACACTCCAAGAAATGAAAGAAGCTAAAAGTGTGACAGGATATCAGCCAGAATGTAAATAGGTGAATATTAGGAAAACAAAAGGTAGAGCATGGAAGGGGGGGGTGGTAAATGGAGGTTGGCTGCGGGGGGAAAAGCCAAAGGTGAGTAAGGGAAACTACAGTGTAATAGATTTTCAAGGTAGGGAAGAGGCTACCTGTGAAAAAGTAAATAGCTGGACTTTAGGAAGACAAAGGGCAGAAAAGGAAGGGAGGAGAGGACAGGAAGCAGGGAAAGAAAAGTGTAAGAGGCCAGGTCTGGTAGGTACCTGGTGAATCAGATGTGTCAGGCAGGTGGTAATGTGTCACAAATACAATGTCTATACTGAATCCACGATTTTTTTCTACTGAGTAGATTTATGAAGTGAAGTTTGTAGACTCATCTATGAAAGGCATTTTGTAAATTCCCTTTGAGGATTAGAACTGAGAGATTGGAGAGAGAGTAATCTTGTGAGAAGTGCGCCCCTGCAGGTAATTGGGTATTCCTGTCTTTGACAGATTTTAGGTGTGGATTCATTCTGGTATGCAGGTGTTGTTTGGTTTCTTCTACATATTTTCCATCAGGGTATTTGGTGCACTGAATAAAATATATTACTTTTCTGGAGGTGCAGGTGTAAGATCAGGGAAGGGTGATGGCTCTGTTGTGGGATGTAGTTTCATAGTTTCTAGGGTTGGAAAGGACCTGAACAGATCATCAAGTCTGACCCCCTGCCCTGGGCAGGAATGAGTGCTGGGATCCTAATACCCCAGCCAGATAGCTATCCAACCTCCTTTTTTAGACTCCCAAGGTAGAAGAGAGTACCACCTCCCTTGGCAGCCCATTCCAGAGCCTGGCAGCCCCAACCATAAAGTAATGCCTCCTGATATCAAGCCTGAACCTGCTCTTAATCAATGTGTATCCATTATTCCTTTTTATCCCAGGTGGTGCCTGAGGGGACTGGGGCACACCTATTTTCTGCTGGTCCCCTCTGGTAAGTTTATAGATGGCCACCAGTTCCGCTCTCAGTCTTCTCTTGTGGAGGCTGAAGGTAGGAGCAAGAACAACTTCCCTAGGAAGCTGGTTCCACATCCTAGCCACCCTAACTGTGAAGTAGTGCCTCCTAATGTCCAACCTAAACCTGCT
>JAGPOW010003395.1:5882329-5948027 GCA_030014935.1 Caiman crocodilus | reverse complement strand
TGGCTGGGGTCCTGTGACCCTGGCACTCATTCCTGCCATTGACGGGGGGGTCAGACTAGATGGCCTGCTCTAGGCCCCTTCTGACCCTAGATACTATGACACTATGAACAAGGCATGGCAGGAGAATCAGGTGAGGGTGTGCCCAAAGCCATGTGGGGAACCTGGCATTGTGGCTAAGTGGGGAGCCCCACTTTGCCACAACATTGTATGGGGTGGCCAATCTCCCTATTATCATCTTCTTGTCCAGCTCTGGGGTGAACTCAGCTCTCATTTTCCCTGTTTTATTAGCTACTTTCATATCCATGTAGCCCCTCTGGCACTGTTCTGCCCCACCATGGATGCAGTACATCTGTACTGGCCTACACCACTCTATGCCACCTACGTCACCCTCGGGAATTAGACCAGCCCTTACTAATGTCTGGGAACACTCAGTGTCCAGGGTAGCCTAGACTGCCTTGCCCACGATCCAGGCCATGATCACTGGATGGTTCCATACCATGACCTCATCCCTGCAACCAAAAATGCAGCTTATCTATTCTACTCTCACCATTCCCTCTTTTTTCCCTTCTTATCTGCATGCTGCTGGCGTGTTTCCACTGGTCATGAGTCCCTTGCATACATTCTCAAGCCACATGATCAGCTTGGCCAAACCTGTAGCACATTACACCCTTCCCTAAGTTTTCAGTGACCTTTAGCACCTCTCATCCTCCTGATAGTAATTACCTTGCTCACTCTTATAGACCCGTTCCTTACTCACCTCATCGTTGGAGGCTGCAAATGCCTCGACAATCCTCAGAGTTTCCTCAGCAGACTTTGGTAAATGTTTTCTAACCCATAATTGCATCTCTCCCTCTAGGTCTCTTATGAATTGTTCTAATAATATTTGATCAGCCAGCATCTCTCTATTTACACAAGTGGGTGGCACCCACTTATCATGAAAGTCCTTTAATAGCTGTATTAAGACCCTGGGTTTCTTATATTCTTTTTCTTTCCTAGCCCTGAACAGTTGTAATGCTTGGGAGTCATTTCCAATTGATATAGTATGGCTGTTTTAAGTTTGTCATAAATGTATGCTTCATCTCTCAGGAGTGCCCTCTAAGTAGCTTGGGACTCTCCTATCAACAAGGAGTCTAATCGACCAGTGCACAGACCCCTTTCTAGCCTGGTTTGTATTGCAGTTCTTTCAAAAGACTCATTATAAGCTTCTGTATCATCTTCTCTAGTCATTTTATGCATCTTGAAGCAAGACCAATTTTGTCTAAGCCACTCATGTTGTTGTAGGGCCTGCTGCTGCTGGACCTCCAAGGCTTTCATCACAGCCTGCAATGTCAACCTGGGACACCATATTAACCTCCATCTCTACATCAGCCTCCAGGGTGATGTCACTCTTCTTGTTCCTGGCCAATACACCAATTTGTAATTTTCTGTGCTGGTCTTTGGCCTACTGCTTATATTTTTCTACCTGGCCCACACTGTCCACTACTTTATGGGCTGACAGTTTGGCTGGCAGTGTAGATTATTAAAGTTGCCAAGGTTTCTTGTCTGCCATATCTTGGATGTAAAGTAATCCTGGGGAGGATGATGTTGACCTCTCCCTTCAGCGCCTTTGCACCTACACATGGTATAGCTTGGGCCTGGGGCTCTGCCTTTCCTACACAGCCAAAGGCCGCTCTGATGGTACAATGTCGAGTCCGATGTATATTTGTCTTGCCTCGCTTGGTTACCAGAGTCTCTGCCATGATAATAGTGGTGCAGGCTAGAAGTGACAATGTTCATAATAAATATCTCTATTTCTACTCAGTCCCAAGTATCTTTTCCCTGTGCAGGGAACGTTGGGCTTGGACTCGCCTAAACTTGGTCCAGGCCTTCTCATTCACTGTTTCATTACTCTCCTTTTGTCTTTTAGGTTTGTCACTGATCCAACTCTGGTTACCAGTGTCTGCCTCTCATGGATGCTGCTCCAGTAAGTGTACTGACTCCTCTGAGTCTGTTTTGGTGTTCAGCCTCTCTAAAATAGGGCTCCATGGATCACCCCAGCTGGGGCAATCCACCTTCTCGCACCATTCCAGCTGAGGCGGGGAGCTCACTTCCTGTTCTGCTTCGATGCTTTCTTGTGGCGGTTTTAAACCGACACCTGTGTTCTGCCCCACAAATTGACCCTGGCATGCACTTACAAGGCATGCCCATGCCGGGGGTGAATGCTCTCTCTCCTTCCCCTCTTCTGCTGGCAGAAGCCAGTCAGCTCATAGTTCTGGTGTCTGCAGTAAGTTCCTCGATGCGGTAGGCTCTTCTTCTCTGCCACAGTGACCCAGTCTCGTCCGGCATGGTAGCCATATGGTTAGCCGTGTCCGGTCCATTAAAATGAAAACAAGCAGAGGAGCAGGAGTGTAAGTGTTGTAAAAAAAGCTAAAGACAGATGCTAGAACATTTTAAAACATTAAAGAAAGCTTTTTAAAAGATCTGCTGTCAACTTTTCCAGGTGCTTTTGGATGACAAAATCATTTTGTAGTGTTGTTGTTGCTAATATAGTGTAGAGAAATATTTCAGCAGGGTATTGAAGAGGAAAAAAGCCTGAGTAAACAACTGTCATAGAATAATTTTGCATTTTCCTTCTGTTTTGGGCATTAAATGAGAGCTTTTAATACTCTGGCTTCTTATGTTTGGAAGGAAGAGTATGATATTATATATTTATTTAAGTTATTTATATCTACTATATTTACACCATGAATTTGTTGTAGTACTGCAATTCTGATCTATAGATCTCTCTGTCTCTGTCTCTGTCTCTGTCTCTCACACACACACACGCACACGCAGAGTATTACTGAGGTTTAAGATAGAAAAGAAATAATTGCCTCTGGGTTGAAAAAGGGACCATTAAGTACTATTATTGCCCACTGGAGAACACTATTTTAACCAAACAGAGCAATAGTTTTACCTATAAACTAGAAACTCCAGTCTATATATATTTTACAATACCTTTTAAAATGTGCTTTGTGCCGACTTTCTACTTAGCTTTCTCTCTTTTGGTTTTGTCATGTGACCCTTTCAG
The DNA here is from genome assembly GCA_030014935.1 of Caiman crocodilus. Lineage (NCBI taxonomy): Eukaryota > Metazoa > Chordata > Crocodylia > Alligatoridae > Caiman > Caiman crocodilus. The sequence continues at coordinate 5,944,978 of JAGPOW010003395.1, read as the reverse complement.
CCAATAGGCAACGTTTTTAGTATACATATACATGTTTTTAGTATGCATATTTTTTCCCCTTTATATTTTCACAAAAGAGATGAGAAACGTTTATTTTTCCTTTTTTTCTTTTACATTTTTCCTCAACTTTTCTTTGAAAATATTCGTTGTCTTGGATGTGATTTGATTGGTAAAGAAAAGGTCAGATGCATGGCTCACGTTGTAACTTTTCTCCTGGATTTGCCTGCCAAGTTTTTTCCTGACCTAATTTTCAGACTGTTTGTAGCAAAACATAGCTAAGGTTGTGACTGACTCATTACGTCACAAGCCAAAGTTGTACATAAACTGGAGCGGTCAGGTGCTGGGGTGGCAGTGTGGCTGCACCACCTTTGGGCTGTACTCCACATGGCATGTCAATTCAGCTGCTGCTGGTGTTCTACATTTGCTGCGAGCTCTGAGCTTATCCACTCGTCTCCATGGATTTGGACAAAGCCCCCATTTTCACACAGCTCTGTACTTGATGTTATTCATCTTCCACACCCCATACTGACCAGCTGGTGGCTCACTGGCCACCAGGATCATGGCAAAGGGGTGTTGCCACAACCATTTCAGCTGTGTGGCTCATACAGTGTAAGCTCCTTTCACTGTGCATATACCACAGCGGGTGTGGTTGTGCCTAAATTGTTGCAATCCTGGATCTGTCCATGTGCATCTTGTGGGAAGAGCATCTCTTTATCCAGACTAAATTGATGAACTGGTTTTCTAAGTACCCAACTACTCTAAGTATCTAACTTCCTGTGGGAACTAAAGAATGCTCAGCATTTGTTGGAAACTAGGGCATTGATTTTTGCAACTGTAAGCCCAGCTTTAGACACACATTACCCATCTAAACTACACTGCTTATGCAGAAAACTGCATAACTTAGACTGTCTCAAACTTTTTGAATGTCTGTACCTACCCATACTATAGAAAATTGTATGTATATTAGGGCTGTGCAAAATTTTGCTGCCAATTTGGTTTGACGCTGTTTCAACTTGTTTTGAGGTTGGAATAGCAAAATTAAAACAAAACAGATATGGCCAAAACAGCCTCAAAACAAAAGGAGGCAGGTCAAAAAGTTTTGCCATTTTGATGCCATTTCAATGTTTCGCCCATAGGCTATAATTGGAAAGGTTGAAACAGCCTATAACTTTGTCATTTCTGGCCTGATTTGGATGACACTTGTGGGAACGCTAGCCCCTGCTAAGGCCACAATGCCTGCTAAGTATCAAGGAGATAGGTGCAGGGAGTTCAGGGAATCTGCACCTGTACCAAGCAGGAAAGACAACTGGGGGTCAGGTGGCCCTAGCAAGGTGACTGCCTAGTTTTGTCTTGAAGATTTCCAGAGAAGGTGATCGCTCCACCTTTGGAGGGAGCTTATTCCACAGTCTTGACACCCTAGTTGTGAAGTAATTTTTCCTAATGTTGAGCCTGAAATGATCTTCCAGGAGGTTGTGACCATTATTACTAGTTTTCCCCAAGGGTGCCCTGATGAAAAGTTGTTCACCGAGCCCTAGATGTACATTTCTGATGTAGTGGCAAGCTGCTACCAACTCCCCTCTCAGTCGTCTCTTTTTCAGGATGAAGAGTCCCAGGTCCCTCAGCCTTTCCTCATATGAGTTGTCAAGCAAATCTCTGACCATTTGGGTAACCCTTCTCTGGACTCTCTCAAGCTTCACCACATCCTTGTTCAAGTGCAGAGCCCAGAACAGGATGCAGTACCCCAGCTGCAGTCTCACCAATCCTGAGTAGAGCAGGAGAATCATTTCTTTGCAATGGTTTTGCTGGAGATGCATCAATTGATGCATGCCAGGGTATTGTTGGCCCTGTTGGCTACAGCATTGCATTGCTGGCTCATGTTCATACTGTGGTCAATTATTGCCCCCAGGTCTGTGGTGGCAAGTGATGGGGGATGTCCAGTCCTGCTGCCTGATGAGGAACAGCAGTTGCACAAGCACCCATGACTTGAGTTTTGCCTGTCAGCAGCTAGAGATGCAGGGCCCCAGAACCCAGTAGCCCCTGCACCTATCTCCTTGACAGTTGGCAGGCTTTGTGGCTTCAACAAGGACTAGCAGGCCTGCAGCTTTTACCCTGCTGTGCCTTAACACACACAATGTCACCAATGTCACAAGTTCTGCCTGTCCACAGCTTGAGGTGCAGTTTCCCCCAAACCCCTGCACCTATCTCCTTGAAACTTGGTGGTCTTCATGCCCTCAGAAGGAGCTACTATAACTAAAAGTTTCAACCAAATCAGGACAGAAATGACAAAGTTAGGCTGTTTTGACCTTCCCCATTATATCCTTTGGGTGAAACTTGAAACGGGGTCGAAATGGCAAAATTGTTTCGGCGGAATGGAACAGATCAGCTGTTTTGACTTGAAACAAAATTCAAAACAAAATGATGTTCTGTCAAAATGTCACAATGCTGGTTGAAATGGAACTCTGCTGTTTTGCACAGCCCTAATGTATATGTGGCATTTTCAACTGCTTGACTTTGCAACCCAAATAACATTCGTTTTCTTGCCTCTCTTAAAAAAAAATCTAACAACCCTCTTTCCCTTTCTCATGCATTTTAAGTGCCCTTTAGCTCAACATCAGCAGCACTTCTCTTTTTACTAGAGAAGGAATGTGTTGTTGGACTTAGGTGCTGAGTTGCAAGTATCTTTGGAAATGGAAAGTGTTCAGCAACCTGAACAACAGGGTTGCTCCCATTTTACTCCTATACTGTTAACAATGTAATGAGTCTCCTGTGCTTTTTAAAGCTTTAACCCTGATCCTGCAAATGCTTATGAATATAGGTAATAGAAAAACACATTTAGGGAAAATTTTGCATTTGTGTATTTGTAAGACTAGGCCCAAGGGTGGAGTGACAGATGTGGTGATCTTTCAGCTGGTACTCATTGAAAGCACAATGTGTAATTGTTATGCCAAAAGGTTTGCAAGAGATTCAGATTTAAAGTGTCTGCCACTTATTTATATGTCCTGATCTATGTTGGTATGCACATAAGCTGTCTTTCTGAAATAAAAATACTTATCACATTTCCACTACCTCTATATTTAGCACCTTTGTGTCAGTAGCAATCCAGAAAGTTCATTTTGTCTCACCGCTGCAAATTAATTCTCATTATATTCATTATCTGCATTGTGTAGTGTCTTCTACAGAACTGAAAATTGTGTAAGTCAGATAGGCAGCAACTTGTTTCCATGTGCTGATCAGTGCAAATTCTTTACACTACCAAGAAATAAATTTTAAATCTACACGTACAATTATTTAAAGAGAATAAGTTATAAGGAAAAGTCATCTGTTGTAGTTCCTGCCATGAAAAATTATTTGGGGGAAAGAATGGCATAGAAGAATCATATAAACTATTTACATTTCTTTTATAATTTCAATTTTAAATTTCAGTGAAAGCCAAACAATCATGTTTTACTAATTTTTGAGAACCAGAAAGTGAATCAAAAGTGAAATGACTGGCCTAGTTTCATTATTCACCCTGAAAGAAAATTAAAAAAAATAGTAAAGAAACAGAAAAGAAATAGAGATTTTCAGCATGTTTTGCTGTAACAGGCTAAGGTGGGAGGGGAACCGTACAGTGTATTGTGTGCCACAGCTGCTACTTTCTCCTGTTTTTTCCATTTGCAACTTAACTTATCATTAAATGCTGAGTTCTTCCAATAGGTGGACTATTCCAGGTGTAACCTACCTATGCAGAACTGCTTGCAGGTTTGGGGTGCAGTTACTAGACTTGTACTTCCCACTATCCAATCAGCCCAGAGCATAAAGTTGAATGGGAATGGTGTTGGGAGAAAACAGGGACTACCAATAGCTATGTTGCACGTGGTAGCAGATGTAACGTATGATTTTGTTGCGCTGATAGTACTTCTTTAAATTCCTGTAGTAGATGTTTTGGCATGGGCACTGTTGAGCAGAAACTGTCAGTCAATTAGGGGCTCTTCTGATAACATCATGATCGAGGGACAGTTTATTTAGACCAGCTGTTTACATTGTAACTAAATCCCAGTCATGTTTATCAGTGCTAAAAGGCTGAGAACATCCTGCTTATCCAAATATAAGACATAGCTTCCAACTAGGGGCATAAATCTAATTAGAAATATCAACCTCTCATATTTTCATCACTTAGGGGAAAAAAGTACATTTTTGTTGTGATTATTGCTTGATCAAATGTTCATTTGGATTACGTTTCATTTTCCATTTTTCTTGCCTCTCAAGGTACAATTAAGGGCTGATGTCAGATTTCACCTTAGTGCTCATCAATTATCTCCACTTAACCACTTCTGAGGAGACAGCCTCCTGGCTAGGACTATAAACATACCATTTGCTGACTTATTGCTTAGCAGCACCTTGAAACTTAATAGCTGCTAAACGGTTGAGGCTGATGAAGTCCAAATTTTCTTTAGCAATGGTGTTCAGAATAAGAATATATGTCCATTCTTACAGGCTTCTTTTCCAAGTCAACATAAAACAGCAATACTGTAAATGGCCACAAGATGAGCAACGCCAGATACAACACTAAGATCAGTTATAATAAATTAGGTCTATTTTGTGGAATAAGCATTTCTTCTTTTAAGTTCAACAAGTCAGCATGGAACATGACAGGAGCAGATTTAATTTGCTGTCAGAAGATGTAGGATTTATCTGCAGTAGTTACCTTTCTATTCAAAAGGAATAAGTCATTACCATAGCAACCTCACATCACATGACCCTCACACACACACAGTGGACCAGATTCTCATCTCTTTTTACCACTACAAATCTAAAGTAACTCCCATCTCAACTGGGAATGAGAAACATTTCTAGGATGGAACATATCTTTAAAAATATACATCCTGATATAGGTGGTATCGGCTGTTACACTCTGATACAGGTGCAATGCTTAAAATATTATCAGTGATTTATTTCATCATCGATACATTTATTTTAAACCTAATTTTTTCCAAGGAGGATGTGAGAAAGGATGGAGGTTAATCCATCAATGTTGATCACAATAACATTATTATTATTCTAGCACAGAAAAGGTTGTCAATCTTTTTAGATTCAAGGCACCTCTTGCTAAACTCTCAGCACCCCTCAGAAAATGCCAGCTCTTAGCTTTCACTCCTTTTTTGACTACAGAAAAATAAGAGAGCAATTCTTCTGTTGCAAGGACCATAGCAGGTCAGAATGTTTTTAACACTATGGATTTCTATTTGAAATTTCCGGGCTTATCTTGTGAATCAGGTGGAGGTGCTTACACACCTAATATAACATGGGACTCAACAATACTCTTAAAATGATCTCCTGGCACAACAGGTGCCACAGCAGTGTGGTTGAGAATCATTGTTCTAGCAGATCTCAAGTTGAAGAGGACTTCTTCCTAACCAGGAGAAAGATAATTTATTTGTGCACCAAAGAACTTACAGCTTAGGCTCTCATCCTTAGGGGGTATTTACAGATGTACAAAATCATGCACTTGAGCAGGTCTGTGAGTGAATTGGTTATATGTTTTGTATTAAACAGGTACATAAGCCTGTGTAGGACAGATGCCTAGTTTAAAAGTTGAGAAATCAAATGTGAGTACCCAGCTATACGGAGGCATGGGTTAAGAGGAGGGGAAACTTCTGTAAAATCACATGATCATTCATTCATTCATTCAGTTAAAAAGTAGAATTATAAAGAACCAAAGAACAGGGACAGACTTACCAGGAAACAAAAACTTTTCTCCCTACTGTTGTTCCTAGGATACACAAGGAAGAAAGGGAAGTATGGGGCTTTCAACTTGATCTGGCAGCAGTTACATGAGTGGCTACAGAACATGGAGATACACGAGGAAAGCTGCCTGTAAACTGTTGGTTTCCATGGGCCATATAAAAAAAATCATGTTTCTCCCCAGCGCTCTTTGGACAGCATAGTACCCTTAGTAGCTCACTGAGAAACAGAAGTTACAGAAGCTTTTCCATCCCAATCTCTTTCTGTGAAGAGTGGTGTGTGTATGTATTTATTTACAAACACACACACACATGCACCATCATCACATATAACACAATGCATCTTTTTATCAAGTTAAAAATTAACTAGAAGCTTTACTAATAAAATAGTGGCCTTGAGCTACATTTTTCAGTTTAAAACCAGAGCAAAGCTAAATATAAATTTATTAAAATGTGTTTTAATTGTTATATCATGTATTATGCATAAACACCATAGCAAACTTGGCAGGAATAATCAAAATACATTGTTTCATTAGTCCTGCAGTAATAGGAATTAAATGGTCATCTCTGTTTCAGATTCACAGTATATAATCTAACCTTCTTGAGCATCCAGTGCTTCACTGAAAGTTATTTCCAAACCCGAGTTAATGTTTTCAGCAGAATCAAAGTAGGGTGCAACTGCATCCCCTGGATCTGTATATGTGTATATATACATGTGTACACCCCCCATAAATATATATTTATGGGGGTGTACATATCTTTATGAACAAACAAAAGCTAAGAAATATGCTTGATTAGTTATAAACATTTTAGCCCTCTATCCTAGTTTCTGGTATCAAGCCAGAATATGGCCATTTCTTTCTAGTAGTGGGAATGCAGTAAGAGCTTCTTTCTTAGCCGCTACTGGAGGACTGAAAGTAGAACAGTGGTTTTGAATCTGTGAAGTTTACATATACATATTGATGGGCTGAATAGCATATATGTATATATCTATCTATATATACAGATATATATCTATATTTATATATTCTTTTAAAGTCAATGGAGCATTAAATACTTATCCAAGAGCTAAATCTGTCTCCTTAAGCGCATCTCAGCAGTGACATCTACTCCTATTGGATTTAAATATGTGGTAATAGTATATAAAAAGAGGTCCATGATCATTAAATAAACTATGATAGTTTTTTGGTTGGAAGCAGTACCTCAGATGAGGAAACTTGAAAAACAATCAGTGCATGGCTTAACTGGTGCCTTGTATTTTTAATATTAGGGAGGGGTTCAACATCCAGTGTCATCCTTTATTTGCTTCCTTTTTTCAATCCCAACACACACAAAAATACACCAGGCTAATGCTTTAATGATTAACTCTTCTGACTTTCATTTGAGGCAGATAAAAAGTGCTAGTGAGAATGCCATTGAGAGCTACAAGAGGAGCAAACCTTTAAAGAGCCTTCATTTCCATCCCATCATCTCAAATTGTCTTGTTTACCCCCTGAATTCTGATCAGGTACCATTACTGCACTCAGTTGTCCACATCACTCTTGTGAAGGGAAAATTAATTCTGAATTACTGGCCCTGTAACTGCCTACTTCTTCACATTATCTGTCAGGAAAATAAGCAGACAAAAGCTGGCTAAGTGGATTTCTGTTAGCTGCCATTCAAAAGGAAAGGGACAGGTGTTGAATGGAGCTTCTTTTTTCCAACTGCTAGTTAACAATACATATAGGAGAAGTTTAATTGCCTGCATCCACCTGCACCCTTGTCATTTCTTGGCTTTATTGATTTTAATGAAAATATTAAGTGCACTTTAGGAGCAGCAGCTAAGTGACGTTTTGATTGAAATATACAGGGAAAGGTATAATGGAAGTAGGCTATTACAGTTTTAATAGAATCTGAAAGAAGTAACATCTAGAACAGCATATTTCCTCGCTATTCTGATGCATATAGCAAGTCCTGAGATGAGTAATTGGATACTGAATAAATGTTTGGTTGTTGTTAAAGAAGACTTTCACCTTGATAATCTGTGTTTTGTTGAATGAAGTGGCCCAGGCTTTTGGGCATATTTTGTTCCATTAGGAAGACCTCGGGGTGCCACAAGACAAATGAATGTGTGAATACTATCCAAATCATGGTGCATGAGTTCGTAAGAGAAAATTTGGATACACATAGCTATGCTTTGTACTATAAACAGGGAATCTTTACAGTAAAAACATCAATAGTGGCCTCTTTCTTCTTTCAGTAGAAATCAGTATGAATGACTCAGAATTTGCCTGAAACTACAATCTCAACTTCTTGCTTTTAAAGACTTGGGAGCAAGACAGGAAGCAAAATGGAAACAATAGTATAAAACTGTTCAGGCTTAATGCTGAATTCAAAGTATATTTACTGCTTTCTATTGCAACTTATTTCAAACTTCTCACTAGCTAAAGTTAAGATTTACAAAGCAGGAATTTGGTGGTTAACTCTCTTTGACTAATTTGAAAACAGCCTACATATGGAAGATACATATTTAACATGAAAGAAACTCTACAGAAATCATATGGGCTCCTCAGCATACCCCAAAAGCATGCCTCCTTTTGCAGTTTTGACCTTCTTAATAGCCAGATTCTGCTCTGCTTACTCTTGGATCATTAAATGGAGTTGATATTACTTTTAAATACAAACATGCTGGACAATAAGTTAATGCCTGCCCAAGAAGAGCTGAATTATAAGGTGGAGCGTTTTATTTCTAATGAAGTTGCATGGGAGGGCTCTGTGATCACCTTCTGTAGCCTGATTGAGGGTAGAGGACTGTAAAAAGCTAAAAACTTGAAGTATTTGTTTTCCTAGGCTATTTTCAAGTTGGCAAGTTGAGGGTGTCACTATTTGTGCTGAGAGATCAATCAGATAGGGTGAAATTCTGCTTTCCTGAAAAAAGGTGGGAGATCCAGGGCCTTCAAAGGGAATGGTGACATAAAGTAAAGGACATTGCATATATGAAGATGCTTGTTTTTATTTTCCTGTTCTTTGTCTGTTAACTAAAGCGATGGCATGTTTAAATCCCTGTGCAAAGCCTATTTTTGCTCACATCTATCATGTGCCTCTTAAGGAGTTTAATTTTAAACAAGAGGGCTTGTTGATTTTAGAAAGGAAGACTGAGCAGTAGTGCCTAAATCCTGTGGAGAGCAAATGGGTTTATGGGTTCTAGGTCATAGAAATCAGTGCTATATGCAGGGTCTGCCTCCTTCAAACCCAAGATAAAGCCAGTGACTGAAGAGATACCCAGGGATTCAGTGGCTAGATATTTTGACAGCTGCTTAGTGAGTGGCCTACAGGAGACATTTGCCCAGATTCTGACAAAAAATTATTCTTATTCTGAAATATGGCTGCATCCCACATGTCTGCATTTCAATGGTGTGTGGAGAAAAACAATTCTTATGGGCTCTGTAGAGACCCTTAATAACACTCAGGAGCACCTTACTCATGCTAGTAGTCCCATGATTTCCCAGTAAAACTACTCACAAGCATAAGCTTCTACTGAATTTGAAGGGGGGTGACAGTATCAGGCTTGAAGCTTGTCATGCTGTCACTATTTGTCATCATTAAGCTTATAAGAAAAAAAACACATAAAATCAATAAATAATCACATTTTCTTGGAAATGCATATGCTGTTAACAAAAGTCTCATTTTTCTTTTTTGGTATTACTTGATCAACATGAGAAGGGAAAGGATTTCAAAGCCACTACAAAAGCATATGGTATTTGGCTACTGAGAGATGAGCACATGTGTTCATTCCATGTAAAAATAACCTGAATAAGAAACAGTGTCATAAAAAGTAGTCATGAGCTATAGATAGAAAGCCTATCAAAGGATTCTTTCAAAATGTCAAGAGCAAAATATTTTTCTTGCCTCATGTCTATAGACCTTTCTTACCAAGTCAATAGTGAAGTTGGATTGAATAATCTGTTTTCCACAACCAAGTTCTCTTAATTTATTTTACACAACTGGACTCTTCATTTTTGTTGGAACATCTCTCTTCAGCAAACTCTATAAAAATGTCTAACAACCTATACCTTTTCATTGTATAAATCCTTAAACATCACTTTCACTCATAACAAACGTCTTCAACACAGAGGGGCATTTGCCTTATCAGATTTTCAAGAAAGGCATGTGTCTCTTGATAACCTTAAATATCAAAGGAAGCAAACCAAGTCATCTGAGAAAAGTTTAATGTTGTTTAGGCAGTTGTTTGGAATTTTTTTTGGAAGCTTTCTTATTTGCAAGATGACATTATGACTAGATTGGTGGGAACTAGATTCATAATGGTTCTGTGTGCTTTGGAGCTGTTGAAAGAAATATATAATGTATAAATACTCAATTATAATTAAACAATACATCTGATATATGGCAAGGCATCCAGGTAGCTAGGAAAAGTCATGTTTAGACCTGATTTTGATGGATTTTTGCACTAGCACTCCACCTCCTCCAACCAAATATCTGGACCAATGGGGAGTCTCAGGCACTGTGTGCTGGATCGGCTGTCTGAACCCAGTGTACAGGACCAGCTAGGGGAGGCACTAATCTCAGAGTCCAATCCTGGCATGAAGGGGGGCTTGGGGAGAGTACCTCTAGGCACCCAGGACTCAATCCCAGAGACCTGGAGTGGAAAGGGGGCAGTACTAGGCCCTCAGGGACCAATCCCAGCACGTGGAGGTAGGAAGAGTTGGTGCTGGATCCCAGAGTCTGATCCTGGTATGTGGGGCTCCTTCTGACCCATGGACCAGCTCCATCCCACTCATCTGACCTGTGGGACTAAAAGGTTGAGTGCCACAGGCCTAGATAAGCATTTCTCAATCTGCAGGTTGTTACCCAAAAATGGGTCACGAGAATATTTGAAAGGGTTGTGAGCAAGTCCAACAAAAACATGGGAAAGCATGGATTTCCCTTTACAGCCTGGCAGCATTGCAGCTTGCAAGGAGCAGCTTGAGGTGACTGGAGGCAGAGGATGCCACTTGTGTCTGTGCATGCACACATGCATGTGGCTGGCATGCAACCTGTGAAGAAATCCCCCTCTCTCTGCCCATCACTTGGGTCATTCCAGGTGGAACCCCCCACCTTCTCTCTGCCTCTTATTTTCTTTTTTGGTTCACACTAGTTAACCAGGTGATCTGGCCAGATAAATTCCTGAGGAGAGTAGGGAACCCTCTCTTCCTGGTGGTGAGCATTTGCATAGCAACAAGCAACATTACTCCAGGCAGGATGATTTTCTCTAAGTAAAGACTTGGAAACTAGCCAGGAGTTTGTATTTATGTCTAGGCCAGATGCGTTTTAAAAAGGATTATTATGTCCAAGACTGTATAACATTCTGATTGCTTATGTTTGCTCAAAGTATATTCTGACTTCCTTGTTCTAACCCAACCCCCCTCCCCCCCTCCCCCCCAAAAAAATTAAGGTATCAGGTTACAGTGTTCCTTGCTGTGGTACTGTGATGGGGAGAGAGGCAGGCCTTTTTGCTTTGAGCTCGGTCAGAACAGCTTGTCTGGTTATGTTCCCTTAGTCCTGCTTGAGGTTGTCTTGGGATGCATCAGGCTGAAAGGGGCACCCAGAAATATTACCTGTGAGCAAAGCAACCCACAGGTTCTCAGGGTCTGTGTGACCCGGGGTGCATAGAGCCCCAACAGAGACCGTTGCCTGGGTGGTGGCAGCTTTACCCCAGGCTTATGGGTGTTCAGGAAGAGGGACAACTGACTGTAGGCACCCCATGGAAGACTCCTGAAGTGAGATTTTTGGGTCTGGAGCCTGAGGCGGGTGAGTGTATAGTAGTGCCTGCTACAACCACTACAACCACAGGCAGGGTTGTGGGAGCAGCTGGATGCAGATAAGTGTTGGGGAATGGGGGTTGTGTTGGGGAATGGGGAATGGGGGTTGGAAATCCAGGGCTTCGGGACTGTCCATATGTGTATGTGGGGGCAGGTACCAGTCCACGTTGGGAGAAGGTGGTGAGGTGTTGAGCATGTGTCAGGGAAGAGGGGCAGGGGAAATGTGCCACCCCTCCAATGGGGTAGGGAGTAGAGAGGTCCTATGGGGATAGCATGGAGCTGTGTGACTGGCCTGGCAGCATCAGGGCCAGTGTTCATATTCATAGAAGTGGGCAGCTTCTAGATGCTGCTTGGTGGGGGTGGGTGTGGCTGTGACCAGGTTGCCTGGCGCAGCATTATGAGCCCCAGCCCAGGGTAGGGCAGGTAGCCCCCTCCTCCTCCCTCCATCCCATGCTGGATTGGACTCATTCTGCTGCTGCCTGCATGAGCCAGAGTTCCCACAGCCACCATGCTCTGGCCTGAGTAGGACGGGGGCATCTGGAGGTCCCCTGAGGCAAGAGGTGGGGGGATAGGGGCTTTGGGTTGGGAGTGAGGGATACCAGCATGCCCTGGGGGGGGCAAGAGACTGTGGGTTGGGAGTAAGGTATGGGTGACTGGTGCCTTCTGGCTCTGGGGGGAGCATCAGCATTTGATTGCCGACCCTGGAATTGCCAGTTGTAAACTGGAAGTGCCACCAGTGCTTCTCAGGAGGGGTACCGGCCAGTACTCTCCACTCCTTGGCTGGCAAAGACCAATTTTAGGGGGGCACCAGCTGGCGCTCCCCACTCCCTGGATGGTGAGGGCCAATTTCAGGAGGGGAATATGCCCCCCCTCCATTCTCCTCCTATGATTGCCTATGTTCAGAGAAGAGCCATGCACATGATTAGAGGTCAAGAGAACAGGCCTTATGAGGAGAGGCTGAGAGACATAGGACTCTACAGCCTAGAGAAGTGAAGGCTCAGGGGGGACTTGATGGCAGCCTATCTAATATTATCAAAGCCTAAGTCCTTCTGTCTGTCTGTCAGTAATGCTTTATTTAATATATTTCATAGATTTCATAGACATTAGGGCTGGAAGGGAAGATCATCGAGTCCAGCCCCCTGCTCAAGGGGCAGGAAGTCAGCTGGGGTCATAGGATCCCAGCAAGATAAGCATCCAAATTTCTCTTGACGGTATTCAATGTAGATGCATGAACCACCTCTGATGGCAGGCTATTCCAGACCTTGGGGGCTTGGACAGTGAAGAAACTCTTCCTTATGTCCCTCCTGAAACTGTCTTGCTGGAGTTTATAACTGTTTGACCTTGTAATCCCCTGGAGTGCTCTGGTGAACAATCGTCCCCCCTAGATTCCAGTGAACACCCCTGATAAACTTATAGGTGACCAACAAATCACCCCAAGCCTGCACTTTTCCAGGCCAAAGAGGTCCATAGCTCCCAGCCTGTCATCATAAGGTCTGTTTTCCTGACTTCCAATCATGCACGTGGCTCTTTTCTGGACTCTCTCAAGCTTTTCCACATCGTTTTTGAATTGAGCCCAAAACTGGATGCAGTACTCCAGCTGCGGCCTCACCAAGGCCAAGTATAACAGGAGAATTAAGTCCTGGGATTTGCTTGAGAAGCATCTGTGGATGCATGCCAGTGTTTTGCTTGCTTTACTGGCTGCAGCATCACCTTGAAGACTCATATTCATGTTGTGGTCAATCATGACCCCCAAGTCCCTTTCACCTGTAGTGCTAACCAGCATAGCACTGCCAAGCCTATAAGGATGCTGCAGGTTTTTCCTCCTAAGGTGGAGAACCTTGCATTTTTTTTGGTATTAAACACCATCAGGTTCTCATCCACTCATTTCTTGAGCCTGTCAAGGTAAGCCTGGATCACCCTTCTGTCCTCAGGTGTGGATGCTTTACTCCCGAGTTTGGTATCATTGGTGAACTTGTTCAGTCCACTTCTGACTCCAATGACCACATCATTAATACAGGTGTTGAACAATATAGGACTCCAATGACCACATCATTAATACAGGTGTTGAACAATATAGGACCAAGGACAGAGCCACTGGTCACAGCGCACTATGACAATTGACTTCTGTCAACCACCACCCTTTGGGTCTGACCATGAAGCCAATTCCCCAGCCAGCAGATTGTGGTGGACCCAAGGCCTCAGTTAGCCAGTTTGGCCAAGAGGTGATCATGAGATACCAGACCGAAGGCTTTTTGGAAGTCAAGATATATGACATCATTCTCCTCTCCCTTGTCCAGGTGATAGGTCACCTGGGTTTAAAAGGAGATAAGACTGATCCAGCAAGACCTACTCACAACAAACCCATGCTTCCTATCCCACAGGATGTTGCCGTTGGCCAGTCTGTTGAGAACGGCCTCTTTAATAATCTTTTCTAAGACCTTTCCTGGGATAGAGGTCAGGCTGATGGGTCTGTAGTTTGCCTTATCTATTTTCCTTCCTTTCTTGAAGATAGGCACCACATTGGCTTTCTTCCAATCTTCAGTCACTTCATCAGAGCACCAGAAGTTCTCGAAGATCTGTGCCAGGAGCTAGCTAGCTCCTTGAGTACCCTGGGTGTCCAGCCTCTCACGGTGTTACTTCATGAGATCAGCATTGATGGAAGGCAGGGAATCTCCATCACCCAGGCCTCCCTCACCCAGGCCCCCCTGTCCTGTGGTAGACAGGGACATCCCGTGGGACTGATGAAAGACTGATGTAAAGTACCCATTTAATAGGTTGGCTTTTTCCTAGGCATCGGTTGTCAGTTGTCCCATCTGGTTTAGCAGGGGTCCGATGTTGACCTTGCTTTTCCTCCTGCTCCCCACATATCTCAAAAAGGACTTTTTATTGTCCTTGATACTTGTAGCTAGTTGGAGTTCAGTCCCAGCCTTGGCTTTCCTAGTTCACTTCCTGCAGGTCTGGACCAGTGCAGAATATTCCTCCTTGGAGGTGGATCCCATCCTCCACCCTTTGTAGGCCTTTCTTTTTTGCCACAGGAGGTCTGCTAGCTCCCTGGAGAGCCAAGGGGGCTGCTGTGCCCTTTTGCTGACAAACAGCCCATTTGTTGTGCTCTAATTGGCTGACAAACAGCCAATCAGAGCATGAAGAAGCATTCTGACAGAAGGAAGCCCGACACCATGATGGTGGGGACACGGGATGGAGCAGGGGGTGAGACCAACCGTGCTTCCCTCACCACCCCCTACTCCCTGGAGGTGGTGGCAACAAAGCAGACAGAAGGGGGGCTGAGGCCAGCTCCCCACCCACTCCCTGCAGGCAATGTGGGGGCGGAGCAGGCTTGCGTCCAACATGTGGGGAGTGGGGAGTGGGACCGGGCCCAACACAGGAGAGGGGAGTGGACCTGGGCCCAACGCAGTGCAGGGGTAGTGGGCCCAAGTGGGGGAAAAGCAGGCCCACTGCAGCTTGGGAATGGGGACAGCAGGCCTGGCCTGACACAGCTGAAGCAGTGGCTGGGGGAGGGTAGGAGCAGGCCTCTTCCCCCACTTAGGCCTGGGTCCACTCCTCCCCTCCCTTCCCTGCATCAGCCTCTCATCCTGAGGCGAGGAGAGGTGGTACTTACTAGCCCCTCTCCAGTGAGTGAGTGAGTGAGGCAGGATCCCTTCAAATCCTGGGCAGGGCTCCCCCTTGCCTGGGAGTAATTTAGACTCAGCAGTGGGCCCACTGTGCATGCATGTAGTTTAAAAGGGTCCTCCAACAGAAAAAAAACCTGGGAGTGGCACGAGATGCGTGGCTGCACCTCTGCACTCCAAAGCTCCCCAGCAACCTCCAACTGCTGCAGAGTACCCCACCGACCCCCAGTAGCAGCCAGAGGTGAGTGGGGCCCTGTGGTGGGAGGACTAGCCCCAGCCCAGCTGTGGGGAGGTGGCTAATTTGGAGTCAAGGAAGGTCTTGCCTCACCCTAACCCCTACTTTGCCCAGCTCCCCAGGGAGCCACGTGAACAGGCTGCGCAAACAGGCAAGCTTGTCTGCCTGGTGTGTTAGTTAGTGTGGAATTAGCACAGGAGGGTGAGTGGGATGGCCCCAGGGAAGCGAGTCCTGGACAAAGCCATCCCACCAGAGGCATGACACAGATGGGCACATGCCACAAGCTGAGGGTCCCCTGGGGGTCTGGAGCCTCCCCCACTGGTGCCTCAGAGGCCTCCACCCAGACAGAGCCCATGGTTCTGGGCTCCATGCAGACGGAGCCTGTGGTTTGTGGCTGTGGGGGCTGCCTGTCGCTTTTTCAGGTTCTGGGATCTGGGAGCATGGCCACCTCCCCTTGTGAGGTCTGCTCCCTTTTGGGGTCTCTGGTATGCTAGATGGAGGAGCTCTAGGCCACAGTCCTGGGGGCACTGGTAGGGCCAGGCTGCTGTGGGTCAGGAGTGAGGGACACCGATGTAGGGTCAGAAGGCTGTGAGTCAGGACTGCCTATCAATGTTTACACGTGTCCCAATACAAAAAGGGTTGAGAACCACTGGCCTAGACAATATCAGTGTCTTTTTTGACTGTTCTGCAAATATTTAGGTTATCTACTTTTACTGACATGCATGACCAGAAGGCAAGTTCTAATGTCACATGTAGTGAAAAATAAATTTAACATTTGTATACTCAAATACGCAGTAACTATTTGTGTATTCATACAATTAGAGAATGCAGTGACATATGATTTAGCTGACCAAATGCAACCGAGCACCACAGCCTAAAGAGTGAATATTGAGTGGTTTAAAATAGTTTAAGAAACATTTTAATGGTGTAAAACGTAAGTACTTTAAAAACATTGAAACAATGCAAGAAACAGTATTATGAATATAAATGTTTGAATAGGTCAATTTTGCAAATGCATATGGCTAAGATATGCCTGGGTAATATACTAAGATATGCCTGAGAAAAATCTTGGGAGATCTTTTGTACATGAAAACCAGTGTCTGTACATGCATAATGTGTAGATGTATAATCAAACAAACGTGATATTGAAGTTCTGCATTTAAGCCAATGGTAAAACTCCAAATACATTTAAAATATAAATATTTGCATATTATAATCATGTCCCCCTTTGTTTTTATCGTAACCAAGATGCATTTATTTAACTCTTTAAAACATCTACTCAGAAAAGCATTTACAGTAGGATTTACTACTAGGCAAAATGTGATGGTATGCTAAGTCCTATGCTGAATCTGTATTTTCTGCAAAACTGGGGGTTAGTTAGGACTATGTTTGGGGTTGCAATAGCTGTTTAAGACTGAAAAGCAAGCTGCAATATCCCAGCTCACTTATTAAAAGACCAGCATATAGCAGTCAATAGAAGATACCAATTGCCACATGTTGCGTCTCACAGAAAGATAAGTGATAACTATTGAAAAAATTACTGAAGTGTTGTTTAGATAGTGTTATCTTTTTAAAATAGGAAATCATCCTGGCATCCTGATACCAGTGTATGGCAACAATCATTTCTTTTTAATTGCAAATGTTGTACAGTGGATAAGACTATTCATGTATTTGTCATTTTAATAGTGCCTGAAGACATATTTTGACAAGATGCATAGAAGGGAAATGGGAATAGTTGAAAAAAAAATTAAACCTTTCTTATCTGCTTTGTTGTTTTTATTTTGGCAAGATTAAGTCTGATGCTGTCTGTGCAGGTCACCTAAGATGGCAGTGGGTCCCGAGGATCCAATTCCTCTCTCAAGGCACTACATCAGTGCTTCCCAAACCTTTCCTCAGCATGACCCAATTTATGGCCCCATTTCCTCAGCATGGGTCCTCACACCCAACTCACAGTCCCCCACCCCCATGACTCCATCTGCTGATGTTGCAAACCCATTTGGGGTTGTGACTCATAGTGTGGGAACAACTGTGTATGCTTCTACATATCCCTAAATCAGGGCTAGTCTGCAGCAAAGTGGGGACCAAGCTATTTGGTAGGTCCACAAGGTAGGCTCCTTGTCCTTGACTGCCATTCTGATACCCATTCCCTGACCAACTGGTTACTCTGCTGCTTGTTCCCTGCCCTATTTGCCCTGTGTGCCCTGCTCCTTCCCTGTACCTCTTTCCCCCAATCTGCTATGTGCTGCACACACAGGCTACCTAAGCCTCTTGTGACATGCATGCTGCAGGTTGGACACCCTTACGTTAGAAACATAAATAAGTTCTTCGGCAGGCAAGGTTCTTTGCTTAGATGTGATATCTTGTATTAGACCAACTGAGTAAGTAAATTAAAAAAATAAGTTGTTTATTACACAGAATGGCCTCCTGCCGAGGCACTTAGGATATTTTATGGTTAATACTGGAATACCACCCAAGCCACAACATATGATAGCAATGTACATGCAACCATGAAATAAGTCCAGCCAAAAATGAAATTTTATGAAACAAAATTATGGTAACAGGTAGAAAGTCTCCTTTCCACATTTTTTTGGTTATTTATTTTTTTCTTTTCCTCTAAAACTGTGATTCTCAGTCAGGATGCTGGGGCATCCTGGGGTGCCACAAGATCTTTTGAAGGATGGTGTGAGGAGATAAACAGGTAAGAGGAGATAAGAGCAGGCTTAGGCTTATTCCTGGCTGACCACTGCACTGCTCCCATTGCTTGGCTTCTCTGCAAGGAGGTAAGCACTATAGTAAATACATTCATTTCTTAAATAGAGGGATGCTCAGTTTACAAGAAGTTATGGAGGAGTGCCTTGAGTCTAATGACGGGTGCTTTGCATCTGAAAAGGTTGAGAACTGCTGTTCTAAATATTGCTGGTGTATCCAAAATATATTTTTTTAATTTGGAAGTGATTTTACTTTTCAGCAAAGCAAGGTAATTAAAGACCTGAGTTATACAATCTCAGGAAAAGCCCTGAAATCATTAAACTTGCCTGGCTCTATTCTTTTATGACAAGTTCAGGGATAAATTGTTGCTCAGATAGCAAGGGAATAAATGGGGAGTAAGGTTCCCCTTTTTTCCCTGTGTTGGCTACTGGCATTGTGGGAGGTGTGGAGCAGGTCACAAAGGGCTGCTATACCCCAGGTACATCTACATGTACAATTAATGGGAAGCAATGCATTCCAGCACATATCGCACCAGAGTTTATTGCTTCCAGGCACTGCATTTACACATGTGTCTAGGACTGCAGTACATTGAGCCGGGCCTGAGCAGCCCCAGCTGTCAGGGAGCTCAGAGGGTCACTCTGCCAGCCTGGGGCTCCTCCAACCCAGTTCAGTGTGCTGCAGAGAGACTGGCTGGGGCACAAGGGTGCTTCAGTGCAAGGCTAGGCAGCAGGCAGCCCCCACACTGTAGCACTCTCATGTCCCAACCAGCCCTCATCAGCATCTACATATGCATTCCTACACAATAAATAATGCTGCCACAAGATAGGACTTGTATTTACAAGTACTAGTCTATGGCAGCATTTATTAGTTTACTGCAACCTAATAGAACTGTATGTGTAGACATAGAGACTTTACTGCAGAGCTAATTAGGCAGCTCTGCAGTAAATTTCTCATGTAGCTGCACCCCTCATGACATTGTGTGAGTGTATGCAGTTTAGGGTAGACACAACAGAGTACTTTCTCCCCTTATAGCAGAGATGCACAGCTCCAGGAGTAGTAAAACAATGTGTTCCCCAGTAGTGTAACTAGGACAGGGCATGTGGGACACCAGCGCTGGATGCTGATTTAGATGAGGGTGCCAGCAACATCCCATGTTCCTGCTCTCTGGTGCGTCATACCCCTGCCTCCTGCTCTCTGATGGTCAACAGTATCTCTGCCCAGGGTCCTGAAACTGTTAGTTACACCTTTGCTGCTGCTTTTGTTTAGGGCAGATATTGCAGTCAGAATCTACCTTTCAAATCTCTGAAGCAGGTCATCTAAAGGTTTATTAATATCAGTAAACTTTCCTGCAAACCTTGGTGCATTTATGGCTTTGCATCTGATTGGATAAAGCATATCAATAACATAATTCTGATTAAAAAGAGCATGAACATTCAGCAACAGAAAATTAACCTGGTTTGCACCAGTTTAGCACCACTGCTATAAATCCCTATACAAAAAACTAGACATGGTGGTGGTTAAATCTGATTTAATAGCACTAACTTACTTATCAAAATCACAGTATTGTTTGGCCCCCAAATTCAAGAGTTCTGTAAACTAATAACTCCTTGTATGATGCAGATTGGTAAATCTTGAGTTTTCCATATCCCATTATAATTTCTAATGCTAGCTTGTGAATTTGTGACTCATTTGAACCCAAAACTCAGAAGATGAGACAGTATAAATTTAGGAGAAATTAAATGAATACAATGTTTGCATCATCTCCAGGGAAAAGTTGGTGAGCTCAGATTCATTGCAAATCCACTTTTTGCATTATCTCATTAGTTCCCTATCTTACACAGTAAAATAGCAGAACATATTAATTATACTTAACTTTTCCATTATAAAAGGTAATATTTTGGGGAAAAAAGAATGAGTATCGACTATTCTTTCACCCTGTAAAGCAACATATTATCCGAATTATCTGCCAACATAGCTTCCGGATGGCAAGGGCCTGACACACACATCTTACAGTTATGGGAGCATGAAAAAGATAGCTCTGGGTCTTTTTAATGACTCTAATCTTGTCTACTATTAATTAGTAATAAGATATGATTCTATTAGACATCTGGTATCTAATCTACTGTGCCTTAATCATGCAGGACTGGATTTGTGCGTGAAAAATATGACATTATTAAATATCAAGGGTTAACAATTAGCACTCTGCAGATGATTTTCTTCAGTGCATCATTGCAATAAGCAGCATTAACTGCTTTGGTAACAAAGTTAGTTTTGTTTTAAGTAAATGCCTCTTTCTCAGCTCTGAAAATACTAGCTACAACGAGCAAATTAAAGCACTTTTATGTTGGGTGAAAAAAAATAAAAAGAAAAACCCTATAAGTATCCCATGAATATTTCATAAGAGCTGAGACTTGTAGAGTGTTCTAACATGTCTCTTTGTACTCTAGTAAGCATTGGGTTAGGGAACGTCATATTTACTTATATCAGCAAACATCAGTCACATACAGACGGCTACATTTGAAATTGAAATGCAGGTTATACTCAAACCCTAAAAAAGTCTTTCACTACCTCTTGGGAAAGCACCAAGGACATTTAGGGACTGACTTTGCTCTGCTTGAAATTGGAAATATAGCATCTCCATGACACATTAAAGATAAAAAGGAAACCAATGAAAGGAAGCAGTTTGATTTTTCCCCTAATAGTTCCCTTATATTATAAGTTCGAGAAAATATTATTTAGCATACTGTATCTAAGTGCCTTTAACATTTAAAAATCATCCAGACATAGTGATTGGCTGCCCCAGGACTGATCACTGACTGGATGTGCCTCCCCTGACTGAAGAGGTACTAGACATTCACGTGTCCCTCTAACCCCTAACCTTTGCCACAGGAAATCGCTCCCCTTGGCCCCAGAAGTATTTCTTTTGGGAAGGAGTTGCCATCTTGGAACAAGGAAAAAACCAAATCATATACTAAAACTCAAACATTTACTATAATGTATTTTAATTTTATTTTAAAAATATTTTCCTGATTTATGTGTGTTTGCATAGTGAACATAGACGTGATTGCATAATAGCTCAAAGATAAAGTCTTACTCTTGTATATTGTATGGTGGGTGGGGTGTAATAGAGGGTGGGGGGGTGGGGACACTCACACGTGTTCTCCACCCCATGGGACCATGTCACACAGCCCCTGCTGCTGGAGGCAGCAGTAGGTAGAGGCAGGCCCTTGGGTGCTCATGGCCTGCACAGGTGCATCTGCTCAGCAGCACATAACTCCAGCCGTTTCTGGAACCTGCACATACCACTGTGGGGAAGCCTCATGCGATGAAGTTGATTGCCTTTTTTGCTCCCTGCTGCCATGTGCAGCTCATGGGACTCCCCCAGGAAGCGGGGAGCATGGCTCCCCACCACTTGTGACAGAGTCCTTTGAGCTGCACATGGTGGCAGGGAGCAGGGAAAACAGCAGGCTTCATCATGTGGGGCTTCCCCCCCAGTAGTGTGCAAGTCCCAGTTGCTGCATGTAAGCCCCACACAACAGAGGTAGGCTGGCCTGGCTCTTCTCTTTGCTGCCATGTGCATCTTGTGGAAGTGGCTAGAGCCACATGCCACTGGGCGGCTGTGCCTGTATGGACCGTGAGCACCCCAAGGGCCTGTCATTGGCTGCTGCTTCTGCTGGTAGTGGGGGCTGTGTACCATGCAGGGCGATGTGTGGGAGAGTCCTCACATACCCAAAACCTCACACCACACCCTGCTCAACTTAGCCTCGTGCTCCTATCACCCAGCTGGGTATGGGCCTTGGGTTCCCACCAGTTCCACACTCTGCATTCCTGCCCAGCTGCAGCTTCTCTCCCTGCTGCCCAGAGCAAGCACTGCATCAGGGATGTGAGAAGGAGCTGCTTGAGGCCAGGGAAGCTGAACAGGTCCCCTGGCAGCTGCAGCAGTGGCAGCTGCAGCTCTGCCCAGACTGGGGCCCTCCTGCACATGAGGGTGGGATGGGAGCAAAGTGCATGGGTTGGGTGGGGTACAATTAATTGGTAGATGCCTGCAGGCCAGATGAAATTGCACCTGGGGCAGCTGCAGCCCACGGCCAGTATTATGCTCACTCCTGCCATATAGGCTCATGTAGATGCGCCCAGTGAGCAGGAAATACAGAAGGATGGCTGCCTGTGCTGCTACACCTCTTCTGGAATGAGGTAGCATTTTTACAGTTACCTGCAGCCTTGATATGTGCATGGTTAGTAGGTTGGGATTCAGTGGCATATACTCCTACATAAATGCGAACACATATATTCAATCCTAGTTGAACTGGGCATACATGTATATACCTCACTTAATATTTTTTGCATCTCTAATGAAGCAAAACCCCAATCCTAAAGTGTCTAACAAGCAAAACTATGGAAACCCACAGTTCAGTTGCAAGTAAGCACTGTATTCATGTCAGAAAAAATCATCTTATCCCAGGAAAAATTAGTTGTTTAGATATCCATGTCCATTGTCCCAGGCTAAATCATAAAAAAGGTTCCCTATGATAAGAAGCTGGTTGCTCTGGGACAATGCCAAATGCACCTGAATGATTATCCTGGGATTGCTTCATTGAATCAATGGTAGAAAAGCAGCGGTACCTGCAGCTGTTCTCTAAACCCTGATTAGAAGGGTGATGTGTGCACATGCCAATCCCAGGATATTTCTGTTCAGAGACAAACACAGGCACAGCTCGTCCAGGAGCAAATACAACATCTATTCCTAGCCTGTATACCACACAGCTGTATATCTAGTAACTTATGTGTGAATAAGGCAGAACTTGTGTTTGGCTAAAAATCATCCTTCAGAAAGAATATGAATATATCAAGCCCACAAGCCTTGTACATTCTCTTTGCATAGGAAATTAATTTCACCCAGACTGAAGCCCCCTGTGATTACTCATGTACCAGGAAATGTCTTCATTTCAGGGATTGTACATCTAATACATTAACACTGCTATAATAAATATAAATCTTGTATGTTGATGTAAATTACATTGGGATCCCAGGTGGACAACCAGTTATATCAGTGGCTTGCAGCTGGCAGGAACATAGGTAAGAGCCTGTTTGGATGGAGCAAATGGCTCTCTTAGGTTAAATGCAGACACACAACACCTGTATTATTGTCATTAAGGTTGATGCATTTTTACTGATAGTTTTTTTTTTCCCAGAGGTAACTCTACAATGGATTTTAGCAAGATGCTCCTCTGTAGGCAAATGCATCATATAATATACCATTATAAAGGTGGATTACATGAGAGTAGATCTGTTTTGTATCCAGGCTCTTAGTCTGCTTTTCATTGGTATGACCTTTCAGTCCACAAAGTCTCAACTACTCTGTGTCTTCAATCTTATTCTGTCTTTCCAAGTTGCTAGCAGTAGAATTTTGGTGACAGCTCAGCTGCTTTCTGGCTATGCAGGCACAAATTTGGATTTCATGTGCAGTTTTAATATTGTTTACATGTGAACATGAAACACTCCCAACAATTGTTGCTGCCATCAGCTAACACAACAAGAAAAATTATTTCAGTCGTTAGTATTCAATCCAGCCAAACAAATGCATTTTTAAACCTCATCATATTGAGTGAAACACAGCCACCCTGTGATTTTAGTTATGAAGAAATGCTGTTGGAAATCAATAAAACAGCATGTTTTCCCCACCGCAACATCTTTTAAGTCAATAAAAGTATCAAGTTATGTGATGTAAAAACATGGCATTTTAGGTAGATTTCTGTAGAACTAAAGACCAGTCACTGCTTTGATTTATTCCAAGTCAGCTTATGGGAAACATTCTTTCAGACTTGTCACAAAAGTAGTTTAATTAGATATGACTTCAACAAAGTACTGCAGCAAGATCACAGCTGGATCAGAGCTAACTCATCTATGTCTGTCCCCCAACCCACCCCATACATTTCTAATGACAGACATTATTCCCCCTAAAAATATAAAATCACCCATTTCTTGGAATGAGTATTCAATCAGTCTTATGGAAAAATGAGGGCACAATGGTTCTGGAAATAAAGTTAAATTATGAAGTCAACTTACAGCATAAATCTTTCTTTACCATTTTATAAGACTCATCATTTCTGAACCTAAGTTCTATACTCCCTTATAAAACATTTAGTGAAAACAAGCAAAGCATTTTACAAAGTAGTGCTGAGATGCAGGTTACTTGCATATCTGCTCATTAGGAGGGTTGGCTAGAAAACAAGAATTCTGTTACACAAAAAAATTAAGGTTTTGACAAATGCTTTCCTTTCTTATAGAATGAAAAAGAGGTCTTTTGAAATTTTTCATAGAATGACAAATCCAAAGAGAGGCCTACCACACACTAGTCATTATCCTTACGGTTAGGACATTTACTTGTTCTTTCTGATTTTGTCTTTTTGAGTGCTCCTCAGCAGACATCAAATAGACCAATGATGGTTGCTTTTTAATCAGGATCTTTTGGATATGAAAACTGAGATGTTAAAATTAAACCCAGTTTATTCCGATGTGCCTCCAGTTCCCTTCAGTATTTATACAGGCTCAGTGTTAGCCTCATCTCCTGTTAGACTGACTCTTGTAGTCAGTCTACAAGAGTCAGTTTGAACTACATTGTTGGCTAATAAGAGAGAAGGATTGTTGTATTTGGTCAGATGGATGCATGACAAAACTTCCAATATTTTCTCATATTTATTCAGTTCATTTGTTGAACTCAGCCTTGATTAGCATTTGGTGGTCCTTCTAAAATACTTCTTTCTCTCTTTTTTGTTAAACATTTCTAATGTAGTCCAGCATCTGTGCATCATTTCATTTTTCAATTTGCTTTACATTTCTTTTTAACTTGCCAGCTAACCTAGAGTTGGCCATAGTGAGGATATCCTCCATTAAATTGTTGATAGACTTCTGTACTTTGTGTCTTAGAATCATGCATGCAATAATCATGTTTGATATAAAGAGTGGCAGTATTTCTGTGGTGGCCTAAAATTTGAGTTTATCAAGTGTGGATGGTGCTCAGTAGATCTACTAAGTCAGGGGTGGACAAAACATGGCCCACCAACAGATTTGATCCAGCCCATAGGTAGACAGCTGCCAACTGCTTGGATCTGGCCCATGGACAACCATAAGCTCTGGCTGCCATGTGTTGCCAGGTGGGTAGGTGGGACTGCTTCCACCCAGCAGCATCAACTTGGACACAAGGCTTCCACTAAAGCAGACAGACTGTGGATGCTGCTGGCATTTCAGGAACCTAGACACAGAACCTGCAAGTGATGCCCTACCACGATCTTGGAGCCCCAACCTGGAACCTCCTGGCAACATCAGCCATGGACCCAGGCAGGAGCTTTTGCACTGCTGGATGGGTGCAAGCATCTCTCTTTCTCTCTCCTTCCTTCCTTCCTTCCCTTGCTCCTGCTCCCTCCAGAACCTAGCCAAAGCTGTAGTTCACCAGGAGCCCCAACACTCAACTGTGGTCCCAGGCAGGAGCTTCTGCCACACCAGGCAGGCAGCAGCGTCAGCTGTGGACACTACTGGCAGGTTCTGCATTGGGCTTCTGAAACCCGTTAGCTGTACCCACAGCTGATGGTGATTCCTGCCTAGCAGAAGCTCCTGCCTTTATCCACAGCTGAGGGTTGGAGTTCCTGGTGAACTCCAGCTTTGGCCAGGTTCTGGAGGGAAGGTAAGGGAGGGAGAGACAGAAAGAAGAGAAGAGAAGAGAGACAAAGAGAGCAGAGCAGAGGAGAGAGAAGAGGATGGGAGACCTGGATGTGGCACTTGAAAGGTCTCAGAAACTCATTAAGTGGTCCTCCAGCTAAAATTATTGCTCACCCCTGCCCTAAATGGTAAGCAACTATAAAGGTAGAGATGGTCAGTCTAAATAGCACTTAATATGCTGTTACTTCTGCCAAATGTTATCTTGGTTCATAGCATGAAAAAACTGTCATAGATCCCCATGCACTTGACTCGGCTAGTTTATGTCTACTTGCCACAAGAGAGCACCTGAAATATGATATAAAAGGGGCTAGGGTGCTGATGTAAAGTTGTATCTAGCAAACAAACAGCTCTTGTAGCAAATTAGACATCAATGAACTTGGATATTAAAGGCTAGATAGTAATTTTACAACTTGCCTTGAGAAAAGGGCACTTTGTACACCTACAGCAAACTAGAGAATGAACTGCAATCAGAGACAATTTCTTCCCTACTAACCCTCTGTTCTAGGAGAAGCAAGTTATGTTTCCTTTTCGTCTCCTCATTTGGAGGAGCTTACTCACTACTTCACACATAGCTACCTATGTTAGTGAATGAAAGAGGCAAAACCAGGCCTCCTAGTAACTGCTTCTCCACTTCCTTGCAGCAGGGAGTACTAGGTGAATCACAGCCTGAAAATCAGAGCCAGGACCCTGAGCCAGATCAATCAAAGAAGTACAGAATAAAGCTTTACTTCTCCTTGTTCCAGTGTGTGTTATTCTCTGTGAGGGTCCAAATGTACATATAATGGGAGTAGAGAGACAGAACCTGCAAACTCAGCAACAGTGAATGAGTTGAACCATTAAAATGTACATCCAGTGTGCCTTTTCCTGGTGAACAGACCAGCCAAATAAAGTAACGCATAGGTTGTACTATTGTCCGGTCATATAGCTAAAACTGATGGAAAAAAAGTGGGCTTGTGCATTTTGGTTCTGCCTTAGAACTGAAAGTAAGAACATAAAAGATGGGTTGTCTGCCTGTACCTACAGTCAGCCCAAAGTGGATCAATATAGTGAGCTGCAATTATCATTAGCTGGGCCCTAGAAATGCTTGCTATCAGAGACAGGCTCACATTAAGAAGAAATGTATGGTTTCCTTTAATAGGGATGGATTGTGAGGGTACTTTTATTATTTCACTATCTGTGATGACTCTCAGCATAGGCAGAAGCTGTATGACTCAGGTTAATTGCGTCCATATGTTCAATAAAAAATTATTACGAGGCGGCTAGCATGATTGACTCATGCCACACAAGGGCTGGCAGTTCCCCAAGTGTACAAAGACCCTAAGCTCTCTACTCAGCACAGCTGCATCTTGCT
This sequence comes from Caiman crocodilus, assembly GCA_030014935.1. Taxonomy (NCBI): domain Eukaryota; kingdom Metazoa; phylum Chordata; order Crocodylia; family Alligatoridae; genus Caiman; species Caiman crocodilus. The sequence continues at coordinate 5,917,820 of JAGPOW010003395.1, read as the reverse complement.
AGTGCATTTTGCTTTGTTCCTCTACAATGCAGCTCACCACAACTTGTTCTTTCATCAAGGGAGATACAATGTACCCACTAGAGCTGTGCAAAACTTCGGTCCCTGAGTTGATTCAGCCTGATTCAGTGGCTGAATCTCCAAATCCAAATCAAATCAGGAGACTCTTTAATCTCTCCCAAACAAATCCAAACCCTCCAAATCAATTTGGGGAGATTTGGAAAGGTTTGAATCTGTTCCACTGTGCAAAGGGCTGAAAGATGGCTGTTCCTGCAGCTGGTACAGCTTTCCTGGCACTGTACATATTGTGATGGGTCCCAATATGTATGCACAGCTCCCCGATGCATTGGAGTGTAGTCACACAGCAGTGGTCCTCTGTAGCCTGGACTGACTGGGAGCAAAATTGCTCCTAGTCAACACCTGTCAACACATGCACTACTGCATATTACCTAATGCACTGTTTATCTATTACCTGTATGTGTTGGTATTAGCAAATGATACATTAGACTAATTTAATGCACAGTAAATCCAGTGCACATGTAGAAGGTGCTGCTTTACTAAGCATCAGATTAGTGTAATAAACAGTAAAGTGTCTCATGTAGATGTACCTTCTGCATAGCAGAATCTCTGAAAGCATCTTTTTGTTAAAATGTTGCTTTATACTTTGTTAAAAGTGCTTTATATCCCATGACAACAACTCCTGTTCCTGGTGTCCCTCTTCTGGGGGTCATTAAATACATTGAAAAAGAATTAGCCCTGGACAGTGGTGGTGGTCTCCTAAAAAGATGGAGGATAGCTTCAAAGAGTAGGAACATCATATGATCCATGGGAGACCATATGGAGAAAATTGAATGTGAACCTCAGAACCGCATCAGCTTCCAGAATACATGAACCTCAAAATAAGGTGCAAGAATCCATCGCTTCTCCAAAACTTTCTATTTCAAATGCTACTGTGGCTCTGTAAGCTATAGTTTGCCTGTGCCATACTATGAGTCTCTTCCTTAGTCTGGCTTTGAGTCTTTTTCTCTGCTGGACTGTCTCCGACCGTGGCACCTCAGCTAAAGATGCTACAGTGGTGGACATCATTGGTAAAGTCATTTTGCCATGGAACCTAGACCATAGGGAAGAGCAAGGACATGGAAGATACACCTAATATTTAATGGAGTAATATTTTTAATCTGCTATTTTGACTGCCATTGCATTGTTGGCTATGTGATCACAAGGGTTAATATCAGCTAACTTTGTCACTATTCTCCTTTCATAAGGCAGGCTCCTTCTTTTCCTGATCATCCTTATGGCTCTACTCTGAATCAGTTACAGGCTAAGGTCATGTTTCTTGACTATGAATCACCAGAATTGTATACAGTATTCCAGGGGAGCCTTTTTTTTTTTTTTTTTTAGCCAGTGGCATCTATAATGATATCAATGCTTCTCTTTCCGTGTTGAAAATAGATGACTCTTCAGTTGCATTTGACTTTTTCACAGTAACATCAGACTGGTGGTTCATAATCATCCTACAGTCAGTAGATAAAGTCAAGTCTGTCTCTTTCTCTTTCTTTTTCCAGTTCATAAGCTTCCAGCTTATAGCAGAAATTCTTCTTAATGGTTTTTAAATGCATGACTTTGCTTTTTCTACTATAGCATTTAATTTTGCTTCTAGAACCCCAGTCTTCAGGGTCATCCAGCTCTTGATGGATGTATAATAAATCTTCTTGCATAGTGGAAATGCCTCTTACCTTTGGAGTGGCTAAAAACTGGGGCCACTGAATTTAGGGAAGAGAGATCCAGGGACTGAAGCAATACAAACAGTTTCTTTCAGTCCCAGAGGAGATACTGCCTTAGTGAAGGTAAGCCTTAATTAAGCTTTAGGTATACAGGGGTCTGTAAAGTGCTGTGCTGAAAATCCCTTCCTTGTTATGCTTTATTCCTGCTGTTGAGATTAAATAAACTTTGTTTCTGAAAAGACTGTTTTATGTCATTGCATTTATGCATCAACCACAGTCCCCAAAGGAAAGTCTGGCATTACAGCAGAATCCAGATGTGTCTGCGGAGGAACCATAGCTGATCCACAGAGCGCTGGTGGGGGGCACACCACATGTAATAAAACAGCCTCCAAAAAAGTAGAGGCTACAGGTGTCTCACCTGGTGTGGCTGACACACTGAAAAGCATCTTTGATGCAGCTGTTCCCTCACTGTAAGAATACCTGGGGGGCAAAAAACCAGCACCTTCTACTGTATTTTTAAAACAAAGATTGTAGCCCAAATGTCTCATTTTCTTTTTTTCTTTTTCACAAAAATGTGGCACAGAAAATAACAACAACAACAATAATAACACTGCTCCATTTTCTATATATGGCTATTTGGCAGAAGAGATGGAGAAGTCATATGAATGAATCATTGCAAGCTGTCTGCAACTGAACATGACCTTAAAGGGTTAAAAAAAACACCTCCTGAGTTCTGTAAAGTCAGCCTTTAATTTGTGGGCTAGCTGTTCCATCTATTATTCTTTGAAATGCTCCTATTTTTAATCCTCTACCATGTGATGTAGCATATTGTCCAGCAGCCACTTAGCAAGATTGTTGAACTCCTTTCATATGTGGTCTGTGCTGGATGATGCAGCTCACATTTCTTTAGAAGTAAAGGGGAAAAAAAGTAACCTTGAAGTGATTCACAATGACCCAAGGTTCCTGTGTATACTATAAATACTAGAAAAAGGTAGCAAGGGCAGCTCTCATCATTGTATAAACCTGGAATAAAGTTCTTCCCAGTAGATTGCAGGAAGCTGAAAGGAACCAGAATGCATTAGGCTTGACATTACAAGGGCTGGGAGCATACTTCAAGTAGTCTAGGAACAGAATCTCTCAACTGGAGAGCTGCCTTTGTATTCTATTTCCTGCTCCCTGCTGTCATTTACTGTAGGTGTGGAATAGGAGAATAAAAACACTTATCAACTGTACTGTGCATTGTTCCATGAAACTGTGTTCGATTTATATATATTATGTGTATGTTTACTACTATTCTTCTTATTACACACTCATGCACACAGAGATAGAATACAGTTGTACTAACCAATGTGCCTTTATCCCACATCCTCAGTAAGGCTATGAACAGAAGGAAGTTACACATAAACCAGTTTAAGTCATCAGAAGCTGGTTTAAACCTGTAACAGAACAGTTGTTTCTCAGTTTACTCTTTACAGCTTAGATTAACTTGCAAAGACTAGATCAAATCAGACTTGGGCTTTTTGTCTGTCTGTACTTAGCTGAATTGACAGAAAGGAGAAGGAAATGGATGTGTGTGTGTGTGTGCGCGCGTGCACACATGCACACTCAAATCAAGTATTGCATTTTTACATGTAGGGAACTTGTATGTGATTTACATTTTTGGTGATGGGATACATGCAAAAAATGTTTTAAGAGTTTATTACATTGAATTATCTTTATGATATATTTAAAAATGAATTAGAAATAGAACCCATTGAAATGGGAACAATCATTATGACACACAACTTCGATACTTTTTTTCCCATGAGGGTTAAAAATAACAATTAGAAAATAATTTCCTGATTTTGATAGGTGAAAATTTTTACTTTTTGGAAAGGAAGGAAAGAAGAATTAACATTACATCCACATTAAATAAGAAAAAGAAATATTGACCAACAAAGAAACTTCTAAAAAATTAAACAATTTATCTGTTGCCAGCAAAATCAGAAAACTGAGCATTTTTAATTTTGGCAAAGAATAGATTTTTATTAAAAACAATGTTGATGGAAAAATCATTTGGAAAATGTTGACCAGCTCTAATGTGAGGAGACAGAAAACTGAAATTAATTTTATTACATAATATTTTTTGCCTCAACTCCTCCTCTATTTCTTTTCTTGTGCTCTCTTTCCCTACGGATCAAGAACACTGTGGGACTAATTTGAAATCCATTCACTTAAATGGGAGGCTTTCTGTTGATTTTAATAGGTTTTGGATGAAGCCATACACTTCTTTCTTTGAATCAGCAGAGACTTTTATGTACTTGGAAAAAGTTTCATTAACCACACACCAGCAGTATTAGACCAAATCTGCTAATGGTAGTGCAAGCTGTAGTGAGGACTCTATGTGACTACAACATCTCCTGCTATTTCGAGAAACCCATCAGTCTCTCACATATCATCCACTATACTTAGGTTAAGTTGTTGATTCCTTTTTCCCAAATTCAGAATGCCAGATTAATACTGTCAAGGATACAGAGAATAGTAGGGCTGGAGTGTTGTTGCAACCATGATAGTCCAGGAAATAAATCTCATCCAGGTGCACAGGAGAGGAGAAGAGCAGGTGCTGGGGTCTAATTAGACTTAATTAAGACCATGTAGAACTTCGCTGTGAATAGTCAATGCACCCACCTGTCCATCTAGTTTGCAGCTGCAGTAAACCACTTCCCTCTCCAAAGCCTTGTTGAATTTTTGTAGTGTTTGATCCAGGAACACTTCAGCTCCCTGCATGATTGCATCTCTAGCAACTTTGCAGGTAGGTAATAGTGTCGTGCGCCCACGGACAGCAGTGTGAACTAGCTAATCCTTTATAGGCATTTAGATAACAACAGCTTTCTGCTTTACAAATATTGTGCTTAAAGATCCCTGGTAGACATAAAGAGTTATGTACCTAGGGGCAAGAAGTCACCAGTGACAAAATGTTGGGGAATTATGACCATTCACCACCCAGGAGAATATGGGACCAGTAACTTGCAGGTACTTGAATGGTCTGAAAGCTAGCTAAAATTGAAACTTCACTGTCTGACTGTCCACACAAGAGGCTTGTGTCTGTTTCTGCTCATCCTCCTACTTCTACAGTTGTCCTTAATTTCAAAAGAGTGTGACAGAACTAGTTCTCCATGACTTTCCACTTTATATAAGTATTTGCATGGATTTAAATGTAATACCACTTGGTGGTGGCTTGCATTGGCTTACGAAAGTGATGTACTGTGTTTTTTGAGGGGTAGAAGGTAGGGTGCAAGGCAGCAGGTGTTGAAAGTTGGGTTAAAGTCTTGTGAATATAAATCTTGCTTAGTTTACCCTGTCTTTTGTGGTTCTTCATTACTTGTGAGCAATTTGAACACAGACAATTTACGGCTGGAGAGTTGTGATTTGGTACTTAACTTTGCTCAGTGAACATCCTTCAAGGTGCAGGGCAGTGGAAAATCAGGCCTAGTAGCTGTAAAACATTGAACAAGAGAGAGAAAATTTGCCATTGGAACTAATTATTTTACAATCAAAGTTACAATCATTTATTTATCCCACTGTGGCTATTTTATCCTGTTTCCACCTGAGAAACAAGCGTTATGTTTGTTTGCTTGATTTCCTTCTTCTTTGATTGCTGTGTAAAGAATTTGGTAAATTAAGCTTTGGTCTTTTGAATTCACAACAGAATAAAAATACTAAACACAAGTATCATAATGATGGATGTTTGACGTAAATCGGTACATAAAAACAAATAGGGAAATCAATGTTTTTGTTATCAGTTTCCATTTGCATAATTTTTATAGTTCATAACCAAAGTAAAAGCACATCACAGTCTGAAAGTGCTTTAAGTCTCTAAATAATTGAAAACACTGAATACTGCAATGATTGCTTGTGATAAGTGATGTTAACAACATTGCTGTTAATTAGGAATTAAGTGGGCTTTGCAATAACGTCTTTTAGACAATTAAAATGCTAGGTGTTGTTTTTTTTATGGTTTGAAAGGTTGATGGGTCAGATTTTTTTTTCTTTTTAAACAGAGGCTTCAGTTACTATTGCAGATTCCCAAGAAAGTTTACAGAAGTTGTTTGGCTGTAAGATATCATTAATGTGCCTGTAATGCACAGGGCCACATCTGGTACAAGCTCAGGAAAGCAGATTCCTTTATAATACTCCTATATCTTGTTCCCTTCCTAAGGATGAGCCTGCAGTACTTTAATGTGGAACTCTGGTTAAAACATTGCCATGTAGCCCCTGAATAAACCCCAGGAGGCTGAGGGTGAGTGAAGTGATCCTAGACAAGAGGCAAAGGGTTGTGGAAGGTTTTCAGTCATTTTCTTCAGTGTTTCTAGGAAGCCCGAGGCCTTTTGGGGAAGGATGTTGCATTTAGAGGGTCAGGGAAATTGGCCATTCTTGTTTTCAGTTTCCCAACACTCTCAAGTGTCCACTCCGAGGCTTCACAATCTCCAGGGTGCTCATGGATTGTCTGCACCTCCCTCTCCTTGCCATTGCATTTCGATTGCCCTGCTTTCACTTCACCACAGTGGGTTCTTCCAAAGGCCTCTATTCAGGCCCAGGGTTTGCCCTCAAAGATTATAAGCTTTTCTCTGATTTGTGCACATTGAACAGCATGCTCTGCCTGCTTTCACATCCTCTCTCTGTTAAGGGCTGTAATGGATGTCACTTTCAGGCAATGTTTTGTGTAGATTTTTGATACTGTAAGTCATATTGTTCTATTATTTTCATCATGTCTCTGTGGGTATTTTTTCCTACTGGCAAGTTACTGTACCAGACTGAATCTTGGTTTCTTGCATGCTGTAAGACTGTGACATAAATTTCAGTTGGCTGGATGGAGTTTAAAAACATGGTTCTCAAAGGGAACAAACTAGATTGCTGGGAATTTGTTAACAACAAAGTGTATGCGAGTTGATGGGGGAGTTGGGTCAGGAAACTAATATTTTATACAAGTTTGTTTGGTTGGTTGGTTTTGGGGGGTGTTTTTGCTTGTTTTTGTTTTGTTTAAAAGCTTTTCTGATACATGTGTGACTGCTACTTGCTATCATCACTCTAGTCTTTTCCCCCGTGACTTTTGGTAGTTTGAAGTTCTTTGGAACAACATATTAAAGCCAATTTGTGTCTATTAGAATTTGAAATTTATCTTTGCTATAGTCCCTGTGGCTTTCTTGGTCTCTGTTGAAGAGATGTAGCACTGTATCTAAAGTTTGGCATAGGATTTTGTGTTTTATGTGCTTTAATGGGGTTCTAGAAAGAGTGGAGTAGTTCTTTTACCTTTTTCTGTATGAAAAGAAATATATTATTAAAAATGTATACGTATATAGTAAAGAGCATACAGTCCAAGCACATGGGGAGAGGCAATGGAATGCAGAAATAGGTGTGGATAGGCTATTGATGAAACAGTCTTTTAAGTATAATAACCAACAGTCATACCATGCCTTTGGCCTAATGATTGCCATGTATTCTATAGGCATCCTTGCCAAGATGGGTTTTAAGTAGGGGTTTGAAGGACAATAATTGTAGTTGCTTTGCAACTTGCTATGGAAGATTTCTCCCATTCACTTCTAGCTCTATGAGAGGAAATTAAAAGGTTCCTAATGGAAAATGAGGTTAATGAATGATGAATGCTGGCATGTCTGGGAGAGTGAAGTTTCATGTATGAAGATAGTCTGCTGTATGTATTTTATATAGGCTGCATAGGTAAGTGGACTTTTATATGAGACAATTTATGTTACATGTCTTGTGCAGCATTGGCGTAATAAGTTGCATATATTTTTGTTCTTCATATGTTTAGCAGAAACATTTATGATGGCTCCAATACGCAAGCTGTTCAGAGTGTTTTTCCTAAGAGGAACATCTGGAAAAAGTTTGACATTTTTATTACTTGCTTTGTTGTTTGACTCTCTTAATTCATTATAAAGTAGACCAGAAGTCTCCTTGTTTCCCTAGGTGGGAGGTGGGTCTTAGCTGTTGTTCCTCTTAATACATTATTTGATCTCTTGCCTGATATTTTTTTTTTTTTGTGTACCATTTGTGTCAATGTAAATTAGCTTGGAAGTAATGGTATGATTTTGTTTGTAAGATCGTGTGCATACTGATTCTGGTGCTGGAAAAAATACAGGAGAATCTATCGGTCCAGAACAAAGTAAGTGATGATGATGAGAGTGTGTTTAAAATGTTAATTGTTATGAGTTTGGGTTTACTGGTTTTCTCAAACAAATAGCAGTAAAAACACTGTAGCAGCCCCAGGATTGCATATATTGTTTAAGTGTAGACATGCAAAAAGCCCAAGGCAGAATTTATCTATGTTACATGGTTTGCTGTAAGCAGAGTAGTTTAGATCAGTGGTGAACATCAAACTTGTTTACCCTTTAGTGGGGAGGGTGTAAATCTTAGACCGGTTTAAAAATAGCAGAATTTGTTCTATGTGCACCAAACTTCTGTTCTGTTACAGAGAGAGACTGGTTTCCAATCACTTATATTGACAAAAGTGTAATGTCTATACCTGACCATAATTATGTTATGATATGTGCTTTTTTTTGGTTTTGTGATAGTGGGTGTTTCTACACATGCATATGCTGTGGGGTGCATTTACTGTAGAGTAAATTACTCTAGAGTGAACGCAACTTGGGCAGGCATCTACATGTTTGGGGGTTTGGAAGCAGATGTGCTGCTCTTGGCAGCAGTATGCTCCTGCCCCCTTTGGCCTTGCACTGGTTGCTTGCAGCAGCCCAGGAGAGCTGTAGGCTCCTGGTCAGGGCTGGGAGACTGCTGCCTGCCCACAGGAGGTGCCTGCTGCTGGGGTGGGCTCCAGTGATAGAGCCTGGGCTTGGACAATGTTCCCTTGCTCCAGCAGCAGGGAACTCCCAGTATTCCCCACCCAGCTGATAGCTGCCCCACTGGCAGATTGGGGCAGGGGGCTGGGACCTGCCTCTCCTCCTCAACTTGTTCCAAGCCCCCTCCCTCAATTGCCAAAATTGGGGCACAATTTTGGGCTGTGAAAAATATGTAGGACTGGGACAGGCCCTGGCTAGCCCCAGGGTATGCAGGGAAGTCTGCATATGTAGCCTGGAGCTGGTTGGGGACTGCCTGAAATGGAACAGTCCCTAGCTACCACCAGGCTGCAAATTCAGACTTTCCCATGTAGCCCAGGGCTGGCTGGGAACTGTTCTGGTTGGGGGAAGTTGGTCAAGGCACCTGCCAGCTCCAGGCACCTTTCCCCTGCAGGGAGCTCCCAGGCCTTGTTCTGTGATTGTGATCATGGTGCTGGGGCTCAGAGAAAGTTCCCAGCTCACTCTTGGTGATGGAAGAGCAGGAACTGGGAGCTTCCTACTGCTGGGGCAGGAGGACATTATCCAGCATCTGGTGCCTGAGCCTGCCCAAGCAGCAGAGAGCAATCTTCTGCCCCCTCCTGTCTGGTTGACTGGGATCAAATTTGGCTCCTAGTTGGCTGTCTACATGTGCCATACTGCACTGTAATTACTTAGCAGTTTAATTTGCTTCTTGCATTTTCAAGTAGCAAACTGTTGAATACAGCAGATTACTGCAGAATAAGGATCAACATGTGTAGTCATTGATTCTTACTACACAGTAATTTTATTTGTTCAACTGTGCAGTAAAGCATCATGTGTAGATATGCCCCATGTCACTGCTTTTCTCCTATATGTTTCTGTGGAATTAACGAAGTCGCTGAATACAGTACAGCCTAGTGACTGCCACATAAAGCAATATAATATTTATACATAATCTGAAATGTAGAATGGCATTTGTGGGATGGTTATGGTCAAATGGTAACATATGTAGATATTATGTAAAGGGGAAAGTTTTTTCTCTAAACAATAACTGACAAACATATGAAACTGTTTAACTATACTCTTACAAGATTTAAGTTTATGCCAATAGTTTTCTATTCCAAAGGCAGAAGCTTAGAAGTTGTAAAGACCTAATCAGTTGGATTCAGCTGGTTATCATTTGCTCTGTGGAAAAATATAAGTTTTCTGGGCCCTTTGGGATTTGCATCCAGATTATTCCCTGTGTTTGCTTATTCTCCTTTTTCTTCCTTGCTCTGTGTGTATCTATTTGAGCCTTGTCTCCCAGATGCCCTGTCTCAATGAAATAAACACGATACCTTTTCTTTTATCCTGTGTCTTTTGCTCAAAATAGAAATCAGTGAAAACAAGTCTGATGAGTACAAGAAGCTGTCATAATGCAGCAAGACTCTAATGCACAGCCAAGCTTCTGCAGCCTGATGGCTAGTAAATGGCTAATAAAGGCTTCTAGCATAGATGTGGTCATATTGTCAAAACTACATTTTTGCCATGTTGCCAAAACTACATAATTTTGCTTTGATGGGCAAACTGAAACAAGCCATACTGACATCAATTCAATTTTGCGATTTATAAACTGAATTATTTTTCTTTTAGAATCTCTGTAATATGTGAGAAATAGATAGCAACAATAAGGTTTCTTTTATTCTTCTCAGGCTCAGTCCCATAAATCCTTTCCCCTAAAAGTACTGGTATCTTGGCTTGCCAGGATAGATCCTACTGACTGAAGAAAGCAGCCTTCCTCATGAATCTGTGAGAAGTGATATTGGATACATTTCTTAAAGTTATGGAAGAAGGGGTGAAAAATAAATTGGTAACCTTTGCAAATGGTAAACAGTTACATCATTGGTTCATGCTTGAGGATTGTGAGAAGTTTCATAGGCACATAAAGCATTAGGAGAATGGGAGTACAAGGGTAGATAAAGTTATTATTGAAAAACGCAAGGTATGACATGTATTGGAAGTAATCATTTGAACTGCTTGTGTAAACTGGTGGATGCCAAATTACCCATAGTATGATTTTAGCATTATTTTAAGTCTAACTGGCCAAGTACAGACAGTTAAACCCTGAGGCCAAATTGATTCAGTTTTCACAGGTTAGTCTAAGCTGTGCAGATTGAACTGATAACCATGATTCTGGAAATGTATCCACATGCCTACAGTGGCCCAGACCAGAAGCACTAGAGCACTCTTCCCTGTTCAACTGAAGCAGGCAGCATGGGCCAAAGCTAACCTGCCTACCCTGTAAGTAGTGAGGGGCGTGGAGGTTGTGGAAGAGGAGCAAAGCATCCTAGGATACTGGGTGAGTTAACTTGAATCTGGAGGGAATCTCGAACAGAAGTTCAATGAACCAATTTAATCTAAATCAGTTAAGTCTGGTAATACGTCCATCCAGGTTTATCTTAAACTGGTTTAATCCATTTTGAAAGCAGCTTACGTGCACTGAACAATTGGTATGTTACAGACTTGAACTGGTTTCCAATCGCTTATATCAGTTTATATGTAATATCTATCCGTAGGCATTATAGACATGTTTTCCTCATGCAATGATGATTAAAGAGAATTAACAGAATAAAAAGCTATACTGTAATAAAAACTTTCAGTAAATTATAATGATGACACAAGATCAATCAATGGTACACCTTTGCCTGTAACACTGTGGTTAGGGACTGAAATTCCACACAAACCAGTATAAGTGATCGGAAACCAGTTCAAATCTGTAATGTAACAGAAGTTCGGTGCATGTAAACTGCTTTCACAATGGCTGAAACCCATTTAAAATAAAACTGGATGGATGCAGTTTCTGACTTTAACTGATTTAGATTAAATTGGTTTGTTGAACTTCTTTCCAGATCCCATCCCAATTCAAGTTAACTCATAGTTGTCCAACATCCCAGGATGCTTTGTTCCTCCTCCACAAACCTCCCTTTGCATGGTGGATGAGCTAATCTTGTCCCAAGCTTTCTGCTCTAGCTCAGTAGGGAGGCATGCTCTAGCACCCCTCAGCTTCTGGCCTGGACCACTGCAGTTTTAGATTAATGTGAATAATATCTACACTTACAGTTGCTAAGATTAGTAATCAGTTCTGATTCCATCATATCTATTTAATGCATGCTGATTAATTTCTCAATAAGAACAAAAACTTGAAAGTCATATTTTAAGAAATTTTATATATATTAGGTTTTAGAGGGAAAACAGTTATCTGTCCTTTGTAAATGCATCATATTTTCAAAAATACGTATAACACAGATGCAGACTTGTGATTCTGTTCAACTTGATAAATCCTGTGGTTTATGAATCGCCTATGAACTGAGGAAATAGCAGGTTCAAGATATAGAAAGTGTTAAAATGACATGTTATTTCAATACGTTTTTGGTTATGAACCTGTTATTTCCACAGTTTCTAGGTCAGTGGCTTCTCTTGTGCTGAATCATTCCTAGGGGTAATGTATCCCTCAAAGCCCTCTTTTTTTTTACCATATTTTTAAAAATAATACAATAAACCATAAGCATTTTTAAATGGATAGTATCAATATCTAGTCATAATAGATCAACATACTTAATGCCTTGGATACTGGCACAAGTATTTTTGAAATTATTTATTTCAATTTTTAAATCAAATTTGCTGTAAACTTGGTCATGCACATAATTATGCTAATGTCCCTCCGAGGTTTTGAGTTTGCTGTTTTTCAGCACCAATCAACTCCTAACGAATATCAGAGCATACTGCATAGTTTGCTTGCTGAGAACTTGGTCTCCTGCTCTCATTCAGATTATAATAGGGAATAAGTGTCTCAGGGGTATGTGCTTTCCTAAAAAAACTGAAGGAAATGAATTGCTCAGTTACTACAAACTTCCCAGGCCAACAGTTGCTAAACCACACTGAACTGAATTCTGAAACAATGCAAGTAGCATTCAGTGATTCTTGATTCTGTCTCTAAACAGCCAACAATCTGTGATAATATAATTCTGAATTTTCCCAGTCCTCATCAATCTCTCTCTGTTGCCTTCAGTAAGACACATTATCAACTGAAAATGAATGGCATTAACCATTATATATAGAAGACTCTAGATGTAGTAGAAAGACCTGTTGTTAGGTCATAGGTAATGACCTCTGCAGCTCTAAAGCATGCTTGAAATAAACACAAGAGAATGGGCAGCTTAAATCTCACAGCAGTAAGTGTTTAGTACTGCACATAGAGTCCTCCTGAAAGACCCATAGCAAGGAGGCTCAGTATATTGTGTGACATTAGTTTGCACCTACATGCATCCATTTATTAGAAGGGAGGGCAGACATCTAACATTATGCCCTTAATGTCTGCCTGATAAAAGTAATGGAGAGGGCAGTTGTAGAATTAATTTTATAGAATGCAGAAGCAGCTAATGCTTTTGACCAAATGGGCCTACTTTACCTCTATGTAAATACTGTTGATTTCATGATTTTTGTTCTCCAGTTATACCTTTTTGTTGCTGTTTCCAGGTACCACAGCTTTTCTTTCTCCATGCTTCCTCAGAATTAATCTTGGATGTGCATTCAGAAATCTTACTAATAAGAATCACAGTGAAGTTTCTAAGTATAGTTTTATTATACTGGGGGAAAATTATGCTTTTTGACTTAATGATATAGATGTACTGAAGAGCATAAATGTACAACAGCATAAACCAAATTATTGTATTATATCAGGATTCTCATGTGGTAACTCATACGATATAGTCTGCTAAATATGGACCACCAGCAATAGCAAATGCATCTAAGCTATCTTGCATGATGGACCGTCTACCTTTTACAGAGTAAACTGGGCATGGGTCAGGTCAGTATTAGGTGGGTCAGCACATGTCAAGTCTTTTTAGTAGGTTCCAAGTTCATTTCCAGAGGTCTCCATTGACACCATGTTGGATGCACATAAAGCCATCCAGCCTCCTACATCATTCTGTAGAACTGCAGAGTCATCAGTAGTGTTATAGTGTTTGAGGAGGCAGTCAAGCGCATATAAAGTTGACAATGACATTCACCTGATCAATATTTCCTGTCTAGGCTTCTGAAAGGGTGGGCTGTTTTGCATTTGCAGCTGTCACAGTGTGTGACAGGCTGTAAAGAAAGTGTGACCTCAGACTTGTGTGCAATGGTTAAGCATGTTCTCCACATTCTTTGGCTTGCTTATGAAATCATGGACAATCTCATTAAATTCACGTGTAAAGGTGGGTTCGTAACACTTCAGAAGATTACAGGTTTGAATCCATTTGGAAACACATCCAGAACTGTATGCAATTTAAGGTCTTTTAAGCCACTACTTTTGTCTATACTTCCTTTATTTTCTTCTTATCTCTTTTTCTTCTGCCAAAAGAAGAGACCTCTTCCCATGTAAACCAGTTACCTTTAAATATGCCATCACTGGGACTAGCAAGCTGATTTCTGTTTCTCTAGATTCTGAGCTAGCCTAGAAGATAAACTCTACCCTCTTCTCCAATAACTGTAGGCAGGAGACAATTGTCAGTCCTTCCTAGAAGATCTGAGTTTACCAACTGGTTCAAAACAAGGGAGAGTCTAAGAATTTTTTTTGTCTGCGCTGTACCTGGAGTCTTTAAGATGGGGAGATGAGTTGCAAACAGATCTGAAGAGGCTTGTAGATGTCATTTAGGAGGATGAAAGGAATAAAGGAGAATGGTTTGAATTCTACCTGAACAGACCAATTGGATATGAAGCGTTTGAATAATTTGGAAAGAAGGACTAGTGTTTGTAGAGCTTGAATGTTTTGGGGTGACGGTATATCGTGAAATAATGGGTCAGTTAATCATTGTGGGTAAAAGAAAGGATTCAGAAACCTCTTGTGTGGGTACAAATCCCACAGTAAATTAAAAAATTCAATTTCAATTCAATTCAAAACATTTGATGAGCAAAAGAGATGGTGGGGGCGAGTGGGCGGGTAAGCATCTTGGCAATCTTATCACAGAGCTCCTATAACGTATCCACTATCAGTGAAGCGATAGTCTTCAAAGCCACACTTGACAGAACATCACTCACTGATGGTATCTAGTCCATATGTGAGAAACCCTAGCACTTCTTACCAAGATACGTGCAAAGAAAAAAGCACCTGTTTCATCACTGGCCTGCTGACTAAAACATTAGTTGAATTTTTTTTTGCCCCTACCAGTGACAGCCCTTCATTGCTTGCTTCTTAGATAGTTTGCATAACTTGAGGATTCCTCCCTGAGTGGAAAAGGAGTTGATCCTGGGAATTTTCTCAGAAGGAACTGCCTAGTTCTATTAGGGCTGTGCAAAGTTTTGGATAGTGATTTGATTTGGAGGAGATTTCGCCCCATTTTCAGTGGCTGAATCTCCAAATCTGAATTGAATCAGGGGACCAATTAAAAGTCCGAATCGATTTATTTGAAGCTCTCTGAATCTTCAGAAAAGATTTGGAGAGCTTTGATTCAGACAGTCCCTGGTAGCTGCAGCAGGAAGGTGCAGCTGGATTAGGAGTTGGTGAGTAGGGGTGGGGGAGGAGACTAGGCTCTGGCCCCCTCCCCATGGCTGCCCCGCCTGCCCTAGTTCCCAGTGCTTTTAAAAAAAAGCCCAGACTCATGGGGTGCTGCTGGGTGGGGGGGCAATCCCCGTTGCCCCCCCACTGCCCCACGCTTCATGGGTGGCCCTGGCAAGAGTCCTTGATTTCCCTGCCCCCCTTCACTCCCCCAACCCTCCCCATGGCTTCCCCACCCACCCCAGCTCCAGCCCTTTAAGAAGAAAACCCCTGAGACTCTGCTCCTGCAGTGGCCTCGGGGCTTTGTGGGACTCCTGATGGAGCCCCCCAAGTGGCATGGGGCAGCGAGAATCACCGACTGCCTGGCAGGACCGGTGAGTTGGGGCTTTCTTCTTCAAAGTGCGGGTTCGAGCAGGGCAGCCATTGCCAGGGCTGGGAGAGCAGGCGGGGGATGGGCCGGGCTGATTCAGCAGCAGTCAGATCTCTGAATTAGATTTGGCCAAATTGATTCCGGACAGTTATTGATTTGGGACAGTGAGTATTAGCCTCTTCACACGGGCCCAGTTTCTATAGAAGATGATATGCAGTATAAAGCTGCTCTGTTGCTTCTATAGATTGAGGGGAAACAAAGTCTTTTTACAAGTGAAACTTCCTTTTGGTTACCACAAGATTGTATCTAAGAATTTACATAAAATGAACATGCTGCTGAAGTGATCCAGTGATACCACTTTGCAAATATCTTGCTAATCATACTCTTTTCTCACAAACTTTTTTCCTACACTTTTTTAGCTCCTATGAATCTAAGTACATTGTCAGTCTTTCCTAGCTGAGAGAAGGTACAATAAGCTGAGGTCTTTCCTCAGTGCTTGGCTCCAAATGGGCTCTTATCTTGGTCCTGCCTACCTGGGTGACCTCCTTTCATTTGCATCTATGTTTCACCAGCAGCAGATTATGTTGCTGTTGCTAAATTTTGGATTTAGTGGTACACCGTCTCAATTGGAGTCTTTATTTTCTCTGCCACCTGTACAAGAGCAGACATATGGGCATAATGTGCTTTCTATATATGGCCCTTGGCTCAGGAGAGGCATATACAGGTTACTTGCATTATAAAAGAATGTTATGATGCTTTCTCTTTACTCATAATCATTTGGGGGATGGTGGCAGAGTAGTGGTGGTATCTTTCTATGGTACTGATGGCATAGTTCAAGTCCTGGTCTAGTCTCATGCCAAAGACTGCTCCCAGTTTATCCAACTGTAAATAGGAATCTCATTTAGCTTGGAGAGTCAAAGATGGCCAGATGTAATACTGGCCATATCGTTCCTTTGTGTATTGTTGGCTAGGTAAGCCTTAATTAGTTTAGCCCAATAAGCTGTTAGGCTAGGACAGACCTTCCTAAACGTTTGAAGTTTTGATTTCCTAGTAAAGCTTTGTTTTGCTGCTAAATTAAGAATTTGTAACTGTAGTAATTGTATCGATTTCTGTGCAAGTATATATAATGATTTTTTGGGGCAGGTATGTTTCATTTAGTTGGGATGAAAGACGAAGTCCACCGTGTCCTTCTATACAGGTTTCTCTCACTTTGTGGGTTCTGTATGTGTGAATTCACTCTTATGCAGTGACTCTTTTATGCCAAAAATGTGTTATATGTGAGGTAAATTCATTCTTATGCAGTAGCTTGCAGTCAGCTGCTTTGTGCAGTGCATTGTCGGACTGACGCACACCAAAATATAGTTTCCTGCGTGGATCTGTGCTCCTTGGTCATTGTCTGTGACACGTGTTTCTGTAGTTGCCATCCCCATTCTGATAGTGCCCTGTGCTTGTGTGGTCTGTCTGCTGTTGGCGAGTACCAAAATTGTCTTATAAAAGTGGTAGAAATGGCTCCAGAGGTCAGTACAGTCAAGGTCTTGGAACGTATCCCTATTTGTTACATTGTAAAGTGGATTCCTTTTATGCAAATTTGAGTTATGCTCCCTTTTCCAGGAACGCATGTACAGCATAAAGCAAGGGAAACCTGTAATCTGTGAATGAGCATACAAATTCTTGGCAGCCCTCTGTTTCTATCTAACCGGTTATGTATTCTAGATAGCTGTTTATCTATCAAAGGCACTTATAAGATGTCTCTTAGCAGCACTTTAATGTTTAAGTGCTATACCCTGTGTTGTTCCCTGATGGCAGTTATATTGTGAAGCTCTGTTTCCAGGAACCTCAGACTATTCTCTCTGCTAGAGCAACCTCGGTGATCTCCTCTGACGTCCCCTTGTTTCCCTTTCCCAATTACACAGTGCTATAGCTCTTGTTTACACTTGAGCAGTTTATAATGCTAAGTCACCTCCTGTTACATCTCTATCACTAAAAGCACGATTCACTTTCTCATATTGATGTGGTTCCCGTTATTAACAGGAATGCTAAATTAAAGCCCCCAAATCATAACAACTTTGGGAGTTTAAGACATCTCCGTCTTGATCATTCTTGCCTTTGCTATTTTGAGTGGCAATGTGAATGAAGGAGCTGGAACTCTTGGTTAAAACTAACCCTGGTACTCCTGACCTCCAAGTGCCGAGTGTACGTATCAGCTCCGTTGCACAATTGCTTCTGATGACAAACCATCTATAATCTCTCACGGGTATTGAAAGGATAAATACATAGAAAAGAGAGAGAAAGAAATGACTGAAGAAATGTTTTACCGTATCCATGGATTCTTCTCCAGGTTTTAAGATGCCTTTTTAATAAGCCTAACATAATTTTAGTTGAAATAATACTAAATATAATAGGAGTAAACATTCAAGAAATAGATAAAAACGTAAATTTAAATAGTTAAAATCATTCCCTAAGATTTCCAGATTCTCCAAGGATTATCTTTAATCAAGAATAGAATTTGGCTTTGATAACTTTATTAGATGAGTTATTTTCTTTTTTCATTTAGGGGGTAGATCTCTCTACCATTTCCTGAAATATATCCCCAATCTGGTCATGAAATTTTCATTGCATCTATTCCACACTAGATAACAACATTTTTAAGGTGTCAGTTTTGAACCCAAAGGGCCTCTTTAAGGGAAATGCTCAGCATTTTATGGATCGCGTGTATATTTTTTACTGTGCTGTATATTCTCTTATATCCCTTCCTTTTCCCAAGCTTTCACCTTTTGGATTCTTGGGGAAAGGGCTAGAGAAATACCTCAACCACTGGCCTGATTCTCTTTTTTCTACAAGGCTGGTGGTGAAAACAGGCCTTTCATATAAATAAAAGTCAGACTCAATATCTGCTGAATTCTTACTGCTGCTCCTACAACTGCTGCAGTGCTTATGATTTCTCTTCCCTGCCCCCATCCTCAATTACTACTGTCTCTGCATTCTCTGATGCTAGTGCCCCTGCTCACTCTTAAAAGATGGGAAAATAGACCACATGCTGGGCCTTCAAATGTCAAGATGAAGATAATGAATCGCAGTATGTTCTTACACAATGGAAATACTGTGGGAGAAGAGCACCAGTTTTTTTTCTGGCTCTGAAGTTGTGAAACCTCCCCTGCCAAAAAAACAAAAGAGTGAAATTTCCTTTCCAGTGTCAACAGTGTTTTCTGAAGATACAGAAAATAAGTGAAAATAAGAAGATGATATGTATATGGCAGATATTTAAGGAAACTCCGTGCATCACACATTGGATGTATTGCCAGTATATTCTTTATCTTTTTGAAAATGCCTCTTACATGGTGTTTTGTAATCCTTGAAGCTTCAGGTTGTTTGCTGCATATTTGTGTGTCATATTGGTAAGAAGTACCTGTTTTAAAAAGCTGCTTGAAATTGAAATTAAAATATATAGAGTAAAATCCCTGTTATCCAGCACGAGTGGGGAATGGGGGGGTGCTGGGTATATAAAAATGCCAGTTCCATGAGGCCAGCAGTTTTTGGCTGGACATGGGTGGCAGCGGCCGCATGCAGACCGGCTACAGCACAGGGTGGTGAGTGGAGGCAGCCGTGGCCACGTGAGAGACCCCCCCCCCCACCTGCCCAGATCCAGCCGAAATGCCAGTTATTAGAGTGTTTCAGTTACTCAAATGCTGGATAACAGGGATTTTACTGTAGTGTAATCAAAGTGTTTTTGTTTTCTTATAACCAGCTTTAATGCAAGATTTCCAAAGTGTTTTACAAGTGCAATTCACTAAGACCTGCAACATCCCTGTGAGACAGGATAAGGTAGATATTATGATACTTACTTTACAGAGGACACACTTTCAAATCTTAGTCCCAAATTGTTCCAGCAGAAAATAGATGCATACTTTTTTGAGGCATAATGCTTGCATTTGTTTGGACAGAAGGATGCTCACAAAATGATACCAGTGTATGTAATCACTTGGTGGTTATGTGCAAGCATAAACACACACCTTTGCATACAATTGTCTGAGTTTGAAAATGGGGACGTTAGTGGTTTGCTCAAAGTTAAAGTAGCAAATTAGTAGAAGATCCAAGAATAGAGCCTTGGAAGCTTTATGCTTAGTATTTTCTTCTCCTGTGTTTAGCAGATCATATTGACTAACATGGATCAGTTCTTCCTGGTCTCCCACATTCTTTTCATGTATTCTATAATCAGTGCCTCATGGTATTGGACAAGTATGTCAAAAGGTTCACCAGATGCCCAGGAAGATAGTTTCACCTTATATGACATAAGACCAAAACTGTTCAAATTACAAGAAAATCCAACAAAAAAGACCTGTAAAATGGGGTTTGAAAGAACCTAGAAAATCAGTTAAAATATGCACTGAAATGGTTTATTGTGAAGAAGAGCTTATGATGACTTCTTTTTTTATACCACCGAAGTATTCTGGCTTGACAAGTCAGAGCAGTTTAACTTTTTGATTTAATCTTTAGATATTACTCCACTTCTGCTAAACATTGCATCTTCTATAATATGACACTTTTTTTATCAGAGAGAGAGATGGATTAGGGGGAAGAGGATTGTTTTCTTATTCTGCATCCACATACTCTACAAGTAAACTGCAATCTACAGGGGTTTTTTTAAAAAAGTTTCTTCAGTTTTGAAATACTCTGTTGGTTATAGAGTGATTCTCTACACTTGATGTGGGGAACACTGCTGGGACTTGTAATAGCTCTCAAAATGAAAGAAACTTTTAAAGTGAGACTACTGCATACAACAAAATAGCAAATATTTCTGCTGGGATCACAAATATATAAAGTGATCTTATATAAGTGATTCCTTATTCTTTAGTGGATGTATATTTTCATTTTGGTTAATCCTATAATACACTTTAATTTTTCCATTGAATTTTTATAGCAGGGGTTTCAAGTTCATCTGGCCATGCAGACTGGATGCATGATGCAGGACTGGTCCACCAACTCAAGGACCCCTCCACTAACCCCTCCCCCAACTTCCTGGATCCAGTGCATACAGTGCCAGCTTGGGCTGGTCTAGAACATGAGCCACATTTGGTGCCTTCTCCAGCCAGTCTGGGGCAGCTGCTGCTTGTGGCTTACATCCCAGAACAGGCGTGCAGCTAGTGTCCCACGCCCTGTGGGTGGAGCCGGTCCAGCATGTGCCATATAGATTATCTATGACACACATGGGCAACATCGGGGGCCAAATGAGGGGGCTGTGATGGCCAGATGCAGCCATGCAGCCTGACTATAACCTTCAAGCTTCAAATGTAGTCTTATTTGCATTACATATTATTGCAGATTTTCTCTCATGTATTCAAAATCATGGTATTGTACATATTACAGTTACCAAATAAGCAAAGAAATAGAGCTCATCTAAAAAAAATTTAAAAAGGAAAATTAAAAAATCAAACAAACTCTCAAAACCTATTCTGTCATTTTTATTACATAACTTTTGAGGAGGCATAATGTTTTGTTTAATTTTTTTTTTTTTTTATCCAGAAAGTTTTCATTTTAAAAAGCTCATTTTTGGTTTCTCCCACCTTTTACTTTTCCCATTCTTCTTTTGTCCCAATTTATTATCTTATTTTTTTCCATTTTTCTCAAAAAACCCATAATGTTTTGAAATGCCAAATTTTTACAAGCAACTTCTTGCTTTACACAAAAGCCACTGAATCAAAATTAATTTCATTAAAAATATTTCACAGTTGTTTAATAAGATAATATGTGGAGATCTGGTCTTTTCAAAAGTGAGACTATTACGTATATAGCAACCTTTAAACATTTTGTTTTATTGAAATTACATTGAATATAACAGGTCTGAAAACTTAACATGCAAAACTGTGTTGAACATACAGCCATGGTGCTGATGGTTTAAGGAATTGTTGAAGATTGTTCCTACAATTTAAATTAAAGTTACTACAAAGGAAGCTTCAGAAAAAGTCCACCACAGTGGATTATTTTGCTACATGTTCCTGGACAAGGCAAACTCCACTAACCAGCCTGAGACTGTGGGCATACCATACTTTGTGGCTTATTCTGTGATCCCAAAAGTTAGCTAATGGGGCAGTTACTTTGAGCAGATCTCTGAGTGGGTGATTTGGTGCTCTTGGTTTGGCTGGCTGAGGCACAGGTAATTGATGAAGCAGCCAAATAAGTCAAAAGTGTGGTTTCTTTCTGCTCCCTCTACGTGACACCTAAAGGTGCACAGGCCACTGCGCAACTTGTAGTTTCTTAATAGTTTCTGTGCTGCTATTAGAAGCATTAGCATTTAGCCTGGGGCATGTTGGGTGAATTAAAGAGTCTCCGTGCACGGTTAAAAAGATTGCACAGAGAGGAGGAATTTGAGTTTACTAGGAACCAGGGAGATTTTTAAGGAAGGAAGAACCTATAATACAATGGATGGTCTATACCATAAGCAAAAAGAAACAAGACTGCAGTAATGAATATTAAAAAGCTTTAAACTACGAACAGAGGAAAGCATGCAACAAAAAAGACAATTCAGCTAGGGATAACAGGCATATAAATGAAATTACTTTATGTATCCAAAATCAAGGTTTGAGGCTGAAATTTTCTTGGCTGAGAAGGGAGCAAAAAAAAAAAGGAAAGTAACAGTGGTCAATATAACTGATCTTTCAAAAATAAATGACTAAGGAGAAAAAGGGTCAGTGAAACTGCGCACACAACATTTAAAACTACAGATGTTTATAAACAAAAGATGAGAAGAATGTGGTCTTGAAAGAGGTCATTCAAAGGCATGTTGTGGAAAAAGAGACCACCCTTGATGAAGCAATGAAGCATTTCCTCCTGTATGAAAAACTTGCCTGAAACAAGGGCAAGTTAATTTTTCTCGCATATTTGTCCGTTCATTTCTTCATGGTGGGTATGTTGAATACCAGAAGGAGGTATGACCCGCCTAACATACAGGGTTCCATGTGTAACAGTTATCTACATGGGTAACTTTGTTCTACATCTCTTTCCTCTCTCTCTTGACATGTGAGGGGAGCTTCTGGGCTTGATTTTGTCCTGTAGATGCGCCTCCCAAGGTCCCGTTCTGTCAAGAGCCATGTGGAATCTGATGTGCAGCAGCTTCTCCATGATAAAGGAAAGAGGAGGGTACAGAAGGCACTTCAGGGACATCCTCAATGACAATTTAAATTACAACATAGATGTCAACTCGTGGGAGACTATTGGTCCAGGACCACCTCAAACAGAGAGAGAGTTTCCTACAAGGATCTCAGTACTTTGAAACCTCACAACAATAACAGGAGACAGAAAAGCAGGAGGGGCAGAAACAGCATGTTGTGGACCCGGTCAAGAATCCAGCAACACCCACCCTGTACAGAAACACATGTCCGAGTTGCCAATCCCAGATAGGCCCCATCAGCCATCTTCAGATGCACAGATAAGACAATCATAGAAGACAATCATTCTTGACTGAAAGGGACTGCAGAAGAAGACATAGGGGAATCACCTTCCCTGGGGATCTTCAAAAGACAACTGGATGCACACCTTACTGGGGTCATCTGTCTTCCCTTCTTTGAGCAGGGGGGCTGGACCTGATGATCTTTGAAGTCCCTTCTGGTCCCTAACTTCTATGAATCTATGAACTGTATGGATGCATTTCTCAAAATGACTGGGCTCCCCTTTATTCATGTATGCTGTTTTGCATATGTAAATTCTGCGGTTGGGGAGTAACTCTTCTTTTTTTTTTTTCAGGTTATGTAAAATTTCTTACTTATTTTGCATCATGTATGAAAATGTGGTGAACAATTCTTTATTCTTCTTTGAGTCTTGTCAGTGTGCTGTGGAAAAGGTGCCGTATTGACCTGACTATAACATAACTGGGTGGGCCATACTGTGACCACAGTAATAAGAAAACAGCAGTAGGAAAAAGAGGTTGGGGCATCTTTTAAAGTTTGATGAAGCAGATTACCCTTGTTCTAATGCTATTGTCTAGTTCAGTCATTTAGGTTTTAGGGCTTATTTAGGTGGCCAAATATATATATATTTTTTTCTGTTTTGCAATAGAGTAAAAATTTGTTCTTCAGAAACAGCATGCAAACAAAACTTTATCACATTAATATTCACAAATGGTCAAAGGGGTGGTAAAATGGTGAATCCAAATTCAAGGTTTTAATTGGCTGTGAACTTGAATTTTGTTTATCTAGCTGTTTGTGTGGCATTAATTATTCTGACCTGGAATTACAGGCTCAGGTTTTAGATGCTTTTAAATCTAACTTTAAATATAGATACAACAGAAATAGCAAATAGAACATAATGGAACCTGTTACTTAAACGGGGAGGTTTGCATGATGAAACTAGAAATGTTTAATCTGTGAAGGAGAAAAGATACTGAATGAGAGATGTGTGGATATAGAATGATGAATAACCATGTAGCAGGTCATATAGTCATTCTTATTTACCTGTGTTTGTAATACAAGGAGAAAGGCCACACAATCTGCATTTTTGGATTAATTTTATGTTTATAGGTCAAAGGTAGATTTTTGTGTGTGTTGCGGATAATTGAAAGACAATCCTCAAATGAAATGTGACCCTGGGAGGCTTTTACTTTCCTTGTTCTGCAGTTTTATATGCCCTTGCTTACCCAGAATTAGATGCTGAATCTCTTTTTATTTTCCACAGAGAAGTGTTATGCCTCCTCCTGAAGAATCTAACTTTGACCACTGTTAGAGACAAAAAAAATTATATAAAAGAAACGAAAAAAACCACACACAACAAAACTGCAGTTAAAGGGCCATTCATCTTGTGAAGTGTAACACTTCCTGTGTTCTCTATTGCAGGAACTTCACATCTATTTTTTTTTCCTGTACTCATGGACCACCTCAGAGGGGGGGGAAATGTTTTACGGATCTAAATATAAAGGAATGCAATTTTAACATATTGTGTCATTAAGAAGTTTAGGAGCTTTTAGACATAATCTGAAGGTAGTGGAAAATTAGATGCAGTGTTGCATTAGACATGTTTCTAGTATTTTCTTCTTTTTGTAAAAGCTGTAATTTTCAGAGTTTAGAACCAATTTAATGTCCCTGGAGTTAGAGCTTTTTTGTATCCATTGTCCATTAGGTGAATTACTAAGCCAAGAATGGAATCCATTTATAATATATAAAATACTGCAAAATGTCTTTAAAACAGTCTAGGCAGGGAAAAGAGCATCAGGAGTCCATTAAAATTGAAGACAGTGAGTTCTGAGGTGGTTCTTATAATCAGATAATGGGTTTTCTGTGCTTTGATAAGATGCATTAGATATTGGAAGATTTATTTAAAAGTTTGAATTCAATAAAAATTTATACAGAACTATTGCAAAATGCATTCTGTTTGACATTTCAGACAGCTTTCAAAACAGTGTTTTCTTAAAAAACTCTGCTGCTCTCAGTAACATTTATTATGTTTTAATACATATTAATAAATAACACATGAAAAATAGTATCACTTTTTATAGACCTTTTGGAGATCTGTTGGCACTTTTTTTTAATTTTACGAGAGTATCACTTGGCCATAAACGTTGTGTTCTCAGCTTCAGTTTAATATGGGAAGTCATAGCCTATGAAATATTTTTGAACTATTAAGAGAAAAGTTGCCCAAGGTGAACTCCTAAGATAAAGAGCATTTTATTCCATTCACTTCAATCTGCAACTGCAAAAAGGTTCAGGCTCTATGTGTTTTCTTGTTTAGGGCCACTTACACAATCTGGCAAGTATATGACTCAATTGACTTCAGTGGGATTGCTCAAAGATTTAAGGTAATTCTCTCTGTTCAAATTCAGGGCCTATGCAATTCTATTCAAATGGAGTATTAAAGACCTGTCGTTCAAAGCAACCCCTCCTCCTCCCCCCCACCCCAACCACCATCACCTTTTTCATTCAACAGATTTTTTTTCCAGTCACATTACAGATAAACTGTATTGCACATGGAGAATCTATGCTAGTCCTCTTGTGTCAGCAGCTCTAGGTGTGAACCAGGATTCCCTCTACCATGTTTACATTGGATAGGAGTGCTCATGTTGGTTCCAAATAGCTGGTGTACACACATTTGAGATGGGAGAGTAGCACTGAACTTGTACATATGCTTATCCAGAGGCAAGGAGATGTGCTGCTCCCTTGTGACGTGCCAGTGGAATGAGAGCAAATTCTGCAATGTTTCCTGCTTACTCTGGGAAGGAGTGGATTGTGCTTTCAGTACAGACTTATCTTCAGTTAGAGGTGAGCAACCAAAACCATCAGTTCTCCAAAAGTTTTGGACAGGCCTAGCTTTGTCTGTAGTACATTCTAGTATGACTGCATTTCATCCTTATCATTTGCTTATGATTAAATCCTCTGACCATAGTTTGAGGTCATACTTTCATAGATGGCCGCAGTACATGATTGCCTCTCTGCAGTGCTTACTCACCAAATTAGAGTCTGTTCTCATTGAGCTGCAAACTGAGGGCCAAAGCATGCTCCTGATGTAACTTGTACCTCTACCTTGTACCATTATAGCTATACATATAATGTATAGCAGGTGTTGGGTGTGGAGAGGAGAGTTGAGAAGCATACGGTGTATGAACTCACCTTAAAAATTTATGTTTAAATTGGGCAGTAGCATAACATGAGGTAGGTGAGTTTCACCAGCTCCTAGTACCCACTCAGATAGGATACCACAATGTCAGTTCCTTGGACTCCATGGTTCTGCAGCTTCAGTAGTTCGGCACCAAAGCTATAGTAGCTGCAGTTGGGTCCAGGGACTCTGGCTAGACATGAACATAGTCAAATAAAGCAGATCATCTTTATTTGATATGCAGATAAAGCATGTCATAGGATATGTTGTAGCACAGATGATCTGCTTCACTGGGCAAAATGCATGTTGTCCCGTGCCCCCTTCCTCCTGATGGTGTGGGACTAGGGGTAAAGTGATCTCTCCTCTTTCTCTTCTGTTTACACCTTGGGTCTGGGATAGCAGGGAAAGAAGGGTTGTTCCTGCCCAGCCAGCCTTCTGGACTGAGCAGGAAAAGAGCCACAGACGTAATGAGGGTCCATTGTAATGAAATAGCAGAGTCTACTACTGCCTTTTGTTACACCTTTGATTGTCCTGTCATGTGGCGCAACAAAAGGTAGGGACATCAATTTGCTCCGCATTTGTGCCATTTTAAAAAAATTTAAGGTGGCACAAATTGGACATCAGATGATGTTTGTTTCTACCCTATGTCCTGCTGCCTTAGCAGTAAAACTGAGGTCAGGCTTTGCCCCCCACTACAGGGGTTTTCCCAGGGCACAAAACTTGCCAGTTATACCTCTGAAACCAGGCTAGTTCACTAAAGCTAGAAGAAACCAAGAGCCCTTAGAACTAGGTGAATCCCAGAATACACCGGGCATCGCACTTTCTCCTGTCTCCCCCTTTGGATTCTTCCAGGAAGCGTCTCATATAATTAAACGATTTGTTAAGCCTGTCCCTGTATCCTCCTGGGCCTCCCCTTGCTAATGGCTTGCACAACCATGCTGTCCCTTTTTCTACAATGTGAAATTTGCATAAGACTTGAAGCTATGGCAAATCAACATCTTGGGCCTGATTCTGCTGCGCTTATTTCCAGAGTGAGGTACTGTTTAACTAAGCAAAGATGGCAGACTCAGACTTTTTGTAAAGCTTTTTCTTCCAGTCTTAGCATATTTACATTCCAGTGTCTCAGTGCTCTCATGATGGATTGGGTAAGTAATATGCATTTTATAAAAATGTGCATAAATATGAATTCACCCAAGAGATTAAAATAACTCCTTGGGGTTAAATGAAACACGTTAACAACTTTTATGGATAGTAAACAAGATGTATTTTAAAAACACTCCCAGTGCATATTTACATAGTAACCTAACAGCACAGTTACCAAGTAAATAGTGCAGTGTATTTCCCCCATTGAGCCTTTAATTATATCCAGTGTTTTGTGTTTGGTAATGACATTATTGATTGTAGCTCATCTCCCACCACTTTATATTACTGTCACCAGAGTGCAGGCTCTGTCACCTCAAAGCTTTTCTCTGGGGTTGTCTAGCACTTTCAGAAGTTGAGCTTCCACAATTTAGATTTACAAGCATCTAAAGCACTTACAGCAGGAGTAGATTGTGGCCTAGAGAAACTTGTGGGATTTTGAGACAGATTTTCTGTTGAAAGAAAATTAGCCAATCATGGAATGATTATGAGTCACCAATCTGATGCAGCTGTGAGAAAAGGCAAATGCAATCATGGAGTATACGAGTTGAGATATTCTCAGTAGTGACAGCAGAGTATGAATGCTATTGTCAAAAATACAGTTGAGACCTCATCTAGAATACTATGCAATATATTGGTTGTGCATGTTCAAGAAAAATGAACTCAAATGGAAGCAGGTGCAGAAAAAGGCAATAGGGATGATCAGGTGAATGGAAAGAGGAGAAAGCTAAAAGGGAGTGGTTTGTTTAGCTTAGCAAAAAAAATGGACAAGAGGGAATAAAAATGTTTCCATAAAGATAGCAGGGAGTAAGAAGAGATGTTTAAGTTAATGACAAATGAGTCTAAACTGGCCTTCAATGTGTTTTGGAAATTAGAAGATTCTGTTCATATCTTCTAGTCAGAGTAGCAGAAGGCAAAAAATGTAACTGTGTCAGATGGAGTCTGATTAGTAAATGAAGGGATTATTACATGATGGTCTGCAAAAGTAAGGACCTGGATACAGGAAATCTCTTTAAGGCATGTGTTCCTACACTCTTAGCCCTGGAGCCAACAATGAGAAGTAACTGGAGGCACTTATGGCAAGTTGCCCTTAAAAACAAGTGACAGGAGCTTCAGGATCAAGTGGCACAAGGTTATTCAGCAACCATCTCTCTGCCAAGAATAGGCAGAGTGCAGTGTGCTTTGCAACTCTCTGCCTCCCTGGCCACAAACTAGCCACAGGCTATGTTATTCCTGTGTTCAAACACTGCCCTGCAAGGAACTTGGGGGTGTTTTCTGCTGTTTTTTGCACTGCCTGAGCGGTACAAAGAGTGTTAAGTGGAAGAGAAACTCAAGCCTTTAGAAAACTGCTTATGTCAGCTCTGAGTGCTCTGACATTCTTTTAGTTTCCCTTTTTTATTATTTAAAATCATTTACAAAATTTAGTTTAAAAGATGCCAGCAAGGAAATGGGGCACTACGTTTTACTGTGTTGAAATATAATCATTTAACGTCCACCCACAAATGCATGGAAATTCATGCAAAGCCTGAGAATCCAGGCTAACATTTCATCTTTAATGTATGCTATTTTAAGAATAAAAAGGGCACATTTATGACTGTTAGGCACAAGGACTTAGCTAAACGTTTTTTCTTTGCTTTGGTGGATTTTGGTCATATAGATCTGATTTGTCTCATGGTTTAATAAGTGAAAGTTGTCTGTGCTGAGCAGCTTTCAAAATAACAAAACTGCCAAGTATCTAATGAGTTGTTCCTTTCTCTGAAATTTCATGAAAAGAGCCCTCTGCTCAGTAAAAATGTCCCACAGTAATGCACAACAGTACCAGAAAGAAATTTATGATGTTACCATGCAGCTAATGCAATAAAGGGAAAAGATAATTTCATTGTCTGATTCTATAATACATGGGTATTTCCTCTAATTTTCAAGTGATCAGTTTGCCCAAAAGCCTGTTACTGTGATTTAGTACATTTTAGGCATTAATGATGGAACTAGGCCAGGTCAGTGTTTGGGGGGTACAAAAAGGTTTGACTAAGCCCTTTGGATAGGTAATATCACATCCCAGAAGCTACTTAGGGGGTACGTCTACATGAGGCATTTGCTGTGGAGTAGACTAATTAGCTCTATAGTAAACATCTAGTGTCTACATGTATGACTACCTTACTGCAGAGATTTTTTCGTGCCCAACAGCACATGGGTGGATGTGCTGGAGTTTAGTGCTTCAAATTAATTGCACATGGAGGTAACTATGCCTCTGAGAAACATAATATCATTCCTGTTCCTGCCCTAACTCAAGAGGGGAAGGAGGTAATGTGCTGGAGCTGGCATAAACTAGGCATCACAATGGTTTTATTGCGTTGGTCACTTTGAGTTTGTTGGCATTTGTCCTTCACTCTCCCCTTTTCCAATGGCAAGGAGTTCCAGTTACAAAGCACTCATTTTGTGGCCCATGCTCAAGATGTAAAGTGGAGTCACAGACCAACGTCCATGTATGCAATGTGAAGAATGAACATTTTGCGAATATTTTTGTGGTTCATATCTAAATGTTTGCAGCACAATACTTGAAAAATAAAAATCTATCCCAGAACAATATTCTTTACACACAAACAGTTCTGTCTCTGAGGAAACGATGAAAGAGAAACAAAGCATATATATCAAATGTGAGTTGTGTTACTTAGTGGACTACTAGAAGGCTTTCAGCTCCTATAATTATGAAGATAGCTTAAGAACTGGTGTGGAATATTGTTATCAACATCACTTGTCCAAAAAATACAATACATTTCAATTGAACTTCCCTTTTGATGTAGTTGTGATTTTTAAATGACAATCCCAGAAAGTTCATTCTTCCTAATTTGGTGGGATGTTGTTAAACAGTCTCCTACCTCCCACTTAGCTGTTTGCTGGATATACTTTCAATACAGATCTATTGAGTCTAGAGACACAGAATTGTGGGAACTGACAAGTGCAACATAGACTGAACAAAATAAATAAAGTTATTCCTTTGTGTGTATGAAATAATAAAAAGTAATGGAAAACAAATATCAAGTTGGGTACATGTAGAAGACTGCACTTAATCTTTATACTGGATGATATAATCCTCTAGATAAAAACGTTTTCCTCTTAAACATTCATCTGGTGGATTTTTCCCTCCTGATGCATGCTCTCTAATACTGCTATGAGAAATTCGGTCTTGCCAGTATCTCTCCTTTCTTCTCATTTAAACCATATCTTCTTAAATGTGGAAGACTCCAGTGGAAGAAGAAGAAGGTTTGCTCAGCTCTAGTGCATTTTTAATTAGCTTTCCAGAATCCATGGGAAATAACCCCAACTGTATGTGAAATCTGATGTAGGTTTTGCAAAATATGGCCCCTTCGTTCATTTAAAACCCACCTCTGTTTCCTAGTCAAAGGGAGAGACCATCCTTCATATTGGAAGCAAAAATCAAAATGAAAACAAAAACATTTTACTATGGACCTCTCATAATGTCAAACAGGACTCAAAATGCAAGTTTCTGACTTTTTAAAGGCATACTTTTTCTGCAAAGTTATATAGTCTTTTTTTATACTGTTTGCACATATGATAGTATTTGTTAAAATACATCCTGAAGGCTCAAAGACTTGATCATCGGTTATACAAAGGTCCCTTTACACATGGTGTGGGCATATTCCATGTTCTTCGAAGTTTCATTTTTGAGTAATTTGCATGTTTGTCATTCATTCCTTTGGGCAACCATCTGTCACGGTTATAGGCTGAGCTGCACTTGAGAACTCTTTCAAGTGCCTTTGGAGTATAGCCTTCAGATGAAAGGCTTGAAATCTTCACTTCTCTCAAGTGTGCAATTCTGAGGTTCACCCACTCTTAGACTGGATTGCCAAGTTATGAGCTTGGCCTGTATTTGGCACTACCAAGAAGCTTCCTTCTAGAAGACTGAGCAGTAGTTGGTTAACTGTACTCTAAACGCCTTTTCCAATGTCACAAGCTCTTTCTTGTGGTCTTTGAATGAGGAAGAGTTGTTTCTTAGCATACAAAGAGAAAAGACTTTCCAACTGAGGCAGTGGTTTGGATAGGAATGGTTATAGTGCATGTCCTACACTGGACTGGAACTGGGTAGGAATTTTCTTGACATCTTTTGAAACTTTTTGACATTTCAAAATGTTCCTGTTTTACATTAAGACAAAACCAAGAATGATCTTAAATATGTGTCTTTAGCTCAGTAATGGAAATAGGGACGGAGTGGCTGGAGCAGGGCACGAAAATAACAGTTGTTGCCACTGCCAGCAGCCAGAAGCCACCATTTCCAGGGTGCCAAGCTGCTCTGTTAACTCCTGCTTTTGGCATGAACAGTGAAGCCAGCAAACCAGTGCTAGTTTTAAGATGGAGCTTCATTTACCTGAAGTAGTTGCCTGAGGCAGCAAGCGTGTGGACTTAAAGACCCAAGAGGTCTTTCTAGTCATATGTTCCAAAACTCTGTGCTGCATGCAGGGAGGAAGAGGGGCTGTCAGGATGCCCCTTAGAGCCTCACTACATCTCTGGCAGATCTGTCTTTGCAGTGGTATTTACCTATTAACACATGTCTGAGATTTACAAGCAAAAACCTAGTAAACATGTGAAAGAATGGGTACACAAGTCCACCCTGGGTTAAGTGGATAAAAGTAAAATGATTGCTGTACAAGAAAAAAAAAATTTAAAACTGTGTGTCTATATTAGCCCCTCTTAATGAACATGGACTTTTTTGAAAGATTTGTGAAAATTAGAAAAATGGCATAAAAGCAAAAATCTCTCTCAAATAAAAAACAAAACACTGGCCAGGATTTGCCCTGAAAAAATGTTTCAATAATATTTGAGACCACTTCTGGTTCTGCTGACAATGTTTATTAAAAGGAAAGTGAAAGTCAGGAAATTTGTCGTTGGCATTCTGTCTTTTCACTGAGACTGCCACTAATTTGCAGTGTAGTAGGCTGGCAGGCTCAAATTCAGGAACAATGAGTGTGTACAAGCATTACAGTCAGGGTTAGGTCAATCTAAATGTCTACTCATGCAGGTATTTGGAGGGTTTAAATGAGCCAAAAATGGCATGTCCAATCTAAATTAGTGCATCTCCTGAGATGTACTAACTTAGGGTTAATTCAAACTAGCAGACTCCTGTACACATTTGCAGGACAACCCCAGGAAAGTCCAGCTGCTCATCACAACTCTGGGGTTGTGCTATCCCTACCTTCAACCTGAGTTACCTCAGGCTGCTAGTGCTTTTCCTGGCAGTGGCAAATAGCTGGACACACCACTTAAAGTAAACTGTCTGAAACCTAGATTAAATGTGATGAACATTTCTTTGCACCCAAACAAATTGGTAGCGTTACTTACATATCGCAGGTCAACTATGTTTAATGTATAATAGATTTCTCAGCTAGATCAGAATGGGCATGGTGGGAATGATTGCTTTCCTACTGTTGATGTTGAGCTGGTGCATGATCAGTTAGAAAAGTTAGACATTTATAAGTCAGCAGGGCCCAGTGAACTTCATCTGGGATTGCTGAAGGAGCTGGCTGAAGTCATTGCAGAACCTCTGGTGAAACTCTTTCAAAACTTGTGGCGTGTGAGGTCCCTGAAGACTGGAAGAGGGCCAGTGTTGTGCCCAGGCAACTATCCAGAGGAGGTGCAGTTACCTACTCTGGAAATGTTCAAAAGGAGACTGGACGATCACCTTGCTGCAGTCACCTGACCCCTGTTGTCTTTCCTGCATAGTATGATGACCACAGGGAATCAATCAATGATGCTTGGAGATGAAGAGTCATCAGAGGGGAGAAAAAGAATACAAAAGGAAGGATTTCAGAGCAGCAAAGGGTCCCCAAGGGGGGATCCTCAGGCCACCATGGATAGAAGGCACAGCCTGCCTCACCCATCTCACTGGGGAAGGGGTGAGCCTCGACCATCAACCTCCAGGCTGCTGATATTCAAGAGAGAACCACAGGTGAAGCTCGTGCTCTGGCCAGACATACCTCCCTTCTGTGACAACTCGAGGACTGGTAGTTATAGAATTGGGGGAGTTATTTTGTTTGCCTTGCCTGTATTATTGTCATCTGCTATTAATGTGTATCAATAAAGCTTGCCCACTATTGAATAGAGATGTTGTGGTTGGTCTGAGGATTTGGGTCAGCCCAGAAAAAGGTATTTCATAGACATTAGGGCTGGAAGGAGCCTCATTAGATCATTGGGTCCAGCCCCCTGCCCAAGGGGCAGGAGGGCAGCTAACGTCCAAGGATCCCAGCAAGATAAGTATCTAAATGTTTCTTGAAAGCGTCCAGAGTAGGTGCCTGGGGGGAGTCTGTTCCAGGCCTTATAGAGGCTCAGACACTAAAGAAGTTTTTCCTTATGTCCAGTCTAGAACAGTCTGCAGGACCATAAATCCAGTGCCAACAGAGTGGTGGCAGGGAGCATCCACAAAGCACCTCATCTCCTCAGTTCTGGATTTTGCAGCATGTGAAGCAGGCCCGGATAGTCAAAGCTCACTTTTTGGCAGCATCAAAACTGAAAGAAGGTAAAAGTTAAAGTTGGGTGAGAGCTTCCTTAACTGTTAATTGTTCAGCTTGTACCATGAATTAACTTCACTAAGACTTCCTTAAAGATTAGTAGAGTTGTTCTAGGTATCTCAAAGAGAGTATACATATTATATCACCTTATGCAGTATTTTGGAATTATGCCCTTTGGTTCCAAGGTATGCCTTTCAAACTTTTTAAATTAAAAAAAAAAAATGTAAAGACTGTGGTCAAGATGGAAAATAAAAATCCTTGTAGCCCTCCCTGCATGCCTTTGAAGATTGTAGGTCCTGACTTTTTTGGCAAGCCTACCTGTCTAAATCTATTTGCATCAAACCAGTAAAACATACTT
This sequence comes from Caiman crocodilus, assembly GCA_030014935.1. NCBI lineage: Eukaryota > Metazoa > Chordata > Crocodylia > Alligatoridae > Caiman > Caiman crocodilus. The sequence goes on along the minus strand of JAGPOW010003395.1, from coordinate 5,883,815 downwards.
TTCTGTTTGAAATGACTAATGCTATGTTTTGCTACACCTCTAGTTCCTCATCCATGTTAGACCATGGCTCATTACTCATTACCATCTCTATTCCCTCAATTAGCTCCGAATGACAGGCAAAGCAAAGCACATGTTTGTAGTGCTAAATGTTCCTGGAAGGGCAGAAATGAATAGTGGTAGAAGCAATTCAGTTAATCTCTCCTGGGTTCAATTGAGCATGGACATGTCATTCTGGTAACCTACCAGTCTAAATGGTGTGTACCTGCTGGCGGGCATTGTTCCACCTGACATCAGAAGAGCAGTGACCAGCAAGATACAATGATTGAGACACACTGAAGATTTGACGTCTGTTGTATGACCGTTTTGTAGCTGTTTCCAAATTTGCCCATTCCTTTGGGTGTGCTCATTTATTAGGGATAGTTTCTAGGGTCTTGGTGACTGGGTTCCTTCAGTCACCAAATCAGTCATACACACAAACACGCACAAATTAGTGTTATTTGCCTGACCTGGCTGGGCTGATCACCATAGACAGGCTGACACCCTCCTATGCCAAGAATCAGTTCGTAAGAGCAACAATAAAATGCAGTCAGACACAAGCACACAGGTAAACAGAATCCCTCTGAATCCAGCTGATGCCCTTATGGGCCAGCATTCAGTTCATAAGGGCATGTCTGAGTGAAACTGGGTCAATCAGCCTGTACAAGCTGATCCCCCTTATGTGTTTCAAACTCAGCACGTCCCAATCTTTGGCCTCTTGATGAGCAGACCCCACAATATTTTTGGGGTTTCGCAGGGATCTTTAGCTTAGGTAAAAGAAGTTTTGCTGCCAAGCACAGAAGGCAAGAGAAGCAGAGAAGGAAAAATATACCCAATTACTACCAGTTTGACTATAAGAGTTATTTATTGCTAAGCATACGAAATATATAATGGTACTAGTAGTAATAGATATGCAAAAGAAAAACAAATACAAACAATTACAGTACTACCCTGGTTTCACCAAGTATTTGGAGAAACTTAGCTCAAGTTTTACCGATACAGTTCAGGTTCAGAAGCTTATGCCTAGAGAGAAAAGAGAGAGAGAGCGTGCTGGGATCTCACCAGTTGGAGGCACTCAGGCTGCAGAGCTGACAGGCACAGTCCTTGAAAGGAGATGATCTGTTCTTTCAGTGTCCCAAGAATGACAGGGGATGGTGTCAGCACAGGAGTTTTCTTCTTTCTTCCTTTCTTCTTCTTCTTCTTGACGCACACACACTGTTTACAGATTTTTATACCCTTAGTTCAGCTGCTTCGAAGCATCCTTAATTGTGTAAGTCATTGTCTTTTCTATTGACAAAGGGTTATCTGGTTTGGAACATCTCAGGAAACTGATTGATAATCAGGAAATGCATAAGATTAGGGAGTAACCAAATACTTGGGAGCCAGCTTGAAATTCCTATGGATGGCAGGTATACTGATGGGATATCTCATGGTTTCTTCAGAAACAATA
>JAGPOW010003395.1:5862261-5882229 GCA_030014935.1 Caiman crocodilus | reverse complement strand
ATGGTTTCTTCAGAAACAATAGATAGCTTGCAGCATCAGGATTTTGGATTTTTACTTGTTGTGAACAAGTCTCAGCTTAGCATGACTTTTCCAGGTCTTACTATAGTCTTTTAACAGACTTAAAACCAGGTGCTCATAACCTTTTGTGGAGAGGACTTCCACCAGTCATCTCGGGGAAAAGTATGACAACACCTGTGATTAGGGCTCCAACGGGCTGGATGCTGTGATGAACCCTTAACCATTGTTCAAATGTTGCCCAAATGTTACCCCCTCTGACTCGGTCTCTTGCCTCAGCATTCCCTAACCCAGCAACCGAGTTTTAGTCAATCAAGTTTAAATAGGACTCCCATAGTGGGACCGGGGCATGTACGACCTGAGATGCCTATTAAACTTAAAGGTGTGTGTGTGTCTGGGGGGGAGAGTCCTTAGTAAATCCAGATTAGAACTGGTCTGATAAATGCTGAGCTGGACATATATGAACATGGGTTGATTAACATTTGGAGCACAGATTCCCCATCATGCAGTGCTCCCCTGCTTCTTTGGTCCCAGAATTCACTGCAGTCTCTGCTTCAGGCTTTCTGTTCTCCATCTCATGTAAATAAATGGTCATCTGGTTCCATCTCAGATGCAAATGAGACCTAAAGCAGTTGGTTCACTCTGGTCATCCTTATCTGGAGGATCTTAGGTGTGTCTCTCACTGCATCGGTTTCGTTCAGGTAGAGGAGGGAAGGGAGGGGGGTGAGTCCTTTGTGAGTTGGACAGACTGCATCCTGTGCCAGGGTTGCCCACGAACACACAGCTGAGATGTAACATAGCACACAAATGTTTGAAGCCAGAACCCAATCTCTCAATGTGACACCCAAGGCAACACAACTACAACTGTGGAACAAGAGACTGAAAAAAATACCTGTCAGTAAAAAAACAAATATACATTCTAGAAGCTGAGCCCTTACCACCAGGGGCTGATGTGCCATAGCAAAGGTGGCAATATCTCAACTACCTATGTACCAGTCAGATGTTTCAAGGAGCTAATGAAGCAGTGGGGCTTTACCATTGGTTCAACCATCTGTGACTGGCACAGAGCCTCAGACAATGCAACACCTGCTGTAATGCCTGCTGCTTAAAGACACATGTACAATGACATATCTTGCATAGTACACCACACAAGCACAAATATGTATAACAAAATGGTCAAATGTGGTGTAGACACAAGAAGATGATCCTGGTAACAGTGTCCTAATGCCAGTGTGGTGTGGATATACAGATGATCAAAGGTTAATCAATCCACAGGAGATTAGTTCATTTTATTGCCTGTAGTTGACATTGGGTAAAGATATAATTGGTTTTTTTCCAAGTTGGTATGTAATACAAAATACTAGATGTGTGTATTCTTCATTTGCACTCATATTTTATTGTACCTTCATAATTGGAAAGTTTTTCCTAATATCTAACCTAAATCTTCCCTGTGCAATTAACATCTTTTTCTTGTCCTGTCTCCTGCAGCCACAGAAAATAGCCTATCAACAACCTCTTTATAAAAACCCTTCATGTATTTGAAGACTATCAAACTTGACTTCAGTGTTCTCTTCTCTAAACTAAATAAATTGAGTACTTCCAATCTTTCTTTTAAAATAATTTTTCCTAGACTTTTAATAACTATTGTTATTGTTCTCCACTGGATCTTGCCAATTTGTCTATATTTTCATTGATTTGTAGTGTCCTATACAGGACACGCTACTCCAGATGAGGCATCACCAGTGTTGAACAGAATAGAAGAATTACAACTTGGTATGCTGTTGGCTTTTTCTTTCCTTCCAACAACAGTAAACTGTGACCTCATATTCAGCCTGTGGTTCACTATAACCTCTCAGGTTTTTTCCTGACATGCTGCGGCCTAGCCACTCATCCCAGTGTACATTTGTGCATTTGACTGATCTATCTCAAGTAGACTACTTTACACTTGTCATTTTTATTGAATTGAATTCAATTAATATATTGATCTTACTTTGTTGAACAACTTAATGAACCTCCTTGTTGCTTTGATAATGCTACATATGGTTATATAGTTCATACATGAAAACTTAAAAAAAACTGTATAGCCCCTTATCCTGACATGTATGTGCGTCTATTTGATGGAGTTTGTTTTTGTTGTAAAATGTTACACTCAAATTAGGATGTTACCTGAATCATTATTCAGACCTGAGCAAAAAGTTGCATGGAGAGCCATGAAGCTCAAAATTAGTGCATTGAACAGTACTACATAAGCCTGTAAAATCTAAGGCTGATTATTGACTGGTTGCACTTTAGATGTCACCTTTGTAATACAGATAAGCGTAGCTTTTCCCTGATCCTAGAGTTGTCAGAGGCAACTTGCCATCAGAGTGGCTTTAAAAAAAGAGAGATCTTTTGACAGAAAAACAGACACTGGAACTTCAGCTTTGTTTCTTTTGGGTGTATCAAAAGCTTGATGCTTATTAATCTTCAGAGCAACATATAATTATGTAATGATCTATTATGATTATAGATCCACTGTCACTCTTTCTATTTAGTGTAGGCTTTACATGAAATTCATGCCACATGTAATTATGATTAGCCTGTTCTATATTCTCATCAAGACTGACAATTTAAATATAATACGTGAAAAACATTTATTAGCTCTAATGATAGAAATATAGCCTTCCTAGACAGAATTGAACAGTTTTCTCATAAATTGTGCATTATCAAAAGTATTCTGAGGTATTTTTAGAGAGCTACACTAGTTCATCAGGATGCTACCAGCTACTTTAAATAGCAGAGGCAAGTACACACAGCAGACTTGTAAACCCCTAGTAAGTCTTTCTAGTGACTTCATTAGACTTTGAATCAGGCCCTAAGTGCACTCCGTTCTCCTTGTGAATCTTGTGAAAATTCTGGCTTTTCAGGAATAATGCCTTCAATGCAAATATAACCCAGATATATTTTTTTATAATATATGAAAATAAATAAAAAAGGAAAAGCAAAAACTCTGTACCATCAGTTTCAAAATGCAATGCTAGGTCAGTTTATCTCTTGGCTATTATAAAACAGAGGCATGTTTTGTGCCTGAAATTAGGAATAGAACTGTGTACTCAGAAGAGCTTTAGTAGTGGTAGAAGTGGTATGCTAATTCTGCACTTATAGCCAGGAATCATCTATTTTCAAATTGGTGAATGGCTGTTACAGTAGTAGGAGAGCTCTGCATTTTGTCTGGGTGGTTTTCCCCAACTCGTATCTCTTCTCATTTCATAGCAAAGCATGACTTTCTTCTAACACATTCCAAGAATTTTAATTTTCAAGTTCAATAATAATCACAGTTTCAACCTCCACTGACTCATCCTCAGTGTGACTCCCAGGCATCTTTTTAAAATAAAATACAACCTGTCCATCCTTAGGAAGGGTCTCTGAAATTCAGCTTCTGGAGGGAAAAGAAAAGAATTATTCCTTTTTACCTCTTCGGCAGATCAAAGATCTTCACACAGTAGGATCAACATTCCTTGCTGTATAGCCTATGAAAAATAATGAATTTGTGTATATCTCACAGATATGAGCCATTTCCTGATGGTAAATCTCCTATTGCCTTTCCCAAGATCATTTGTTACAACTTTAAGACTTTTTTTCAGTGGCCTCCATTTTATCCAGTGCCTACCTCCTTACCCATATTTTCTCCCCAGTTACGACCACCAATGTTCTTTGCAAGAATGAGTGTAAAGATATACAATGCTATAATATCATGTTTTTCTGTCCTAGAGAAATGAATGGAGAAAGGATGAGAGAGAAATTTCAATTTAGAACAAAGATGATCTTTTTTTGTTCTATGTCTTGAACAGTGACTGGTACAATAGAATTGTGGTTCATGACAAACCTCTTAGGCACTAAGATAATATTTCTATTGTTAAATATGTGGAAAGCACTCAACCTGGATGGAAATAGGGGCTCTGTTGTATTCCAGTAGACTCTTGACTTTTTAGCTTGTCTGCAACTCTTCAGCAAGTCTGAGGAACTTCAAAGTAACATGACCAAAAACCTGGATTGCCTCACTCTTCCACTATTGCTATGAGATTTAGGAACCCAGTAGCTTGTTAGATCTGGCTGCTGTGTCCTGGCTGTCCTGTTTCTGGATTTAGATATCCTGGGCCCTGGTCTAGATAGTCCCATAGGCTGGATCCAGATGTGCAGGCATATGAGGTTTGTGGCACCACAGTCCTCTTTGCTGCACCACAAACTGCACATGTTGCATGTTAAATCATGTCCCACACTGTTAATTTGCAGCGCTTGGGGAAAAGTTGCTACTGACACTTGCCATTAGCAATAAAAAACGCTTAAAAAAAAAAAAAAAGAAGTGGTGCAAAGCACATCAAAGTGCAGTGTGGTGAGTCAAATGCAGAGATGAGGGCTTCCCTGTTTCTGTGTGCTGTGGAGTCCACAAACTGACTCCCTGGCTGGTTGGGGCACAGTGTGCCTCAAGACAGGGGAGGAGGAGGCTCCCTGCTTCCCTGTCTCGGGACACAGTGAGTTCCAGCCAACTTCTGTGGCTGGCTAGGGTGCACTGTGCCTCGAGCCAGGGACTTTGCAGAGGAGTCCTTGCACTGAGGCATGGAGAGACAGGGGAGCAGCCAGTCCAGAGCTGCCTGCTCCCCATTTCTAGGCACACTGAGCCCCAGCCAGCTAGGGAGCAACTGGCTGGGGTGCAGGGTGCCCCCTGTATGGGGGCTTTTGAGCACAGAGATGGGAGAAGGCAGCCCTGGGCTCCTCTGTGTCTGTGTTCATCCTTGGCTGGCTAGGGCCAAGGGTGCCTCAGCGTGGGGGCCACCTGCCAGCTAGCCCCACACTGAGGCAGTCTGTGTCCTAGCCAACCTGCCCTGCAATACATGAAGTAGGAGGACATTGTGTCCAAGTGTAAAGCACATGAGCAGGGGCATACACTGCGGCACAAAATAGCGGCACAAATTTGCTGCAAACACATTCCCCTGCTTGTGTGGACATGGCCATAATGTGCAAAGTTAGTTTTTTGGAGTTTTTTTTCAGTGTCAGCTGCTAGGTACTATTTCTCTTACAGATTTATCTCACATGTGGATGTGGAACTTACCAGAGGAACCAAGGCCTACTGAAGGATTGTGGAAGAGGAGATGAAACGTATTGTAGGTTTCATTAAAGGATAGAATAGAGGTAGGAGAACCTCAAGAAGTCTGAATACTGAGATAAAGTTAACTTATTAAATTTCTATGGGCATAATATATAGCTGGTTTGAATTTCATCCTCCCTGAAAAGAATCACAGATGGGAAAGGAAGGGCCAATTAACTTTCATCCTTCAGCTGGCTAGAGAGCGGTGGGCAGTCCTTACAAGATAATGGGTTAGTCCAGGGGTCAGCTGTGTTTTTGGGCAGAGTGCCAAAAACACCCACAACCTTGACTTGTAAGATGTTGGCATGCCAGGGGCAGATGGTGGAGGAATCATGAGGGGCCCAATCCTGCTTTGGCAGTGCAGCTGTTGCTCCCTCCCTGCATGCACCAAGCAAAATGCCTTCATGTGCCACACTGTAGCACCCATGCTGAGGGCTGCTTACCCCTGGGTAATTTCTTGTTTTCTCCAGTACGTGCTCTTCTTCTTTTGGGGCTGTTTCTCATGTAAAGCTGAATCAAGTCTCTCTCATGATGAGAGGGATAGGTGGCATCTTTTTTTAAAATGCACAAGAGAGTGCTCAGATGATTGTGAGGAAGGCTACCCATGTTCCTAGTTACAAATAACCAAACAATGCTGTAAAACTGTTCAACAAACTGAAGATTGATATGTTAACTGCATTATATTCAATAAAAATGACAAGTGTAAAATAGTCTACTTGGGACAGATAAATCAAAAGCTGGATTTGTATTCGTGTTGCTTTTTCTATACTTACAAGGTACAAGAGTCTAACCGATGTATACATGTATAAATAACTTTCATTGCTCTTGTAGTTAAATACTCTGTAGCAGGGGTTCTCAATCCCTGGGCCACAGCCTGATGCCAGGCCATGGTGGGTTGGCTGCCAGTCTGCAGCATGATTGGCTGCCAGACCGGAAGTGACTGCGGACTGGCAGACGGCGGCCCTCCAGAGCTGGGCAGAGAGGCTGTGGCCCCTTCTGCAGAGCCTCCAGCAGCACAGGCTTTGGACACCCCCACCCCCCAACCTGTCCAAGGACCACCCCGTGCTTGTGGGTGTGGGGGTATACTTACCCATCTTCTGTCTGGAAAGTCCAGCTGCAGTTGGTTGTGGCCGCTGGGCCACGGTTTGCTGAGCTGCGGCTAATTTCAGGCCACGGTTTGCCAGGCCATGGCATAAAAACTTTGGGAACCCCTGATTTATAGTGTTTTACCACTATGGACAAGAATAGATAATCAAAACGGAGGTAATTTTGTAGTAGAGACACTCGGTTACTTTCTACTGCCTGTCACTAGAAGTATGTTTTTGGCCATATCTACTTGTCAGGAAGAAAATTAGAACTGAGAAACAACATAATAAGGTACAAACTGGGTGACTGTCTCTGGTGCTGAGTTCCTTGACACACATCACTTTCGACTATTTTAATAGTGATGAAGAAATTGCAGTCTTCCCATTGTAGTTTTGGAAAAGTTCATCCCTAAGAACAGGGACCAGGACTTGTTCTGTGATATGTATATCAGAGAACAATATGGGAGTCAGACTCGATGATCTGGGTGTCGGACTCGATGCTCTATTGAGGTCCCTTCTGACCGTAACATCTATGAATTTAACTCTATGAATCTCTATATTATCTATGAATCTATATTGTATCATGCAATTATCACTAGCATTTCATTTCTTTAATCTATTAATTGAAAACCTCATTCTCAATAAAAGATGCAGGAAAGTATTTCCTTTGCCTCCGAAGAAAATGAGTATCACTCAGTAGCAGTTGCAAGATAATGTTCAGTTCTGTTTTATTTTTTAAAGTGATTTGAGGAATAAGGGCATTTAAACTGATATTTTCAAATCTTGTCAAAGGATTTACCTGCCCATTTCCCATTAATTTAATAGGAAACAAGTGACAAAAATTCCTAGGTGGCTTTGGAAATCATCCTTTCATCATTGTGGGATCATGCACAGAAAAGAGTGTTACTTTCCTTTCCTCACTCATGGTAAATCCAAACAATTCTCCCTTATAGTAAAACCGTGTGATTTCACTTTGTCTAAACCAGAAGTAAACTTATTTAATTTAATTAAAAGTTTAAAAAATATATCTTTCATTGACCCTATCTAGCATAAGACTATAACTTTGTCATTTACCAGTACTGAAAACTGCACCTTGACATAAAGCAATTGCTAACATTCATTCCCTTGGTAATGACACTAGATCCTGTACATTTCTTAATTGCATGAAGTAATATGGTGTGCTCTTCTCCTGTCTCCTCTCTCTCTCTCTCTCTCTCTCTCTCTTTCCCTCCTCCTCCCCCCCACCCAACTTCTTGAAATGGCACCTAAAGAACAAATTGGCTCCTTTGTCTGAAGCTTTCTTGTTCACAGTGGGACTCTTGATCTGACATACCCGAAGGTGTCAGGCTGTATAAACACTCAGGGAAAGATATGTTTCATAAAGGTTCCCTCTCTGGAAAATTATACGCTACTTTCAAAATGCTTTGCCACATTTAAAAGTGTAATTATAGCCTTTTTCTTAATGACTGACACAGCATATGTTTACACATGTTTTAGCTGACTTATGACAGTACACAGAAATGCATTGAACTTCTGGTGGCAACATCTAAAACATGATGGGAACAACATCTGAAACTGTCTGTTAACATTGCCCAAGTATTTTAGAGTACATGTGTATCTAATGCCCGTGGAAGTTCCCTCCTCACCCCTATCCCCACATTATGTAATAAATTAAATCAACTTTTTTCCCACTACTCTGCAAATCCCAATTAGCTCAGCCCTTCTGACCTTATTTCAGAATGTTTTTGTTTTATTTTTGTGTTACTATTTTTTTCCCCTTGGTATTTTCTGAATGCTTAGTTCCCTTGGAGGAAGAAATCTTATTAGGTTGTGTGCCTACTGTAGGCCCAGTTTCAGCCTGAAGTGAATTTTAATGATTTAGTTTTTAAGAATTGGATGGAACACAGGTTTAGTATCGGGATTATTGGGCCTTCCAACCTTACGCAGGTGACCAAATGTAAGCCAACATCCATAGTGGCTGAAAATTAGTATACTCTGGCTGCTTTGTGGCTATATGAAATTAGTTGATGGCTGAAGTTTGATGTGCTGAACAAATGTCTTTGTCACTGTTCCTCTCAGCGTTCTCAACAAGGAATTTGAGGACTAAATAGACATAGAACTGATTTAGCCCATTCATTTTACTTGTCTTCCAATGTCAAGGTTAAGATGCAATGAGACGTAGGAAACCTATTCTGTTTTTATTTATTTTTTTATTTCTGGTGCTTTTTCTCTTTCTTCTTCATAAAAGAAAGAGAAAAGCACAGCCATTCATTATTTTTTTTAATTACTTGAAAGTCATATATACACAACGAAAGGAGGGTGTTGCAGAAAACTTTGCTTTTAGGAGACATTTAACATGCAAACAGAAGTAGAATAGAGCACTGGGTTAATAATGGAAAAGAAACCAAATATTGGTACATACAGGGTGCATATACGTGCATTATTAGCATGGAGCAATAAACTCAAGGGCATATTGCGCTGTAGTTTATTGCTCCTTGGTACACTTTTACATGTGTGTCCAGGACTGCAGCATGTTGAGCTGGGTTAGAGCAGTCCTGGCTGGCAGGAGGCTTGTGGGGTCAGACTGCCAGCCTGGGGCTACTCCAACCCGGTTCAATGTGCTGTGGAGGGCTGGCTGGGGCATGAGGGTACTCCAATGCAGGGCTAACCAACTGAATCACCCTCCTGCCCCTGTCAGCCCCATCATAAGCTACAAGTGAGTTGCTGCACACTAAATACCACCAACAAATAGTACTTCTATTTACAAGTACTAACCTGCAGTGGAGTTGATTAGTTTCTCGTGGCTTAATAGAACCACACATGTAGACACTAAGACTTTACTGTGGCACTATTTTAAGTAGCTCTGCAGTAAATGTTTCTTGTAGATGTGCTCATAGTCTCCAAATTCCTAGGGCCTAAAGGCTAGCATATCTAATGTGACAGGAAATTCAGTCTCTTGACGGAGAGGTTTGGTCACCACTGCAAAGTTTTGTTGGCATAGCTATTTTGGCTAGATGCAAGAAAAGATAATGCCCACATAGCAGACATGGCTACACTAACAGAAGAAGGCTTTAGCTTCTGTCATTCAGGGTGGTGATAAAATTATACCAGCAGCATAATTCTGTTAGCATATGCCACATCTCCATTAATAGTCTCTGCCAAAACATGTTATGAACAGGAATTCATTTCTAGTGCTGGAAATTTCAACTGAGATACCTTTTGCGGGGGGAGAGAGCAATAGAGGTACTCATCCTGTACCTGCCCTTGCTCCATTGGTCTTTGCACTTCCTCAGACAGAAGTGATCCCAAAGATTAGTAACTGCTGCACTCCTGGTCCCCAGGGGTATGGAGTGGGGATGAGACGCATGTAAACCCCCCTCCCCCCCACACCCCCATGCCTTCCCCAGACTGGGGCTTCCAGACTGAGGAGCAGGTGAAAAACATCCTCTTTTGGGTCTTCAGGAGCAATGAGGCAAATTCCCATCAGTGTCCCAGTCCAGGGGTCTGTGCTGTGGCGGGTAAAGGTAGCGAGCATCAGGAAGCAGGAGGGGAATCGAGCTGTGTAGAAGCATTCATGGTTATTAAACCCCCATCACGTGTACAAGCACCCACAAAGGACATAGAAGTCCTAGATGTGTGTCCTGACTCTGGAACCAATGGCTATTTGAGCATCTCTTTATCAACATAAAATCTATTTTAGACTTCAGAAAGTATTGCCGAAGCTCGAGTGTACCCCTGTCTTTCCTCCAGAATTCTATCCTGGGGATGAGACAGTTTTGTAGAAACATACATCTTTTTGTGAAAAAAGAATAGTTTTTAGCAAATCTATATCCTGTGCCAATCAAATTCCCAATCATGTCTGCTTTTAATGAACGTGTATGCTGAAATATCTGCCTAGGAATTAGCATTCCTCCAACATTTCATTCACAGTTCTCACACACACACACACACACACACACACACACACACACACACACACACACACACACACGTACGTACCTTCTTAGTACCAAAGCAGCGAATGATTGCTTAAACTGAGAATGCACATCAAAGCACAAGTAAAATTAGGACATTAGTCTAGACAGGGAATCAATGCCTTTTCACTCTTTGCCATTGCTAGATTTGTTACAAAAATGTTTTCTTTTGAAAGATTACTTTATAAAGTTTTTATACCTTATCTCCCCAAACCACTGATGCTTGAGTTTCTTTATAATGTCCGTCCTAATGAAATACAAAATGCTTGGCTTCCTAATGATAATAATTCAAATGCACAGTGCCTTTTCATGAAAAAAATGTCCTATTAAGAGAGAATCCAATACAAATTTCTTCAGGATATAAACATCATCTTGCAAACTACTAGGAAATAACCAAACAATGATTTTCCGCTTCATCAGTGTAACTGTCAAGTAGCATTCAATGTAGAAACACAGAAGGATAATTTGGTGTGTGAAGATACAAGGCCAGATTCTTGGTGAAGGTAAAGTTAAGTTAATAAGAAAAATACACATTAATATAATAAATGATAAAAACAAAATTGTATCCAACTTTATACAGTTAATGTATTACTTATATTTAAGCAGTACACTATTCATGACTTGCATTTCCTATCCCTCAAAAATACAAGGTCAGTAACAGAATAAGAAGACATTTTTGGTTAAACAAATTAATATAGGAAATATAATTTCTTAATTTATAATAGAGGACTAGGAAATCCTGTATTCCAGTTGGTCAATGCCCATGGAATAGCTTGGTCTAACATGCTGAACTCAATTTATTTTATTTACTGAACTATAATAATGAAAAATAACCCCCAAATTAGTTCTTAAGACTATGGACCTCTCTACATGTGAGTAATGGGATCTGCTGTAAGACCATGCATCCCTTCTCCTGCCATGCATTAGATCCCATCTCCCCTTATTGCTGAGGGAAGAACATCTTCATGCACAGGCTGGCTAATCTAGGCAGGAGGGCTTTGAATTATGTTCACTGGGGAATAGAGACCGACAACCTGAAATAAATGGGGAAGAGGGTGATTTGGAGGAAGCACAAGCAGGAAAGACCAACAGGGGGGTCTTCTCATTCTTCCTGAGGAAGTAGGGCAGTCATTTAGTAATCTCAGGTGTGTGAACATGAATGCACAGAGCCTGGGAAATGAGCAGGAAGACCTGGAAGTCCCTGCACAAAACTGTGACATTATTGGAATAACAGAGATTTGGTTAACAGGGATAGCTTGCATGACTGGAATACTGTTGTGGATGAGTACAAACTGTTCAGAAATGACAGGGAGGGGAGGAGAAAGTCATGGTGGGTATACGCAGTAGACCACCAGACCAGGAGGATGAAGTGTAAGAGGCTTCCTTCAAACATCTAATGGAAGTTTCTTGATCACAGGCCCTGGTTCTCATGAGGTACATTGATCACCGTGATATCTGTTAGGAAGGCAACACAGCAGTGCACAGGGACTCCAGGAAGTTTTTGGAAAGTGCTGGGAACAAATTCCTGGTACAAGTGTTGGAGAGACCAACTAGAGGCGGTGTTCTTCTTGATTTGCTACTCAGAAACATGGAAGATTTGGTGTGGAATGTAGAAATGGATGGCAACTTGGGGAGCAGTGACCATGAGATGACTGAGTTCAGGATCCCAAGGAAAGGAAGGAAGGAGAGCAGCAGAGTAAGGACCCTGGGCTCAGAAAAGAAGACTTCAAATCACTCGGGGAACTAATGGGAAGGATGCCCTGGGAGGCCAGTCTGAAGGGGAAATTAGTCCAGAACTGTTGGTTCTATTTTAAAGAAACCTTACTGAGGAGACAGGAACAAACCATCCCAATGCACAGGGAGACCAGCAAGTATGGCAGAAGACCAGCTTGGCTTAGCAGGGAACTCCTCAGTGACTTCAAAAAGGAAGCTTACAAGAAGTGGAAGCAGAGAGAAACAACAAGGGAGGAGGATAAGAGTATTGGTCATGCATGCAGGGATTAAATCAGTAAGGCCAAAGCATAATTGAAGTTGCAGCCAGCAAGGAACATGAAGGGTTTCTACAAATGTCGGCACCAAGAGGAAGATCAGGAAAAGTTTGGGTCCCTTACTAAATGGGAGAAGGTGAACTAGTGCCAGATGATGTGGAACAAGCTGAAATACTCAATGCCCTTTTCCCCTTGGTCTTCATGGGCAAGATCATCTCCCAGACTTCTGCATTTGGCAGCACAGTTCACGGAGGAGGTGAGCAGCCAACAGAGGTGAAAGAACAGGTTAGGGACTATCTAGAAAACCTGGATGTGTCAAAGTATGTGGAGTTGGATGCAATGCCTCACCTCAGACCCTGGAAAAATCATGGAGTTGAGTCCTCAAGGAATTCATTTCTAAGCACTTGGAAGAGAAGGTGATTAAGAAAAGTCACTAAGGGCAAGTTGAGTCTGACCAATATGATTGTCTTCTGTGATGAGATGCCTGGTTCTATAGATGTGGGGAGAGCAGTGGATGTGATATACCTTGTTTTTAGCAAGGCTTTTGGTACAGTCTTTCACAGCATTCTTATAAGCAAGCTAAGGAAGTCCAGCTTGGATGACTGGACTGTTTGGTGGATAAAAAACTGGCTGGACCGTTAGACTCTAATGGTAGTAACTACCTGGACTGTTGGGCTCAAATGGTAACTCAGTGTCTACCTGGAAGCTGGTGTCAAGTGGAGCACCTCAGGGGTTGGTCTTGGGGCTGGTTTTATTCAATATCTTCATCAATGACCTGGATGATGGGAATGGAGTGCACCCTCAGCAAGTTTTCAGATGACACCAAGCTGGGGGGAGTAGTAGATACACTGGAGGATAGGACTAGGATTCAGAGAAACTGCAACAAATAGGAGGATTAGACCAAAAAAAAAAATCTCATGAGGCTCAACAAGGATGGAACTTAAGGCTTGCACTTAAGATGGAACAATCTGGTGCACCACTACAGCCTGGGTATCGACTAGCTAAGCAGCACTCGTGCAGAAAAGGACGTAGGGGTTATAGTGCACAATAGGAATATGAGCCAACAGTGCCATTATTGTGAAAAAAGCTAATGTCATGTTGGGCTGCATTAGTTGGAGTGTTGCCAACAGATCAAAGAAAGTGAGTCCGTAGGTGAGGTCACATCATGTCCTGTTGTGAGCCCTACATGACAGGAAGGATGTGAATAAATCAGAGTGTCCAGCAGAAGGCAATGAAAATATTTAGGGGGAAGGAGTTACATGATTTATGAGGCGAGGCTGGGGGAACTGGTCTTATTTAGTCCAAAGAAGAGAAAACAATGAGGATTTAAGAGCATCCTTCAACTACCAGAAAGGTGGTTACAAAGAGGGTGGAGCTTGACTGTTTTCAGTAGTGGCAGATAGCAGAACAAGGAGCAATGGTCTCGAGTTGCATCAAGGGAGGTTTAGGTTTATCAAAACTTTCTCATGAAGAGGGTAGTAAAGCACTAGAACAGGCTACCCAGAGAGGTGGTGAAATCTCCATACTTGGAGGTTTTTAAGACCTGGGTAGACAGAGCATTTTCTGTGATGTTATAGTTGAGGGTGATTCTGCTTTGAGCTATTGGTTGCACTAGATGACCTCCTGAGGTCTCTGCCAACCCCAATTTCCTATGATCCTATGTTCCCCTATCAGAACACTAGTAGAAGGATGCTTTGGTCTCCAGCAGCTGCCAAAAACCCAGAAGGATCTCTGGTCCTCAGCCATGGAGCCCATGCAGGCGGAGACAATAAGAAAAAGATTCTGCCCAGAGGAAAAAGCACACCAGTGTCCAGGCAGTCTCTGCACGAGGAGCTTCTAGCAATCAAGGCAGCATTCAAAAAATGGCAGCACCATTTAGAAAGGTCTCACTTTCCAGTGGTAGATACTAATTGATCATAAAAGTCTGGAATACCTGCAGACCATCCAGAATCTCAACCAGACACAGATCTCATATTTTCTGTTCTTTACCTGGTTTAATTTCACAGTTACCTACCACCGTGGCACCAAGAACAGTAAGACAGATACCCTGTCCTGGAAAGAGGTATTTTTGGAACCTCTTCCCATGACTCTTCATGGTCCTGAGTCCAAGGCATTTTAACAGAGCTGTGTTGCTTCCTCTGAAGTTTGGGCTCACAGCAAGACCCCGTGCATGAAGCCACTGGGCTTCCTTCAGCCACTACCAGTATCAGAGCAACCTTGGCACATGATGTGTGTTAATTGTTATCATAGACCTGTCCCCCACTCTGTCACTCCAGCATACTCGTGGTAGTGGATCTTTTGACCAAGATGCCTCATTTTGTGCACTTCCCTCAGAACATCACAGCTCTTGAGACTGTGTGGCTATTCATTGACCATGTTTTCCAGCTGCATGGTCTCCCCGTGAGCATCATTTCAGACTGCAGACCACAATTCATATCTTATTTCTGGAGGGAATTCCTGAAGCTAGTGGACATCCAGCCACTCGCCTCATCTGCCCACTATCCACAAATCAATTGATAGAACAAGTCAGTTAGTCATACTTGAACAATATCTCTGGTGCTTTCTAAATTGCCACCAATATAATTGGGTCTCTTTGCTTCCCCTAACAGCATTTGCATACAGTAATGCTGAATGTGCCTTTACCAGCTAGTCTCCTTTTTTCTCTAATTATATTTTACACCCTGTCTTCATCTCTTAATCCCCCGCCCTAGTCCCCAGTCCTTCCACACACCAGCTGCAGCTAATCTAGATATGCATCATCACCAGGTCCAAAGGGAGTTGAAAGAGCACCTGGGAGCTGCCAAGGATCCTTACAAGAAATTCACAGAGGTTGCTGAGAATCATCAGTCTGCTCCATGGGAGATGGTTTGGTTGTCTACCTGCTGTATGGGGTTCATATGACCATCCACCAAAGTCAACTACTGGTACCTGGGTCCCTTCCCCATAACTGGATTAACCCAGTTACCCAAAGATTAAGGCTCCCTAGGAAAATGATAATACATCCAGTCTTTCATGTCTTGTTACTAAGACCTCATAAAGAAAATTCTTTTCCAGGCTGTATACCCACTCCTCAACTTCCTGTGCAGGTCTAGGGACAGGAAGAATTCCTGGTCCACCATATCCTGGATTCTAAAAGGATCAGGGGGAATTGTATTACCCGATAGATTAGGAGGGGTATGGTCAAGAGGAATGCTCCTGGGAACCAGCCAGTAATGTCCATGCACCAGACCTAATAAGGGAGTTTCATGAGGCTCATCCAAACAAACCTATACCTAGGGCATTTGAAGGCCACCCTTGAGGGTGGGGCTGTAAGGCCTCTTTGCTGCAGCTGGGCAACTAGGTCAGCAACACTCAACTCCCTAAACAGGGCCAACTGAGCCTCCGCCTGCTGACTGCTCTTGAGAGGGTTGCTCGTGAGATCTTGCAGCACCTGGACCCTGGTACACAACAAACTAGCTTTAGTCTGTGAATAGCTCTCACCCATGTGACTTTTTTGGTGCTTGTTTCTGCATTCCTGTCTCTGTACCCAGTCCCTGAACTTTAGAACCCTGGTTTGACTTTGGCTTGCTTCATAACATCTGCTTCTCGTAACACCTTGGCTCAGCATGTAAACTCTGGTTTGACTTCAGCTTACATTCTGAGTACAGATACTGGGGGGCGCCTTGTGGTCAACTCAAATGAACTATGGGCCCACATCACATACCACCAAGCGGGCGGGTCGACCAAAAGGCTCATCAGTGGCTACCTTTCGCTAAAAGGGGAAGAAGGAGTTTCGAATGAATGGGAGACACGCCTTCACTCTGGGGCGTTTGGGTGCATGGTGAGCAATGAGCGGGTCTGATTCAGACCCTGAGACAAAGTAGGCACTGTGTCTCTTGCTGGAGTAAAAACTCTCACCCAAGAGTATGCCCACTGTATAAGGTGCGTGAGAGAGGGCGGAGAACCGACACCGGTTGACCAGTTCAATCCCCCGACCCTAGCACCCGGGTCAAGGGGGCACGAGCTGCTTTCGAATCTCCGGGAAAAGTTGGAGTTGGAGGGCTGTGTTATGGCGTGGTGGACGGGCCCGAAGTAGGATAAGGGGAAAATTTTGAACATTATGTTCCGCACCATTACAACCTTGCTGTGGGAAAATGCAAATTTAGAGGTTCAACTGCTCACAGTTGCCCAGACAGCTAAGGAAGTGGCAGTAAAGAAAAGCTTTAAACCATCAGAGAACCCCAAGCCGCCACCATTCCAAGATGGCACCAGGGAAAAAGAAGAGTGCGTGAAAAGTCTTGAGGAAGAAGGGGCGGTCGCACGGTCCTCGGCCCTGCCCCTCGGAGTGGCGCCAAAAGAAACCCTGCCCCCGATGTAGCGCAAGCAGGAGAACCGCCCCCTTATGAAGGAGTGAAGTTATACTTGATGCTCCCGCCTGACGAGCCTACTCTCCTCCCAGCTGCCGTCCACCCGATAGCGCTAGTCAAGCAAGTTACAGGCACTCAGGGTGCGACCCGCATCGCCACTACATGCTGCACCTGCACGCAGGGGGAAATGCAAGAATTGTACAAAGAATCGAAACTGAGGCCTGAAGAGACCCTGGCTATGTGGTTAGGATGCCTGCTGGTGGAATTTGGGTCAGCCTTGCTGGACCTGGAAAAGGCTGACTTCCTAACCCGCCAAGCCTTGTGGAGTGGAGGGCATGCCACTGACCTGGAAGTGGTAGCAAGTAACACTTGCTGGCCCATCCCACTCCCAGTGCTTATTGCAGGCTAAGTTAGCTGCAAATCCTATGCGTGGCACAACGGCCGCCCACCACAAGTCAGCGTGGAACAACTCCTGCTGGCCATAATAGGGGTATCGTATGCCTCTTGGAACCCCAGTGTACACCAGTTGGGACTGACATGGGCTCAGTGCAGAGGAGGGTTGCCTCACCGTCATCTATGGAACTCTGGGACTGTACCTGCAAGCCTTGACAGCACAGAAGCCTGCATAGAGGTCTTTGGAGGAGATGATGCCAAAATGCTTTGACTCCTCCTCAACCGGATGACCGGGCAGCAGGCAGGAAACCTCCTGAGCCACCTCCCATGGTTGCAAGCCCTTATGAAGCCATCCAGGAGAGTCTTCAGTAACGTGGAACACCGACCCTTGGCGTACCCCGTCGAAGGACAAAGACCGAGGCGTTATGAGTCCGACACCCCACGAGAATTGCAGCCATTGCTGCAATGAACGCCGGAGGAGAGGGCCATGTTTGGGTTCCTCTTACACTGCTCCGGGCTTACGAAGTGACAATTGTGCATCCTGGGGGACGAGGACCAACGGAACCTGGCAAATGAACTGGGCTTCAGGTTTGATGTGTAAGAAGAAACTATGACTGATTACCAACCCTGGCTCATCGCAACCGGCTAGCTCGCCGCCGTATTGTTCTCCTAGTTTTCTCTTTCCATTTGTCTGTTTGTTTGTCTCCTTGTAGGCTCGGTGGTGATGGAGCAGCAATCTGTCACTGCCCAATCACGAGATCCGCCAAGTACTAAACTGCAGCACATCCGGGTCAACACAGCAATGGCCGCCTACTCATACGTCGCAAGCAGAGTCATCGCCTTATTCCTGCTGTTAGCGCCAGGTTCCTTGGCGAATGGAAATACTTCAAGACCTCTAGATCAGTCCTGAACTTTCTATCGTTCTGAGACAAAGCCATAACTAATGGCTCATCAACAGATGACCTCACCATGTGCTTACGGTTCCCTCTTTCTGTTAATAACCCCGTGTCTACACCCTTGGTTTATAGAATTGTCTTGTACATACTTGTTTTGTTTTGTTTTAAAGCCTGTTCATAACTTGATGAAACAAATATGTCTTTGTGTGTTTATATGTATATATAAGTGTGTGTATGTGTGAGTGTGTGTTTATATATCAGACAATTATAGGAACCCTCTGTATAGGGGACATTAATCTAATACCCTGCTCCCAGTTACCTTGGAAAATCAAATTAGAGAAAAAATTACATAAAATTAAGGATTACAGTTTGCTGCTTCTAAATTAATTTAATTGTCAACATCTCTAGTTACCTTGTGTTTGCTGTTGATTGCAATAATCATTGTTGTGTATATAAATCATTGTATTTTATAGTTTGTCAAAAAGTAACTTGTTAAACTGTCCACTTTTGTATATATATATCCGTGTGTTATCCTAACCCTTGTAACAGTAACAAGTTCCTGGATGAAAATTGCCTTTAAAGTAAAGTTCTTGGTCTATTGTACCATGGCTAAGAGGGCATGTCATAACCAAATCAGTTGAGTGTCCATGTCCAGACCACATGGAGCCATTACCCCAAATTTGGTCATGTTCCGCCTCGTTAGTTATTCCTACCTAGCAGTCTGTTATTGGCCACTCTGGACATATAAAAGTTGATGCAGCTTCTGCCCAAGTCGGAGACCTCTGAGCACGTGGCAGAGTAACCACGGAGAGCTCTGAACACGTGGCAGAGGAAACTTGGCGGACTGATCACCCACCAATATCTCCCCGTCACAGAGTCCTTTTGACGTACCCCATTATCATGCAGGTTCCTTTTCATTCATAAACTCATTAACTCTTAACTCGTTTGATTACCTGTGACAATGCAAGCAAGCTATCTCGAGGTCTGCACTGCCATTCCATACAGCGTAAGTAAAATAATCTTTTAAAACCAATAAGCTGTCTCGCCTCTCCATTGCTGGCCCGCCTGGCATCTGATTAAATTAGCGATCCTCTGGTCGGCTGCCTGAGATAATTATGAAACCTTGTTAGAGGTACACTGCTCCAATGATTAACTACCCACATAGTGAGAAAGATCTTTCTAGTATCCAACCATGTTGTCTCAGTAGAGTTTTTGTTCCCATC
Organism: Caiman crocodilus; assembly: GCA_030014935.1. Classification (NCBI taxonomy): domain Eukaryota; kingdom Metazoa; phylum Chordata; order Crocodylia; family Alligatoridae; genus Caiman; species Caiman crocodilus. The sequence continues at coordinate 5,863,184 of JAGPOW010003395.1, read as the reverse complement.
TCTGATTCTATTGAATGGGTTAAATGATCTCCTTCTCTTCAAGGTTGAGGGTCAGAGATTTAGAAAACCTTTCTTTGATGATGAAAGCTTGTGATTTGGCTTTATATAATCATATATTTAAAAAAGACTTTTTGTCTTATTGTATACTTATCTACAAAAGGCATACCATATTTACCCAAGTTGATCTTGAATTTAAGGTGGCCCCCCAAAAAAATTAGATTCTGTACATGAAAAATGTATAAATTTGTTATAATTTTCCATAAGTAGAATTTAATTATTGGTGGATCAAGTTAAATTTGTCACCTCCACAGCTGCAGTAGGCAAGGCAGTGACAATGAGGCAAGTGGTAGGGTGACAGGTGTGTGTGGGGGGGGGCAGAGTGGAGCGTGATGGCAGGGGAGGGAATCAAGCAGCTTGAGTGGAGAATCAGTCATAGAGTACTTCTGTTTCCCTGTGTTACTTCCTGTCCTTGTTATCTCTGTTAGGGTAGGGACTGAGGAAGCAGCTAATTAGCATTTAGCCTAGCTTTCTTCCTCCAGCAGCTTTCCACCAGAACAGAGTTTTTTTATGCAAGGAAAAGGCATAAAAAAATTTATGGGAAGAAGTAGACACGCTGGAGAGCAGGGAACAGCTGCAGGCAGACCTGGATAGGTTGGACAAGTGGGCAGAAAACAATAGAATGTGTTTCAACAAGATGATGTGCAGAGTGTTGCACCTAGGGAAGAAAAATGTCCTGCACACCTACAACCTAGGGAATGATCTGCTGGGTGGCACGGAAGTGGAAAGGGATCTTGGAGTCCTAGTAGACTCCAAGATGAAAATAGGTCGGCAGTGTGACGAAGCCATCAGAAAAGCCAATGGCACTTTATCGTGCATCAGCAGATGCATGACAAATAGATCCAAGGAGGTGATACTTCCCCTCT
>JAGPOW010003395.1:5808727-5862161 GCA_030014935.1 Caiman crocodilus | reverse complement strand
AAGGGCCACTCGTATGGTTAAGGGCTTGCAGACCAAGCCCTATGAGGAGAGACTAGAGAACCTGGACCTTTTCAGCCTCTACAAGAGAAGGTTGAGAGGAGACCTTGTAGCTGCCTATAAGTTCGTTACGGGGGCACAGAAGGGAATTGGTGAGGTTTTATTCACCAAGGCGCCCCCGGGGGTTACAAGAAGTAATGACCAGAAGCTAGCAGAGAGCAGATTTAGATTGGACATTAGGAAGAACTTCTTCACAGTTAGAGTGGCCAAGTTCTGGAATGGGCTCCCAAGGGAGGTTGTGCTCTCCCCTACCCTAGGCGTCTTCAAGAGGAGGTTGCATGTGCATCTAGCTGGGGTCATCTAGACCCAGCACTCTTTCCTGCCTATGCAGGGAGTCAGACTCGATCTATTGAGGTCCCTTCCGACCCTAACATCTATGAATCTATAAGGTATCTCCAGGCATCTGCATCTGTAAACACCACAAAGTAGCCTTTTCAGATTGGAGTCTCCTGTACCACATATTTTTAGGATTTACAGCAATCTCTAATAACTGCTGGCAAAGAGTTATCCTTCATTTGACATCTTAAAGACTTCAGCCACATAGAACAATGTCAAAGGGAGTTTTATCCTAAAATGAGACTTTTTGACTGCCGTGACCTGTAAAAATGTCACATAAACAACTATCTTCATTTGGGTTTTTAAAAGTTTGATGAGCTGTTAGAATACCAAATGAAGCATTCCATAGCCATTTAAGCAAGTCTTGGGTGCCTAAAGCTAGAAAATTATATCCACACAGTATCTAAATGTATACTATATATTTTAAGATGATGATGGATTCTTCTTAAATCAAAGGGAATCAAGAGTGCTCAGCATCTCCTGAAATTCAGGCCACATAGGTGCCTAAATATTGATTTAGGCACTTCACTTTAAACACTTTAAATGGACAACTTTGCTCCTAAATGCTACTTTCCCCCCAGATATCTAACATTATAAATGTCAGTACAAATAATCTTTCATTTGATTTTTTTCCCCTCCCACTTAGCTTCCTCTATCCCCGAATAGTTTTCCATGTTTCCCTGATGCCCCATTTTTCTTTCCACTCTCACTTATCAGTTTCTACTCTGAAGCATATTGTTGAACGTATCAAATGAAGTTTATCCCTTACTTGAAGTGTTTATGATTCCCCAAACAAAATCTGTTTTCTCTATGGCTTGTACTATTGGTTAAGCCATATAGAAAAAAAATCCAATTTACTGGATATTTTCCTGTCCTCATTGCTAACTGCCTCTCTGGCTGCTTAGATTGGACATCAGCTTTGATGGTCACATCAGGCTCTGCACAATAAGTCATTCCTAAGCAGTCAGCACTGTGCTGCTGTTACCAGCATCAAATATCTTTAATCTTCCATTCTTTTGACATGAAACATTATGCACTGATTGGATCTGCCCTGTGCTTACATCAATAAAAAGTGCTCTTTTTATTAAGACACCTTCTGGTCAGCACATGGTTCTCTATAGTTCTGGAGCAATGGAGAGTCTTAATTAGCCTGCAGGACCTTGAGTACTGCAGGAGGCAAGTTTCCAGATTAAAGGATACCTTCTGTTGAGCCCAATTTGAGCACTGTATGATGTCTCACACTGAACAAGTGTTAGCTTTACCAGTAAGTTGGTAAGATAGTTGATACCTCTTCTATTCCCCAGTGATAACCCCAGCTGGACCTGCTACCCAGGCTTAAAATCCATCTTGCACTGCTATCCTTTCACCTATATATGTTGTAGGGATTACAGAGTATCCCAGTGAATAAGTTTCCTAGAACATTTTAGCTTTCAAAAAATTAAAGTAGTTGGACTCAACAGAGTACTTTTGGATGCTGTTCTTCCACAGAAGGGAGGGCACTTTATAACAGGGAGCTTAATGCTCCTGTTACTTTGATCACTCCTTGCAGACTTTTTGCTCTTAATCAGCAGTCTGGGGAGACATCTGACCAGAAAGAGGCCGGGATTAGGGTATATATAAGCCCAGGTCCTGAGATGGGAAGGTAGTCTGGCTGGAGGCTGATGTGAGAAGAGCTCCTGAGCAGGCTACAGAGCAAGCCTTTTGATAGAGACCTAGAATGTCTGCAGGTAACACAGACTTAGGGTGGGGTAACACCAAAGGTCTAGGTTGGGACAAAGGGGAGGTGGAGGTCCCAGATGGTTCAGGGGGCTAAGGGGAGGAAGACGTCCTAACAGGCCCAGGAGCAGGGCCAAATGCCTGGGAGTAAGGCCAGAACCCAGGAACAGGGGAGAGGAAGGGCTAGAGAGCCCAGGGCCCAGGAAGGGGCTGAGATGGATGGGGCTAGAGTGCTCAGCATCTAGCAGGAGACAGGGAAGAGGCTAGTGGGCCCAGGGAGGGACCAAGAGAGTGCGGTGGACCAGGGCTGAGGTCCAATAGATTGACTGAGGCTAGTGCTGAGGGCTCATGGAAATGATTGGCGATTAATTGACTGATTGGTGATTATCTGCGAGGCTTGGGCATGGCTACAAAGGATGAGGAGGAAGCTATAAAATTGCCCTTAAGGCAGTGGGCAGGTAGACCACAGCTTGTAAGCAGATGAGCTCTCACTTCGGTATCGATAGGGCACCCTCCCGTTTCTAAATACATGCTAACATCAAGTAATAGCAGGAGAGCAAAAGGGGAGGCTGGTTAAAAGATGGGGTGAAACGGGCTGAGTAGCCACCAGGGGCATCACGACCACCCCGAGGCCACCCTTTGTTACAACCTACACAGCAGAGAATGCAAAGAGAGGGACCTACTGGCCAACTCTGCAGGGAAGCAGTAAAAGGGATAGGTTTGAGGGAACTTCCTGAACATCGTGGTGGTATTCTTTTGCGGGGCATTAGTTGCCTGAAATCATACAGTGGGAGATATTATGTAGAAACTCCACCCTGGTGGAGTGTGAGATGCAGGGGGTAGCAAGATTGATCCCTTTGGCTATTGAACTGGACCCAACCTCTGAACTGTTGGAGATGTACTCATGCATGTAGAAAAAATAGTAAAATAAACAACTGACTTTTTAAAAAGTTTGCTTGATATGGTATTCTTAGGGCAATATTCCACATGCATTATGGAGGTTGGTTTTGTATAGCTGGTAATGAAAACATGAACCGGAGTACATTGCATGCAATAACTTGCCTAAGTTCATCCAAACCCTACAGTTGATCCAATAAAAAATATCATCTGCAAAAATCCTTGCGTCTCACATATTGCCTGGACCATCATGGCTACGGCATCACTTTAGCACTAGTAATGCGGATGTGTTTTTAATGACGTAAATCAAGTTACTAGTTTAATTCTGTTATCCTTATGGAATAGATCTGCAATATTGAAAGATGGCTAATGAGACACAAGTTGCACAGTAAATCTTTACCTTTGTAGGTAAACATAACAGGCATTTGACACCAGAAGTGAGAGATCATGTGGTGTTCTCACATTTAGGTTATTACTTATTGTGTATCAGTAATAGATTGTTCTCCCAAATGACTCAAGGCATAGCAGAGGATCCTCTGATATGGATATTCTTAAGTGGTAATTGTCCGTAATAAAACAGTCCTCATCTTTTTCTCATCTCTGCTCTTTCTTTAATATGAAGGCTAGATTTAAGTTCCAAATAGTGAAACACATGAGCAAACTCTGCTTATTCCATATATAGAAATGTACGAATTCCTAAGTAAGGTGGTTTTACCTTTCTCCCAGGCTTTATGGTAGAGAGGCTAAGTACATATATAACTTTTTATAAAGTACATGTGCATGTATTTGTGTATTTATCTTATTTCACTTAAAGCCAAATGTAAATCCAAATTTAAGGATATATTTACCTTAGGGTATTAATTTTGAAGAAATTTCAGTATACATTATTGCCATAACAGAAAGATTTCAGGGAAAATGTAAAAAAGGCTTAGTGCCATCACTGAAGATAAGTAATACCAAAGGAATAATGCAGAATAAATTTATATTTTGGATAATTCCATTAAGGGAGAAAAAGGTATTCAGTGTGAAGCTTTCAAGCAATTTAGTATTTTAAAAATGGACTTCTTAATATTTAAAAGTTCATAAAGTAAGGAGGTATCTTTTCTCTTTTTAATTTTCTTTAATAATAATATTTACTACTTCCTGCTTCACATGCTGAAAGCACTGTGTGGTTATGAACAGTAGTTTTGGATGTGATACTTTTAGATGGGTAACTTTGGGCTCTTCTAATGCTCAACCACTTGAGAACTTCAATATGTTGTCAACCTAATGTAGTTAAAATAAAAAGGATTTTTCACATTTTTGGTATGATTCATCTTTTCTCTGTGCTATGGTACTGAATATACAAAACAGGAAACAATCCTTTCTACCTTTCTACCATTAAATTCAGAATCAGAATAAAATTTATAATGTATAATTCTGTAGCATGAATTGAGAATGTTCCTTATTAAATCATCCCTCTGGTCTGCAGAGAAACAGTAAATGCAGCACATGTCACTATGAGATATATTCCTTCAGTAAAATCTTCCTTAATGCACTGTTAAATTTAAGAATTTATCAGGAGATTTTCAAAGGCAGAAAGGGGAGTTAAGTGTCTCACTTCCTTTGTTAGGTGCCTAATATCTAAACTCATGCAGCTAATTCTCATTTATGCCTTTAAAAATTCCACACTTACCTTCTCCACCTCAAAACCCTCTACTTAATTTTCCAGGTATAACATTATATTATGTTTAATAAAAAAAAAAAAAAGCTCTGATTCCTAAACCTCTAAGAAACTTCTATGATCCTTGGCCCATCCATTTAGATGCTTCATAAGATATTTCACTTCATGGCCACACAACACAATAGCACAGATGGCTGCATCTGTACCCTATGCAGCTATGGAAAAAAATAATTTTCTTTGAATTGTACAATATTAAGTAAGGCGCACCACGCATGGCAGGCAGAACGGCTTAGTATTATCTGACTTCAATTGTTTAGAATTTCAAACTGATAACATGCGCATGCATAACAAAATCCTGTTGACCAATTTATAATGACCTAAAAGAACAGTTCATTTTTAAAGCTGGATATTTAGATATGCTTCAGGAGATGTGAACCAATTTTGGGTGCCCTTCCTATGGGAGTTCTTTCATGTATCTAAAGAGGTAAATATATCAGTGAGTTTCAGGGAAGCTTGGCTATAGAGAATGACTGAGAAATCATAATATTAGCACATAAGCAGCAGCACATGCAGCTGCAACTTGTGTTCAGTTCACACTTAATTTGGGTTTTAGGCGCTACCTTTCATATACCTTAGTCTGAAATAGGATACACATGCACACATGCGCGCGCACATACAACACAGTGGCTAGGTACACACATCACACTGTTATCAGTATAAGCGATCGGAAACCAATCTCTACCTCTAGCAGAACAGAAGTTTGGTGCACAAAACTGGTCTATACCCATAACAGAACAGCAGTTCGGCACACAGATTGGGTTCTGCCATTTTTTAATCAGTCTAAGATTTGGATTCCCACCAAAGGGCGGATGTGTGTTCTGTTCACTACCAATCTAAACTACACTACTTTTAAAAACCTGCATAATGGATTGATTCTACCTCAGGCTTTTTGAATGCCTGTACCTACCCACAGAGATGGCAAGAGAGCATGCTTAACTATAGGAATAAAAGCTTAGCTACTTTGGACGGAAGGAAATGAGAGAGAAGAAAAGTAAACAGGTGAAATAATAGTGCGGGGAATATAACATTGATAAAGTACAGAAGATAGAAGAATTAGTGTTCCAAAAATATAGCTTTGAAAGTCAAGCATTCCATTATCCCTACCAGGGATGGGAAAAAAGGACTTGGAGAATCAGGCTCAGCCTCTGTGGTTGTTAAATTTCTAGCTACACAATGCATCAAACAACAACAAAAAAGGAAACCCACTGATATCAGCCTAGTGGTATCATCTGCCTCCGGGGCTCATGAATGGCAGTAATTGTAAAAGTTAGTGAGCTTCATGTGATAATAATGGTACTTCAGGATTTGTTGGTGTGCATATATTGAAAAATCTTGCTCTTTGTTGTATCTTCCTTTTTGCTCTTTAAAGGAGTCAGTTGGGCTTATAAAAATCATAAAGCCCATTTATTTGTGACATTTGATAGTCTTAATTAATTTTCATGTACTGTGTACTTGAAATGTAAAAGAAAAGATTAATAGCAGCATTTTTATCTTGTGATATACATAGGGCAGCAAGCATGGGAGGCTTAAAATGAGAGCAAGAGACAAGGAGATTTCCTGTGTTGATTATTTCCTTTGTCATTTGGCATGTAGTCACCTCTTTGCTCCTCAGTTTACCTATCTGTAAAGTGTAGAATAGTAACAATAAAGATTACTTTTCGTAGCGCAGTTCTTTCCGATCTTTGGTAAAATATGCTATAAAACCCACAGGGTTTGTAAAATTTATTATAATTTATTTTATTACCTTTTCCTTTCTCTGCTGGAGAAAGGAAAAGACAAGAACACCCTAATTATCTCCTGTGCAGCTCTGATCGAGTTCAGTAAGAGGCACAGGTATATACATAGATAAGTCAAAATATTGCATATTTCCATTACATTCTATGTAAGACGCACAGAGGGTCACTGGAGCCAAGTCTGAGAGATGAGTATTACTTTGTAGTAATTTGCTGATACTCACGGAACATATAATTGTCAGTTAAACTGCGCATGCATAAATTGGGAATAAAATTCAGCTTCTGCTATGGAATCACCAACCTTTGACTTTGGATTTAAAGAAGAATCTTGTAGATGGCTTAGTAATAATGCATTTCCCCAGCCAATAGGGGCTGAAATAATCTCAATCTGATAAACACCTGAAGAGGGTCAAGGTAATCCATTATAATGTCTCTGGGTACCCTAATTTCTTCATGTTTCAGGTTTCAGACATTGTGAAGATCTGTGACTTTTCTTTCTTGTTGTATGCAAGCATAACCTCATTTCTTCCCTGGTGGGCATTCTTCATCCTTCTCTCTCCTCTCTCTATGTATATTTAACCTTGAACCTGCTTTGCCATCTGCTCCTGTATAGTTTCACTTCTTTATTTTGCTTTTGAAGTGGATGACTTCTTCTCTGTGTGTTATGTATTGTGCTCTCCTTTCTATAATCCACCTTATCATAACCAGGGCTCTGCTGATCACATCATGTTCAGTAACTAATACTGATGAGTTTCAATAAAACTGAAAGTGCCTCTGCCTATTATGTATATTGCCTTCCCTATTGTCTCCATTTCTTCCATTGTAGCCAAACATTTTTTCTTTCCGCTTGCATAATTTATTTTCTCTTGGCCATTTGGAATTTCATTTTCATCCTTCACTGGGCATATCTACACTGCCTCTGAAGTGAGCCCAGCAGTGTCACTGAGAAGGTATCCTGCTTAGCACATGCCAGAGCACATGACTTGAGTAGTATAGTTGTTCTAGTCTGGTCCTCAGCTCAGTCCAAGGATCACTTACAACATAGGGAGCCTTGGATAGATGCACAGGGTCACACTAAACTAGTCACACTGCCCAGTTTTTTTCTTCATCTCAAAGGACTGACTTATTTTTCAGTAAGAAAAATATAAGTCCCAGGGAGTTCAGAAATCCACTCCAGAACGTACAGCATGGTAATGCAATCTCTTTACATATTTTAATTCAATAATAGTGGCTGTATACAGGAAACTAAAAGCAGAATTTCTCATAATGTGTAGAGGATCCAAATATCTGACACGTTCACTTTCATAAAAACGTATGCATCACTTTCTTTGTACCTGATACATGTCTACTTGTAGATGGCCTGTCTGATGTATGTCTGTTTGTGTGTGGCCATTTATGCATATGAGAGTGTGTTTATCAACAAAAGAAACTTCCAGGTTTTATGTATATCAAAAAGATTGGAAACAATTTTTTTCTTTAAGTTTCAACTAAACACATCCTTCTATTCAGCTATACACACTTGCACAGAAATTTCCTGTCACTTGAGTCTCCAGGGTGTTTGAAAATGTCTGAAGTCTCTTTAAAGAGCAGATTAGCATGTATCCTAAAAGTTAGTCTGTAATACTATTTAACTGCTCTATTTTTCCATTATGGGCCTGTCAGCAGGAATATGTTGCCCTATAGTACATGACAAGTGAAAACGCTGGTAACATTGTTTTTCATAGACAGAAAAAATACCAAAGAAGCAATTTCTTAGCTAAAATGTCACCTGTTAGATGTATGGGGCTCACTATATTTTGTTGCCCTGGTAACGAATGGTGTAAAATGACTCCTTTGCACAGCTCCATCAGAATGATTTCATCCTGTTTTTTCCATCATTTTACAAGAGGCTGTTTTCATTCTCCCTTCCTGACCATATTAAGTGTAAAGAGATTGAATTACTGTGCTGTACCCTCTCCATCCGATGTGGATTTAAGAGTTGATATTGATGTACTGAGAACTGCGTTCTTCTTCAAGAAAAAAAAGCTACAAATTATAATGAATTTGACTTTTATGTATCGACCGCTCAAGTAGTGAAGTAGTGTTTCTGCACCCAGGGGATAGACATGGCATGATCAGCATTTTTCACTCGAACGAATCCAATTGATAAAGCAATATACTCAGTGTCACTTTGCTTGATCTCCAGGTTTAACAATAGTCATGCTAAAAGTAGATACATTACTTCATAAATTTTACCCATAAAAAATGTGCTAGCCATTGCTTTATACAGCTGCACTCCTTCCAACTTTTAACTGAGCAGGGCAGAAAATGGCACGCAGAAAAATTTATGCTGAGAGCATGCAAAGCGTGGGCAAGTGAGATACACATGTCTGTGCAACTAAAGAACCAAACACCACATTATTATATATGTACTCATTTGGTTTTAAATACCTGTGCATCTGGGAAAAAATACTGTAATTATCACAGCAAAATTCACAATGCGCACCTGTGTGTAGCTGAAAAACCTAATACAGAATCATCATATAGGTATTCACACGTGTGTATATAATATCTCAAAACAAATTATCATGGGAAATCTGTATGTCTAGTACCTACCTTGATGCTGTTGTAATTCTGAAGTTGCAAATACCTAACATAAACAAACAAAAAAAACCCACGTGTGTCTAGGATACAAATATAATAACACTGCAATCTATTATTATTTTAAATAACGTATTATTTAAAAATATTGAGAAATAGGATGCATCTATCATTAACTGAAAACTATTTTAGCACATCATAAAAAAATTGAAGTCTGATATTTGTCTGATTACATATATTTTTTCCTCTTAATCACCTAATTTCTTAGAACAAAAAATTGCTCAAACTAATGCAAGTATTTTAGTTTGATTGTTATCACATGGAGCATGTTATTTCTGAAAATATTTTTCTATGTAGAATTATGGTCCACAGGAAGATGGAGTGGGGGGTACAGCGGAGTGTACAGGAAGATGGAGTGGGGGGATTTTATGACTACATAGTAGTTGTCTTTTATATTGATGGGAAAAACAGCCACATGATCTATTTTGCTCTAGTTTGTTTGGTTAGTCTAGATCCCAATCCCAGGGCAGGTGGCTCCATAAATTCTAGATGACATTAATGGAATTTTAGAATACTTTCCACTTTGCAGAATTATACCTTAAGTTTTATGCCTCTGACAAATACAGGACAACTGTTCAAATTTTCTATTTTTCATAAAGAATGAATATGTTTTTGAAATGTATTTGTTTTTGAAACGCATTAAATTTCATTTTTGAAGCATATTTAAGACTCATATACATAAGTAACAGCACATAAGGAATTTAAGATACTGCTGCAATGAATATCCACAAGCCCTATTTTAGGTCAACCGAAGGCAAAAAAAAACAAATGAGAAGGACCATGGGTACATTGCCTTGAGCCATACCGAAAAAGCATTATTTCTTTTATGAAATGTTAACGTGCTTTTTCTAAACAATCAATGTGTCCTGAGATGTTCTTTTATGGGAGTCACTTTTGAGTGGAGTATTTATTAGCCATCAGAATCCGCAGTGCTTGCTGTACAAATGTAATTACTGAGTTTGAGCTGGATCCACAGGCCTACCAGAGTTTTACATAGTTCCTTGGGAAGTGGGGAAAAAAGAGGCAGATTATGTCATCTCATCACTTCTCCATTCCCTGACTGTGGTGGTAGCCAAGGTCTGATTCAGATTTCGGTGTAATTTATGAGCTGCTGAGTGCTCTAACTTTCACAGGCTAGAGGGTTCTTTAGAAGCATTTGGCAGAAAGCTGGCTATGCGAGTCTTTTTGCAATAAAAGGGTTCCTTAGTGAAATAAGAATTCCCCAGCTGTTCCTTTTGAATGGCTTGAGCTCTACGACTGGAATAGCATACAACTTTCTACCACTGGGATAGCATACAACCTGGGACTTGAATCTGGTGCCTCTTGAGAGCAACAGTAGCAGAAAAACAACAACAAGACAGTAAAATTAATTTGTTATTTATTACTAGTTAAGTAAATTATTGTTGATTATTTTGGTCCCCTTGTGTGACTGCCTATTTTATGCTCATACTGCCTTTCGAAAGGGGGGAGTGTAGGTTGGAACAAAGCAGCCCAATGGATATTTTCACGCTTGTGTCTGGTTTAATAAAAAATAAACGTGCCCAGGAAAACTTAACTCAGGCACAGCCTCAGCATCCAGAAGCTGATTCTAGCCACAGACCATATTATCTTTCCTCCATGTGGAATCAGGTGTCAAGGGAGCTTGAACTATACCTTATGGAAGTAAGCCAGTTATATCAAGGCTAGCCTTCATCTCTGCAGTGAGCCTATGCTGGCTAGAAATCTGTTGCTTGGCAATACACTTCTTTCCTCTTAAACTGCTTATTAGAGTGTCATATGCCTTGGGAATCCTAGGTGAAAGATAGGAAGGGATACTCATTAGCAAAATAAGAGTAATGATAATAACTCCCTTTAAAGAAAGCAAGCATAGCAGCTGAGAAGTGTCTAGATCATGAATGGCTGATACAGTGTTCTTTATAGTATGTGCAGTTCTCTTCAAAAGCTGTACAAGGTGCAAAGTACTGTCATTTTTTTTCCACTATGTTGTAAGGATGACCTAGAGGACAATCCTCTGTCTTTTGGGGGAGACAGTGTAAGAACTTTTTCATTTTGTGCTCAATCACTGAAATCATTCCTCATCCATATTTTAGGGAAGATGAAGGCTGCCACGCATTACTGCCCCGTAAAAATATTTCCTTTGCAGGATTACAGCACAAGGAGGAATTGACAACCATGGAAAGCCCTTTCTGAACTGCGTCACACCCAGAGGGTTCAGGCGGTCATCTGAGAAGTTTCAGGGTGGTCTGGAGACCAGGAGCTAAGCTACATTATTGGGGGAAAGAAAATGCTATAAGTCACTAGAAAAGTAGAAAAAGATAAGGCTCAGTAACAGAGAAACACCTGGTGAAATCTCCCTTGCCTTTGAGATACTGTTCCTATTATTCTCTTGGCTGAGTGAAGATTCTTCCCTCCCTTTGGATTAGTATCATGATCATGAAGGCAATAATTTATATTTTAGGTTGGTGAACATGGATCAAACTGTACGTCAGCTCTCCTCAGAAACAAAAGGCTGAAAGCCTCCTTTAGATAGGCTAAGAGTTAAATTTATATTTGCCATTTTTTCCTGATCTAGTTGGTGAGAAGGGGGAGCGGGAGAGGGAGAACGAGAGAGAGATTTTCCAGAGTAATTGGACCACCTGCCTACAATCATCTATGACCTTTGGATAAATAGAGTACTCCACTTTGTGTTCTCCCACAGTCCTTCAGTGTTCATGAGCATAAATAATATTAATTTAAAAAAAGGAAATCCCTGTGTAAGGGTAATTAAATGATAACTAGAAACCCTGGTACAACAAAACTCCTCACTGCAAAATGAACTTTGCCGCGTGTGTGTGTGTATGTGTGTGTGCGCGCGCGCGTGTGGATATAGATGTGTATATGTATTCCTCATATAAACACTTTGACAAATTTATTCTTTCCTCACCTCTGTTCACTGCAATCTTTCACAGAAAGGCCATACAATTGTCTTCCTGAAACCTCAATATCTCCTCTCTTCCGCCCTTTTCCCCTTGGAAGGTCATTTTAACATCTCCTTTGACAGCTCTAACTGATCTTCTCATAAATCATCCAACACACACACACACACACACACACACACACACACACACACACACACACACACACACACACACACACACACACCCAATCAGGATGTTGCTGGCTAATTTAGCCCTGCTGATTTGATATAACTGGATAGAATTTTATGATACTCTCTGATTGTAAATATGTCTGCTCTCATTCACAGCCCGGGAAGGCTGGAGACCCATTACATCTTAATTGGGTAATTTCTTTTTAAATCTCTGAAAGAAGAGTTGCTGCTTCTGAGGCAGCCCAAATTGGAGCATATATCTTCCGCTTTTGTCAGGTTCCAAAAGATTCCGGATATATATCTCTCGACAATTACTGGTATTTTGATTCTTTAAATATGTTACATTTTCTGTTCATTTTAAACTACTGTGATTGGCTTGGTTTTCTGAAACATCCTACTGTAGTGGCAGGGAAAAATATATTAATTTTACTGAGTTACTGAGACATGCGGCCTATTCAATACCCTACCTAGTTATAAGGAATATGAGAAGGCAGCTTTGAGGATACGAGTATCACGAGGGAGGAACCTTTGGAGCAACCATACATAGGAAGCATTGGAGTATTGCTGTAGCCATGATGGTACAGAAAATATGCAGGAGGCAAGGATTTTTGTGAGTGATAACTTTTATTGGACCAACAGCACATCTATCTCAACCATGCAGTTGGTCCAATAAAAGATATCACTCTCAAAACCCCTTGCCTCTTGCATGGGGAAAATGTTTATCTGCCTTACAGTTTTCACACTGCCAAACCCCAGGAAATGATTGCGCTTGGCCTTTACATAGTGTGAAGAGAATAGTGCTTTTAGAAAAGGAAGGGAAAGGCACCTGCTCCAAAGGATTTTTCATTTAAAATGTGGGTGGTTTCTATATTTCTCTATTTTTTTCTTTACATTTTGATTTTTAATAATGAAACAGAGATGTGAATGCCCAAAGGAATTCAGGATCTGGCTCTTGGTTTATTACAGAGGAGAGAAAGGAAACATAGAATCATTCTTTTAAAAAAAGTTTAAAGACTGTTTTTTTGGCAAAAAGAGGACATAAACCTAACATGAATTATGAAAGAAGGGTTTTTTTTAATAATTCTAATAAATCAGAATGTAATGCAATTTCAGATTGAAACAGCAGAAACCTGTGAAAAAGAGGTTTGGGGTTTTTTTGTTCAAATACTTTTAAGTTGATTTAGTTTTGGAGAAAGGAACCAGACTGACAGGTTTTTAATCTTCTGTACACAGGAAAAAATACAGCATACTAGTTACAAAGCAGATTGGGACCTAGCAAGACTTGAGTCTATATACCGTGATTTAGGCTGCCTTTAAAACGGTACCATTACATTTGAGACTTGAAAAGGAATCACTCATTTGAGCGTAAATGACTCTCCTCTTTTGGCTTCCCATGGTTGTCAACATTTTGTTTGCATCCATATCCCCTTTTTCATTTCATAAAATATTTGTGTGTGCAAGGAATACATGTCTGGCTCAACACTTATCACATATGTTCACTTTTCCCACTCTTTTGAGTGCATTTTATAAACATTCTTTTAGGAAGGAATTAATCAAACTAAGGATTTCAGTTACTGATTTGTTAAAGAAAATTGGTTTTTGGTACCATTTCATATTGAATGGTTGAATCTTGAGTGTACTAACTGCAAAATTATTTTTTCTAAGTAAATAGAACGGTGTAGGTGAGATGGGGGTAGGGGGCGACTATGAAATATGATTCCTTTCAAGGCAAGGAATGAAATCTATTCCCTGTTGACAGTGGCTGAAAGTCCTTGCATCTGATGACCCTTTTGTGATTTCGGTCCAGTTCCCATATAGCATCACAAAAGCTATCATCACAATTTACACTCTTGAATAAAAATGACAAAAAACTAGGACTGCAGGGTTTAAAAAGTGAACACGTCGCATCAAATGGCGATGCCTACTTCTTTTTGCCAAAACTAAATTCACCTTGTTTAAATATTATGGCAAACATTTTTCAAACAAACAAACAAGCAAGCAAACAAACAACATATCTATCTAGTTAACTGTTTCAGATTTAAAAAACCCTTCCTTTCTATTTCAGTCTAAATGACTGAAAAGCCAAAAGATGAGGGAGGAGATTGTGCGCACTGTTTTCTTGAGGAGGAGGGCAGGCAGAGAAGTAGGAAATCACTAGGTGTGATTCCCATCACCACTGAATCTGCTCAGTAAATTATCTGTCCTTTAAAAAGGCAGCAATCAGTGTTGATTTGAAATATCTTTGAATGCAGTTGTAATGAAATTCCATTTCTCACCCACATCTAAAGTCACAGACCATTATTGGTAATGGTCTCCTTAAGAGCTATACAGTAGTTGTTGCATTGTAAGGTACCATATGAAGCAGAGGCAGGGGATCCCTGAATACAAGTTAAAATAAGAGTTTTGCAGTAGAGTTATGTTTGGAATGATTTACAATCTTAAAAAGGAGAGAATAAGCTATACCATATTCTATGGGAATAATAAAGGGGCACACAATACAGTTTATCTGTGCTTTGTAAAAAAAAAAAAAAAAAAAAAAAATGCAGTTTGGGCAATTGCATTTTGTTACCCAAATTCCCAATGTTGCCTTATAGATCTACAAGGATTCTTTGTTTTAGATATTGATTGCCTAGAATTATAGCATGTCTTATGTCAGGTCACATCAAACGCAGCTTGATATGATACGACATAACATGACCTGTTACAGGAGTCAGAAAAATTGCTGCTGCTTGTACAGAAGAGGATCAGAAGCACTGTTCTTAGCACTGTAAACAGTTTCCGTGTGCTTAGTACTGCTACCAACCTGCAGCAAGTCGCGTGTGCTTTTTTATTTTTGTTGGGCAGGGAGGAGAGAAATAATGTGATTCTCTAATTTAGCATCAGATGTAAAGGTTACCACCTGCTGCTAGGATTTGTTCGTTTCCAATATGATTACAAGCACAAAAAGCTTGGGATGGCACTCCTTGTGAAGAGGTAAATCCAGCTGTCAGATTTCCAGACCTGAACATATGAACGGAGTCCCCTGCATCAGCTGCCAGGCTTCCTCCACCATGCTTTCTCCATTATGAGGCTTAACTGAAGCAGTGATCCTGTGTCCCCTTTCAAATCCAGTCACTGAAGAAGAAAGGAAATATATCAAAAGGAAGATTCCTTAGCCTGGTTGTTCCCAGTCACTTGTGCATCAGCTTCTGATTTTGTAATGGGTTCTCTAGGATCTTTTTTTCTTTTTTTGCCTAATAAATAAGCATCTCTGGACTGAAGAGTAATACTAATAATGCAATTTCCTATTCCACTGGACATGATCGTATCCAGTGGTGTCCAAATCATCTGATCCTGCTGGCCAGATCTGCAGCACAGAGCTGTGGCAGCTGGCCCATGAGACTGGAATTTGGTGCTAGCAGTGTTATTTTCTGTGGCTCTTGAAAGCTGTGGTAGCTTCTGCTCCTTCCACTGCCAAATTTCTGGTCCTGTGGACCATATGATCTGGGCTGCAGGGTTCCTCACAGGTCCCGAAATTAGGTGGCAGGACAAGCAGTGGCAGAATGAGTAGTGGGGATTGCCACAATTAACGCTATCACTGCTTTTCATGCCACCAAACTTTTGGGCCAATGGGGAGCCTTGTGTGCTGGATAATACAGCTTTGTGGGCTGTGATCACTGCTGATCTAGTCCACCATGAATTCACTAAGATGCTAGGACTCCTTTCAAATGTAAGGAAAGATCAAACTGGGACCAGGAATACAGAACAGCCCAAACCTGATATCAATCAGAGGATGTGCAAACTGTGAGGATTCCTCAACAGGATTCCAATAGAGTGACTCCAGTTAAAGGAAACTGGATGCTCAGACTGAAACTCTGAGACTGCTCTGCTTTAAAGGCTGTCAAGGTAAATTAGCACAGCTGAGAAAACATTTTTTATTGCAATTATGTTCTGTCTAAAATATTTTATATTTGGATCTGGTGCTTTAAAAGAATCAGACTGGCATATCTGTGTTTTAAACCAAGTGCTGCTACATGGACTTCTAGCAGCAAGAGAAAAAGCTTAGCATGAATTTTGAAAGAGAAGTGAGCATAAGAAGAGTTTCTAGTCAATAGTCTTACGACTTAACAGCAAGACCCAGGGTCATCACTGTACAGACAGGTCATCTACAGTAGACTCTTGGTTTCATATTTTATTAGGATTGGTGAAAGAACATTAAGTACCATACATATATTAATGAATATTGCTAAAGCGGTGGTAAGGATTTTCCCTTGTACATTTTAATAATCATGTTAAGGAAGCTCTGATGTTCTTGGTTGTGGCTTGCTTGATGAAGTTGTGTTTTGAATAATACTTGGAGAAAGGAATTACAATCACCAATAGATGGAAGCTGAATAGGAGCAATTTAAGTTGGAAATAAGGTAGAAATTTCTAACTGTAAAGGTGATTAATGCTTTAGCGAAAACACAAGATTTGCTTTAGTCAAGGCATAAAAGTTGTTTAGCTCAATACGTAGGTAACTAGGTTAAATTTGTGGGCCTGTAATGAATGGGAGGTAGACTAAAAGGCTTAGACTAAATGAGTTCTTCCTGGCCTAACACTGAAGTATTTTCCAAAATAACACGAGTCAGTAACCTTAGGGAATGGACTGAGCAGATCTGGTGCTGGTTTCCTTCAGCTACTGTTATCTTGTTTTCTATTCTGCTGTAGCTCCTTATAAAACAAAAGCTTGCCTCTTCTTGTAATAAGTCCTTCCATCTATGTCTGCTCTCTGGGTGATGCCCAGGTGAAGACAGTGGAAATCTATTTTTCATGTTGTTCCTTCAAGGATTTTGCTGCATGCCAGAAGGATCTTTATTGATGATTCTCCCATATTTGTTTTGCTAGTACTCCTTGGCCACGTCTATGCAATATTAATCCAAAGCAATAAACTCTGGCACAAAATATGCCACAGCTTACTTTCCTAGGTAGAGTGTCTATATGTGTGCCCAGGACTGTAGCACATTGAGCTGGGGGAAGGGGAGGGTTCAGCCCCTTCTGGCACTGGGTCAGTGGTTCAGCCTGCCAGCCAGGAGCCACTGTGCCCTGGCTCAGTGTGCTGCAGAAGGGATGACAAAGGTGCTACAGTGCAGGGCTAGCTGGCAGGCAGCTCTGAACTGTAGCACCCTTGTACCCGAGCCAGGCCTGGTGACTGTCTATACGTGCATTGCCGTCAAGCAAATAACTCTGCCATACTTGTGTCAAGAAGTACTAACCTATGATGGAGTTAATTAGTTGGCTCCAGCCTAATAGGGACACTTTTGATGGTGATGCTTTATTACAGAGCTAATTAAGTCGACAGTAAAGTGTCTCGTGTTGATATACCCCTTGACCCTCACAATCTGAGAACTGGCCTGTATGCATTGCTCTAAATATCTTCCACTTCACTAGATACTGAACTGACAATAACATAGGAAAGGAGTGGGCAAAAGAATCCCATTCTGGGCCTTGACTTCTTGTGTTAATGAACTAAATTCTCTGTCGGTTTATTAATCATGCAAGGCTGACTCGGATCCTTCTACCCTGGAGTGTTCAGCCCATGCTATATTTAACAATTTAAAAGAATCACAAATCAGTTTCTCATAGGTCAATATACAAAGTCATATAATAATGGACGGACTTCATTGACTTCTGTGGAATGCAAGTGGAACAGACCACATACAGTACAGCATCCGTTGCAAAAGCCATTGACAAAAGAATAGCCTCTTTGTAGAGCTCATTGAAATGTGGCAAGTTTAACTTTATTGACTCTAGCCTCCACCCCACAATTCTGCAGAAGTAGTGACTGCATAGCCAGTCTTGTGGAAAAGAAGTTGAGAAATAGCATGATCCTCCCTGTGTTCCTTTTGGATTCTGTGAGCAAGTTGTTTCAGTCTTCACAGGAGACAATGCAATGTATTCAGCGCCCCTCCTCTTCTCCCTCCATTTCCCTCATACCTTGTCCACCTTTCTTCATCATGATAGATAACCCAAATGAGAGGTGTATTGGTGTTACTGTGGGAGAGAATGATGAGACCTTAATGAAGCTTGGAATGGTCTCTCCCATTATAGTCAAGGGGGAGAAAAGATCTATAAGGTTCACGGTAGAAATATTTCCATAACACCAGGAAGGCAAGGCTATGAATCTGGCCTCATATGCTGTGGGTCTCCTTTAAAAGACGGGTACAACTGTTGGAGACCTTGTTCTTTCATATCAGCGCTAGGCCCTGGTGTACTTTTCCCACCTTGACCTTGTCTTAAAAAGGGACCTATAGGATATACAGCCTCAGGACTAAATTAGCTTTCTTTTATAATCCTCACAAAACTGGTAGGAGGACATCTCCATAGCTCACTGCCCTTCTCAGCATATGAAGAACACTCTATAGAGAGCGCTCTGTCACTAGATCAGGGCTGGTCTACATTAACATCGACACTTCATGGTGCAGTGCTGAACAGCACGATCTGGTCCTGAACCTCTAACCAGCCAGATTACAGTTCTTAAAATTGATCTCACTCATTTCCTGTTGGATTTATGTGATTATTAGCCAATCTCAGGCCAGCTGTAGACACTTGGGTTCATCAGAAACAAAAGGCTAATATTTTTGGCTAAATTCCAGTTGCTTCATAATCGTACTTCTGTTTAAAATTCCCCCTGCAATTTCTGTTGGATAAGGTGTCTTTTCCCCCCTCTATTGCTTTTTTGTATAGCTGTGAGCTGTGCTGCTCTCCATCCCAGAAGTGGCTGCAAATCCATGATAAATGAAGTCAGTTCAATGTTTTTGGTGTGAAATCCAGTGCAAGTTTTGCCAATGACTTGAGAAGGGCTAGGATTATACCCTTTGCTTACAATCAGCTTATGAAGTCTGCCTAGTACTTTGGTCTATTTTGATGAAAGGTGCTATATAAATGTCAGTGGATACAAAGGACATTTCTAGGGATGGATCTGTGAGATTTCCAGAAGAACAAACCTTTTAAATCAGAGGATAGAGTACTTGCTGTCAGCTAATTAGCTTCCCAGAGGCAAGACTTGGTGGTCAGTACTTTCTGTTCTAAGAGAAAATGCAACTCACTTGCAATTGAAGGATTGGTTTCCCCCTATTAAAAGATATTTTTAAGTAACATATGATATAACGCCTAAATTAGGTTTCACAAGGATGAGGCACACCATGAGTAATCATATTACTCTAGGCATGATGGATGCTGCTCTGTGCAACATTATTTTCTTTAGCTTCATGGATTGTATACAGGCATACAATGTAATCTATAATTGAACTAAACCGTGTGAAAGGGCTTGTTACAAGGCTAATATGGTAATGAGTTTAATCTAGGAGTTTCTAGAAAAGACAGCATATTTCTTGCGTTTTTGTGGCTTGAGGATAAAAAGGTCGGGCGGGGGGGAGGGATCCTCATTAAATGTGGTTTTAAAGGAGATAATATTTCCTCACTCTTTCTTTCAGACAATTTTCATATACCCAGATTATAATTTGCAATTCTGGTGCTTTGATGTGGAACTGGACTGATCAAGGTATTCCCAGAACAGCAGAGGGCAGTACAGAGCTAAAGCTGACACTGAAACTTAACTGATGGCAGTAAATTTTGCTTGTTATTAAATAAAATCATAGGGCTAACTTAGCCTCAGAGGAAATTAAACTGCTAATTACATGTGTATGAACCATTGAAAACAGGCCTGGTTGTTGCACAAAAATTCGAAAACACCCAACTCCGTTGCTTGTATTTTAAAACACATAATTATAGTTAGTTACAACACTTCCAGTACAGGCGTGGGTGGGTGGGTGTGTGTGCGAGTGTGTTTGTGTGTGTGTGTGTGTGTGTGTGTGAGAGAGAGAGAGAGAGGGGGGGGGAGAGAGAGAGAGAGAGAGTAATCTAACCATTTGCACAGCCCATCTCCTGCTGAGTAAACAATAGTGCTTTTTTTTTCCCTTTCATTTATCTAAGCCAATGTCTTTATAAATGCTGGATAATATGCCCCTGGGTAACATAAGGGCAGAGCTCTAATTGAATCAGGTCAAGACTCCACACATTATCTCTGATAGCACTTTTTAAAATGTAGCTTCCTCTGTCAAATCATCTGCCACTGAATCACCAGATTGGAAGTAATTCTGATGTTAAGAAATTAGCACAAGGGATCTTATGAACATGAGACGAGGGAGAATTATTTGGTTTGTGATGTCATGTTTGCACTGATCTGCTTTTAATCCTGACATAGTTGCTAAAAAGCATCTTACTGAGCTCAATCAGTGTCTGGTGATTTTTTTTTTCTCTATGAATAGTCAAATTACATGATAAAATTAAGGATATTGAGTATTTTAGATTACTTAAGACTCTAGTACCATGATATGTCTAATATATCTGTTCCTTTATGATTATATGAGACCGAGTCCAAGAGTCCAATACAGAATCCAAAGAATTAAAATAGATTTTTTTAAAATTGCGTGCTGCATATTTAGTTCTTTGTATAAATGAAAGACTAGGCAGCAATAAAATGCCTGTGCCCTTGTATGCATGCATGAGCACTAACATGCACAGGCATACATGTGCCTACATATACATGTGTGCAATATACATTTCATAATGTTTGCCTCATTTTTCTCCTCCCCCCCAAAAAAAAGAATTAAAAAATAAAAATCGAGGGCATAATTCTGACCTCAGGGTCTCATTTTGATTCTCCAGTATGCCCAATTTTCTTACTGATATCTTTGAATATCTTGGGCGTAGGAAAGATTTGCTGTGTGCTTCTAGGAGCAAAAGTGAGCCTGTTTTGCTCACTGTTTTGTTTGTTTGTAGACAAAACAAACAAAAACACCTCTGTAAGCGTGTGCAAATTCATTCATTTGTTGGACAATCCACCCCGTTCTGCGTAGTCCAACTAACTTACATAGGTCAAACCATTCATCTGCCAGAAGATGTTATGTGTGCACTGTTTCTTAGATAAAAAGATTAACATTTAAGAATCACTCATTTCCAAGTGCAGAAACTCTGTGGTCTGAAAAAGCAGAATTTGATCTGTACTAAGGCTGAATTCTGGAGGTACGTCGCCCACTTTATGTATATTTTTCAGTTTATTCTACTAGGCCTTTTAAGGGTTTCTTGAAAAGATAATAATGATCCATTTTACTTATCCATCAAGAGCTTTGAACTGAAGGCTTTTTCTTGAGTATATAGTTAGAGCATTAAGGGCAGTATGGGTAGAACAGCCAATCAGAGTAATGAGTCTCCACTGCTTGGGAAAGCAAGATTAATCTAAATCAAATACTTTCCACTATAGCAATTTTAACTAATTCCCTCATGAAAGTACAAGAGATATGTGAAACCCCTACAGTCAGCATAAACCTCCTGGTAGGGCTAGACAGGTAATACCTTTTAAGCTTGTTAATGTCTTATCCTGCTGGTTTCTACAACTGACTCAAAGAATAGCTGAGTACTTCTCAACCTGTCATTACAGAGAAATGCAACTTTCAGCATGGAGATGGAAGGGGCAATATTGTGTTTTAGATATTACAGCTTCTGCCTTCGTCCTGTTCATGATTTAATTAATGCCCATGTTAGCTTTTCCCTACTCTTTCAAGACATTTATCTAGTGGAGAAGGCTCTAAGATAGGAACCTATTGTGAAAGGTGACATTTTATTATATTTTATTTTTGGTCAAGGCTTTTTGTGTTGTTAACCTTATAGGAAAGGATACTTCTTGGAAGAGAGGACCCACGTGCCTATCTGGCATCCAGAATAGCAAGTACTCTATATTTAATAGATTAATAGCTTAGATGTGGCTCCTTCTAGTTTTGTTGCAAAGGCGATTCCTATTTGGATTCATATGTCTTACAAGTCACATTCTGGTATTGTTTTCATGGCTATGATTTTATAAACAGTTAGTGCCACATCCTCAGATTCTGTGTATTAGGGTAACTCCAGTGAAGTGGATGGATTCAAGTTGTTTTACACAGTTGAGAATCTAGCCCTTAATCTTTGAGGTTGCTTTATTCAGCTGTAGGAATATACCAGTGAGTATGAACCCCCTGCACCACAGACTTTGACAGTCACAGACCTTTCATGCTACCATTGGGCTCATCTAACAAGACAAGCCACTTAAGAAGTGTAAAAATAGCCAAGAAAAATGCAGCTGTCATCCTAAATTTTGTGTTCATTTAAAAGTTCTAAAATTTTTTTCTAGTGTTCATTGCAGAGATGAAATATTTGGCTGTACAAGCAACAAGCTATGTTATGTGAAAACCTCTGTAGTCATATTTCTGTGATATAAATATAATTGGAATGGAGCATTATGAAATTGTTGTTTTTAACGGTGGTTGTTGTTAGAGACGTCTCATGCTCCACAAGAAACACTGGTACAGACACTTTGATAGTAATAATAATCATACAGTACTGTATTAAAAGAAAAGGTATTATTAAGCACCTAGTAATTTATCACAGTAAACTCTCAACTACAGATATTCTATCTGTGTTTTACAGAACAGAGGACTTAGGCATCCAAATGCAAAAGACATTTCCCACCTATCATCTCTCCTGACTCTTAAAAAGGCAAAAAATAAGAAAAGCTCTTACAAGCCACGACTGTCATTTAATGGAGAGAATTTTAAGATCTTAAACCACCCATAAATTTCCCTTCCTATCCAGTAATCACAATCACAGTTTGCCAAACTATTGTCCAAGTCATCATGAATTAATTGAACAAAACCTAGAAGCTTAAATACAATACGTTGTCTTCCCTGAGTGTATTCTGCCATTTTTGTCCTTCCTCCCAATAATGCTCCTAGGTCCATTTTAGTTGACAGGTAACTTTGGTATAGTATTGAGGTGGGTCCAGACCAGAACCTTGAATCCAAACACAAGTTTTTCTTCCCTGAATGGCTACAGTAGCTCCCAGATGTATTTCTAATCTTAATTAGAACAAAATTACTAAAGCCCAGTTTGCCTCCTTTCTGGGAAAATTGTGCTGCTTAAAGCCATGACCTTTCTATCAGAAATATTATCAATAAAATTGTAGGGACACATTTTCACGTACTGATATCATCATCATTCCATAGATGTCAATAGTACCTTATTTTAACTCAGTTGAAGCTCCAGGCTTATTTGTATTGGAGGCTGGGGTATGTAAAGGGAAAATATTTTAATTGGTATGTACCCCAGATTATTAACTATCAGTATATTGCAGAACACCTGCACTTAGCAGGTGCCTCTACAGATTATTTAAACAATGGATGCAAACACAGAAGATTTCAACGCTACGGACATGAGAAATAGACTTGAACAAATCAATTACACGAGTGAATATAGTTCAATGAAATATTTTCCTTTCATTTTGTCAGCAAAGTTATATCAGCATGGTAGCTGTTACTTGGGCAAAATTAGGTATTCACCAATCTGAAAAAGCTCAGAAAGAAGAAATTACAGATGTATTTTTTGGCTTTTGATTTTGATGTTATGTTACATTTGAGATGACAACACCAGTAAATAGCATTAAAAGAAACAGCAATACTAACTTGGGTGACAAAAGGCAGGGATAACCCTGGTTTCAGTTGTTGAAATGAGACAGAATAGAATCTTGGTAGCACCAAAGTAAATGGCATGACTTCAGTAAGAACAGGAATTCACGCTAGTGCTTCTAGCTATACTTGGTAGCAAAAGATAGAAGGAAGTGAAGAGGGGAATTTTGGTAATGAGTTTACTTTCCTGAGATGGCAATACAGTTTGATTCTTTTTTTTTCTATCACCTCCCTCAAATTACGCTTTGCCATACAGAATATAATAGAGAACCAGTGCTTTAAAATGGGCACAGAGGCATGCACAGGCAGTGAAATATCAATGGATGGAAAGAAGGGAAGACAAAGAAGTGTACTTTTAAAAACAATACAGTACGTGAATAATTATTTTTTATAGCTAGTTACAGTGAAAGGAAATTGGAAGGATGCAGTAATAGAGAAAGGAAAGTTGAATGGGTCTGTGTAAACTTTTGGGTAGAAGTTTTGTATTGGAATGATCCAGTGACTCAAAGGAATTGCCATTGCCATACAGGTGGACAACATAAGTGAATCCCTCCCACTGAGCATTCTGAAAAAGAAAAGAGGAGGCCAAGATTGTGACCTGGAAATAGTCAAGTGGAACTATTGTCAAACAGTAAAGCTGGAAGGAAATCAGAATACTAGAAGAGCAACTCAGAACTATATTTGTAGACAGATAGTAAGGCAAACAACGTACAGACACTGCTTAGCTAATAGGTACAACAAAGTAGGACTGCTCTGTTACTTGATCTACCTGGCATTTCCGAGTGCTTTAACTAAGCACCTAAAGCTAAAATCATTCTCCTTACTCCACAGAGGAGCAAATTGTACTGATTAGACCTATTAAGTTGAAAAAGACAATAAATCTGAGGGGAGGAAATGTAAAGGTCAATCGGAGTGGGGGTGGGGTTTGGACCCTGGGAGGGTGGGCTCCCTGAATGCCTTGGCAGGATACGGGGTACTGTGGGTCAGGAGTGAGGGGTAGCAGCAGGGCTGAGAGGGTTGAGGCTTGAGAGTGAGGGGCACACACAGGTACATGCACATGTGTACACGCACACAGCAGGTAAGTCTGTGGAGGGAAGGGGCAGGAGGAGAGGAAAGTGGGTGAGGAGGGGGCAGATCGAGGCTCCCACAGTGAGGGAGAGAGTGGGGCAGGGGTGAATGGGACCCCAGGGCCAGGGCGAGTTGTGGGACAGAGCTGCAGGTGGCTTATCCAGGGACGTGGCTTTCCGTTGCTGTGCACACCCCCAGGGGAGGCATGGGGGGGCACGTGTCCCCCGGATTTGTGTTCAGGGCAGAGGTAAGCAGCCTCCTGTGGGCTGGGGCTCTGTGCCCTGCTGCCGTTTCCCCAGGAGCCACATAACCCCATGTTGTGCCTCCTGCTGCCAGGTGGGCAGGGGATACACAGTGCGGACAGTGTGTGGATCCAGAGGCAAAGGCAGCAAGGCACAAAACCCCAGTGTGCAATGGGAAGCCTGCCCTTGCCTCACACACAAATCCAGGGGGCATGTGCCCCCTCATGCTTCCACCAGGGATGTGTTCCCCCCACACCTCTGGATGAACCACCCAGAGATCTGTTGTACAGCCCACCCTGCCCCTGGGACCCCACCACCTCTCCCTCTGTCCCACTCCCTCCTTCACCATGGGGGCCTCAATATGACCCAACAAGACACTTCCTTCTCCCCCCACCCCTGCCCTCTGCAGACTTACCTGCGGGGTGCTACTCTACACAAAGCTGGGCTGTGTTCCTGGCTGTGTGCAGGCCACGGCTGCTCATCTGTGCCTGTTCCTGTGTGCGTGCCCCTTCCCCCCTTACTCCTTGCTGCAGCCACACAAAGCCCACACTGGGCGGCCCTGCTGTCCTCTGTGCTGCTACTGCTGCCCTGCTGGATGGCCCAGAGATGGCATTGACAGTGGCAGACTGGAGTCTGGGTGCAAGTATCCTGGGGCTGGGGCTCTGTCCTGTGTCCAGTACTAGGCACTGCACTTCAAAAGGGATGTGGCCCGCCTGGAGATGGTTCAGAGGAGGGCCACCTGCTTGTTGAGAGGGCAACAGGGCAGACCTTACAAGGAGAGATTGAAGGACCTGTACCTGTTCAGTCTCAGCAGGAGGAGCCTGAGGGGGGACCTGGTAGCTGCCTACAAACTCATCAAGGGAAATCAACAGCAAATCGGCAGAGCCCTTTTCTCCCCAGCACCACCTGGGATGACAACAAACAATGGCAATAAGCTGATGGAGAATGGGTTTAGGTTAGAGATCAGAAGGCAATACTTTACAGTTAGGGTGGCCAAAATCTGGAACCAACTTCCCAGGGAAGTGGCCCTCGCCCCTTGGGCAAATTCAAGGGGAGGTTGGATGATCACCTCTCTGGGGTCTTCTGAACGCAGCATTCATTCCTGCCTGTGGCAGGGGGTCAGGCTAGATGATCTGTTCAGGTTCCTCCTGACCCTAGCAACTATGAAACTATAAGCTCCCAAACCACGTGCATGATTAACGCATTAAAAAAATCTATGCAAGAACTGATTAACGCCTTAATTGTGCACGTTAACTGCAATTAATTGACAGCCCTAATTTGAATGGATTTGGCCTGGTAAGACAAGTAAGCAGCAATTCAGAAAGAACGTAAGAGGAGAGTAGTTATAGTTGAAACAAGAGTGAGCTCTGCAGGAGCAGAGATTTCTTTCTTAAAATGTTCTGACAGAGAAGGATAATATTTAATAGGGTCCTAAGAATATCAGACTTGTTGTGCAGGAGAGGACAAATTGCTGTAAAATGTAAATTAGAAAACAACAGCAGAGACAAAACAATCTGACCTTCACAAGGAAGCTGAGCGGAGGTTTAGCTGATTATAAAGGCAAGGCCCTTTGCTAACACAATCCCAAAGCTTGGAAAGATAATTAGCTAAGAATTGATTATTAACAGTAAATAGTTTATCCACATGCAAGTGCTAGAAAGCCCTTTTGTTTGTGCATATTTTTTTTCAGATGAGTTATTTGGGTTCCTTATTAACAAATAGAAAGTTATATGGAATTTCTCCCTTTGTACCAATAGCATATACATGCATTATTACATTTATCCTTACATCAGCTCCAAATCAAACAGGGACTGATATTTGCACACTAGCATGTAACCCCATTTTATGTACAGAGAACTGATAAAAGAAATCTTCTCCCTGCGGTTGCATGGGAAACCTGTGGCAAAGCCAGGAGTAAAACCGGTACCTCTTGCATCTCAATATATTATTTTAACTACAAGATCAGCCTTCCTGACTCGTGTCCTAGCCAATATTGTATCTGCAAAACACTTTAATTCATTGTTGCGGTTATTCCAAGTTGACCAATACTAACATATAAATAAATAACATGCATGTCTTCTGAAAAACGAGTATCCCACCTTTTAGTTTTAATAGGTAAACATAATGCACATCACCTTTTTATGAGTAGTTTTATCAGGTGTGATTGATTTGATAATTGTGGGTTTCATTTTAATATCAATGACGACAGAGGGAGAAGGGAATAAGAGAGTGGTACAGTATATCAGGTATTTAACGAAGACAGCCTGAAAATCAATAATAATCCTTCGCTGGTGGCTGAAATTTTCAGACAACTTAAGCAGATGAATGGGCCATAATGTCAGTCAGTAGTATTAGTCTATTCATAGGCTCAGTCTTCCAGTAAATGAGAACTGTTGTTGATTAAAAATCCATTCTACGGATGCCCGCCAACATATTAAGTAGTTCTCATCTTACCAGGAGAGGGAAAGCATTCCTCTTTTTCTTCTTCAGTCTTTGTTCAGCATTATCAATCTTTCAATACAAGCTTTATCCTTCCGACTTCTGTGGGCCACACGGCATGAAATCTTGCCCGCCATGTCACATCAACTCAATGTGGTCATTAGTCTTGTAAAGTAAGATCTCATTTTCTCGTGCTCTAAAGTTTTCTCTCCATAACACATTGCACAGTACTATGAGTCACCACCATGGTTAAAGCTAGAGGAAGGCTCTCTGTCTTAGACACTTATATGGTCGCAGTAGGACCATATTAGACATCTCACATTTGTTTAAATATTTAGATGGGGGGTTAATTAGTCATTTATTTTCATTTTTATCAAAGTCAGCATAATGAGTACATTTTTTTTTTAACTTTGTTTAGAAAGGGGAACATAGTTTACAATTAAAAAATCCTATTGTTTGATCACTGATTATAACAGCAGGCAAATTCCATAATCAGATTCAGCCTCATGGTTCTGGGACTTGTCCGAATATGTATGAAAACAGCTTTTGCCCTGAAAAACATGATCAAAGGTCCTGGAAAGACTTGTGACTATGTGTTTAGCTTTACACCCTTCAAATAGTCCTGTTGGGATCATGGAGACATTTCAGGGAGTAGTTTGCCACATATCAAATTAAGTACATTTAATTTTTTGATAAATGAGGGCCTAACTAAGGAGAGAACGTAATTGATAGGTAATAGGCAGGGGAGGAGGGTGGAAGAAAGGTAGCATGTAATTAGAATATGTGGTTGCCTAGATCAGCTGCAAGTTTCAGTTTCACCCCAAAAAATGAATCATATATAATTAACAAATCTGTAATGGGTCATTGGCCTACTTACCATCATTCGACAGTTTACTGTGGGTATCCTTTTAGACGAGCTTCTACTCTAATATGGGTGAGCTTAAAATGGTAGATAGGTAAAGAGAAAAGCAAAGTATTACAGTGAGTGAAAGCAAGGATTGGGTAATGTAATTCGGATTGTTTCATGTTTAATTAACTAACAGTTGACTGAAAAGTCCTCCCCGAAGTAAAATAGTACAGGGTATTCAACCTCTTCAGTTCTCTGGCTGCCTTTAAAGTGTCCTTATCTTACCAAAACCTGAGAGAAAAAGAAACTATTTCACTTTTTTTATGACACCCCTAGCCATTGATCATATTTCCTTATGAATTTCTTTCTATTGTTCACATTTTTTTGTCCAGTCCAATGTCAATTTGTCAGTTTCCCTGTGATTTATCAATAGCAGCTGCCAGTGAGGAGGTTATTAATTCTACCTTAACTGTAATGTGGCAAAGGAGGTTTATGGGCTCATGAGCAGAAAGATAGGATTGACTTATTAGCCAAGAGATGGTAGTCTCACCCCCACACAATGAATTCAGAATCAAGTTGCTTTGAGAGCAAAAGGCCAGATTAGCACTACCTCTAGTTTTGCTGTGAACTCCAAACCTTTCACAAACAATACTATCGGTAACACTAATTCAGAAGGAAAAAAACCCCTAAAACAAAACCTCAAGCTGTTCATTGACTTGACCACATCTTCTACAGTTCAGGGTATATATATATATATATATATATAAAAGACAGTTAAAATAACAGTATATTAAAAGTAAAGTGTGCCAAGGGAAGTATACAAACTTACACAGTCTTTGTGAACTATTTACTCATCTTTAAACTCGGGGACAAGGAAATAGCAAAGCCTAGATTTAGCATTCCCCAAAAAGTGATTATGATTCTTATATTTCAACAACCAGTCAACACAGGTTAAAAATACAAACTCCATAATATGTGGCTTTACAAAGTGTAACACAGTTGTTGGTGACTTATCAAGAAAGACCTAGGATGGAGCAATTTTATAGTTCAATTGATTAGTAGTAGTAGACGGGAAAGTAGGGGCATCTTTTCCATTGGAAGATGAAATAATTACACTTGATCTGAACCTTCAAGAGGTCGAGAAGCGACCCAAATGTTCTATTGTTCTAGTCATAAGACTATAGTTAGGATGTTGTGGGCCAAATATTCCATAATCTGCTAAAAAGGAGCAGTAATGACTTACAATTATAAATAAATCTGTTATTGGCAAGCATATATCTAGATAATTACATTTACCAGCCTAATCATGATGCTTTTTTCATTCCTTATACTGTCCCTGACCAAGTGAAATGCATGGGAAGTGATCCAATTGTTCTTTTGTGGTGGAGTCTGCAGTGGGGTTGAATGAATGAATTGGCACCTACCAGAAACTTGCCATCCCAGGTGAATAATAAATCCTTATAGTCATCCATAACTTGCAGAAAGCAGAAATGCCTAAAGCCTGGTAAACTTTACTTTTAGTATTTCTTCAATATTTCATCTGGCTGTCTGCATCTCTGAATTTGAAGGTTTAGATCATACCAAAGATGAAAGTAAATAAATATGGGAGAGATTGTTTTTATAGTCATTTCAGATGTGTTACAACCCCATACATAAAATGACAAGGAAATTTTGGAGCAAAATCACTGTACGGTGTTACAAATCTAAGATAACTATCCAGTGGTAAATGGGTGAAATAAAACAATTAAAACAAAATAACTTAGAACAACAACAACAAAAAGAGAGAGAAAAAAGACCAAGACATCTGATGAAAAGAGATAGCACATCCATTTGCAAATCCATCCCAAAGGGGTGCTGCATCAGAGAAAGATTGGGAGCTATTGATCTAATTTCCCTTGTGGGAAATTTTCAAAATGGTGGAGATAAATATACCATAGTTCCTTCTTTAACCTTTAGGCTAGTGATAATCAAAGGTAAGCATGGCACAAGAAATGAAATTGTTGTGAGTTAAGCATTATGAGAAAAATGAGATAGCAGCCCTCCAGTATTACGTTACATTAGCAGCAGGTCACGGTCCCTTCCCTGAAGATGGGTTGAAAATCAGTCCAAGATACTGAAGAAGTTTTATCTGGCTGTTTTCACAGGGATTAATTCATCACAACTGCATTTCTCACACCATACTTACCTCAGCTGGCTTGCTGGGGTTTCTGTTTACTAGATTCAGAAATGTCTTGTCTCATAATCCTCCAATCCTCATGTATAATCCTGTGCTCAACTCAAATGTTTCTTGATTGTATTGGATGTTATCACATCCTATTGACTGCCTGTGTTTGCTGTTATCTCCAGGGGGTGCTCATCCTTTTGTAATTAACAGCTTATTTGATTCAACAGTAACTGAGGTCAGGATGTGTGTTTTTTATCATTTTGGCTTTGATGGATTTTTCCCCCTTCCGTATCTCTTCTTTAATTACTTTTACATATTAGTTTATATTATTAATCTTTTTCCACATTTGCTTATATTTGATTGGCTTCTGGATCCATCTGTAGTGGCCTTGGGAATATTTTCTTCTACTTAATTTTAGAAGAAGCATAATCTTTATTTTTCATATATTCCTGATTTACTAACAAAATTGTATTGTCTATTGGAGAATGATTGAAACTCCTGACTCTCGTTCTGATTTAAAACAAACAAAATAAAACAAGACAGTAGTGTTTTTTTGTTGTCGTCTTTACCTTAAAACAACCTGGTGTATTTTGCATTTACAGATCACTTAAACCTGGCTTTTGAAGTCTTTGCTCAACCAAAACTTCCACTGTAGACAATTGCAGAACTGCCCAGTTGCCACAGATTTTAAAAGAAAGCTAATTCTGTGTAAATGGGCACATCCTAATTTTCTTTTGGGAATTCAGGGTCTACTAATCCATTAATCAGCACAGTCAATCCGAAGTGTTCAAAAATCACAAGCTGGCTCCTAAGACATCATGAGATTGATTTCAGAATAATAAACTTGAGGTTTTTTTCATTTGCTTCCTGCGTACTAACTCATGAGGATCATATCTGCAGGCTCAATCTGCAAACCTATTAGAAACTTCCTGTTTCAATAAATTAAAACCTGAGATTCTTACATCATTTCATGACTCCAGAAACTGAAGTTTAAAGAACACCACCGAAAACTACAAGATATTTTAAAATTTCAGGATTTGGCAACCTGCTTCTTCCCATGTATGTACATCCCATCTGTGTACAGCAGCCTGTGTGCCTTGAGATCCTTTCAAGGGTGCTGCAGCATGCCACATAATGTTAACACTATTAGGTGTACAAACAGGATTCACAGGATAAACCCAGACATTTCAAAGAGGAATGCATAATGTCAAAAAGATTCTGACTGGTTATACTCTGTCTGAAGTCTTTGCAGAAGGATTGCTCCTTTATTTTTCTATAGTCAAAAAACAAGGGAAAATTAAGAGCTGGAATGTTTGGAGGGGTGCATCAAATCTAAGAAAAAGTGAGTGCATGCATTTCCTCAGCTGAAGTAAATTGATGAAGCTCCACCTAAGTCAATGGAGAATTGATAGTTTGTACTAGCTAAGGAACTATGTAATGTGCCTGAAAGTAAATTCATATGTGAAGCCATTTCCTCCTTCCACTGAAGTCCATATAACATGTTACCATTTTTAAGCAACATGGGTGGCCATTGTCTTGGAGTAAGAGGTTAAAAATAAAGATCCAGGCCTGCTTCCCATCACATGAACTTTGGCAATAATATATGAAAAAACACATTCACAAATACAAAGCAAATCCGCCTTCTTTTAAATCTCACTGTGCATGACTCCTTGAGCCACAATCCTGCTATCACTGAAGTCAGTCTTGATATCACTAGCAGCAGGATTGCGTCAAGGGTTTTTAAATCTAACTGGTTATGTGGTCATCCCTTAAAATGTAAATTTTATGACAAATGGAGCCTTGCAGTAAACATTTTAGCAGATCCATTTGTTGAAATGTATACTGGGGAAACACATTTTCAATGTAGAATGAACCTTGAAGAAATTTGTGAATCTCTTTCCTTTTGATCTAAGCCACTAGTTTCAATGGTAAAAGTATAATATAACTGAAAAGAAGGACTATGGGTAAAAACATAGCAATACAAATAGATACAACCTTTTAAAAGTTTAAATAATGAGATATATACTTCACTAAAGTAGCACACCGCTTTCAGTACCTCATCTTAATAGTGGTGGAGCCAACCAACTCCCAGTATCTGGTTCATTCACAAATTCATTTGTAGATAAATTAAAAATATTAATTTTCTTCTGGGTCTTGACTCAATCAACTGTTGCATAAAATCTCTGAAATTCATGACCTGCCATTTGGAAATATGTATGGATGTTTTTTACTAAGCCCTGCATGTGTTCAGTTCAATTTTGTTTTCAGTATTGGAGGTGAACACTGCTTTTTCATAGCACAGTTGTAAACCCGTGTCTAGTAGTCATGTGCATGTGTTGACCTTTCTAGTCCTGTATGCTTTCCTGTTGTTTTTTTTAGTGCTTCTGGCCATTCTTCTGCTAAATTGTGATTAGTTACACTTAGATAAATTCCAGTTTTAAAAGTGTAAAGGGGTTTTGTAACTTTGCTTTCTATCCTTTCATTTTCTTCTGGCTGTTGCTCTGGCTTCAGATGTGCTCAAGAGGTGTCTGGTTTTTATTACACCTTTGTCAGCTGAGAAGTTGAATTTTATCTATACAATACACTTGAACAAGTGGTGGTTAAAAGAAAATAATTTGTACATCAATTATTACTGTTTCCTTTCCCTGCTGTGGTGAGGTTTTACATCTGCATGTCTCTACAATTGGACATCCCTGAAGGCACATCATAGCTGGACTTACCTCGGAGTTCATGGCCCCAGTATTATTAAGTGCCTCAATTACTTTTAATTTTTTAAATATCCTTTCTCCTAATATAAAAAATTACCCTACCACTCACTACCACTTCAAGCCTTTGGCAAAACTGGTTTATCTGATGCAGAATCAGGTCTCCAATAATGGTGTCTCTTAGCCAACTGTGGCACTAGCTTAAGTTTTTTTGAATGAACATGGGCAGAGCGGATAAAAGGCTAGAATGGTGTTCAGATGGTTCCAAGCTGTGATATCCACACCTTTGTTCAGTTTATAACTCATATTCCTTCTGCTTCTGTTGACTGGAAGGTGCATGTGAACTATTCAAATATTTGTGCTGAGTACCCTTATGTAGCTAAAGGCACCTTGTCTAAGGATGTGAATTTATACTATTCTTCCTATTGATCTAACAGACAAATAATCTTATAAAATAGAATTACTAAAGTGAATTGCTATCATATACGCTCGAAAGAAACTCCAAAAAGGCTAGTATCATTCCCCAACTATCTTGGCACTGTGGCATTTCTAACAAGTCCTTTGCCATAGTATCTAAGTGGATGCCACTAAGTTGGCCATTGTATCCTGATAAATAAAAATAAATCATCACTATTGTGTAAATACCAATGTGATCATATACATTTTAGAAATCTTTGCTAAATAATTGGATACTACATACTTAAATAACTGCTGAACTGAAGAGGAGTCTGTGAGGAGTCTGTTTTATTATCTACATTATTTGACTGTCAATGGAATTATTTACATGCTTAAAGGTAAGCATGTCCTTGAGTGCTTTGCCTTTATAGTCACCTCTCCTTCAAGTCTCCTTCTTAAGCTTCCTCTTTCCAAAGTGCTTAATACTCAATTTTACTTTTCCTACCTATAAAAGAAAGGAACATAAAATATAAACTAGTAGTATGATGCATTTGAAAGAGAGAAAAACTGAAAATGGGTATTCACTTCAGTTTTATGAATCAATCAAAGGCTTGCATGTTATTCTTCAGCTATGTATTGTTTATTTAGATTATAATCTCTCTAAAATAAACTCGTATCTTCTTACATTTCAAAATACCTCTCACACATTTGAGACAGTACAAATAACAATAAATCAGATAGGATATTATCCGTTTAAAAGGGTCAGTATCCCATTTGTACCTATATAGTCAAACTTGATTTTTCAATATGCGATTTGCTTCAGTCATTGTAGTAGCCTGTTGATTTTTAAATAATCATAAATTTAAACATTTGAAGGTAACAAATAGGAAAGCTATTTATTTCAAATGTTAGGATTTTTAAAAGCCATCCTAATCATTTAAGGCAATAAATGAATGGTATGAGTTTGACACAGGAGATGACAAAATCTTTTGCTTTCCATGGTGACAAAATGAATACATTAACAGTGAGGCATCATGGATTAGCCATTTATGCCAAGTAATCCATAAGGTAACATTAATGGGCCTGAATATCCATTGGCCTTTCCATCTGTCCACAGGAATGGTGCCTAATTATATTTGTAAGTAGTAGAGAAAGAATAAAGAAATGACTAACTGAAGAATGATAAGTAACTATGTGTTTGTTCAAGTTCTGGATTAATCAGATGAAACAGATGCTAGATATGACACTAAAAGTAAAATGAGACATTGCAAAGAAGGAAGGGAAAAATAGGGAACAGTATTTCAAATATTTGGAAATTGTGTTTAAATTAGTGTTGAAGTGATGGTGCCATGATGGTCCAGAAAATGTGAGTGTCAAGAATCCTTATGGGTAATATCTCTTATTGGACCAACTGCATGGTAGGGACAGACACAAACATACCTCCATCTCTTCCAATCATGCAGTTAGTCCACTAAAAGATATTGCTCACAAGAACTCTGGCTTCTCATATACGTGAGCCTATTTTACAAGCATGTTCATTAAGGCCTGATAGTAGAAAGTTTTGAGCGCTTGCTAACAAGGTTCCTTGCGTGAATTTGATATCTTTTATTAGACCAACCCAAATAGTTGGAAAATAATTATTTAGCAAGCTTTTGGGTTCAAAAACCCTTCGTTAGGCTAAGGAAGTTTCAGCAGTTGGTGTGTGCTCTTCCTGGATGGAATAAAAAGTAAAGAAGCCAGCAAAGGCTTTTTGAACCTGAAAGCTTGCTTAATAATTATTTTCCAACTATTTGAGTTGGTCCAATAAAAGATATCAGATTCACCCAAGGAAACTTGTTTGCCTATGTCCTTAGACCACCACAGCTACAACCTACACTTGCAACCCTGAGCACTTGCTAAAACATTTCTGAGAACCCTCAACTGTTGTTGACTATAATAGAATTTGAGGAAACGCAAAATGTTCATTGTGGTGTTCATACTCTTATAGGATTAGGTCTGTAGTTATTAATTTCCATCATCTTAAAATAAAAAGAAAAGCTCATTGCCAATGGCAGCAAATAATAGCTATACCATTTCAAAGTATGAGTTTAACACCTTTGTTAGTAAACCTAAGAGAGGAATAAAAGAATGAACAAAACCTTCACAAATCACTAATGAAGGGATTGGCATGCAGTATTTACTGAATTATGTGTAAGCATTGAATTTCTCGCCTATAATAGAAAATGCAAAGCAATTAACAAGCCTCAGGTTTTCACTATGGGTTCGCCCATTTCAGCAATCACTGCCAAGATCTTCCTAGCTAATTTAAAATACTGTTCACAAGATAGGTGAATGATATTTTCATTAACATTAAGAAACAGGATATAAAAGTTACCTCTAACACTTTCCATGGATGCCTGCCAAGTATCATTATGTTCATTACAATGTGAGGAACAGAAAGAACAACTTAAATGAACAAAGCTGGAAAAGTGTGAGATCTTCACAAACAGCTGCAAAAAGCTAGTTTTTTTACAAGGAAGTGTTTTTCCAATGTTCACCTACACCACAGAATCGAAGAGACTATTATACGTTATCTACTGGTAAAATAGCTTCTCTGGAAGCAGCTGAAGATTACACCATTAAAAGTGGAGTTCAGCATGTAGAAGGCTATAATCTAGATATACCTGAGCTAACTTTCAATTAGCTACTTTGGGTACGGGTAGCAACGTGAACAGAGCGGCACAGAATTCAGTGCGGGCTTCTCACAATGGTAATTTCGCCCTCATTTTGCTCCGTGTTGCCACAGGTAGACTGCTGCCAGACTGAGCCACATGTACTTTTCTTCCAATGTGACTGTCAAATCATTGAGTTACCGAGTCATGTTCTCTCTCTTCAGCTCAGTGAAATAGTGGTTTTTTTTTTTCTGCAAAGTGCTACAGTTTCAATTGGGATGTGTAAAAGTGCCCCCACCTTAAGATCTCCTATAGCCAGGGATGTATTCTAAAACTCACCTATTGTATACAATAACACTGCCATCTCTTTTCAATGTGTTTTAATTTAAAGTGGTAGCAGGAGCTGCATTTTGTGTGGTGATCATTCCAACAGAAGTGTATGAAGTGTGCTTAGAGAACAGCTACCAAATATGGGCCTTAGCTAGCTTGGAATATCCTAATCCATTTTAGGCATGAGATAAGACAGCCACTGAAATGCTTAGCCCAGCCAAGATGGAGGTAGCTCTGGGCCTAGGCAGAAGCAGAACTTCAGTCACCTCAGAAACCACGCTCCAGTGTGTAATTACCATGCTCCAGCACACTCCAGCGTTCCTCTAAGCTGCTCATGTGCACAGCTGCACACGATAAAAAATCATGCCATACAATAACTCTTTAAGGCCGCGCACACAGTGGCATGCTGATGGTGGGAGGGCGGCAGCAGACAATGGCCCCTGAGTGCTGGCCGGTGGGGGGGGCACCCAGTGCTGTAGCAAGGGGGCACCGCCGCTCCCTCCGCTGCCAGCTTCATACCCAGCCACTTGCCACCTGCCCCAACCCTGCCGCAGGCTGCTGCAGGAGGGGAGAGGGGTGGGTCCACTATGATACCCATGCACTGCCAGCCAGGATTGTTCATGGATCACTAAACCTTAGAGGGTACATTGCCAATGTCTCGTGTATCAGTGACCCTGTGCTGAAAAATGGTGGTGGGGGCACATTAAATGGCAGCAGGGGCACAACTGCTTAAGTTAAAATGCCCCTCCGCCCCCCTTCCTAGAGTATGTGTATAAATGCCCTCAGTGCCTAGGTTCTAACTAATCCTAGTTTTAATCTTAATTGTTTTGCTGGTCAGGGTCTCAGTTCTTGATCAGTAGGATGGAGGTAACAGGCATTTTGTGAAGATAAATATGTTGGAGATTATGGGGATCTCAGATCTCATGATACTCAAGATGCCTAAATTCTGTTATAATTCTCCATATATGTAACCACTGGTGGAAGGAAACTTTTTTTTTGAGGTGGGAGGGGAGCTGACACAGGCGCGCATGAGTGTGCACCCCCCCAGGTGAGAGAGTCTGCAGGGGAAGGGGTGGGGACAGGAGAAATGGTGCCGTGGAGGGAGTGGGGCTGGGGCTGGGACTGGGTGGGAATTGGGGGGAGTGGAGCTGGGCCCAAGATTGGTGCTGGGGCCTGCTGCACCTGTGCAGTTGCCCCTTCTCCCATGCCTGGGGCTGTTGCCTGGCACCAGCACCCCCTGCACCAATGAATCCACTGCTTCTGGCCCTGCACCAGCCCTGACTGCCTCCTGGCCCTGGCCCAGCACTGCCTGAGAGGCCTGGAGCCAGGAGCTGGAGTGGGGCCATCCTCGGCTGTGCCGCTTCACTGGAGGGGATGAAGCCTCTAGGACATCCACGTCCACACTGCCCGGAGTTGGGGTGGAGTGTGGGATGAAGTTGTGGCTCATATGGGGGCATGAGGAGGAGGTGGCAGCTCCCACCACTGCACGCATCCCAATAGGCATGGGGAGGGGTGCTCCCAGATCTGCATGGGGCAGAGCAGGTTGTTACTGTGGTCTGGGGCCAGGGCAGCACTGGGCTCTACCTGGTGGGGAGGGTATGCTGTACTTGGGGTGGGTGTCAATGGTGCTGGGAGTGGGCTTGGGTAAACGATGGCAAATTTCGGAGTGGCTGCACCCCCTCCATAGCTTCCTCTTAGCCCTGCTGTCACAGCCCCAGCCTGCAGTGGCAGCCTACCCCTCCCCCATGCAGATTCAGAGGCACATCCCCCCATACTTCCTGGGGTGTAGTAGCAGGAGCTGCACCTCCTGGATAAGTTGTTTGTGGCTCAGTTCCACACCCTACCAGCTATGCACCACATGCCCTACACCCTCCCCACCCCCGCTGCAGCCACCAGAAGCCCTCAACTGGGCTACCTTGCAGCCCTATCATTGTCTCATGTTTGGGGGTGCTAAGCCCCATTAGCCCCCACTTCTATCACTTACGTATGTAATTACATATAAAGTTGCAGGCTTTCAATAGCTATGAGTGCAAAAATGGGAATGAAACTTCAAAAGGAGTTTCTGAAAAGACGGCTGTTGGATATTATTTATTTTCTTATTAGTGCTAGTGGAAAAGACATTCTTATCAACCTGTCCTGACAGATGTCTTCAATTTATCCACTGAATGGGTAGATCATGAATGCTAGCAGCATAAATTGCTTCTTACTAAGCAGTGAGATGGGGGATCACTTGTAAATTTGAGAGCAATTTAATTTCTAATCCTGCTTTGGGTTGTTTGTAATACAGATCCCTAGTCCAAAAGGAGCTAGTTGTTGACCTATTTGTGTGCTCAGAAAGATGTCATGTATAAATAATAATATGGCTTTTCATTCTATTTCAATTTGCATGCCAGACTTCTGAAAGCACTTTACAAATAAGAATGAAATAAGTCTTACAATACATCTATATTATGGTGTTATGTTCTTGCCAAAATCACAGAGAATCAGTTACAGATTGGTTTAAATTCAAAACTGTCCACTTTTAGACACTTATGGTCTTATTTTTTTCATTAGGATGGAGTGACAGTAGTGCTCAACACTTCCAAAAATTGGATGTTGGGGCCAGATACAGACATTATACTTTTACCAGTATGCGATTGGAAACTGGTTTATACCTGTAACAGAACAGAATCTTGGTGCACAAAACTGATCTATACCCATAACAGAACAGAAGTTTAGCACCTATAGACCGGTTTAAAAATGGTAGGCCCTGGTCTATGACTTGCCCCTCCCCACCAAAGGGCGAGTCTGTGTTCTGTTCAGTACTGATGTAAGCTACGCTGCCTACAGAAAGCCATGTGACATAGATTGATTCTGCCTTGGGCTTTTTTAAGGTCTGTGTGTAGCCTGGATGTCTCAGGGAGGTCCGTGATGCATCTCTGAGTGCATCTACACGTCACCATATGGTGATGTTGCTACCGTGTTGTGCTTTAGTACTTCATTTTGGAAATACTGTAGCATGGCACAGTAACCATCCGTACTGTGCTTTCATGCAGCACATGGTTAGATTTCACTGCTACATTCCTGTAGTGGTGTGCTAAAATGGGGGAGCTCACTGGTACAGCCATGTAGCTTCTGATCACATGTAGACTCATGTGATTGCTACATCACCATTGTGCACCATATGGCTAGAGAGGGAGTCTAAGGTTGCTTTATGATATTTTAGTGCCACATTAATTTGGAGCTGCTTTAGAGATGAAGGTGCCTGCAATGTAACTTGGCTCCTGAGAAGACTGTCTACATTAAAGCAGGCTGTTTCTACCATCTTATGGGCAACGATACTGTTAAGAAACTCCCTGGCACTTGATGCTGCAAATCTCCCCTGGCATAGGACTTGAGGTATCTTGAAAAACTTTAGTCCATTTCTCCACCTGCTCAATGTACACAAAAGATACAGTATTTAAATATACAAAAAGAGAAATGTATATCTGAATAAACTGTATGTAGAGAGACCATGACTAACTCTTTGTAGATGGCATGTAATACTTTGCATTTAAACACTTTATATCAAAACTCTCTTTTTAGTGTTGTGTTTTTCTATAATGCCATTTCATTGTAAAATATAACATTTCATTCTCTCAGGCTTTATATTCTTTTGTAAACAATAAGAGTATACATCAATGAAATCTCCATACACATTACACTGGCTGCTCATAAAACCACCACACAACAGAAATAGTAAATAACACTTACCCAAGAAAAAGCTCACCCCAATCCATTCTTTCAGTGACTTCTCTTGAACCTGCTGACTACTCAGTAGCACTTTTGAAGATTATACCAGCTATTCAGGTGACTAAATACAGTGCCAGGAGTATCACTTTATGTACCCAGTTTGGAAAATCATAATCTGTGGGTGCATCTACAAGAGACATTTTGAGCATAGTAGACTAATTCGGGGCAAAATACATGGTAATGCACTAATGTGTAGTAGATTTAGTTTACTGCTCATTAACATCACAAAAAAAGTCATTTGCACTAATGCTCAGTAGCACCGATTATGGCACATTAACTTAGTACCTGTTATTACAGGTACTAAACTTAGTGCAGTGTATTAATGACCGTGTAAACATGCCCTATTGCATCTATCTTCAGATTGTATCTATCAGATAATATTCTGAAAATTAACAATTCCTGGGATAGC
The DNA here is from genome assembly GCA_030014935.1 of Caiman crocodilus. Lineage (NCBI taxonomy): Eukaryota > Metazoa > Chordata > Crocodylia > Alligatoridae > Caiman > Caiman crocodilus. The sequence continues at coordinate 5,821,433 of JAGPOW010003395.1, read as the reverse complement.
CATACTACCTTAGACATATTCAAACTCATATATATTGTATTAATTTACCCCATAAAGTAGTTTATTAGTATTCTAAAAAGCATTAGCTTTTAATCCATCTCAACAATGAAAGGAAACTGTTCCAACTTATTGATTTTCAAAAAGTAATGAAACCCTTTTCTTCAATGAGGCTTGATTCAACTCTTAATGTAATTTTTTGGAGAAGTTATACCATATTTGAAAAAAAGAGTTGATTAACTAACAGACATGAATATATTTATATTCAGGAACGAAGCTTCAAAAATAGATTACTTTTATTTAATGTTGTGTTTTTAAATCAACCAAAGATCTCATTCCAAATTGTGGTCTCTGTCAATAGTAGTTTTCAGACGTCAAATACGTTTGGTCTTGCCTAAACTTTAAAATATTCGTTTTCAGACAGAGATCAACCATAAAATGTTACAGTCCCCAAAGTGAATGTTCCAGCGAAGTCTGAGTGTGTAACAGCAAGGAAGTCAAAAGTAAATTGTTTTGCGATTTTAAATATAGCCAGTGCTATCCAAAGCCCTGCATAATAATATAAAAACATTGGTATATGGAGGAGGGAAATTATCAGAGCGTTTTTATAAAGCAGATTAATGGCAATAATATTTGTGAAGAAAATTTCAATGTTACTCAGATTTGTAGTGCTCTTGAATACTCATTCAAGTTTGCCCCAGCAGCTGCTGTCTGTTCTCTGCTTTAACAGCTCTTTCATGCCTGTGACAGGTTGTTACATGGAAGGTTTATATTCACTGTGTTTTTTTCTGTTTCTTATTTTATTGGCAGTTATGTTAGAAATAATGGAGTTATTTACTCATTTCAAAATCAGGAGAGCTCATTTTTTGTCCAACTTTTTAAAGTTTACAATAGCCAGAGCTTTGTCCATGTGGCATGAATGAAAGATGGCGGGGGGGGATTTAGGCATGGCTTTCTATAGAATTGAAAGCATGTATTCACATGAGTTGCACTAGGCTAGATGGCTTGTGCTGAGACAAAGCTCTATGATGACCCTTTCATGGACCGTGGATCATTCTCCTTGACCACTGTATTAAGGGAACTGAGTTTAGTAAACTACAGGGTTTTGGTAGATATCCTGGGGACCTCTGAGGTACATGATAAAGTAAAACTGTTTGTGTGGCTCTGGACCAGTTCTGTGTCCTGACCACCTGTTGCGCTCAAGCAACATCACTTAAATAGCTGTGGTAGCTCCAGAGTCTGCCTTAAAGGACATTCGCCTTGGAAATGGTTTTATAGGAAAAGTAAAATATAGACTGAGAATCTGTGCTCGTACGCTCTGACAGTGCTCACATGTCCCACCTCTCTCCAAGCAAGGGCTAGCTTCTCTTGGCTGTCACAACTCTTGCTCTCTCTTCCCTGGAGGTCTCAGCTCAGGGGCAGGGAGCACCTCTTAGACCAGGTTCTGACATTTTTAAACCAGTCTGTGCTGGAATTCTGTTCTATTGTGGGTATAGACCAGTTTGCAATCATTTACCCACTGTAATGTCTGTACCTGGCCTTTATGTGATTATTCACATGCAAGGATTTGTTAGACCAGGCTCTATTTTGGGGGATGGCACAGTAACTATTATTTTTAAAGCACTTTGGACCAATCACATACTTTTATTTGGTGAACTTAAATTTCAGAGTCATGTTTGATTCATATAATATGGTATCCAACTGTATTTGGGAAGTCAAGTATGATTGTTCCTTCTGCTGTTGGCATAGATCCCATAATCTTTATTTATATTTGTGCAAAAGTTACTGTACAGGAACAACCCAATATTAATTGTATAAAAATACTGTTTACGTTCTTTATTTTGCATGAGTTACACACTTTTTCTCTACATAGTGAGGATAAAGTTTTATTCCACTTCTTATTGTTACATGCCTCCTTGGCTGGAGTATGTCAGAGCAATTGCTGAAGTGTAGCTCTACAGCAGTTTTTGCCAGTTTTTACCATACTTATATGGGGGAAACAGGGGTCCTTGTGGAGTCCAATAAATTCCAGTGAGATCCTGCATGGATGGGTGGTTTGGAAGTGCCCACTGGACAGAAATCTACTGCAATATCAAGTTCTATAATTATATGCTAAGCACTTATCAAATGTTTGGAGCTGTACAAAACATGGTATTTTACAAGATACTGGTATGTTCAGCTTATATGTACTGCATAAAGGATTTTATCCTATATCTTCTAGCTGGGATACAAAAATGAGGTGTTCAATTTCAGCCACTAAAGAGATGGTACAAACTGTTTATAAATATATGAAAAAAGCTGTGAGCAACTAGATAAGAGTTTAGTTGTATTTAAAAGGAGGAGAATTTTGTACTTAAATCCCATTCTTAGTTAACAGGATTTGTCCAGTAAACCCTTGTACTTGAGAAATGCATTTTCTTCACCGTATAAATAGAGTCTGTGTGCACAGCTAACTTGTTCCATCTTCACTGTGGGGGTAGGAGGGGGTGGGAGAACCCAGCCATATTTTTAACGGTGTTATAAATTCATGCATTACATTTTTTCAATTAATAGTTGTTTTAACGGGTTGAACAATTCTATCATTAACTTGGGTTTTCATTCATTTTAGGTTTTGTTCCATCATTAAACACCCTTTAAGAGGATTTCACTTGAGCTAGAATATTTAAATTACTGTGAAATAAATCTACTCTTTTAATGAGTTTATTCCTTTTTTAAGGTATTAATTAAAATTGGTTGTGGAAGAGATAGATATAGTAAATGGATAAAGGAGTGTCCAGGCAAAAGGTTAAGGATTTGCTGTCATTATATGAAATGAAACTCATTCTGGAAGCACCTCATTAATGGAAAAATCTTCCTCTCTTACATGCACCAACAAGAAGTTCATTACTCAATGAACCTTTGCTTATCTGGGATTACAATTTCTTTCTTTCTTTTTTTTTTCTTTTCTTATTTTTTTTGTAAGAGACTTTATCCTCCAGTAACCAACGTGTCCATGCCTGTAGTGTGAGCTTGGCTTAACAGTGTAAAATAGTCATGGATTCTGATATTTTAGTTGAAAGATTTCCTCTCTGGACTGGGGCAGGATGTGAAAGTAAAGGACAATGTTGGTAGAGATAAAGATGAACTTTCAAAGTGAAAAAAAAAATCTTGCAAATTTAATTCACAGACTGGGAATGGAAATGTCATTGCCTTACTCAGAGGGTTAATCACTTTCTAATTTAAACTGGCAAATTTTATAATGACACTGTGAAATTAGCAGCATTTTATTGTGTTAATTATCTGCAGGACACTACATCATTACTCCTAATAAATGTAAATGAGATTGTCTCTCCTAGGACAATATACAGGCAAGGTGAATTTTTATTGGCTATTTACTGGATTTCAGACAAATCTTTTCTTTTTTACCCTGTAAAGTACATTAAGATGCATTTTGCTGTGATGCACTATTTTCTCTGCATTTTATTCTATGAAGTGTATAGGGTTCTTTTAAAGGTCATTACAGTTACTTGCTCGTTTGAGCTAATTTTCACTCAAGGCAATGCTGACGGTAAAAATCATATCAAGTGTATTAGAACTAAGATGTTAGGAATGTAGAGTCTAAGTGTATCAATAATTAAATATTCAGCTTTTTCGACAGACTTAAAATGCCTACTAGCATACATCTTTGTCAAAACAGACAAGATAGTGCCTTTCTGGAAGACCTGTCACTCAAAATGCTGATACTAGAAATGTTAGGCAATGCAATGAATAGTAGAAAAGATATTTACAAAACTTTATTGAGAAGCATCTAGGTAAAGCATTACTTTTCTACTTTAGTGTGGATTTTTTTAGACAGACATACTAAATTATGTAAAAATAATAAGATACTTATTTTGGTTACAGTAGGATAGATTTTTTGCATCTAAGACAGACACGTATGCATTTTTCTACTATAACTGGAGTGCATTCCAGTGTGGGAAATCACAGAAGCATAGAGAAGTAGGCCTGGAAGGCACCTCAAGAAGTCATCTAGTCCAACCTCCTGCCTGAGGCAAGATCATCCCTACCCAGCACCATCCTGGACAAATCAATTGTCTAACCTGCTAGCAAAACTACACAGTCCACCCAGACACAACACAAGACATAACACTCTAATATATCACAGGTAAAATGGTTGGGGGGGCACAACAGTCAATTCCTTGCGGCTGCAACACTTGCTCAAATATGCTAGATTCCAGAGATCAAATACACTGGGATCCTCAGGGATCTTGGGAAGAGGGCCATACTCCCTGTTACAGAGGAAGGGAAGACCCCCCACAATTCATACCAATCTGGCCATGGGGGATTAGTCCTTCCTGATCCCAAATATGGCTACTGATCTGTACTTGAGTGGAGGGACTAGACCCTCTAGCCTGGAACCTCTGGCTTTAAGTCCCAGCAGGAACATTGGCTCTTCAGCCTTGGCTGCAGCCAAAACCCAATGCTTCTTAGGAAGGTTAAAGAAAAAAACAAACTGTGATGCGTGTAGAAGTGGGAGAGGGGAGTTCCCTCCTGGCCCCATGTGGCAACCAGCAAAGTCCAGAAGCATGAAAACTACAGATGGGAGAACTAGGAGTAGGTACCCCTGGATTACTTATGATCAATGCCTGCCTAACCTGAATATGTCCAGTCTTGGAGAGTCCACAACTTGTCTAGGAAGTCTATTTCATTGCCTCACTGCTCTAACAGTAAAGAAGTTTTTCTGTCTATCAAATCTAAATTTACTTTCCTGAAACTTCAAGCCATTGGTCCATGTCCTACTCGCTGCAACAAGGAGAAAAGGTGTTTTCCGTTTTCTTTATGGCAGCCCTTCCAGTATTTAAGGATTGTTACCATGTTCCCTCTTAATTGCCTTTTCTGCAAGCTGATCATACCTAGCAACTTCAACCTCTTCTCTTATGACTTGCTTTCCAAGCTCTTTGTCACCTTCCTCTGCACCCTCTCTAACTTCTTCATGTCTTTTTTAAAATGTAAAGCCTAAAATTGCACACAGTACTCTAGATGAGGCCTAATCAGTACCCTTGCATTCATGCTTCTATTGATGTATCCCAAAAGCATTCACCTTTTGTGTAACTATATCACACTGCAGACTCGTATTGTGTCTGTGGTCTAACAAGACTCCTAGATCCTTCTCTGTGGTGCTGTCATCCAGCCAGACATTACCTATTTTGTATTTGTATTTTTTGTCAGTATTGCACTTTATCCTTTAAGCACCAGCCCAACTTTCCAAACTGTTGAGATCTTTCTGAATTGTACTTTGGTCCTCCAGTGTGTTTGCAGTGCTTCATGGTTTTGTATTGTTTGCAGACGTGCTTGAGAAGCTTTCTATGGCAGCATCCAAATCATAATAAACCCACTGAACAGAACTGGACCTAGGACAGACCCCTGTGGGACTCCATTTGAAACCTCCTCCTATTCTGACATGGATCCATTTATAATTCATGGGTTCACACAAGTTTAGGGTTGGAAGGGACATACTACTTATTGCCTGTGGCTATTGAGTCAGTAGTTCTATCTACTTTATAGCAGTTTTGTCTAGCCCACATTTTTCCAAGGTTTTGGGTTTTTCGAGGCAGTCATGTGGGAGCTTGTGAAAAGCTTTGCTGAAATCCAGATACACCATATGCACAGCATTCCCTTCTACACAAGTAGCTACTTTGTCAGAAAAGGAGATCAAGCTTATCTGACATGATTTGTTCTTAGTAAATCCATACTGAGTGCTTATAATCAGTCTTTCCTCCTCCAGAAGCTTGCAGATAGACTTCCCTAAGGCTATGCTCCAATTATTTCCTGAGTACTGAGGTGAGGCTAACTGGTGTATAGATCCTCCTTGATGTCCATTTTTAAAGAAAGGCACTACACTGACTCTGTTCTAGCCCTGTGGTATCTTACCCAACACCCACAGCTTTATGAATATTACTAGCCAATTGCCTGTCAAGAAAGGAGGGAGGGGCAGGGTTCAAGGAGTGGGTGGGGATGGAGCCCATGAAGCTCATCAGGCCCCACTGACTTGAATTCTTTCAGGGATCCCAGCAAAAGCTCTCCGACTCTCTTTTGTTATCCTATCCCTCAGCTTTTCCCTTTCCTTATCCAAATGATCTTTATTAGGTGTCTGGTTGGGCATCCTCAGGCTGCACCCTGGCACGCAATGAAACTGCCAGGAGCCACACACTGTTGTCACCAGCCAGGACTGACCAGAGTTGCCAGGCATACCAGCCTCACCCACATGGTAAGCCCTGCATGTGGGGAGGGCCTTCCCTAACCCCAGCCCTGGCCCCCCTCCCTGCCTTCCCTGGCCAGGCTGCACTCCCCTGGCCTCCAGGTTCACTTCCACAGCATGGGCCTCACATGCCGTGGAACACGTCAGTGCCAGCAGGGATGTCCTCGGCAGCAAGGGGAACATGTAGTGCAGCCACAGGTAGCCCTTCAGGGAGTGGTAGAGGTTGGAGGGCAGCCCAGGCCTGCCTGCTGAACTGTTGAAGCTTGGGGTCTGGTGCCAGGGCACTATGGCAGGTTCACCCAGGGCACTACGGCAATCATCAGTAGCAGGGAGTAGTAGGTTGGGCACCCCAAAGGGAGGCCCTGAGGGAGCAGGGTGCAGTCATGGCTATGGCAGTGCAAGCCATGGAGGAGGACCACTGGTTGCCAGATGCCATCCTGGCCCTGGTGATCACCTCTGTGCTGCTTGCTGCCTTCCCCCCAACTGTACCCCCCGCTGCCCCCTGGCAGCCACCCACTTCCCATCAGCACGCCCCCTCATGGACCTAGGCAGAGATCCAGCACTGCCTTTACCACCCAGCACCCCAGCCTGGTTCCAGTGCCACCACTCACACCAGCTTCAAATGGGAGCTGCCTGCAGTGGGTCCATGACCACACACTAGCCCTGCTGGCCTGACTACCTCCTGCCAGAGAGGAAACTGCCTGTGCTGGGGGAGCAGTGGCTCCTGTTACCCTAGGTAAGCCCCCCACCCACCAGATTCATCACAGCATGTGAACCACAGGGGCACAGCCAGAGGCCAGGGTGCTGGCTGCCTGTCCCCAGGCTCCACCCCCGGGAACCTCCACCTCCTAGCCACCCACCCCAGGACACAAACCACATTGTAATTTGTGTTTGCATGGGGAAGAGGGTGTTTTATAGTTGGTGGATAGTGGAGGGGCTGGTGTTGGGGAGGGAGCAAGAGGGTCTGTTTGATGTGAAGGCAATACAGTGTTTTTCTGTGAACTGTCTGCAGTGAGCATGATGCTGGGGGCAGGCAGTGGTGCAGACAGTCTGTGGGTGGTTGTCCAGGTGGGCTACAGTGGAAAGTGCAGGAGGAGGTAGTCAGCCAGTGTGCTTTGCACCCAGTGTTGGGTGTGTGGCTCTCCCACTGCCTTGGTGGAGGGGGGCCCACTGCTGGTGCTGCCAGGTATCCTGCAACTACTGTGCTTCCTCTGCCCAGGTTTTGTGGATAAACTCCTCCTAGGCCTTGCAGATGTTATGCAGTACATAGACTGCAACAATGATGTGGGGTATGGTTTTCTCAGTGAATCTGAGGTGGGCAGTTGCGGTACACCAGCATCCTTTGAGGTGGCCTAAGGTGCACATGGGTCTAGCCCAGGCACTGGTTGAAGCAGGTCTGATGGGAGTTTAACTCACTGGTATGGAGCTGTATAAGCCAGGGCAGGAGTGGGAAGGAGCGATCCCTGGTGAGAATCACCACAGCTCCCAGCCAGCACAAAGCACTATTTCTGCACCAGGGCTCGCTGGGTGGAGTTCCGAAATATGCAAGTGCCATGGGCAGTGCTTGACCAGCTCATACGCACATTGGTGAAGGTGCCACAGTAGTCAATGATGCCCTGGAGCACAATGCAGTGAAACCTCCTCCAGCTCAGACAGCTGTGGGCCAGCAGGGCAAGCGCAGTAGCCAGCAAGAGCCCTGGGTGTTGGATGTTGCCGCCATGAGCAGGGGTTGGTACAGTCATTATGCAGGGAGTCAGAGGCTGCAGCACAGCAACTGCCATGTGCTGCTACTGGGCTGTGCATGCTGCTCCTGGCCAGAAATATGACTGACCCAGGGAGCAAGGAGTAGGGCTGCCTTTTAAATATGACCTCCAAAAACAGGCAGATGTGGTTGGAGCTTCCAGTTCCTCCATTGCAGTGCCCCAGGAAACAGTTTACTGCTAAGCAGAGGCTTTTTACTCCCAGATCTCTGCATGCATAGATGCCTGCTCAGGAGCATTTACTCGCAAGTAGTTTACTCGTAAGTAAACGGATCCCACGTTAAATGCATATTTAGACACACCCTGTGTGTATGAACTTAGTGTTTGTGAAAGGTGCAAGATCACAGACCTTGTGACTAAATTCCTCTAATTTCCAAGACTGACTAGATAAGGCTCCCAGCATTGCTCCACCACAATATTTCAGTTTTGTTCTGCAAGGGGTGCTTCTAGGGTTGAGAACGTAGTTTGGATGAGTTCAGGACTTTAGGTTTGGAGTAATGCTTTTATGTCTGACCTTTAACTGTAACTTCCAAAGAAAATGCAACATGAAGGATGGGCTTTGCATAGAGGCAGATAAGTCCTACAACTCATTTCATAACAAAGTGAAGCTGAAATCATTAACTGGTAAAGAACGGGGAATTTACAATGACCTGGTGTATAGGGGTGTTCATCAGGTATCCAACAGATGAGTGTGATTTCTCCACATCAAGAATTTTAAATAAGAACTGTAGAGTTGTTGGTTGTAGTCATATTGGTTTAAGGACATAAGCAGACAAGGTTCTTTGGATAAACGTGTTATTTTTTATTAGACCAGCTGTCTGCCTGATCTTTATGCATTCCATCATCCTTATACCAATACTAAAGGAGACTGCAATTCAGAATACTGAAATGAAAAAATGTTGTTATAAAAATATTTTGAGAAGACCTTTGGCAGCATAATCTGAAAAAGATTTTGTGACAAAAGGACAGACCTTTTGCTATATATCTGCTATCTGAAATAGCTATACAGAACAGGTTGCTTACTCAGAAACTCTGGGTTCAACACGTGTCCCATCTTGAGCAAAAACATCTCCAAATATAGATGCTAAACAGCATGAATTCTTAAAGGGAATCTGCTGTCTCCTAATGATGCTCATGATTGCTTTATTGATTGGCCATAATAACAATGGCTTTTTATGAACCTTTTGTGATCTCTCCGCATTGTAAAGCTTCATCATACTGGGGAATAATTTCTGAAGTGTCATATTATTAGGGTAGCCTAGTTGGGTGCACTTTGGTTGCACCCAACTAGGCTGGTCATGGCTTAGTATACCCAGTTCCCCTAGAATAAGCTCCTTAAGCCTTTTCCTCTCAGAGGCATCTGTAAGCAGTTGAAGGTCATGATTGTTCACTCTGCAAGATCAATATACCATTAAATTGTGACAAAAAGCACAACCAGACTATTAAGTCTTCAGTCATACCCCCAATAATCCTGATAAAATGATGAGCTACATTAATCTCACAGTGGCTGTTAACCATTGGAAAAAAGTCCAGCGACTTGTGTAACCCTTTTGGTTACATTTTTAAGAACTTCTTTCTTGCTTGCTTTCACCTTATGTAATTAACTTTAGTAAACTTTTTTTATTTAGCATAATTAGGCTGAAGTCCTGGGCTAAGAAGCAGACCTTAACATGGAGGTCAAGATTCAAAGGTTTATTAAATCCATCTTAATACAAAGGTGGATCCACTCTGTGATCCTTTGCTAGCTTTGTGTTCATTTGGTACCCAGGTGCAATTAGGCAGTTCGTCATGGCTAGGCCATTACAAAGTCCATCCTATCCACCCAAACTCTGGATATACATGCTAAACCTGGGAATAGGCCTAAGACGATGCTCTAGGATTTTCCTTAACAACTGCTCTCTAGCATGCCAGAGACCAAGGTCTTCAGAGAGGCCTCAGATAGATGGAGATGCCCAGAGGGTCTTCATCAGTGTGTTTCCATGTTTTGATGTGTTTGTGAATGTACAAATGGATAGGCTACACTCAGAAACGGATTAATAAGGTCATGCTAGAGTGTTGATATATCTTTAGATCAGCCTGAAGGCTGCTCTAAATTATTGTGACTCTTATTGACCTCAGCTGCAGGAGCAAGGTGCACAAAGGTGCTGGAAATAGCTTGCAATTTCTTCTTTATCCCAGTCACAAATCCTATGCTGATGCAAGGAGGTAGTGGTAGAGAAGCTAATATGTTGGCTCTCTGCTCCTGGAGGATCTTCCTGTGCTGTTTTGTCCTTAGGAACACTTTGTGCTAATGGCATAACACAGATACTGCAACACAGGGGCATATCTGAACTTTTGGCTCTAATTTAGTACTTCAGAGTAGAAAAGCCACTGCTGAAGGTTCAGTCTTACTAGAGGTCAATGGAACAGCAGTTTACCTAGCCACACGTGACAACCCTTGGTACAGAAAAGTTACTTTTCCTCCTTTGCCTTATGAACAAGCAGCATTAAAACACCAAATCCTAGTTGCCTTACTCATACAAGTAATCTCGTTACAATTGACCCAACAAAAATATAAATCAGGCTGAATATTAGGTAGCTCTAGACACCACCCACTGCAAAACTATGCTAAAACCTCAAAGGCTGTGCAAGCTATTTGACAGCCTACAGACAACACTCTATTATTAAAACCTCCTCCAAATGAGAAACCAAATACCTGAAAACTGTTGGACATGCTGGTAGCTAAGGAAAAGCCCACTTAATATCTCTTCCCAGCTTGCTGTCCTTTAGTTTGTTAATACCATAAAACTTCTGAAGGGTAAGAATAGAGCTTCAGGTTAATTAAGCTTTTCAATGACCTACTAGTGTATTATACATAGAATAGCAGCCAAAAATCTCCCGTTTCCTAGGTACGTTCTTAGATATTTTAATTAGGAAAATAAGTCCTCTCTTAACACTCTTAATAAGTATAACCTAACCTAATGTATCTATTTTTAAGAGTTTAGACAGGGGCAGAATTTCAGATATTGTTTTGAAATCTTCTTTGATCTTCCCTTTACTTTCTTGTCTTTTATCTGAATTATATCTGCCTGTTTTCATGCTTAATCAAATGTTCACTGTGTTGAAACTCTGGACTAAAGTACGTAGTCCATTCCAAATATAGTTAGTAGCTCTGTTTCCTGGGTTTTTTTCTTGTTTTGACAAACAAGGTTTTAGGCCTCTTGTTTTTGCTTTGAGATTGAATCACCTGAGTTCCACTCAGCACCTGGCCTGGAGTGTTAGCCCCAATATACCAACCATAACTGATCAGCAGTCCTGGTTGGATTTGGGACCTGCAAATGTTCTCTGCAAGAGGTGTGACCCCAACTTGGTAAAGTCACTGCAAACCGTTGTTTCAAAAAGTACTGTTATCCTCAAGGATAGGATCAAACATAAGAAGAGCAAAGTCCTAGAATTATAGAAAATTAGGGCTGGGAGAGACCTCAGGAGGTCATCTAGTCCAGCCGTCTGCTCAAATCAGGATCAGCCCCAACTAGATGATCCCAGCCAAAGCTTTGTCTAGCCAGGTCTTGAAAACCACCAAGGATAGAGATGCTACCATCTCTCTAGGTAGTTTGTTCCAGTATTTTATTATCCTCCTAGTGATAAAATTCTTCATAATATCTAACCTAAACTTCCCTTGCTGCAACTTGAGATCATTTCTCCTTGTTCTGTTATATGCCACCACTGAGAACAGTCTAGTTTCATCTCTTTCAAACTTCCCTTCAAATAATTGAAGGCTGCTATTAAATCTCCTGTCAGTCTTCTCTTCTCTAAACTAAATAAGCCCAATTCCTTCAGCCTCTCCTCAGAAGTCATGTGCCCCAGCCCCCTCACTATTTTTGTTGCCCTCCTCTGGACTCTCTCCAATTTGTCCACATCCTTTCTGTAGTGGGGGGCCTGAAACTGAACACAGTACTCCATATGTGGCCTCACAAGTGATGAATAGAGGAGAATAATCATTTCCCTTGACCTGCTGGCAACACCCCTACCAATGCAGCCCAGTATGCTGTTTGCCTTGGCAACAATGATGCACTGTTGGCTCATATTCAGTTTATTGTCTATGGTAACCCCCAGTCCTTTTCTGGTGAGCTGCTGCCCAGCCAGTCAGACCCCAGCCTGTACTTGTGCGTGGGACTGTTCTGTCCTAACTGCAGGACTTTGTACTTTTCCTTGTTGAACTTCATGAGATTTCTTTTGGCCCAATCCTCCAATTTGTCTAGGTCACTCTGAATCCTAACCCTACCCTCCAGCATATCTACTGCTCCACGCAGCTTGGTGTCATTTGCAGACTTGCTGAGGGTGCACTCTATGCCATCTTCCAAGTCACTGATGAAGACATTTAACAAAACCGGCTCCCAGACCAACCCCTGGATCGCTCCACTTGACACAAGCTGCCAACTATATATCAAGCCATTGATTACTACCTCTGAGCCTGATGCTCCAGCCAGTTTTCTTATGCACCTTACCGTCCATTTATCCAGCCCATACTCCCTAAGCTTGCATGTGAGAATGTCATGGGAGACTGTATCAAAAGCCTTGCTTAAATCAAGGTACATCATATCCACTGGTCTCCCCACATCCACAGAGCCAGTCAGTTTCATAGTAACTAGGGTCAGAAGGGGCCTAGAGCAGGCCATCTAGTCTGACCCCCTGCCAATGGCAGGAACGAGTGCCAGGGTCACAGGACCCC
>JAGPOW010003395.1:5780042-5808627 GCA_030014935.1 Caiman crocodilus | reverse complement strand
GAGCATCCTCTCCTCTTCTGGCAGGCCCATCCCCCGGCGAAGCTAGTTTAAAGCCCGCCTCACGAGATCAGCCAACCTGGAAGAAAAGAAACGCTTACCACAAGGCGATAGGTGAAGTCCATCCTCTGCCAGCATGCTCTGCATAGAGAAATGTGGGCTGTGATCAAGAAATCCAAAGCCCACGTCATCTCATTATAGAAGGCAATCAGGTTGGTCAGGCATGACTTGCTCCTGGTGAATCCATGCTGTCTGTTCCTAATCTCTTTTTCCTCCAAGCATTTAGAAATGGATTCCTTGCAGATCTGCTGCATGATTTTTCCAGGAACTAATGCGAGGCTGACTGGTCTATAGTTCCCTGGATCCTCCTTCTTCCCTTTCTTAAAAATGGGCACTATGTTTGCCCTTTTCCAATAATCCGGGATCTCTCCTGGTAGCCATGAGTTTGCTAAGATTATGGCCGGTGGCTCAGCAATCTCATCAGCCAACTCCCTCAGCACCCTCAGGTGCATCCTATCCAGCCCTATGGACTTGTATGTGTCCAGTTTTTCTAAATAGCACCTAAACTGCATTGGCAACACATAAGGTGTGCACATGGGTGTAAATGCACTCCCTGAGATTGGCTGTGCACCCCCTGGAAGCACAAGCCGCGAAACTGGAAGTGCTGGTGGACGTGCACTTCTGGTTTCGCCGCTGGCTTGGCTATCGGCCACTGGGGGACCCTGCCCCTCCCTCTGGATTGGTGATTGGCTGTGGGGGTCCCCCCCCATCAGATCTGGTGCTCCTCCTCAGACTCAGGAGGCACCAGTCGCCCCTGCTGATGTGTTCTTCAACCAGTGTTGGATGCCCATCTCCTCCCCAAACTGTGCTGCCAGGTGCAGCAGTCTGGGAGCTGACTTTGCCTGTGAAGACTGAGGCAAAAGAGGCATTGAGTACTTCAGCCTTTTCTGCATCTTCTGTCACTAGGTTTACTTCCCCATTCAGTAAGGTACTCCACTTTCCGTGATCCTTCTCTTGCTACCAACATACTTGTAGAAACCCTTCTTGTTTCTCTTCACATGCTTTGCTAGCTGCAACTCCAATTGCGCTCTGGCCTTCATGATTTCATCCCTGCATGCCTGAGCAAGTCTCTTATACTCCTTCCTAGTTATTTATCCATGGTTCCACTTCTTATACGCTTCTTTTTTGTGATTTAGCTTACTGAAGAGTTCCCTGCTAAGCCAAGCTGGTCTGCCATACTTGCTCATCTTCCTGAATATCGGGATGGTTTGTTCGTGCACTCTCAGTAAGGTTTCTTTAAAGTACAGCTAGCTCTCCTGGACGCCTCTCCCCCTCAGACTGGCTGTGTACTGCTGTATTGCACGCCCCTCTCCATCCCCAAAAGATGTCATGGTGATTGAAGTCCCCCATGAGAAACTAGGGTTTATGATTGGAAAACTTCCACTAGCTGTTTGAAAAAAGCCTCATCTACCACTTTCTTCTGGTCTGCTGGTCTATAGCAGACACTCTCTACATCATCACTCTTGTTGCTGTCCCCTCTAACTTTAATCCAGATGCTTTCAACAGGCCTATCTCCAGTTTCATACTGAAGCTCTGAGCAATCATACGGCTCTTTTGCATGAAGTGCAACTCCTCCTCCTCTTCTCCCTTGTCTGTCCTTCCTGAATAGTTTGTACCCATCCATGACAGTACTCCAGTCATGCAACTATCCCATCAAGTCTCTGTTACTCCAATCACATGAGAATTCCATGACTGTGCAAGGACTTCCAGTTCTTTCTGTTCATTTCCCAGGCCCTGTGCATTCATGTACAGGCACATGAGGTAACTAGTTGATTGCCCTGATTTCTCAGGAATTATGATAACACTTCCCCTGTTGCCCCCTCCTGCTTGCTCTTCTTCCAGGTCTCCCAATTCTCTGCTTACCTCAGGGCTTTGGTCTCTGTTCCCAGCCAACTGAGATTAAAGCCCTCCTTACTAAGTTAGTGAGCTTGTCTGCAAAGATTCTCTTCCCTCTCTTCATCAGATGGATCCCATCTCTTCCTAACAATCCTTCTTCTTCAACATCTCATGGTCAAAGAAACCAAAGCCCCACTGGCAACACCACCTCCTCAGACAGGTATTGATCTGCAGCATGCACATGTCCCTGCCCAGAGCCTTTCCCTTGACCGGAAGGATCAAAGAGAACATGACCTGATCCCCATTCCTGCTCATTGTTGCATCCAGAGCCTTTTAGTCACTTTTGATCCACTCAGGGTTCCCCTGGCAGTATCATTGGTGCCCACATGGATGAGCAGCAAGGGGTAGTAGTCAGAGGGATGGATGAGTCTCAGTAATCCCTCCATGACATCTTGGATCCAGGCTCTGGGCAAGCAGCAGACTTCCAGAGACAACAGGTAAAGTAGGCATGCTTGCTGCCAGAGGTCACAAGCTTCCAGTTTCCACCATCCTGTGAGTCCACATCCTCTCTCTTCTCTAGAGAACTACCTCTGGCAGTTCTTCCGCCACAGTCCCAGAGGTCTCCTCCAGTATCAAATCGATGAACACCTCATGGCGGAGGATGCTTCAGAGCCTCACCACCTCCTCCTGTAGCTCTCTTGTCTGTTCCCTGAGAAACATGACCAAGAAATCCTGTTAACATGACAAAGAGTCTACATGCATATGTGCCTTTCCTAAAGTTTAGGCAAAAAAGTCTTGACCAGATCTTTGACAAGATACCCATCATGCGTCATGCATGTTTATTGCACTCCAGTTTCTGTAAACAACAGTACATGACAGTGATGTGCAAACGTCATGTGTGACTGTCTGACTCCCAGCCAAAATTATCAGTATCCATTTACAGCTCTATCAACTGGGAGCAGCCTTCAGCATGAGATAAGAAATAAGCCCTGCACCTGTGCCTCTGGAGATGTACAGAGACACCTTAACCTCTCTGCCACGGTATCCCAGTGAAGTTTAGTTAGGTTTACTTTATCCCAGATACCTCTCAAAGATGGGGTTGAGGTAGACTCTACTTTCCAGCTATCTGTCTCTCCTGTACCAGGATGGGATGTTGAACTTAGTGTGGTCAAAGAGAAAATTTTAAAGGAAATGACACCTGCATTATCTATTAAGCAGAAGGGAATAGAGATATAAGAAGTGTTTGTTTGTTTTTATATATCTATGCAATTTAGTACACTGCAATTCAGAAATCAAGGCACAACAATATTCTACCATCACTGCCTGTCATACCCTTTGCTGTAATGACTATTTTGTCATGTTTCTTAGCTTAACTTTTTTTTTATGGGGATATATTGTTGACATATCACTTAACCCCAAACCTGGAGGACCAGTGGAATACTTTTCTTCTTACACTTTGATCTGGCTGACTAGGTTGCCCTTACCAGGAGTTAGAACCCCTGCTGGCATAACCCTCAGGATAATTGGCCATACACAGCTTCTCACTGTGTATATGTCCAGTCTTGGGGAAGGATTCCTGAATTAACATCTTGTAATCGTGTAGCAAACAACACAAGAAATATCAAGCAAATGGATAGATATCCATGAAATAGTACTGGCAGCTCCCACATCATTTGCAGAAATCAATGTGGAAGAATCATTAGGCAGCCACATATAAAGGTCTCATGGTCTTTGCATGGTGAGAAGGGATTACAGTTTGATAGAGAATGTGACCCACAGAACCTTTACTAAACACAGCAGTGCATATTTCTTTTCCAAATTCAAAAGTGCTCATCTGACTCTCAAATGACTAATTTTTGTCAGAATCCAAAATAATAATAAAAAAATTTGACTCATTTAGGATATTTATCATGTACTACTACTGAAAGTAATCTTACTAATTTAAATATTGAGCCCTGAATTCACCCCACAAATCTTGTTCTCAGGATTATTCAAATAAGAAAACACCTAATCCAACAGATGCCTTATTTCGACCTATATCTTAAGCCATGACATTTTTGATATTGTGATTTATGTGACTTTTTAAAACTCTTTTTAAAATCTTTCAACTGGATGTCAAGGCAAGTATTTAGAATTGAATTCTTTCCACAGAGGAAGCTTTCTCTATAGACATTAGCTACCAAATAGAATAATAGCTTCTAGCATTAGCATGTCATGAATGCACGAAACAGGTTTTTTAAAGGCTTATGACTTGTGTACTTGTTCTTTTTTCCCAGACAATGAAAGCAGCTAGTTTTTGCTGAGGATGAGTCTTTCTGAATTTTAGCCACTCTTGACTTGTTTGAGCAAAAGAATATAGGTTAAAGAAGCTAAACAGATTTTACTCATTTTTCAAGCAAAAAAAATCTCTTCTAGTTATGGGGAAACTTTCAGCAAGTCAGGAAGCACTGAAAACTGTATTAAAAGTTCTAATGCAAATTTAAATATAGTGGCCACTATTAAAAACTGTGCCATTGTGTAGGCAAAGACATTGCACACTCCTGAAATACTTACAGCACATTTTGCAGGAAGATTAGTTGTTCTATTATTGGTAGTTAGTGAAAAAGCATGACTTTCTGTATTAGTACATTGTATAAGAAGAAGCTCATAATATGGCTGGTGTCATCCATCCAAACCATAGCACAATGTAATCAGTAGTTTTAGTGCTGTAAAGCTGGCATCATTTTGAATAGTTTGTCATGTAGATGCTCAAGTAGTTTGTCATGCTAAATGTGCCAACCCTCTGTAGCTGCTCTGTGCATCTCTCGATTATACAGGCTTCTGAGCCTTAGGTATGAAAGACAGCCCTTTGCTTTAGATTAACTTTAAAAAAGAACTGAATTGAAAATAGTTAAATGAATTTATACTATACAGTACTACTTTTTCTTATCGTCTTGTACAACAGTGTTTAATCTTTTGGCTCTATAGGCTAAATAAGTGGCACAAGGTGAGTTTGTGGGCCAGACCAGGCCTCATGTGACAAGATTGGGCCCCACATTGCCTCTGCACTGCCCTCTTGGCTCCACAGCACTCTGTACTGTGCTGCTTAGCCCTGATGGGCCCCATGCTGCCCCATGCTGTTTGCACCACACTGTTCAACCTTGCATTGCCTTGTTCAGTCCCTTTCAGCTTCATGCTGCACTGAGTGGCCCCATATGCTCAGTCTAGTGTGCAAGGTCAGGCTGTCCAACCCACAGGGCTCTCCATAGTCTGAAAATTCAGCAGTAAATTCAGTTAGCTGCCACCACTCTCTCACCACCAGATAACATGATTCTGTATGGCCAGGTCTGGCTTTTGGGCCAGGGTTTGAGTACCCTTGTTCTTGGACACTTCTGTTCTTGATACAACAAAAGCTGAATCAAAATGGTTTCTTTGGTTAGCTTTTATGTATAATTGATCTATCTATCTGCAACCCTTGATTTCCCTAAATAAGCCTTTAGACCAGGGGTGGGCAAAATACAGCCTGTGGGCCAAATCTGGCATATCGGGGACTTTTATTTGTACCGTGGTGCCCACCAGTGAATATCGCCCCATCCAGTCCTTCCACCCATGAGGGTGGGAGCAAGCTGCCTGTGTATATAGCTCCCCTCCCCCCAAGTACCCTACTGTGCCTTACTCCGACCCTCATGGGTGGAAGAGCCCTGCCCCACCAAGACTAGCTTCCATGCAGGGCTGCTGCTGCAGGTTTCCCAGTGCCCTGCTTGCTCTGGGCAGCAGGAAGGTAAGCAGCAGGGATGGGGATGGGACTGCAACTGGGCGGGAGCACAGAGTGTGAGGCTGGGGCTGGTGGCAGCACAGAGCCCAGGTGCGCAGGGTATGGGAGTGAGGGAGGGTGGGGGTGGGAACCACCTCCACATGCTCCCCATGGTGCGCAGCCCTGCAGAGCTGCACATCACGTTAAGAAGCACAGCCCCTGGCAGGTTGTCTGTATTGCCAGCGCTGCCCATGCTTGTTGGGCATGGGAGGGAAGACACATGCGCTGGAGCAGGTTGTCTTTCCTGCCCCCGCTTGCTCCAGTGTCTGAGGCTTCCCTACTTGCCCAGCAAGTGCAGGAAGCACTGGTGTTACAGATGGCTAGGCAGGGGCTGCACTCCTCAGTGCGATGTGCGGCACTGGCTAGAGCCAAGTACCAGCACCCTGAGCCCCTCCTGCTGCCATGCAATGGGGTGAGTGTGCAGGGGTCCCCATATCCCCCCACCCTCCCTCTTACACCACAAATGCCACAAACCAACACCCTGCCCCCACAACCCCCCAACGTACCCTATGCCCCCCCACACAGCCACTCCCCCACCCCCACCATACACACATGCATACCCTGAACCACATCCCCCACACAATATACAAGACTAAAAATTTATTTTGAGTTATGCCATTACCTCTTTATACACTATGCAAACACAAATCATGACAAAAATATTTTGTTAATAAAATTAGAACATGTATAGTAGGTGTTTGACATCTAGTATATGATTTGGTTTTTTTCTGATTCTAAGATGGCAACCCCCACTCCCAAAATGAGTATTTCCATGGGAGAGGTTAAGGGGAGGGACTTCCAGTGGCAAAGGTCAGGGGTTAGGGGTGGAACTTACAGCCCCAAGATGGTGACCAGGGGGCAGGACAACTGCCAAGAGGCAGAGCTACCCACATGGCCCTCAAAAGCTCACCAAATTTCATTAAGCGGCCCTCCACCTGAAATAATTGCCCGCCCCTGCCTTTGATTTTGGCATTGCTTTTGCCTTTACTGGTTTTGAATAAGAGTTTCCAGCTACCCGGGATAAGCTATTACCTGAGGCTTTTTACCAGACTGAGCCACAAGGTCTCATGTACTATTTCCTGAGCTCTGTCCACTGAACCTGAATTCCTTCAGTCAAGACAGTTCTACTGACTGTACTAAACATTCTTCCTTATAAAGCCTCAAGGTCACTGGCCAAATTATTCTCAGTTGCCTATAGCCTGTTGCTTAAAATCTTCTTCTTAACTATTAATTGAGAAGCAATTGAAGCACTCATTATAATCCGTTTCTCTACAAATATTAAGCTGAACTGCTTTTTTTTGCGGATTACATATGTCTACATGAATTCCAATTCTAGTCCAGTATCATGCAGACAGAGTAACTGAACCAGATATTAGCTACGGTAGTCTTTAAAACCTTAGTTCTGAAAGGCATACATTTTAATGGGAATAGTTATTTGCTGAAAGCTATACCCACAAATATTTTGCTGGATCATGGCCTAATTTTGCTTATTAAGATTTGGTACCTCTTAAAGTATTAAATTCTATTGCTGACATATATAGCAATATTAGCCTTTCCATTCACTTTGTGGAGCCACATAAATGTGCTAAACCTTGCAAAAATGAATCATCTTTCAATCTTCTTCTCATATTTTATCTTACTATTATTCAAATATCTGATTTTTTGTGTCTCTATAGGCTTGAAGACTGAAATAGTTGTAACCTTCTTGTGCCATTTTTTTTTTATTACCAAATACTTGGTCTCTGATATGTCACCTTCAGGCTAAGAAATATTATCTCTGTTACCAGTATTGTGTAAAGAAGTCTAAGTTCCTTCCGTACACATCCTGGATAATGGACACACGTATAGCAACATCTATAGCAAGACATTCAGACACCTACGGTCCATTCTGGTAGAAAAAGATAGTAAACCATAGAATCATAGAAAGAAGGACCAGAAGGGACTTTTAAGATCATTGAGTCCAGTCCCCTGCCATGGGCAGGAGGTAATTGGGCTCAGACGAACTCAATGAGGTATCTTTCCAGCCTCCTCGTAAAGACCTCCAGAGATATAGTGACTGTCCCAGCTATGCCAGAAGTGTGTTCCAGATTCTAGATACCTGTATGGAAAAAATGTTTTTTTCTCATGTCTAGCCAAAACTTTTCCTTGACTAGCTTGTGTCCATTGGTCCATATCTTCCCCAGAGGAGAAGGGGGGGTTCTGAAAAGTTGTTCTTCTAGATCCTGGTGTTCTCCCTTGATATATTTGTAGGCAGCTATCAAGTTACCTCTCAGGCACCTTTTTGCTCAGGATGAACAAACCTATATCCTGAAGTCTCTCCTCATAAAGCCTGCCTTCCAGGCCCTTGATCATGTGGGTGACCCTTCTCTGCACCCATGTTAACCTGATGTCAGGCAGAAGGCAGGGTAGTGATGTACTTTGCTAAATCAGAGATGCATATGTTTTCATGAACAACAGCTGACTTCAGCTATTCAACTTTAACCAACAGAAACCAAAATTGTACAAAGGTTCATGCTGTTTCTCCCAGACTAAAAATGGCAGTTCTAGGAGAAAAATAAGCTGCGTCTAATCATGGAAAAATTGGTCCAGGGGAATTACTTGCAGGAAGAATTGAATATTTGTACACTTTCTCCAGCATCTTTCTAGGGACCAGGAAGAGTGGAAATCTGAGACAAGGGTTATGCCACTATGAAGGCACAGGGGACAGCTGCTGCTGCTTGTCTCCTATGCAAAGGATGTGTCTACATATACATTTGATATGGGACTAGTTTAAATGTGAATAAACTACTTGTAAGAAAATGCTTCTGGGTAGACATCCAGATGTTCAGAGATGTGGAAGCAGATTTCCTGCTCCTAGCAGCACTCTGCTCCCTCTTCCTGGGGCCTTGTCACAGCTCCCTGCCACCACCAGGAGGAGCTGGAGGCTCCAGCCACAGGCCATCTTTAAAAGGCAACCCTGCTCTCTGGCCAGTTGTATTTCTGGCCAGGAGCTGTGTGCACAGTGTGGGGGCATCATATGGCAGCTCTTGAGCTTCAGCCTCTGCCTCCCTGACTCATTGCTGCTCCAGCCCTGCCCCTGGCAGTGACACCCAGAGTTCCAGGCTCCTGCTGGCAACTGTGCTGGACCTGCTGGCTCACTGTGCCAGCTGCCGGCTGGATTATGGCTATCTGGGCACCAGTGACTCCCCTACATACAGCAACCAACTGCCTGGCCTCACCATGCTGTCCAAGGGCTGTCGCCACCATCCAGCTGCTAGACCCTGTCTTTCTGGCTGGACTTCAGCAGGGATGCCACTGACTCACTCCAGAATGCCACTGCTAAGGCTGCCCTCACCCTTCTGGGCCTCCAGCCCCACCACCTCTAGAGTCACCAGGCCAGCCAGGACTCATGGCTGCATGTCATCCAGCACACCTGAGATGATGGCTGGAGGCATTCAGGATGACCCAGTCCACCTTCCAGGACCTCCTGAAGCACCTCTGCCCATACCTGAGTTGGTGGGACACCAACATGCAGCTTCCTCTCCCCATGTCTGGCCATACCCACCAGCCTTTACTGTGTTAGTCACCTGTTTGGCATGGGCAAGGTGACCACTGGGGAGGCCATCCTGAAGATGTGCAGCACACTGCAAGACTTGCTGGGGCACATCATGCTTCATGTGCATGATTACCTGGTGGTGGTGGTAGGGTTCCATGCCCTGGGATTCCCCCATGTGTCAGACGTTTGGATGGGACCCAAATCCCCACTCCACAATGACCCACCCACTCCACGATGACCACTCCTACTATAGCTGGCAGGGCTTCCTCTCCATTGTGTTTCAGGCTGTTGTTGACTACTGCAGTGCCTTTGCCAATGTGAGTGCCAGCCGGGCAGGCAATACCCACAATGTCCATGTGTTTTAGAAGTCTCCCCTGACAGCCCTGGTGCATCCCTACACCAGCCATCTGGACCCTGCCAGGCCCACTTCAACTTACCACCCATGTGCTGGTGGAGTGCACCTATGGCCCCATTCAAGGGCACCTGGTGCACCCTAAATTCCTACTTTGAGTTCACCAAGAACAACATCCTATGGGTCATCATTGTAGCCTGACTGCTGCATAATATCTGCAAGGCCCAGGGCAAACTGTTTTACAAGGCCTGGGTGGAGGAGGCTTGGCAAGAAGAGAATACCTGAAAGTGGGAGCACTAGCTGTTGTGGCAGCTGCACACCCATGACCAGGGGCCAGAGTGCCAGATGCAAGAGGTGTTGGCTGACCACCCACTCCTGCACTCTTCTATGTAGCCCACCTGGACAGCAGCCTATGCATACCCACCCCACTGCCCACCTCCAGCACCATACTCACTGTGGACAGTACCGAGAAAAATGTTATTGGCCTCACAACAGAACCTTACCAGCACCAGAGCCCCTCTACCACCCATCCCACCCCAGGGCCTAGGGTCAAGTTGGTCCAGGGTCAAGGACAGGGCAGCAGACAGCACAAAGGCTACCACCAGGGCCAGAATGGTGTCTAACACCCAGCAGTTCTCTTCTGTGGCCTTTAGTACTCTGGTCATAGCCACACCCTGCACCTGCAAGGCCTCCACATGCTCCAGGACCAGGAACTGTGCCCTGATCTTCCCAGTCCTACATTTCCTTGCATTGGTCCCACATAACCTCGACAATGATATCCTCCACCTGCCCTGTGTCCTTCTGGGTAACGTCCTCCTCCCTCCATGTCAGAGTGTCTGCCTGTCAGTCCTACACAGCCATCACCAGCCAGTCCAGGAGGAGGATCTAATTCTGGGTCTTTCTCCTGGTGCATCCCCAGAGCCCTGGTTATGGGCAGTAGTGACCCTGAAGCCATATTCCAGCTGCCAATAGTGGCTTCTTCCTCATGTGCAGCTACAGCGCCTGCAGAACCATGAGAAGGAAGCTGTTTCTAAGAGTTTGCAACATTTCTGAGATAAGATGCTCTGTGCCAGGATCTGTGTGGTTCCTGGCATCAGATGGGTGTTGGGTGTGCCAGGGACCATGGTAAGTCAGCCAAGCAAGCCTAGGCCCATGCAGCTGCTAACTGAGCCCTGCATTCCTGCTCACTCTCAAGGAGCTGCTGGGTTGCTGGGTGCTGGCCACTGGCAGCATATCTCTACCCCCATTCCCAGGCTGGCACAGGCCAGGGTTCTACTAACATCTGCTGCCATGGCTCCAGACCCAGCTGCCCTCTCTTCTCCTCCTACGGACCAGCCTTTTTCCTGGGCTGCTGCCTGCCCATGGTACTCAGGCTTGGAGGATGTGGAGCTCCTGGGTGACTGGGATGAGAAACTGCCCATACCTCTGCCATCCCTACAGGGGCCCTTTCTGTGGAGGCACCCTAGGGCCAGGTCCTACCCTGTGCTGGTGCTGCGCCCCAAGTGCTGTGCATTTCCAAGTGCCGCATGAGGAGTTGTCTTCATGGACTGAGGGGTGCATGACCCATTATGTCCTGCTGCTGATCACCATGGTACCCTGGACACACCTGGACACCTGGATTGGGACCCTGAGCCTAGTGCATGGAGCAAGCCTGGGCTTCCCCACAACCTCTGCCATGGCCTGGAGGTTTACCTATGGCTGTGCTTACATGTCCCTGACCCCTGCAGCCAAGGAGAACATAATTGCCAGCATTGACACATTCCTTGACATGTGAGAGGCCCATGCCCATCTAACTGCAGGGGCATGGACTGCTCAATAAAGTTTTGCACTGCCTTGTGCCTCCCTGCATGCTGTTGGGGGTGGGTGGGGTGGAATCTCAGGGGGTCAGGATAGCATGGCTGGCCCAGCTGGGGAGGGAGGGGCACTAAGATGGAGAGGGCAGGGGTGGGAGTAGGGAAGGCCCTGCCCCCAGTGTGGAGCTTACCATGTGGGCATGGCTGGCTTACCCAGTGGCTCCAATTGGTCCCAGCTGATGGCAAAAGACTGCACCTCCTGGCATTGTGTTTGGGTGCTGAGTGGCAGTATGCTGGTGTCCAGGCAGGAGCTGATGGCAGCTGGCAGTGACATGGTTGGCTGCGCCTCATGGTTGGGGCTGACGAGCTATTAAGGCAGGTGCTGGCCTGGGCTCCCTGAGCTGTTGATGTAGGCTGGGGGTGGGGAGCTTGGCAGGACAGACTACTGGTAGCCTGAGGAGCTCTTCCCTGGTGATATACCACTGCAGTGCCAGGCCAGAGAGGGGACTTGGGCAGACTGGCTGTGCTACTGTACACAGCACAGCTGCTGCCTGGGTCCTGGGCACAAAGACCTCAGTCAGCTGCTGCATGAAAGGCATGGACTTGTGGGCACACCCTGTCTGACAATTGTGGTTGGTGATGGTGACCCACTGTACTTGCAGTGTTTTAATTAGAATGCCTCCCTGGGATCCACTCTAATTAAAACATTTCACCCCCACCCCTGAGCAGGTGTGTAGGCAACCTAGGAGAGGAGGAGAGGAACTACCATCAGCTCTGGGGACTCCAGTGTGAGACGCAGGCAAAGGGCTGTTCTGCATTGCTCTGTCTGCTTTGCTTCTGGGCACTACTGCAGAGCATCATTGCCCCCTGACTGCTTCTCACACCAGAGTCTCAGAGTGAAAAGCAGGGTTATCGACTCTGACTGAAGCTATTCCAGGAGATTTTTGTCCCCCAATAAGATGTCATACAATTAATTGTACTGTTCAATCTGTTCACATTATCAATTTTCCAGATTGATTTCAGTAGTCACTGGGAGACCAGTGCTGATTCTGGTAGACTTACAGCCAATCCAGGAGGGTTGGCAACCCAAGTGAGAAATGGGGGGTGGGACTTGTCCTAGTGCTGTCTCCACTCCACTCCCTGACACTGGGAGCAGAGGAGAGGAGAAGCTCTTTCTCATCCTCTCCCCAGACCAGCGTGTTTGGTCTGGGAAATTGGTGGAGGGCTTTGCCATGCTGCTCCACTCCTGGATGCGAACAGCTTCCCCTGCTCTCTGCATCTTTCCCAAATTGGGCACTGCCTTAGTGCTCCCTCTGCTCCACTCTCAGAGTAATCATACCAAGTAAATAACTTTACTCCATTGTATTTTTACCCAATATTCCAACTGGAAATAGGGAAGTATAAATTTAATTTTCTTGCAACCAATTGTTGACAATAGTATTTTTACCACATTTCCATTTTTTGAGCAAGACTTTTTTGTCTCATTGGATATAACCTAAAAAATTAACTGTCTGTACCTGATCTGTGCAACGTGAAAAGACTTAGCAGTTTATCTAACATCACATGGAAGCCATAAACACAACCCACTCAAAAGCTATCGTTTTGCAGCATAATCTCCATTGTTAAATGATATTTGAAACATAGACGCCTAATTCTTTTCATATCTAATAGCATTATTAGGTGGAGCAAAACCATGAACTGTCTTCTTTCTGAAAGATTAAAAAATAATTATCAGGATAACTGCAAAATCTGCTGAATCAACATGTGATCTGAATTCATGCCAATGCCACTTGAATTTCTAATGAGGTAAAAATGTATTTCTTAACATTACTTGTCCCTGAGGAATGTAAGTAAAAAAAAGACATAACCATACATAAATAAGATGACTGAATGGATATCATACCAGGGGAATTTTGCTATGCAATGTTGCTATTGTACTGCAGCGAGATAATACACTTGCTTTTCACTTCTAGGATCTAATCAAAATTATGTCACAAGAGTTGTAGTGTTGATCTAGTTCCCAGTAGAATTTCCAGTCTATCAGAAAATAACCGAATCACCTGACAAAATGGGCATGATTATACCTCTCCACTCAGTAGATAGAGCTACACTGGAGGTCAAGACAGATTCATTTAATGAACTGTGGAAGGATGTTAGCATTACTATATAATAAAGTATTGTATAAATACATATTGCTAACATTGACTTAGGTAAATTAAAAAATGCCCCCCAAAACACCCATTCCTTGAAACCATATAGCTCCTGCAGAAACAATTCTGACACAAGAAATGAATAGATGGATATGGCAGGCCCACACTCCCAGCATTGCTGCTGGTATGCCCTGCCTACCTGGGTGCCAACCTGAGGCCTATTTATCTGCCACAACTTGATATTATTTGAGATTAGTTGGAGGTACTGCTCAGTGCTTTCCTCTGGGCCTGGGTAGCTCAGCTGATAGGTCTTCTGTGAGTATATGCCACCTCTACACCTCACCCCTTTCTGCTTAGGTAGCCTACTCTGGTCTCAATGATGTCTGCGACGGGCAGCTAGTGCCACCCATTCTTCTGGCACACCTGCCTACATGGTCCCCTATGGGGGCATAGTGAAGTCTTTTTGGCTAATGAATGCAAGACATAATGATAATGATAATGAAACTAAACATACGCACGTGATGCGGGCAAACAAGTCATTGATACTACCTGCATGCAAATTTCTGCTTCGGTGCTCTGTGTTTTGTGAAGAGGGCTTTGCCTGGCCCCCACTGGCTTTCCCTTTGTGGGTAATCTGAAGGTGAGCTGGGGTTCTAGGCCTCCTGGCACCTGGCCATATACCCCAGTACTTCAGGTAATGTCCCCTCATGCTCCCTAGGGTGCTCCATGACTGCTGCTGACCTAGCAGTGGATTTGGGGTCTGTACCCACTCAAATGTAGCAGCTCTGGCTACAGGGGTGCTAGACAGGTTTTCTTCCTTGGCAAGCTCTCCCAGTCCCTCTTGGGATGGCCTCTTCCTATCCAGCTGCCCTTGTGATACCTTTCAGCATCATGGTATTTAAGCAGAGGTTTGCTCGGGTCTACACCATTGGGTTAACCCATCACAGCTTCCACACCAATACCTGCTCTTTCTCCTATTGATGCTTGGCATCTCCTCTTCTGGTGGGGCTTCTTGCCACTGGATTCCCTGCTGTAGTACTGCAGCTAAGTAAGTGTGCTGCCCATTTCTGTGGGAAGGTTTCCATGACAAACAAGACTCCAGCAGTTTGGCCTGGCAACCCGCCCCTTTGGGGATGTGCTGGTCCCACTCCAGCCGTGGGGAGGGTTTCAGGTGGTACTCACAATGTGCCCTCTTTCTCCCTCCCGCCATGCTGCCACCAAGGAGTTCCTTTTATTCCAGTAGTCCTCTAGGGCCCATTCCACAGGCCTTCTTCTGGTTGCAGTTCCCCAGCAGACCGGCCACCTGGACACTGTGCTGTGGTAAGTGTGCCATGGGCCTGTCACAACGGACAACTTGTTCCCCCTGTAAAGACAGTATAACCTTTAAATAGAAGAATTAACTATTTCAGGAAAGACATGTATTTATCCTAAGAGCTCTCACTTCAGCTCAAAAATCTGACTTGACAAAAATCTGAGTTTACACAAAAATCATGGGCTCCAGCTCTACAAGCTACCTTTAGGTCAGAGTGTGATAAGTCAAATGACTGACAGCCACATGAAGTGTATTTATCTCTTTAACCTGTACTTCTTTTGTAATTCCATCATTTTTGTTGTATTTAAATGCATCTTTTTCCATTTCTGCTATTTCAGCTGTGAGGTGAGAGAACCAGATAGAACATAGTATTCAAAGCAAGAACATAACATCAATGTATATAACGGCATAATATTTTTTTAATTTTACTCTGTTGTTTGTTTCTAAATATAATCTAACACTTTGTTAGATTTCTTCCCCCCACAGTTCATTGAAAAGTTTTCACTGAGCTGTCCACAGTTATGACTACGTCTTTCTCTGAATGGTAACATAGAGCTCATCAACTTTTATGAGTATTGCAGTTCCTTCCAGTGTGTCTTATCTTGCAAATGTATACCTCTGTAATTGTATGGATCAATTACATAAAACCTAATTTGGGGGCGGGGAGTGGAGCAGCTTTGGTTAAAAACCCTTTCCTCATCTGGGGCATTATTTTTGTTAGTTTTCCTAATTTACTGCTAGTCAAAACCTCTGCTTACACGCTATTCATAAACATGTTTGCAAATAGATGTAAGTTCACACATATTTTTGGAATAGTTATTCTTCATATGAATGAGAAAACATTAGTGCAAATTAAACTATTCATTACCTGCTCAACATTCCTGTGTTTATTCCAGTAAGAGAGGAGAGAGAAAATACCACAAGGCTTAGGGACAACACCACAATTGGCAATTAGTCAAATTAGAAAGTTCTGGAACACTCTCATAAACTAAGCAATATTCACCCAAATTATCGAGCAAATATATTATAAAAATATATACAGTAATGTAGCCCAAGTTGGACTCTACTCCTAAACTATTCATAAAAAAGATTTGTCTGAATTGGGGGAGGAGAGTTATTTTGGTTGGCAGGCCACTTAAGGAGTATTGGTAAGCTGTTAAGAGCCGGGGGTGGGCTGCGGAACCAGGCTTAGCCCCCATCATGACTGTTTGTGGGGAAAGTTGGGAGATGCCAAATGATCCTATCTGGCCCTGGATTTGTCCTCCCTCCACCCACCTCTGGGGATGCTGGACAGAGTAGGCAGGCAGTCAGGCAGGTTCTCTATGGAGACTGGCCCAAGACATCTGCAGGCAGGGTGTGCTTAGCCAGGTGGATGGGATGGGACTGCAG
The DNA here is from genome assembly GCA_030014935.1 of Caiman crocodilus. Lineage (NCBI taxonomy): Eukaryota > Metazoa > Chordata > Crocodylia > Alligatoridae > Caiman > Caiman crocodilus. The sequence goes on along the minus strand of JAGPOW010003395.1, from coordinate 5,792,410 downwards.
TTGGATGGGTGAGGAGCAGCACTGGGAATGAGACAGGTGAGTGGGACCAGAACTGGGATCATAGAGCAGTGACAGCATAGGGCTGGAACCCAAGGCAGAGCTGTGATCCAGTCCCCTTATGTCTGTGCAATGGGTGCTGGTTCCTTAGGCAGGGGATGGCTGATGCCTGTGAAACTGGCACCCATTGCAAGGCCGTGAAGGGAGTGGATCATAACCTCACCACCGTGCTGTCACCACTCCACAATCCTGGCCCCGGCCCCAGCCCTAGTCCCAACCCCAGCCCCAACCCCAGCCCCAGCTCTGCCTTCCAATCCCACTTCAAAATGCTCTTCCCTGCCTGCCCAAGGCCCTGTTCTATCTGCCTGGCTGAGTGCACCCTCCAAGAAGTCACCACCTGCCTACTTCATCTGGTTCCCTCAGTGGTGGGTATGAGGTGGGTGGGCCGGGGTGCCCAGGCATCAGAACCAGGTGTGGTGGTGAAAACACTGAACCGCCACCATGGGGGCTTCTGGGAAGCTGAGTCCAGTTGCTGCACTGCCCCTGACCTGCCACAACTCTTCCCAGCCCCATAAACTACAGTTTCTGGCATGTCTGAGAGCCATGCATGGGGATGGCGTGGGCTGTGCTTTGCAACAGGTGCCACCTCCACATCAGTGGGACCAATGAACATATCACCACCCGAGCCGCCCCTGATGCCTGAACTGAGGGAAGCTGAGGAACCTGCTGTAGGCCGAATAGAATCACTTGGTGGGCTGGATCTGACCAAAAGGCCATATTTTGCCCACCCCCGGTCTAAATCCAAGCCAACATTATTCACAATTACTTATTTAACCCGTTGCAATTTGATCTTCCTGCATTCTTCTTTTTTCTTATGTCTGAGTCTTTGTCCAATATCTGAGCTTCACAAATATTTGTTTATCAATAATGTTAAAAATCCCTGCTAGTATTATAGCTTTTTGTTTCTGCATGCTCAGTCTGACATATCCTAAAGCCTGATTTCAAAGTTGGTGGACACATTAATTTACGTGTGAAGTTGTCAGAAAATCACATGCAAAGTGTGGACCTGAAATAAGTGAAAATGAATGAATGAAAATGAATGAAAAGCAACTTCAGAAGCTTAATGTCAGAAGCAGGTTCAGAAACTAGGGAGAGAGGCAAAAGCAGCAACCAAAAAAAATCCCTCCAAACAAACAAAAAACCAAACAAACATGGTTTAATCAGCAAATTCCAGCAAGTTGCTTTAAAGATGTTTGATAAAAGATCTGGTATTCAAATCACATCAGATGGAAGATTCCATGTGAATGGTTCATTATAAGAAAAGGGCACATTTCCCATTTCTATTTTAGTCATTGACAAATGCAATCTCAAACATGAAATCAAAATACAAACTGTGCCATTCTGAGTCACAAATAAAGTGTGACGGATCTGAAACCTGAATGTATGGCTGAAAAACCTGGGACAGGCAGGAAGGCTTTCAGAGCTGGGAATATATTAGCATACTTTCTGAGACAGATGAGAGTATGATAGGTTTCATCCAAACATAAGAGGCATGGATATATTAGCTGATAAAATAAAGCTGTGTGGAAGTTAGTAGGAGGGACACATTGAGACATAAACCACTGAAATAGCTTGGGCACTGGGTGAGGGTTAGGCTTCAATTTAGGCTTAAAGATTGGGCTAGGTTTAGGGGGTCTATTTATGGTTTGGGTTGGTTGAGTTTCCTAAGCTAGAATTAACGCACAAATTGTATTGCAGTTTATAGTGGTCTCTAGCTTAGGACTAGTTTTTGGGCTGCTTGAGTATCCTGATTTGGGGTTAGAGTTGAGCTAGAGATTAAGCTAAACAGAGGAGTGTTTTGGGCTGGTAGGACCCCCAAAGTTAGGATTAGTCTTCAGATTCACAGGTCTTTCCAGGCTAGAGGTAATCAGCAAGAATTCTGGCATTCCTCAAACTACGGTTAGCATTAAGGCGGTAAGACTCCCAGAGGTACAGTTTGGCTTGGAACTGAACACATTCCCCATATTAGGGCGCACACTGTAGCAGCCAGGGATCTTCCAGCTAGTTCCCAAAGCTAGGTTTTCTACTGCATCTCTTTGAGCATCTTGGGCATGTCCAAATGAGCAGGCATATTTATGCCACTGCTAGTTGCCCCTGGGGAATGCCCCTGCATGTGCACTTTCGCATACAGCAAGTTATCCGGAGTGGGATTGGGGAGGCTAGGGCCAGCACCTGGGCTGGTCTCAGAAACCTTACCTGGGTTCCTGGGGGCCTCCTGGAGCTTCAGAAGCTGTGATCCAGGGATGTGGAGCCTGGATGGCAGCTGGAGTATGGCTCTGGCCAGCCAGGCTCCAGTTTCGGGTGGCACTACATATACCACTCTGGTTTTTCTCTGACATGGGTTTTATTTGACACTGGGATCTTCAAAAAAACCCAACAAAATCCTGCATGTGCATGCTCGTCTGGACACATCCCTTGAACGCCGGAACAGGTTTCAAGTTAGGGCTAGGGAAAGAGATAAGACTATGTTTAGGGGTATGGCTAGGATTAGTGCAGAAGTGTAGAAAGAAGTGCAAATATATGAATTCAAGCAGAGATGAAGAAAGAAATAGTGAGTATACAAGAGGAGCAAAGAAGAATAAAATACAGTATTACCAATCTGCAAAACCAAACATAATTCTGTAGAAAAAGGGAAATTGTTAAATAAAAAGAACCAACAGGGAGAACCAAATATTGAGCAGGCAATATGAATGCTATATGATGGAAAAATATATGGTGTCCATATTCAGAGTCAAGAAGCACCATGAAGAAAATAGTAGAGCTAGAAGACTATGCAGAGAGAAATACTTTAAATAGGTATGGGTAGGATTTGTAGGAATGTGTGGAAGAAGTAGGGATCATTATCTACATGGTATCATACAACCCAAAAGACACCAAAGGTTTTTTTCAAACATCTCTGTAGGAGAGAGAGAGAAAGTGGCTGTGTGCGCTCACATGTGTGCATGTGTCACTGCACATATCAAGTCAATGCAGAAAGCTGTGGAGCAGAACACAGCAGCTGTTTAGAATTGCACATCAACACTACACGACAAATTAGGACAGGAAGTAAAGCAGAATACAGTATCCAACTGAAGCTGCAGAAGGAATTTTATGTCAGCAGAATGCAGTTATCAAACCTGGAGTATTTCCAGGGCATTAGAAGCAACATAAGGGGATAATCATTATTGCCTGGAATTAAATATAATAAAGGAATTAGTTGGATAGAAATAACTTGTTTAGAAAAAGGAACAAGATGAGATGGCAACAGCAATTTGAAAGGGGTTGTTAAAAGTATGAACAAGTAACAAGGATATCAGGCATAAACTAAGACACACTGAGCATGTCTACACATGCATATCAATATGACACAATGAACTCCAGCACATATCGCACTGGAGTTTATTGCTCCCAGGTGCCACATTTACACATGCACCTGGGACCACAGAACATTGAGCCAGGTTGGAGCAGCCCCAGCTGGCAAAGAGCCTTGGGGGTCCACTTGCCAGCCTAGAGCTGCTCCAACCTGGCTCAACATGCTGCTGAGGAGCTGGCTGGGGCATGAGTTTGCCAGCAGGCAGCCCCCACACTGAAGCACCCTCATGCTCCAACCAGCTGCGTCAGCATTTACATGTGTGGTGCTACAGAGTGAAAAACTGCAATAGGATAGTACAGGCAACCCTTGCCATTCATGGGGGATATATTCTTGTATCCCCTGTGAATGGCAAAATCCCCAAATATGCGGATGCAGTGAACGCAGTGCCCCCAGTGGCTGGGGGTGGGGTGGGGAATGGCTCTGGTGGCAACAGTGGGAGCCTGGCGGCAACAGTGGGAGTCTAGCAGTAGCAAGCACGGCACTCCCAAGGAGCTCCTGGAAGCATATAAAGTGTATTTAAAATGTAGGTTCAGCATTTGTGAATATTTGAAACTGCAAATATTGAACCCACGAATAACAAGGGTTTCTTGTACTTCTATTTACAAGTACTACTGTTGTGGGGTTTATTACTTTAGTCCAGCCTAATAGCTCTGCACGTGTAGATGCCAAGACATTCACTGCAGAGCTAATTAGACAAGCCTGCAGTTAACATCTTGTGATGTGACCACTGGACGTATCTACATATGCACTTAATGAGATACAGTAAACTCCAAAGTATTTCAAGCCGGAGTAAACTGCTCCCAGGCATAGCATCTCCACATCTGTTGAGGACAGAAGCAATTTGTGCTGTGGCAGAGCAGGCCTCTGGCTGGTTGGACTGATTGGATGCAATTTACACCCTTGGTCAGTGTCTACACCTGTGTTTCCTGGAGTAAAGTACTCCTCTGTAAGTCATTACTGTCCCTAACAGTACTATCTTGTGGCAGCATTAATTGGTTTACTATACCCTAATACCAGTTCATGTGTAAATGGTGACACTTTACTGCAGAGCTAATTATTTTACTCTGTAGTAAATAAAGTACATGCATAGGTACACCCACTGAGTGGAAGATATGCAATAAAGAGAGTAAAAATTTAGGGTCAGATCTTGCTCTCCTCAGTCATTCAATGGGACTATTTATACAAGACAGAAAAGTAGTATTTGTTTATTAAATATGAATGTATTTTTGTTTTGTCTTAGAAGAACATGTAAGACTAGGATGGAGGACCTAGGAGGGAGAGTAACATTTCTTATGAGAAATGATATATGATAATTCTTGTTCCTGTTGTGAAAAAAATAATATTTTGAGCTGTATGAATTTCAAAGAGGTGCCCAGAAAGTGAGGGTTCAAAGATAATTAGCTCATTGTCTGTCATCCTAGCAATGGCTAACCTGGGGTTACCAGAAAAGACCACCCTGAAATGCAAGTTTACACATATCAAGACCTTCACACATGTAAGGTAAAAAGTATATACAGAAGAGGGTTGGAAAGGCTGTGGAATAAGGACAAAGGAAGAAAAAGAGAAATCTTTAAACTTACTAGAAGGGAAAAATGAAGGAAATAATACAAGAAAAATGTGGTAAAATTTTCTAAAATAACCTAAATTATATTTTCAAAGACGAAAAGAAATGAGATTTAACAGATGCAGAAACATTAGTCTATATACTAGGCTGTAACCTAACAGCAACAGTGTAAGCAAAAAGACGCGTAGGAAAGATTCATGTAATTATAGATTAAGTTACAGCCCCCTGAATATGTCTTTAGCAGTGGAAAAGAACCTAAGAAAACTCTTCCAGATCTTTTATTCTGTTGTCCAAGGAGCAAGGCTTTTTTGTGATATCTTTTATTCGACCAGTTGTATAGCTAGAAGAGCTGTTGGATGAGCTTTTAGGCATCAGATGCCCTTCTTCAGGTCAAGGACAAACGCAAAAATGAATGTCCACCTATTAACCTTAGTCTCCACTAGGCAGCATTCAGTCTGAAATGTAGTCTCCACGGATGCATCTACACATTCATGAATGTGTCTTTGCTACTGCACATTAAGTTAAGTACCTCTAATATGAAGTACTACATAAAGGCAACGTAGCCCATGCAAATGCACACTAGCAAAGGTGAGCAGTTTTTTTGTGATGCTTAATGAGCAGTAGATGAATTCTACTGTGCATTATCACATTAGCATCGTTTTTGCTGTATTGCTTGTGGAAAATACGTTGCAGCCAAACTGTTCAACACTTGCTTATCTTCTTTTGTACTGTCTTGCCATGACTTTGATGTTAAAGAAAATTGAAAAGGGAAAGTAAATATCAGGATATGGGTCTGTTGGGTCTTGCTGCACCCTAATTAGCCATCCAGCCTCTTCGCAGGGCTCCTCCATCCCCATCCCCAACACTTCTCAGGCCAGATGTTCCAAGGTGCAAAACTTGGTTACAGTCTCTGCTTAGTGCACCAACACTATGAGCTCCTATTGGCTGTCCATGGACCACCCTCAATAATTAAGCTTAGGTCCTCATGGGTTCCTAATACCCGGTCAGTCCTTAGTTTAACTTCCCCTTCTGACCTCAAAGTAAATTCCTTCTCAAATCACTCTCATGGCTATCACCTATGCCTGAGTCCCAGTGCTACTCTCTGTTAATTTCAAAGTACAAACAGCGAACCACATCCAGCCTGACATGGTCACCTGGCTTGGTTCCTGTGTTCTTTTTCCACTTCGGGAAAAACCCCATCTCCACTGAGTAGTTCCCTTTTTAGCAGGCCTGTACTTCACCCACACTTGCAAGTAACTGAGAAACCCTACACTCACTAGACTGGTTCCTTGTCTGCCCCTTGGGCAATGCTTACCTGCTGGTTCTCACCTTCAGGTAAGTCTTGCAGCCCTTGTCTGTCTCCTGCAAGCCCCGCTGATTCCCCAACTGAGGTTGGGCCAATCACCACACCTCCATATGGCAGCATGACCTCCCACTCCTGCTGGCATTTCCCCTTTGGGGAATTAGCCCACCCAGCCCCATGGCTTTTGACTTCCAGGACAGTCACCAGTTCCTATCAAGGTGGCTCCCTGTAAGCACGAGCTCCTGTCACAGACCCAGCAGGAATCAATCACTTGATTCAGTTGCTGCACTGCTTTATTGTCTTTACTCCCAGCATATAGGTGGGGTGCCCTGTTTCCTACTGCACTTCATCTGAACTCTGTCCAATTGTGATGAGGCATGACTGATGCCCTGTCACAATGGTGTTAACAAGAGCAAGTCACAAAAAGGCTTCCAAAGAGCTTGTGTAGTTTTGACCCCTTTTCAGATTTGTAAATAAAACCAGTGAGAAGTTAGAGTGCCAGATCCTCAACTGGTGTGGATTTTCATGGCTTCATCCAAGTTTAAAGCAGCAGAGGATGAGGGCCAGAGAATTCAAAGAGATGCCTATATTGCTAAAATTGCAAATGTACCTTTATATAGATTTAATAAAAGATTGTTAGCAGTGATGCAAAATAATTCCATGTCAATGGTGAGTAAATTGCATAAGATTTGCCAGTTAAGATATGCTGTGATCTTTCTAAGTTATAACTAAGAGAAGCTTCCCCTAAGCTACTCTAGTGATATTTTGTTTTGTCGTTGTCTTCTGCAAAATATCAAATAAATTGATTTTTAAAAATCATGATTAGAAAAAAAATCTAATCAGGAAGGCAACATAGAGGGCACACCATGAAATATTTGACTTAATTAAACATAAATCAGCATGAACTCACACAATGTGGTCATGCTTAACATATTGTTTGAGTAAGTATCTAAAAGGCTTGACAGAGGAAAAGTTGTGGACATATTTTACCTCGATTTTACAAAAAGCTTTTGATACAATACCATACAGGAATCTAATCCATAAAATAACCATTAAATCTATTATGAGGGCGAATAACGTGACTAGTTTAAGCCCTGGATTCTGAGGTTATTTAGTTGAGGATAGAAAGGTTGATAGAATGTCACATGAGCTAAGTATAGACAGTCAAAAAGCCCAAATGCTGAATTGATTCAATCTTCACGGGTTAATTTAAGATGCAGAGATTGACCCAATAAGCAAGTGAATAGACATTCACTTTTGATTCCAGAAATGCAGCCACATGCCTGCCGAGGCACAAGCCAGAAACTGGGGGCACTAGAGCACACTTCCCTGCTCAGTTGGAGCAGACCAGCGGGAGCCAAGGCTAGCCCACCCAGCCTGCAAGGGTGGCAGGTTGCAGGGGTGGTGCAAAGCATCCTGGGATACTAGGGGACTATGAGTTAACTTGAAACTGGAAGGGATCTGAGACAGAAGTTCAATAAATCATTTTAACCTAAATCAGTTAAGTCTAATACTAGTTGGCATAAGAGGTGTTGTCACTGCACTGTATACCTGGATAATGCATCCATCCGGGTTTATCTTAAACCAGTTTCAGCCATTTTGAAAGCACTTTATGTGCTCTGAATTTCTTTCTGTTGTGTTACAGAATTGAATCAGTTTACAATCATTTATACCAATTTATGTGTAATTTTTTAACCTAGACATGGATTTCTGTCCCTAGCCGCTCTGAAAAATGCTCTGATGTTTGGTTGTCCTATCCTCTCCTGCCCACAAAATCATGTCAGAGGGGAAGGAATCTTTATGCATTCCATTGTGACAACTTTGATTTGATAGTGTAACAGCTGTTCAGCCATTTCCACAACCCATGTCCACCATAGGTGATGAAAACAGGTGCTAACAGGGCTTATCCCTTCCCAAATGTCAGGCAGCAGTAGGGCCACAAGGCAGCCCAGCCACAGGCTTCCAGCAGCTGCAGCAGGGATAGGGAGGGACACTCATGCAGCAGTGAGGGAGGGAGTGGGGCTGAGACTGGGGCTGGCACAGGCACTGCTTAGCCAGGGCATAACACAGGATGAAGCAACGCATGTCTCATCTGAGGGTCATGGCTTCTGCTGCTACACGCACCCCAGGAGGCATGGATCTTCATGGAGCACATTTTTCTTCATGGATCTTCATGGAGCAAGGTGGGCTGGGGCTGGAGTTGGGGCTTTAGCGAGCTCTTCCTGATGGTAGAGAGCTGCATCAGGCTGTGCTCAGGGTGGGCGGGGGGATCCCTGGGTGGGCAGGGCTTTGGGGGGGCTGCAGCCACCCCAAAATGTGCTGCAGCTCCCTCACCCCCACCTCCCAGAACCACTGCCACTCAGCACCCTCCTGCCAGGAAGAGTCCAGTGTAGCTCCAGCCCCAACCCACAGCAGCAGTCTGCCCTGCCCCACACAGATTCAGGGGCACATGACCCCATGCTTCCCAGGGTGCATGCAGCAGCAGGAGCTATAGCATGAGCCACTCATGGCTCCATCCTGTGCCCTACCCCAGATGTGCAGGGCCTGCCCCAGTCCCCCCATGGCCCTTTCTCTTTCCCCTGCCCCTTCCCCCACAGATTTATCTGTTGGGGCTGGGGAGATGCATGCACTCATCCCCTACCAAATATTTTTTTCTCCCTCCACCTGATGTCTACACAGTACTGAGATGTCTGGATTTGTTTGCTGAGAGACCTACCTGTGATGCTTCCATAGACAGCGCAGTGGCAACACCTCTCATGCCAACTAGCCAGAGAAACAGCAGCAGTACAGCTTAGCTTCCTGCCATGTAGGGAATCAAAGATTCCTTCTGCATGTCCTTTCAGTAGCCTGACCTCTTCTGTGCTAGCCCTACAACATGTCAATAGATTTTTATGTTGTGTTGCCCAGCATTGCTTTCTTTTGAGATTTGTGCAAAATAATGCTGCTGTCATTGGTACCACCGCTGATTGTGCTTTGGTGAAAGATTTCCCAAAAAGAATGCAGGTGAAACTGGCTTATGAAACTGGCTTATGTTGAGGTTGGTGTCACATTGTGACATCTCAGAAAACTCAATTCCTTCCTGTGCAGGCAGAGGACAAAAGCTGCATCATTACTTCAGGCTGCCAATGGACAAGTGAGTGTAGACAATACTTGTCTCCCCCCAGTCCCTTGTTGCTGGATTGCAGAGCCAGAAGAATGTGAAAGTTGCTTGCCTTCCTTGGTATGCATGGGAAAAGCAATCCCAGAAAACATATGCTTTGATTGTCTTAGCTCTTTTAACAGAGATCTTAGGGAGGGGAAAAGGTTAATTTGAGAGGAATTTCACCATTTTGTGTTGGCATACATAACTTCTTGCACAGAGGGTGATGACATTTCACTGGGAGCAAAGTTAATGAATTTGACTTGATTTTTCACAGGCCATAATTTTGCTGTTTTCAGTAACAAAACATCTTCTTTATGCTGAAACAGTTGGCACTTACCCGCAGAAATGGCACTTACTTTATTTTTGTTGAAATGAGAAAAAAAATCCAGGTGGCCTAAAAGGTTTTCTGTTTTACCAAAAATTAAAAACCCTAAAATTTGCTTTGTTATTGTTTTTGCTCCCCCACACCTTTGGGGTTTTTTTAGTAGTGAGCATTTTGTTCTTTGCCCTCCCCACCAACCTTAAAATATCTTCCTTTCCTTCTGTGTTTGATGAACATAGCCAATGCAGCCTTTAGAGAGATTATGCCCATCAAAGGGAAAAATTCAGGAAGATTAAATGTAGCTAGGAATTAAGTTAACATGGTTTTGAGGTACAAATCTACTTCTTTCCAATGTGGCCATGGCCCTCTAACTTCGTGAATGTCCCATATATACCTTTAAGGACACTTATGGAAGTTTCCTTCAAATACTCTGTGTTCCTTACTTGACTTCTCATGACCCTGGAGGGAGTCAAATTATCACAGACATCTTGCTAAGCATGGGTTAATACTCCTATACCAGTGTTTAAAGGTATAGGGAAGGATATATTAATGACGGAAGTTTTCAAGGGGATAGCAGTCAGGATTAATTTCCAAGAACTTTCCCGCCATACAGGGGACAGCTGCATAGGACAGCATTTCCCTGGCTTCTGTTCTTTGTCCATCCATGTATGAACATACTCGTGTTCCAAAGAGTTCCTGAACAACATTTGTGCTTCTCAGTTTCTTACTTCTCAACAGATGTTCATTTTTTTAAATTCATGTTTGTATTCTACAACATGGCTAAAAAGGGTGGGCTCTGCATTAGTTCAAAGATTTTTGCTTAATGTGGGAAAGACATGTTTAAAATTCATTTAGGTTCATATTTTGCCCACTTATCCTAACCTAAATAGATCTGAACCATAAGACTATATTCACTATTCATTTCCAGCGGCCTGCTGTAATTAATTATGTCATGTTATGCCAGCTCCTGGGGTAATGATAAAAAGAAGCATGAAAAGTGGTTAATTCTTTAAACTATCAGTGCCGTGTTTCTTTTTGTACGAAGGGCTGACAGTATGGATTGACACAGATTAGGGTCAATTAAATATTCATAGGGAGCTTAAAGAGAACAAATTAAAAAAGTTAAAACAAAGGATAGGGTTTTCCCACAATAGATATTATAGATTGGATCAAGTCACAAAATATGGGTTTACATCAAGTTCTCAACATCCCCAACATAGTGGGGTATTGAATAGGCCCCCCTTTTAAAGATACTTTGAAGTGGATATGTAAACTCCAGGGCTTATATCTAGATTTAAAATTGCGACTCCCATATAGTGTAGAATTGTCTGGATCCCGCTGATGCCAAAACATTCTCCACTGCTTGGTTGCCTTTATACTGAGGGGTCAGGAGATAGGATAAGTGAAAAAAGCAAACTACCCAAGCTGTGAACAAATAAATATGCCTTACGTCATGCTCCGAAGACTGCCAAACCTGGGATCTGGCAGAACTTCAAAGGAAACAAGTTCTAAAGGCAAGGGCACTCTACCGTGTAAGCTCTGCCACAGGTCTTGGAAAGTTCAATCCTTATATAGAGGTATTTCTTCTCTGTTTATATGCTTGTAAGCATATCTCTTGCAGGAGGAATGTTTTCTGATCACAAGTCTTGGCAGTAAAATAACATTTCAGGTCAACTGTGATACTATTAAGCAGGTCCTTAGTCTTATTTATTTCTTGCTGATATCCACAGTTATTCTTTCCCCATTTCTTGATTGGGAAACAGACCTCAATACAATACATGGGCTTTACAATACTTTTAGTGTGGGATGCATATATGTTTTATTCAGATCTAATATCTTTGCCCACAGCACAAAGGAAGCCCTTAATAATTTAGTCTTATAGATGACTCTGAATCATCATATCCCCCGCTTATCCTTAAACCAAAGTTATTTGTGGTCTGAACTTAGTGTTATAGCTTTTAAATTCATGACTTTGGGAACAGACTACTTATAGAAACACATCATGTATGTATATTTGGAGTTAAATGTCAACCTATCTTTGGAAGAGAGGAGCAGTCTCCAAAAAGGAGTACTCCTCTTGTGCTCAGGAGTGTAGGAGGGCTATTAGGAAGGCCAAGGTGGGAGTAGAGCTTCACCTGGCAACTAGGATCAAGGACAACAGGAAGTCCTTTTTCAAGCATGTGGGGAGCAAAAAGAGAGCCCCGGGCAACGTCAGGCCCCTGAGGGACTCGTTGGGCAACCTGGTGCTCGCAGCCGATGGGAAGGCGGAGATCTTCAATGGGTTCTTTGCCTCGGTCTTCCAGAGGGGGGACCGGGACTTCCCTCCTGTTGGAAGCCTGTATTCCCCCTCGGGAATCACTGCTAGGCTGTGGGTGAGGGTTTACCTGGTGGAAGGACTTCTGGAAGGGCTGGATGTCTTTAAGTCAGCGGGCCCGGATGACCTACACCCAAGGGTGTTGAGGGGACTGGCGGGGGTGATTGCTGAGCCCTTGGCTCAGTTATACGAGCGCTCTTGGAGCTCTGGACAAATGCCGGAGGACTGGAAGGTGTCCAATGTGGTTCCCATCTTTAAGAAGGGGAGGAAGGAGGACCTGGAGAACTACAGGCCTGTCAGTCTCACCTCGGTTC
>JAGPOW010003395.1:5760809-5779942 GCA_030014935.1 Caiman crocodilus | reverse complement strand
TCCTAGAGAAGTTGTTCTTGCTCCTACCTTGGGCATCTTTAAGAGTAGATTAGATAGGTACTTGGCTGGGGTCCTGTGACCCTGGCACTCATTCCTGCCCTTGGCAGGGGGTCAGACTAGATGTCCTGCTCTAGGCCCCTTCTGACCCTAGATACTATGTTACTATGATACTACTAAGATTCTTATTTCCTAACTTTTTTAAAAGTGTATGTTAGCTACAATTAAGTTGCCACCCCTAACAGAAGTGAGAGTACCTGGGAACAGTTGTTGTGATTTCAATAGCCATGTCACAGTCTCTCAAAAGACAATGACTTCAAAGTACATTTTTTCCAGTCACTCTCAGACACAGGGCAATTATTATCATTCATCATATGCAATCAGCTCTATCGCTTGTGCACACATTACATGCATAGTCCCTATCATCAGGCTGTAGTGGTCAGTCTTATGATTTTAGTAGGGAGGATCACATTTAAGAAGCTGCTATAACAGCAGCCCAGAAATTCACCATGGCCATTATTAAAGCTTTGACAATAGGTAATGCAGGAGCTCTCAGAGAACTGCATTATTAAAAAGGGGGGAAAAAAAAGAAAAACTTTCTGTATAATTCTCCAAATGCGCAACATTTTCCATGCCAAAAAATGTCTTCCTGATCCTAGCTGGTGGTCAGTTTATGCCCTGAAGCTTTATGAACGTTAGCTCATATTATTTTTATCCTAGCCTGTGTAAATGCAGGAACTACTCTTATTTATATGAATCTCTACATTAAAATAAAATATATATATATATATATATATAAAGAAACTTCATTTAAGCAGCATCCAATTAACAATAATATTTACTAATGATTTACTCCTTTATAAATATTAATGAGTAACTGAGTTCCACAGGTCACTAATATGTCTTGTGAAAAATTTCTATTAAATCATATGCAGTCAGAGCTGCTGGCAAATTTTTGGAGAATTAGTGGTATTGTTTCTGATTTGCTCTTTATCTTGACGAGCCTAGTGGAAGAGCTGTAGCAAGATTACAATCATGATCGTTCACTAGAGCCTGAATCTTTGGTGAACAGTTAACTGTAGCTCTATATATTTATATCCTGGGAAAATCAATTCTGTTTAATCCTGCATTGCATACTAACAAGTCCTCCCAAGGCACCTTAAGTGTTTTTATATCCATGCAATCCCACTGGGAATGATTGTAAATTAATCTTTAAAAAAATCTGCATGGCAAATTTAAACTCCTGTTTAGCTTGTAATTGTGAGGGCTGAGGGGAAAATCTGCAATACCTAAGCAAAGTAGTGGGAGGTGCTAAATACGTATAATTACAGAGAAGGATGGGGAAGAGCCAAGGTACTATTGCTATTTGAGTCATTTTCCTCTCTTTGTAAGAGTAAGAAGGTAGTGGTATTAAAAAACAGTGAACAGCTACATTGTGTATGATGAAAGCACTGATGGGTGTCAATATAAGAACCAAGAACTATAATATATAACTATATATATACATGGACTGATGAACTCACTGATGAACAGAAAGTAGATATGGGATGAACTTGCATGTGTGAATTAGGTCCCGGTACCTCAATTTTCTCCCACTTTCAGATGACCAGAAGGTTTCAGAGCATGATCATTTCAAAGATGCTGTTCAAGGATGCTGTCTTTGTAGCATGGGACATAGCATCATGATGTAACTCCAAGCTGAAATCTTCACACCATGAAGCTTCATATGGTGACAATATGCAACTCTGGCCAAGGATGTTAGTTTTGAGTGGAAGGATTCAATATTGATTTCCATTCATTAAATTACAACAAGAACAATCTCAACTTCTTGGGTCTGATCTGTTCAAGAAGACATGCCTATCCATTTTGGCTTAAACACAAGAAACCTTCTGAGGGAAGAGAGTGAAGTCCAAAACAGAAGCAAAGCAATTAGTTTGTGTTTAGTGAGGAAAGAATTATAGAAAATATATTTTTCTAGTGTAACTGATGATCTCCATTTTGGCTGCACTAATGATTAAGAGAGGGATTTACAGAACTAGAAACATAAGTCACTACAACCTGAGCTAAAGAGCCAATCATTGAAGTTATAAGCCCTAGAAGACCCATATCCTTTGCAAACTGAGCACTGCTGGTGACACCTGACACACACTGACCACCGGGGTTACCTAATGTTTAATATATGTGTACTGCTTCCATGTTGAGTATATACGAGCATGTTATATGTGTGTTTGGGCCACCTACTGAAATTGCTTGTGAAATGTCTTCCAATAGTGTGGCCCAGGGTTAATCTTATCTGACATTAGACAAATTGACTGGTGCAATCCTGGCAGAGTTGTCAGCATCTCTACATGATAATCAAGGATGCAAAGTGCTGCCTGCGCTGTTCTTATTCATCCAAGCGTGGAGGTGTGCAGTGCAAAAACCAAGCACATTCATTCACATAAACATACAAAATCATTTAAAACATTTTTTTGTTAAGAAACCCCAAGGCTGGCCTAATGAGCAAATGGTAGCTAGTGAAACAGGAGCAAATATTATATCAAGGACTGGAATTCAAGCTTGAGATTAGTCGCTACAGCTGCATAATGGAAATAAAATTACATGGTTCTTCCAACCGCTGGTCTGAAGGCACTTTCAAAAGGTTACATTTCATTAACGCAAGTGTGTTGAAGAAGAAACTGAGGAGTGCACAATCAAGTTTAATAATTTTATTATTTGTATTGCATTGTGCATTTTTGTATTGCGATATTACAAAAGGACCTAAAGAAACCAACCAAGACTGGGAACGCATTGCGTTTTTCACTGGGAAATCACCTTATTTTTGTTGTTGTGCCTATTGACCCCAGCTAGGCACAGTACAGATGTAAAATAAGTAGCAAAAAATCCAGAGACTAGATCTGAATGTCCTTTTGAGTCTTTCTTTCTCTCATGTACAAACATAAGTAACTTTTGAGGGGAAAAAATCAGCCAAAATAAAAGTGTATGAGTGTACCTAACAATGACATGAAGTAGAGCCATTAAAAAAATACGTTGTGATGTAGGTGAGTATGAAGATGGGTATGGAAAGCTTGATTTTCTTTCTGAGGCTGTTTAGACTTCTGCTGGAAAAAAAAGAGTCAAATCAAGGTTTTGCTGGATATATCTCTAATTTTTAAAATATTTTGTTACTTACAGCTCTTTATTATAACCCCTTGGAAGCATGAAACTAAATTGTGAAGGGAATAGTGGCATATACTTAATATATTCCAGGATAGAATTGTGCTTAATATACTCGTAGGTCACCCCTGGAGACCTGAAATAAAACACTGGCTTAGATCAGAAATTAAAATGAGTTTGGTGGCAAACGTGGAGCCTGATCCTGTAAGGTGATTTCAGCATGAGCTGAGGGCATTCATCACTATGCAAGATTTTTTTTTCTCTTTAGGTCCTGATTATCTAAGATGCTGATGACTTCCTGTGATTTGCTGAGCACCCTCAGTTACTAAGGAAATCAACAGACGGGAAATGTGCTGAACACCTCACAGACAGACCTTGGCACCTTGCAGGATTAGATCTCTGCATGTGAGTATTGCTAACCAATCCATAGTGTGCCAGGAGTAGCTGTCTTTGTTTAGATGGGATCAGAACTGAAACAGCTAGAGCATTGCAATTTCATCCTGATCTGTACTAAAAAGCTCCTGCCTCTATACCTCAATACCACCTGCCTCTGGCCATGACCAGAACCACTCCTTTTTCTAAACTCTAAATTTCTTCCTTCAAAAAAAATAAAATTACCCCCCCCCCCCCCCAGCAGACAGAAAAGCAGACTCCAGCCCCTAGAAACTAGGTTCTTTTACTAAAATGCTTTTGCCTTCTTGGTTCCATGTGCTCCCTCATTAATTTATAATTTGTCAAGAGTGTTGGGTGGTTTGTCATTCATGGTTTTCTTCTCTTTCTTGTTTTAAAAAATGGAGGGTCAGCTGCTTTAGAACCCCTTGAGACCCCCTCAAAAAGCCACAAGACCTCATATTACACAAAAACATTGAAACTAAATGTTATGATTTCCAGCCTTCGTGGTATCATTGTAGCAATGCGCTATTTAATGTGTTCTTGTTTGTTTAAATGGCAACACAGCACATTTAAACTGAGGAAACCAATTGTGGTGCATGTGTGTGTGTTTGTAATTACACATATATGTCTGGGTATGTGTCTCAGTCTCAGTACAGTGGCCTAAATGATACCAAAAAGGAGAAAGGGCGTCAAGGAATATTTAAGGTAGGTATATAACCTTTCTTAATAATGTTCAAAAGAAAACTGCTGATAATAATCATGTGAATATTGTTTAAAAGAAAAACCCTCACAAGGTTTTGGTCAACTGTTTCCCCCCACTTGCAATAAAGAGCTAGGGCCCCAAATATTTATGTTTTTAATAAACGTTGATCAAACCCTAGCATAATTTAATTTTGCCAGATCTTGGGGAATGACTGATTTTGGTTTAACCAAAAATAAATAAAGAAAATAAAAGCCAATTTAAAAGAGTTTCTTGCCCTAAACTTTCTTTCTCTCTTTTTTTCTTTTTATCTTTCTTTTTTTAAACTTGGAATGTATTTTATCGTCTGTCAGTTTTGCCCTATGATATGTCCTCTTAAATTGGATCTGTAAGCCCTTCATAAAGTTTAATAAATCTTCAGCATTTCACCCTAAGGAAATTATATTAAAAACCTTCAAATGTGAAGTTGGGCCCGCAGACACACAGCACTGGGAATTATATCACCATAATCAGCTTGTAATGAAAGCCTCTGTCGCTGTTCTCTCCCAATCATAATCTGCCTGTCTTTATGAAAAAAGGGGGGTTTGTCTGGGTTCATCTGCAAGCTTTAATTGGAAGATGTCTTCATTTCATTCTAGCCTACTGGGATAATAACTCAGCCCCGTGTTTAAACACAGGCCCTTACCGCTGATATTTTTTCATTTAGTAAAGCATGTCTCTTTAAATGATTTAGCAAATCATCATGAATGCCAAGCCTCTGTGATTGGCAGCTCATTGCTGGTGCACCATTTGCATGACATTTGTTCTTCAGCTAAGAAAGCTGCAGCAGGTAAACAAGCAGGCCCTGTACTGACTCCCTTTGAGTCCTTTCCTGTTTATTTTCTCATAATCAAATGACATTTATGGAGAGGCAAATGCAGCTGCACATATATGGAGAAAAATGCAATCAGGCTAAACATGATGACTTCATTCAGGTGATATTTTGATTAGAGAAAGGACATTTTTATGACATAGGGTTTCCTTGCAAAGAAATCAGTCAAATTCCATTTTACAATCTCTAGGCTTTTTTTCTTTTTAATATAAAGGTTGAATTCAAATAATTGATTGCCTTTGATGGGTCCATGAGTGTTTCATTAGAATATGTTGGAGTACAAAGTTCTAGAAATTACAGGGCATCTCTTTGGTTCTCTTTGTAGAAAGAAAGGTTTTTAGGGGCAAATCAATCTCTCTCTCTCATTCTATAAACCTGTTTCATTGTGTCAATGTAGCTTTTCCTAAAGGAGATTTCAGTGAGAGAAGTTATTTCTGAAGTTAAACATTTTAAGCTTATTTCCTGGCATTTCACAGTATCAAGGGACCTGGCAAAGAACAAATTGAAAGATTAAAAATATATATACAAACACACACACACACACACATATAGCATCATATGGTGTTTGTATAACAAATGATAGCAGCATTTGAGGCAGCAGCTGTTGTTGCACAAGTTTCACTTGCAAAAGTCCATTTAAAAAAAATCAGACAGCCTTTTATCTAACAGATTAGATCTGAAAGTCCTGTGCACAGGAAGTTGTGTAATGAGCTGTCCAATGAGCTGTCCAGAGCCACCTCAAGTTACTAACATTTTGTCATCCATTTTTGTAGCTCTTTTAAAGGACTGTGTTGTCATCCATTTGCTCAAGAATGCCTAACTCTATACATACCCCAACTGAGAAAGGACACTTTAAAAAAAGACCTGTCAACCAGAGAGTCTGGTGGATTTCAGGATAGTCTTTCATGGCAGGCCCAAAAGAGTAGTCATTGAGCTTGTAAACCGAGTAATTAAGATTGTAGGTTCTACTTTTTAACCAGCAAAATTGGGCCAATTTTTTTTTTAAAAACACCAAAAACGGTGCCAGCTTTTTGACAGAGTATTTTTTATTAGGTTCTTATTGGGTATCAATTGCTGCGTGTACACGAGCATGGACATTTTATTCCCCAGGGACAACTAGCAGCAGGACACCTTGTGCCACTGGTTAGTTGCCCCCCGGGAATGCCTGTGCCACACACTCCCTGGCACACAACAGGTTACCCTGGGTGGCGTAGGGAAGGCGGGGGTCAGCACTGGGTTGGTCCCATCAGCCCCACCTAAGGTCCTGGGGGCCTCCTGGGGCTGCAGCAGTGGTGATCCTAACACTTGGACACTGGCTAGCAGCTGGAGTGTGGCTCCAGCCAGCCAGGTTCTGGTTTTGAGTGTTGTATGTTGTCCCCATGGCACTGCATTGTTTTCTTTTGCATGAGTTTTTTTGATCTCTGGATATCCAGGGATAAAAAACACTCCCCCGCACTGCTTCTTACAGTGTGGAGAACAGTTGAATGTGCAGCATGTGGCACCATAGACATGTTTGTGGTGCCCCATACTGCATGGCCACGCTGTAAGAATGCAGCCAATCTGTTTTGAATACCTAGCCCTCAGTATTCACAAGGGATACCTGGGTGCCTAATACATTTGGATAACCTGGTTACACCATAGAAAGAAAACATGCTGTGACAGAGAGATTAACTGAATGATAAGGACATTTTTATTTCTTGTTTCTAAGAGGAACATGTTTATATATGTTTGCTAAGGATATTTCTCTTTTGGAAGCAATATTTTAATGTGTAATAATTTTGAAAAAAAAACCCTTACAACCTTTGCAAATATCTAGTTCATCATGATAAGCTTTGATGATCCTAAACTGTGAGAGATACATAGGCTTCCAATATACTGGGTTCTGTCTCAATTGACCTTCTCTCTGTGTGTCAGACTTGTCGTTTCAAACGTGAATCTGAGCCAGATCATTCTGAGGCAGCCTCCATTGCCCAAACTGCTAATTGGGTCAACTAGTCCCACAGTGAAATGTTATATTAATGGTCCCAATTGCCCATTGAAGCAAGCTTTTCTCAAAGAGGCAATTGCTTCTGCAAGTCTGAGCATATCTGCTAGCATTTCAGACTGATCAGTTAATGCAGAGAGTAACTGGGTTCAGTGCAGAAAAAGATGAGGCATGAAGGGGTAGCTGCACTCCTCTGCTTCTCAGGAGTCACCTGTGTGGCTCAAGAAACCAAAGAATCAGGCAATCACGAGCAAAGCCAGAAGAGCAAGTGTGAATGCATAGCTGGCCTTGAGACAGGAGGTTGAAGTGAGAGAAATAAATAGGAATAATACCCTCCCCTTCTTTAGCATGAGATAAAGCCATGAAATAAAGAGCTGAGGCCTAAAGAGAAGGACAAATAAGAATAGAAGTTACCTGAGAGTTGGAAGGAACCCAGCAAGAGCAAATAGTGAAAAGAGGGTACCTGTAGGACAGAGACCAGAGAGGAGAAGAGTAGAAAGAAGCAGGTCAGAAAAGCTGAAGTTAGCAGTGGCTTGCTACATGTGGTCATTTAAGGTATGTCTACAGCTCAAGGGCAGTGCGTTCCAGCCCAACTATTCCCCAAAATGCCCTATGTATTTGCCTCTAAGCACTTTCATCTACTCCCTCTGACACACTCCAAATACCTAAATGCACCTGTTATCCTTGCCTGGAGCACACATTGGCAACCATTCTTCAGACTTCATTGCTGAGGTGCTTGACGGTACATTGCTTGACGTGCTGGGGCACTCCTAAGGAGTGACCTAACTGACATATTTGGGGGTTTGAAACCTGGAAGCAGGTAGTTGGGGCATATTTGGAGTATCCTGGTTGGGATACACTGCTGCCATGGCGTAGATAAAGCTTTAGGGTCAAGGTAAAGTACTGAGCAAGCTAAATTCCCAGGGAACAACTTAGATGAAAACTGAAATCAGCTATGCATGCTTCTGAAGTACTTGATCTTCCTTTCAGTGTAGCACTGAACCTCACCAAGACTGTTTGAATGCATAGTTGTTTCTACTCATTACCAGTGAGGAAAATCTAGGGATGCTTTAGGCAGGAGTGAAGAAGCAACGAAAAATTAAATGTGAAAAGTCTGAAGGGGTCTCCCTTGGAAAATTCCTGCGGGTCAGAAAATTAAAGGAATTCAGCTTCTGACTCCCCTGACTCCATTATATTCCCTCTGTCCCCACACTCATCCCCATCTTTCACGTGCATGCTTTCTCATTTTGTTTTGGGCGAAAAAGAATGAGCTGGTGTACATAGATAGGTATGACTGTGCAGCTGATCTCTTTATTAGAGTTATTGGAGTTCATCAGTAATTGGAATTCGTTGTTTGTTTGCTAGTGGGCCTTTGATTTCATTCATAACTTCATTCAGAAGTTATGGGGAGGGGAGGCAAAGTAGTATTTTTGATGACATGTCTGCCTGAGGCATTGCATGGCCTCATGGGAGCTGTAGTTCTGTTACCTATGCCCCATTTTCCTCTATGGGTTCATATCCCAAGTTGGACTATATCTCCCATGATGCACTTGGAAGTCTTGAAAGTCCCCCAATGTACTGTACCTGTTCAGTAGGAGGGGAAACTGCAATGAATCTGCAGAGGGTTTTTATGTTTTGAGGGAAAGAATAAAAAAGCTCTATCCTATATCTTTTAAAAATATGTATAAAATGCAGTATGTCCTCCTGAGCTTTGCATTTAGCTTAAATTTATATTCATAGAAAATCAGGGCTAGAAGGGACCCCAGAAGGCTATTTAGTCTAACCCCCTGCTCAAAGGAGAACCATCCCCAATTAGATCATCCCAGCCAAAGCTTTGTCTAGTCAAGTCTTAAAAACCTCCAAGGATGGAGCTTCTACCACCTCTCCAGGTGACCTGTTCCAGTGTTTTATTACTCTCTTAATGAAAAAGTTCTTCCTAATACCTAACCTAAACTTCCCTTGTTGCAACTTGATACCACTGTTCCTTGTTCTGTCATCTGCCGCCACTGAGAACAGGTCAGCTCCATCCTCTTCATAACCATCCTTATGAAGAGTTATGTAGTTAAAGGCTGCTATTAAATCCCCCCTCAGTATTCTCTTCTCCAGACTAACTTGACATCTGTACACCTGCTCTGGGGTGGCGGGTGGGGAGGAGATGCTGCTCTAATTAAAGCACCTACAGTGTCATGTGTATGCAGCATTTGACAAGCTTTAGTTCAAGTGTCCTCACCACCATTTTGAAGTGGGAAGATGCTGAATAGATGTGACATGGAGGCTGCTGGAGTGCACTAATTAACATGCTCCAGCAGACTCAATTTATAAAGTCTTCTCCGACCCGTGCATGACATTAGCACATGTTAGAGCAGACATCTGGCACATGTATAGGCGCCCAATAAGCCCTGTTCCCTCAGCCTTTCTTCGTAAGTCACATGACTAGCCCCCTAACCATTTTTGTTGCCTTCTCTCCAATCTGTGAACGTTTTCTGTAATGAGGGGCCCACAACTGGACACTGTACTCTGTGGCCTCACCAGTGCTGAACAGAGGGAAAGAATAATTTCCCTCAATCTGCTGGCAACACTCCTACTAACGCAGCTGAGCATGCCATTAGCTTTCTTCACAGCAAGGGCATACTAGGCACACCTACATGTGCATTAATGCACTTTCCCTAATGCACATTAAATTTAGTAAATGTGAGGTACTAAATAAATGCACATTAGGCTGCCCTCGTGAGCAGTACTGAACATGCATGTTTTTAAGTGGTGCTTAATGTACAGTAGCCTATTTTACTGCACATTAGCGTAATTGCACAATTGTTTATGTGACACTTTAATGTGCAGTAAAATAGGCTACTACATGTTACAGCGCATTTGTAGACATGCCCACTGTTGGCTTGATTTCATCTTATTGTCCACTGTAACCCTCAAGTCGTTCTCTGCAGA
Source organism: Caiman crocodilus (assembly GCA_030014935.1). Lineage (NCBI taxonomy): Eukaryota > Metazoa > Chordata > Crocodylia > Alligatoridae > Caiman > Caiman crocodilus. Next base: position 5,769,901 of record JAGPOW010003395.1, on the reverse strand, counting down.
GCTGCTGCTTAGCTAGTAGTTCTTAACCTGTACTGGTGCATGGAACAGTTCCGCTGTAAGTACAGGACTTTGCACTCATTATTATTGAACCTTATGAGTTTTCTTTTGGTCCAGTTCTCCATTTGATGTCTCTCTGAATTCTGGCTCCATGCTCCAGTGTATCTACTACTCCCCCCAAGCTGAAAACTTGCTGAGGTCTTAAGAAAGATATTAAGCAAAACTGTTCCCAGAACCGTCCCCTAAGGCTTGACACTTGAGACTGGCTGCCAGCTAGACATAGAACCACTGATTACAAGCCTCTGAGCCTGACGATTCAGCCTGTTTCTTATCCACCTTACAGTCCTTTCATCCAACCTGTACTGCCTTAGCTTGCTTGTAAGAATGTTGCAGGAGACCATGTCAAAAGTCTCACTAACATCAAGGTATATCACATAAAATGTTTCAATAATAATAAAAGATTAATAGTTAACTACTTCGTTAAAAAAAATAGTGCTGCAACCAAATGGAATATAACACAAGTCCCTTAAAATATACAAAATCAGGCTTTTTATAACATAAAACTAGGTGACTTGGCAAGAAGACAATTCTAACTAACTGAGCCCATTTTTTTTTTATATTGATTCATATTGTAATATGACATCTTAACAAACTTTATCTGTATCTTTCATTCCAAGGAACTATTTAAATTTTAGGCATGTGGGGATTGCCAAAACCAGAGATAGTATTACTCCTGCACATCTAACCTTGCTGTAAGTTTTAGACTGGCAAATTCACACACCTTCATACTGCAAATAATTTTGTTAACTTCTTAAGTATGGACAACTGCGTATACCTATCAATATACCTCATAAAAATCATCTTTGCTACAAGCACATCTATATTATCCATTAAATGTGTTAAGTCATTCATTGCACAGGCCCTAAAGTTTCAACTTTCTACGGTAAGCAGCTGATTTTAAAGAGACCATTTTTGTTCAATCCCCCAGTAGTTCAGTTTGAGTCAGAACATGCCATTCTTTCACAGTCCTGATTCAAACAGGTGAAAATTGGCATTCAGGAAGAGTCTATAACTTATCCCAGCAGAGGTGAAAACATTCTCAGATTCCTGAGGCTCCATAAGTGGGTGATAAATATTAGTTTAACATCCCTACGTTGAGAAGAAATTGGTATGAACACTGAAGTTTCTTTAATAAGACTGACTTCATTTCATTCCACATTAGAAAGTCTTCTGCACTGGCACAGATGATTAGGGTTTGGCTTCCTGTACTGTGCATTTCTATTCCTCCAAGCAATTTAGAAACAACATTTATTTATTTTGTCTGGGTGGGAGGGAATAGGGTGGGAGAGGTTTCATCAGCCTGGCAGATCTTAAAAGAATTTTATGATTTCCTTGCTCTTATAAGAGGTAGATCCAGGGAGGCGCAGTGACACAGCCATACAATGTAGTCTACCTGCTGGCAGTTCCAGTTTCCAGCAGCCACAGGCACCTTAGTCCTCTGTGGAGTCAAGGCATGGCTGGAAGGAGATGCCTGGGGAACCAACCAGGGAGCCGGTGTGGAAAATTGGACCCACTGCCCATCACCTGGCTCACAGGAACAGGGGAAACCCCAAGCCTCTTGTCCCCCCACTCCAGCTGGGGGCTACTGGGAGCAGTTGCACAGGTAACTGGGCTCAGTGACAGTGGTCCCATTTTCCATCCCCTCCCCCAGGTTTTCCCCACTGGTCAGGACACTCCAACTGTGGGGAACAGCTATGCTTGGGTAAGGCTAGGGATGGCAGCATCGGTGGGCATTCCCCACGCCTCCTAGTACCCACTGACAGCCAGTGGGGGACATCTGGGGGAATGTGCAGGTAGTGGGTGCTGGAAGCGGGGATCCTGACACTGCTGCTGTCCCTGGCTGAACTGGGCACACCTTGTAGCTGCTCATTGGGTTGGAGCAAAAAGCCAGGGGCAGCAGCAGCAAGTGGGCTTTCCTTCTTCCTGGATCCAGAGGGAAATCTTGCAATGCCAGTCTCATCTCCTGCCCTCCCCCTTCGTGAAAGTCCAAATCTGCCTGTGTTTCTCATGATATATGAAGTACAGAATGTTGTGATCAAAAAAAATGTCAACATACTTTACTATTCGATCCAAGATGGTACTATAGCTGTCCAATCACATGGATTAAGAGAGCCTCATATTTGTTATGGCTGCAGTTTTTCATAAGGGCTCAGCTGGTGGGCACATTTGGGCATCAAGATAAAAGCCAGATTCTCTAAAGTGTTGGTAATGAGCAATTTTGGAACTCTGGCCATAGTCGCAATGGAAGCTGTCAGCTGCTCCAAAGTTTGAAAATCTGTTGTTTAGATACCTTTCCGAAAATCTGGCCTACTTGTTTGCATTTCCTTTTTCCTTCCATCATTCTAACTTTTCGGCTTCCAGGTGGAAGTTAGTTTGCTTTGTGCTTTTGTCATCAAATCACAAGTTTACCTAGCCTGCTGCATGGGTGGCTTAGCTAATTTTAATTGTTAACCTTTTCCCTTTATTTCATTGCTCCAAGCAGAATGATGGGAAACAGCTCTGAGAGGGATTTTATCTGTGACTGAGAATAAGGGTCTACATATTGGCACTGCTTAAGGAGCTTATGCAATAGAATTTTAAAGGCATTCTGTAGAAATGATACGTGTAAAGATAAAGGGCCAGATTCCAGTGCCTCTGTGTCAACACAACACAGGTGCTAAAAGGGAGATGAAATGGCTACTTCTGAAATTCTTTAAAAGTAGGAAAGTGCAAGTATAGCCTTATATCCCCTCACTTCCCATCTTACAATGATATATTCCATTTGGATGCAGCACTATACATTTTTTTACATAGTAATTGACTGTTAATATTTTGTTATTGTTAAGCAGTTTATATTATAAGAATATATCTTTAAATTATTTGCAGAGCCTGAGAGAACATATTCAATTTTATATATTTTCTAAATATGCGGCAAAGTAAATGCTTTTTTCTCCCCCCTCATAAAATTGAAAAGAAAAAAGCCCCCAAAAGTAACACAAAACCCTATTTATTTTTCTTTTCCATTCTCTCATATTTTAGCATAGAGTGATAGAGGGATTGTTGCTCATTGCCCTGTGCTCTTAAAATTCTTGGCTGTGGTTCACAAAGAAGTCTGTAAGGTGCTTTAAGGTGCTTATAAATTATGAGGTTCCCAAAATGTTCTAACTTATGCAATGGATCACATTTGCCACCTTTCTCCTAGGCTAGTAGTGCTCATACTTTGATCCTACAAGTTGGTTGAGTGGCATGACACCAGATCTGTTAGGCTGGTGCCCAGATCCAGCCCCATGCACCTAGATCCTGCCTTATGCATCTGGATTGGGCCCCATGTACCCAGATCCCACCTTGCTCTGTCCCAGCCCCACACACCTAATCTAGCATTCAGGACTATGCTGTCTAGCCCTCAGGGCTCCCCATGGGTCTTGGGTCTGCATCTGGTCCAAAGGCTGGGAGTTGAGCACCCCTGTCCTAGGTTATACTTTTCTCCCCATTAATACTTTGGATACCATAAAAATGGGGTTTGTAGGAAGTCTGAATCACTGTTAAGTGAAAACAGTGTTGTTTGCTATTGACAAACATTTGGCTGAACAGGTATTTTATTTCCATGTATGTCTGGAGAGTGGCTTTTTGTCATACCAAACTTCATCACATGTTCATAAGCTTTTTGCTAAGCATTATTCATTGTATACCAAGTATGTGACCCAGCCAGGAAGGGGAAAAAATACCATATGACCTGAGTGTCCTATGACACACTACCAGTAGAAAGGAATGAATAATAGTGGAAGTGAAAAATATGCAAACAACCCAGAGAGTTAATACTGTTTATTCAGACTATACAAAACACAGTTGTTCACAAGCAATAAAAGAAATCAGGAGATACATTTGTACTAAGTACTCACTGCAAGGGATAATTCAGGCATCTCTTGCCTATAGACCAAAAGTCCTCAAACACTGGCAAAGCAGAAGAAGGAGAATCTGTTATGTAGTATGGATTGAATTCAGTTTTTCCTCAAAGGGTGATGGTGATTAGATCGGGGTATCTGGTTGGAGTCCAATATAGGCTGTAGCTGTGAAGTTCAGATTTAGCTTTGGACCTAGATCAAAACTTCTCTAGAGTCTGGAGATGGAGAGGGAGAAGGGAGCGTTGTTCAAAGCTCATGTTCTATTTCCTGCTTCTCTCTAATGAGAACAGGATTGTACTCTGCCAGCCCTATAAGCCACAGTAAAAACATACCCTCACTTCAGCCTTGTTAAATCATTCGGCATCTCAGAGACATTAAAAAGCAGTACTGGAGGCTGAATTTCTAAAGAAGCTTCTTTGCAGAAAGTGATACATAAGAAATAACTTTTTAAAATTTTTATATTTAGTTTTTAAAATCTCACAGATCCAGGCAGACTGAACAATTTTGTCTTTGCAACTGTAATTCCCTTGTTGGGCTGCTTTTCAGACCAGGAAGCACTTTTTCTAGGAACTAACATCCATGCTGAAATCAGTCTCAGCATTTCTACATTCGGCTGAAAGTGTGTGGGTGGAGCTGAGTGTGTGTTTATTCCTACCCATACAGAGGAAAAATCATGCAGATCTTAAGTGATTGAAATCACCCAAGTATTCCTGTTCTGCTAAATAATATTTTGTACGTGGTTATGAAAAAAGAGGCTTAAATCATCCTGATTGTTCAGCTTAACATACAGTCTCAAATACTTTGTGATTGAATGTAAACACTGCTTTTCAAGCAGGTGACTCAATAACAAGGAATTTTAAATAGAAGAAGTACCAGGAAGAGTTCCTCCCTCCAAATTCATATAAAATAACCTGATTTCCTGCAGGAATTGCTCTGTTCCACATTGGAGTCTGCTGCTTAAGCTTTTCAGATCAAGCAAAAAAAAATCAATGTGTGATTCATTGTTTAGTTACTTGATGATAAAGCAGTAGATGACTATGGGAAGAAAGTTGAGAGATTGGGGTAAAAGCATTAGAAAAGCTATAATTTCCTCCAGAGAGGGACTTTGGAGGAAATGAATACAGAACTGATGATCACAGAAGGTAAAAAGATGTCCAGTTGGTGTTTCTTGAGCTGTTCTTGCTGCCTGGAAGACAATCTGAAATAAAAATGCCCACAGCACATATTCTTCTGGTAAAACTAGCTGCATACTTTGGCTTGCAGGCATCTTACCCTGATGTGTCTTGAACAAGACAGAGAACAGTAAGAGACTGTCTGTGATATTGTTCATGTCGGCCTGATTTGAGTTTAGCAAGTAGAGCTAGTTGGGAATTTTCTGACAGCATGCTTTTTCATCAGAACATGCTGATCTGCCATTTTTTTAATGGCAGTTTTGAGATATTTTAATTGAAAAACGTGTTATTGGGTCAAGAATTCTGGTCAAGGATTAATCCCAGAACAGTTGTTTGCCTAGTGGTTAAGGGCCACCTGAAATGTTTGAGAGAGAGTTTCTAGTTGCAACTCTCCATTCTTCCACTTTCCAGGTGAGTTCCCTAAACTGCTATTGGCTCTTCTGTGGTCACTTTCTCTGCTACAGCTGTTTCCTTAGAGTGAGGGCTTGGACTCGTATCTGTTTTACCCAGGTGAATGCCATAATCACTAGGTTATAGAATCAATCTTTGTCTAGTCCAGGGATGATTTAATTATGATTATCAAGTAGAACAGCTCCAGTAGGAAAGATTAAGACAGACCTACAGAAAAGCCAAAAACCTGGTGTTAGGATATTTACTTGGGGTGTGAATGTACAAGAGCCTGAGGTACAGGTTTCTTACCCAAATCTGACAGAATAGGGACTTGAACTTGGCTTTGAACTTGAACAGGCAGCTCTAAATTTATATTTAGATTAAATTTAATTTATTTATTTATTTAGGCAGATTTATACCCATCTTTAAATTTGGATGTGGAATGAGAGTATATTCAAAATCTCAAAATGTTAATAGCAAGGGAAAAGTGTGAAAGAGCAATCACTGACTCTGCATAACTGAGTCTTAACTTGTTCCTCTGCTTGCAGCTCTGTGTAAAGATACTAAATTACTAACTCCTTACACTTGCACTGGCTTGATTGCTCAGGACAGTGCATTAAAGCCTAGATGGTCTCCTCAATCCCCATTCTTTTCTACCTACTGCCTGTAGGAAGGGAGGGGGGCATACCAGGTATGGAGAGCCTCTGCTCTCCTTATTTCATTTACTGAAGAAATGCTGAGAGGCAAATTTCTGTGCATTGAAGGAGGGTATTATTACTTGGTGAGTTATGTCCTCTGTGGCCCATTTTCTTTCCCACATACATACCCTTTTCAGGCGGAAGGCTCATGCCTCCACTTCTTTGAGATGGTCCCTTGTGATACAACTACTCTCCAACTATGGGCTCTCAACCTTACACAGTTTTTGTTGTCAGCCACCATATTCAGGAAGCCAAAACAGGCTTGACACCTGCAAGAGTTTCCCTTCAGGAGCCTGTGAAAAGCTGCTGCTTCTCAGTTAATGGTTCACAGTACTTACGGTAATGGATGTAAAGCAACAGAAGGAAGTACTGCTATATGTGTACTGTTTTACCATTAAGCTCCTAGACCAATGTGACTTGGGCGTAGTCTATAACTACATAGTCCGGGCAGCCAAATGGCGAGTGGTCCATACTCATGTCTTTTCCATGATGACAAAACTGCTTTCTTCTACTGGCAGAGTAGCACCTGCTCTGTGAGTGACAGAAGGTCTTTGCCACCTTAGGGAAGCTGTAGGAAAGTGTGCATAGATGAGCTCACACCTTCTGCTAGCAGCAGTGGCCCCTTTAACAGCTGGTGCCTCCCAGGGTTCATTTCATGCTGTGCAGGCACAACTGCTATAGCAGGTCAGTGCAGGTGGGGATGAGCACTATTGATTTTCTAGCGGTGGTGGTGGTTGTCTGTCTGCAGAACTCCTGCTGGCAGAAGGATTCTACTAGAGATAAACCCCTTAGATTGGCTGTTGTGTTCCCTTGGGGACAAAATTATAGCCAGTTTGCTACAGACCCTGACCCTCTGACAGTCGGTATCAGCATGCAGCAGGTGCAGGCTCCTACAGGATGGTTCTTATAATGAAATAATGTCTTTTGAGATGCAGCATCCTATTTTGGCACCCTGGGTAGAGCCAGAAGTAAGGTGAGTGCAGGAGAACAGAGGTGCAGGGCGGGCAGAGTCTTACCTGCCATGATACAGGATCACCCAGAGGTAGAGCACTGAAGGCTCCAGCCATGCAGAGTGGATGCAGGACCTTCCCTCCTCCTCCTCGTCCCCCATGGAAGATACTGCTGCTGTAAGTGGAGGTATCTGTGTGGCCAGCCACTGCAGGATTAAGCTGGAAAATGCTGCCAAATTATATGATGAATGACACTGGAAAAGTTTTAATTTGGCAGCAGAAGGCCATTTTGTTTCGTGCTCCTTTGGATCTGACTCCATAGCAAATTACCCATCATGTGCAAGCTCACAGAGGCGTGCACACTAGACATATAGAATAATAGACTCTTCGCCTTGTACTCCTGAAATGCCATGATCTGAACTTAATATTGTCAGTTCTTTGGGTCTAATGTTTTGTTATTTTGTTTTGTAGCATGGTGGGTATATTTACACATGTATATCAGCCTCCAAGAGTAATCAAAGAAACTCCTATCATAAAAGGTTTTTGAGCTGCTTCTCAGCACAGGGCTGTCACATCAGCTAAGGGTCACGACTACTCATTTTCATTTACATTCTGATGGGAATGACTTCCCTTCATAGTTCAATAGGCTCTTCTTCCTCACGAGACTCCAGTGTAAAGGCAAAAGTCATTTTGCTCACAATGGCCAGTAAAGAGGGAATGGGAACAGCAGTAGTAGGAAGATGCATCCTTTTATCTGTCATCAGCTAGGAGGGAATAGAACAGCAGCAAAGAAAAAAAGATATACTGAATGGAATCAAAGAAAGCCAAGGACATAATTCTGTCATAATGTCTTGACATAGTTTTACTATGCTTCTATTGTCATGTATTAGTGTGGGAAAGAGGACATCTAATTGTGAATCCCAACCAAATAAGGCAATACTATATCAGGTTATTGTACTTCAATTATTCTGAGGCTGCTCATAGCTCTGTTGTATTATAATAGTGAATATTGATATATCATTATTTCTCTTCTACTTTTCTCTTCCACTTCACAAGGTTTTAGCTTGTAGCCTAAAGATTTTCTATTCTTACTGCAACTTTCATCCCTTTTGCTCCTGCCTCCATTTCAAAGAATATGCACACTAGTAGACATGTACTCAGACCCTTGTGTGGGATGGCATATGTGGCCTTTTTCACTCAGTCGATGTACTCAGTCGTATCAGGGAGACAGGTGAAATGTCCATTACAGTTTATGATACAGATAGGATTTACGCAGGTGGGATTTTTAACTATTTTTTCACATAGTAATTTTAGCTAGCTCATCCTCTTACAATGGTCTGATGTCAATATTTAAAAGCAGTATCTGCTCTAAAATCAATTCAGTCATTTTTATGACTTGCGCTTTAAAGCTTCGTATGCATTGTATATACTACATATGCGTGGAAACACTATAGAATAGAAAGAATTGACTTTTGATAATTTATGACTAAGAAAACCATCTCAGAATCACAAGGCTGGAGGCTATCAGCCTCTATTATACATGTATGGCTACTAAAGAGTCTAAAGATGATGTAACCTCAGCCTGATAAAGAGCAACAGGGAAGCACATTTTACTGCAGTATCCTAAAAGAATACCCAAGGTAATTCAGGCAAGAGAGAAAAGAAAAACACTGTAGCAACCCCGCTTAGCAGGAAAGAGCCTTTTGAAATCTAAAATGTGAAATAAAATTAGTGGGAGGATAGGTGGTATAGGGCAAAAATGGAATTTGTCATGGAAACTGACTTCAGTCCAATCAGAGGAAAGACAGTTTGTTGGGCAATGTTTTTAAGTGCCATAACTGGACCTGACGCTTTACAGACAAAAGTCATATTTTCTCATATACCTAACACCCTGAAATAATACGTGTGAAATCCTGGTATCTAAAAAAACAGATAAAAAAAAAA
>JAGPOW010003395.1:5700457-5759450 GCA_030014935.1 Caiman crocodilus | reverse complement strand
CTGCGGCCTGACCAGTGCCGCATAGAGGGGGAGGATCACCTCCCTGGACCTGCTCGAGATGCATCTATGGATGCATGACAGGGTACGGTTGGCCTTCTTTACTGCCTCCCACACTGCCGGCTTATGTTCATCGTGGAGTCAACGATGACTCCAAGGTCTTTTTCCACCTCTGTGCAGGCAAGAGGGAAATTCCCCAACCTGTATTGTTAAGCAGCCCTCCAGCCAAAATAACTGCTTACCCCTGCTCTACCAGCTCAGTGGCTCTTTGCTGAGAAGGCTACTGCCTTACCAATGGCTGTGAGAGGGTTAACACTGGACTTCATGGGTGATGTTTGCTGCCCTAGGGAGAAATGGCAGGCAGCTTGTTCTGTGCCTGTCTGTTCTGCTCTGCTTCTATTCCAGCAAAGAAAAATCAGCTTGCCCACTTGAGATATGCACTGCAGCTTAGAGAACTGATTTTTAGGGGGGAATGTGCATGTGGTGAGTAAATACAGTAAAAGGTAACAGGTTTGTTTCTGCTTCTATTAAATCAATAGCAAAACTTAAGAAGGAGCAAGGCCAGATTTTACTGTAGGTGGAACACCTGAATGCAAACCTTCCTTGGTAGACTTTACCTGTCTGACTCTGTCCAAAAGTTTTTTTTTCTCATTCAGATTTAGCAAAGCTCTACTTCAGCAGTGATGGGCTCTGTAAAGTGTGAGATGACAGTGGTGGCAAAGTTTATCAGTAAGACCAAGACAAATCTGTCCACCGGTTTTAATACAGAGAACTTATAATCTCTTTCACACAGAGAAGGCTGTTAATAGGAGCATGAGATCCTCTTTCACTAAAGCTGGACAAATAATGATCACAAGCATTTCAGTGACTTTTAAAACAGGAATTCCCATAGAGTGTGTCTGTGTTGCTTCTTAACTTCTGAGCATTCATGTGAGGGAAGGTTTATTTTGTATGGATGGTTACAGGAAGCACATTTTAGGCCCCCTACATCAAATAGGTTTAATTATGAAACAAAATTCGTTGAACAAAACGTGGAGCTTGAGAATGGGTGATATTACAGGTCAACATATTAAACCCTATCTATATGGCGGCTATGTTTGTGAGCAGAGCACTGCAGGGTTGAAGGAAAATATGGACACAGCAGTACTTCTGCGGTTCCAAGCTCTGTGCGGCAAATTATATATAACAGTGATTAGAACAAAGAGCATAGCACAATGGGGACACTACAGTCATAATCTATATGATTTATCTAATGTGTACTTGGGGAAATCAGAACCATATTAAGGCAACATTAGAATAAATGGGAGCTTTTATGCTGATGTCAGTGGATGTAGGATCAGCTATTAGTGGATCAGATATCCCCGTCATCCTAATTTTCCAGTTCTGAGAGGTGAGATTCCACAGCATATCAAATTATATGTTGCTGATAATACTCTCTTTTCTTGATTCTCACAGGCCTCTATGTCCCACCTGTGTCCACCAGCTCATAAAGCCGTCGTGCTAGCTATACAGTGCCTGATTGATTGGTGTTCTGAGGTGTAATTCTTGCAGTGAGGTGAACGCTATCCCTAAAGTTCCTTGTCCACTTCTTGTCACTTGTCCAGCAATTCATTTTATTCTTCCATTTACATCACCCTCTTCCACACCTAGCCTTGACACAAAGCTCCCCGTACATACTATTAACAGAAAGCTATCGGTGCGCAAGCTAATTCTCTCTCCATGCCTTAATGACACAGATCACTGGTTCACACAGCTTTATACATTCCAGCTTTGTGCTGTGTTAATTCATATTAATAGATAAAGGCATGAGTTTTGTTTAAAAAAATAAATTTGAATCGTAAGCTTGTAATTTTGACTCTAAAATTCTTCAGTGCCAGCAGAAAGCTAATGTTTTGCTCCTTTATTTTATTTTATGACAGTCTACAAAATAATTTGCCCTGTAAGACAGGAACAATTCTAAAGACACTGGACAATAAGTTCCCTATCTGTGATTCCACAAGGAAACAATGAGTTTATCAGTAGTAGCTATAAGCCAGAACTTTTAATATTATTTTCTATTGACAAGAATAAAAAGGAAATGATTGGAAACTCATTGGTTGCCAATTCTAATGCTGTTGTCTTTCATTTAACTGATAACAAGAAAAAGAGCATTAACAAATAATTTTTTAATTATTTGTTAATTTATTTTTTAATGAATACACTTATTTGGAAGTCAGTTGCTCCCTCCTTGTCCCTCTAAAGAACGGTGCCTGTGGCATATGCTGCTAGGAAATGGATAGCTCTGTTTTTAAGTATTGTCAGTTCATGTTTTCCTCTCTTCTTGCTACGGTGTTGGTAAAGCATAAGCAGGGGTGCTTTTCTATTTTCTACTGGGGAAACATCCCTCCTCACAGCAGGAATGTCAGGCTGCTGAAATGCAGTTACATTCATTTCCAATATATTTAATCTCTATTGAAGCACAAGAAAAATGACATCTCCACCTCCCTTTCAGTCTTCCAGAAGCACATTCCACCTCCATCTGGCTCTTGCTGAGACAATAGATGAAGCCTTGCTCATTCCTATTGGAGTAATTACAGAACGGTTTCATTACCTAGGGTACCAAAAGTTCACAGCAGAATCAGAAACCACATTAAATTCTCCGGTTGAAGGGGGTGCCTCCTTTCATCCCAGAGAATACACAGTAGAGTTCTTAAAATGTCTAGTATCACTGACTTTTTGTCAGGTCTGTCACTGTTGATATAAGTGAAGAAAAATATTTAGAGCCTGCACAAGCAGTGCAAAACAGTATTTGTGATTATAGGCAATTGGGATGGAATAGGTAATGGACAGGTAATGATGACAGGTAATGGTGAAGCAAATTTTGGCACAATAACCCAGTCTTTGTGAAAGAAGGGTCCCTTTCACCTTTGGCTAACTCTGTTATCTCCAAGACTTTGTAAGTAGCAGTCACATAGCAATGATGCTTTGTTTATTACTAGGTGCAAATCTAAAAGTATTATGTACAGTTTTAGATGCATATAAACTAATTAAATGTTTTGGGAAGCAATTCTCCTACTTTGCCCCAACCCCTCATACTTTTATATTCACTTGTATCTCATTTTGGGTTATACTGGAAACTTTTAAGGGCAGGGACTTGGTCTGCCTGTAAGTTGATACTGCATGTAATCCAATGTATTCCTGAGCTTGACTGAAGTTTGCCACAAATTGTTAGCCTGCCCTCATAGAACTACTCATCCTCTATCATCTAAAGATTTTGTTCTTTCTATATATGCAGCTAGCTGCTGTTGCAATGCCACACCAAATCCTACATAGAAAAAACTTTAAAAGTATCTTTGGTCATCTGTAAATTTTTTGGCAATTCACTGTCGGTCCAAGCATCTCCCAGACTGAATTCCAGCAAAGGGTAAAAGTACATCCTGATTCAGATTTTCTTCACCTCACGTTACAGTCAGGAGTGCAGACAGAGGTAGATAAAATTTAATCTCCTGCTGGGAAAATAAAAGCAACACAACATTTGGATGAATAATCCAATTTTAAACTTTTAATCAAAAACTGAGAAGGGAAACTTTTGTAAATGATATTACAATACCCCATGGGAGCTAAAATTAGGCTGTCTCATGGCTTCCTGATAAGACTACATCCCTGACAATGTACCTTTCTGCTGAGCTGCTAGAGTTTATAATGGGAGTCCCTGACCTTAGCTCATCATAGGAAATGCAGTTTAGTTGTTCAACTGGAGAATCTGGCCAAAGACAAGACGGCAATAGGAGCATAAGCAGCCCAATTAACAGCTTCTACAAAGAGCTAAAGAAGCTTTTCAGGATCTAAACTGTTTTGGATTTGGACTGAAATTGTTATTTTGTTTTTTTTAAATAGGGAAAAAAAGAAATCCCTGGAAAACAGATACTTGTGTGAACACTGGTTTAATTGTAAACCTAATCTTTTTCCATCCCAAACCAGTTTTGATAGAAAATTTAGAGCTTGCCTTAGTAAACTTATATGATATATTGCAACATGATCTGCCTCAAGGATGGAAGTTTTTGGTTATTTCCCTATTTTTAGAAAATGTCTCTGGGTTGTCAACTATCAAAACAGCCAAGCAGTAAATACTTGAGATGAATACACCATCCCAGCTTGGTCTTTGAGTTGAAACTTCTCACAAGGTCCTTTCTGATGCCCAGGATTACCTGACACCATCATAAAATGTCCTGGATTGATAACAGACAGAAGGTTGTGAGGCATTTGGGAACTCTTCTTTCAGCAACAGTTGAGGCATGCTGCAATAGACCAAACTGCCTTAATATACAACTACAGGTATTATTGTGGAGCATGGCACATATGGACTAGCCAGCATAGCTGTGTAGAAAAAATGTTAGCCTGTGGACATACTGAACAATATCTGGTTTTAAAACAGAGTTGAAAGCTGTTACGTGCCTGGGTCAAATTTGCTTGACTACTTGACTGTAACTTATTTTTCACTTTAGTGATTTCATCTGTTTCAGTAGCTTTTTTTTCCTCGACCAGCACACTCTTAGCTCAGATTCAGCCTATGGTGCACCATAATCCCCAGGTCTTTCACTGCAATACTGCATTCCCAGGTTGTATCTACACATACAATTATTCTGTTCCAACGTGGTGTTGTCCAAAAATGTGTTAAGTATGCATTGGTCCCATCATCTAAATCATTAAAGAAGATGTTGAAGAATACTGGACCCAGGACAGACCTCTCCACTAGCTCTCTCCTCCTAACTAGACATTGAGCCATTGACGACTACTCATTTATTATCAACCCTACAGTACTTTCATCTAGTCTGTATTTCCTTATCTCATTAATGAGTACACTGTGAGAGACCATGTCAAAAGCCTTGCTAAAATCAAGCTTTATCATGTCTACTGCTCTCCCCTCTTCCACAGGTCTGTCACTTTATTATAGAAGGAAATCAAATTGGTCAGGTGTGACTTGTTCTTAATTAATTCATGCTAACTATTCCTGATCCACTTGTTTCCCTCTAGGTGTTTCATGGTGGATTCCTTGAGGACCTGCTCCATGATCTTCCCAGGTATAGAAGTCAGGCTGATTGGTGTGTTGTTCTCCAGATTGTCCTTTTCCCCCTTCTTAAAAATGGGTACTATATTTGATTTTTTTAAAGTCATCCAGGACCTCACCTGACTTCCACAAATTCTCAAAAAAGGTAGCCAATTGATTCAAAATTACCTCCGCCAATTCCTTCAGTACTCTTGGGTGCATCCCATTCAGCCCTGCTGACTTGAAAGCATTTATTTTTTCTACATCATCCCTAAGCTGGTCTGCTCTTACTATAGACTGTTTGTCTCATTTCCTATAGCTGCTGTCAAACCACATTCATCAGCTGGTAGCTGCCCCTATTTGTGAAAATTGAAGTTAAAAAAAGCATTAAATACTTCAATCTTCTTTGCATTGTCTTGCTTAGATTGTCTTCTGCATGCCATAAGGGACCTATGAAATCTCTGGCCATCTTCATACTTTTGACATACCCTTTTACTGCCTTTTATGTACCTAATATCTTGCCAGTTAAATATTAAATTGTGCTTTGGCCTTCCTAATTTTCTCCCTCAATGCCCATGCAATACTCTTCTTTTCCTTTGTACTGGGAACACATTTCCACTTTTTATAGGATTCCTTATTCTGGTGCTCCCCTTCCTTCTCCATAGGATCTTGAACTCTTATAATTTTGCGATCACCATCACCCAAGTTACCTTCCACCACCCTATTCTCAACCAATTTTTCCATGTTTATGAGCAGTAAGTCATGAAGAGTTTCCCCCCTCATTGACCTCTCTGCCATGTGAATCACAAAGTTATCCCCTACATACTACAGGAGTTTGCTTTACTGCTATGCACTGCTGTGTTTCCCTGCCAACAGATGTCCCAATAATTCAAAGTCTATGCTATGGATGCATGGCTTCAAAAGTAGTGTCCTTGAGCATACTGTGCTGCTCTGGCAGGCTCCTTTGTAATCCTGCTCTGACTTCACTTTGGCTGGACTAGTTAGTAATTAATACTGCTGAATAACTGCACTAATCAGGCTGCCATTAGTACCCCAGTTCATCACCACCATTCCCCATGCCATCATGAAGATGTGGCTACAATGCTTGGACTTTAGGAAGAAGCCTACTAGCACAGCACTGCTTTGAAATATGGACAGCTTAATCCATACTAGTGCTATTCCATGCCACTGTCTATACCGGTCTATAAGACCATTACTGTTTCCAAGTTCAAGCCCTCAAAAATTTAGAAAATGCCAGAAATACCTGTTCAGTATTAATTCGTCATTTCTTCTCTCCAGGGGAGATCTAGGATTTGACAAAAGGTGAGTACAGGAGCAGCAATCCCCGCTGCAGGATTCCAACAACTCCCAGCCTCTTCCTTCCCTCTTGCCCCACTGGTGTGGGTACATAGTGCCACAGGAGCCTCTGAGGACTATGCAAAGTTCCCAAAGCAGGTAAGAATCTCCCTCTTCCCCTCCTTGCTCAGAGATATATCCCATCTCCTCCAGCTGCTGCTGTTTTTCCTGCTGTACCGGGATGGGGGAAGCCTCAGAGATGTTGCTGCATGCTGCCAGCCAGCTGGACTCAGCTGGACTAGCACTAGCAGTAGTGATGGGTGAGGGGTGAGTACCCCAACCCTGCCTGATCCCCCAGGAGTGGGGAAAGAGAAGCCCTACCCATGGAGAGGGAATCCCATCTTTAGCCACTGCTGCTGCTCTCATTGTCCCAGCTTAGCCCAGTTACCAATACAGCCTGGCTGGAGCAGGCAGACGCAGGCCTGAGGTTTCCCCTGCCGCTGGGACATTAGGGAAAGCAGCAGTGGCAGACATGAGAGATGGGCAGGAGAAGGGAGGGGACGTACCTCAGAGCATGGAGAGTAAGAGAAAGGGGATTCTTACCTGCTTTGTGGACTTCACAAAAGTCCTCAGAGGTTCCCATGCAATGGTTCAATCTGAAAGGGGAATGCAGCTGCACCACTGCCCTACCCATTGCTTGATCCATCCTGCTTCCCTACCTTCTTTTCCCCTGCTTCCTTCCCTGCCCTACCCCCACAATGTATGACCATAAAACAGTCTAAATGTATATAACTGCATACTATATTTTTTCCTGCAGGATACCTTTCTTAGTCAGTGCACTGCTTGGGCTTGTTCTGGGGATGAATCAAGGTTGTGTAGGAAAAGAGATTGTCAGTTGGACCCCTGTTTCTTTCATGACAGAAGTTGGAAAGTGAAGGACACAAGGGTCTGTAAGAACAAAAACAATATGTTTATGATTGAAACTATACAACTCTGGTGATGCCTGTTGCATCTCTGTTTCTAGTACAAAGATACTATATGATGCCAGGCTGGCCTTCTAAATTACAGGGCCAGATTAAGGTACCAGAGGGAAGTTATCATTCTGGCATTTCCGAAATGTGAGTGATTGATTTTGTGGTCTTAGCTTTCTGTTAATATACTTCTGGGGTTTTTGGGGGGAGGAGGAGGTTAATAATAATGGAATTATAAAATATTTCAAAGCTTACACGGAGATGGTTATAAGTCTTCAATATGTGATTCTGAGGTGGGTTTCTGCTATTCACCTGGCCAGAGTAAAGGCTTATAGCTGCCTGCAGTTACTCAAAAGTAAGGTGCACATTAAAAAAAAGAAATAAATTTAAATTCCAATTGATTTTATATAGTTTTCACTTAATTACTTGTTTTAATTGGCCTACTGTTTTAAACTGTTTGAATGGATTTAGTGCTCATGAAAGTGATAGACTAATAGAATTCTCGGGCGCGCAGAATAATGCAGTCAGTCCTCCAGCATCCTCGCACAGCTTTGCTAATGAACTTCAGCTCTGACTTGTAAAGCATCTGCCTTGTAAAACACTTTTCCTATTTAAGTCCTGCGCCTCTTGAGCAGTGACAATTTTGCTGTGGTCAAATGTGGAATCAGACTGATGCTACCAAGCTCATTTTCAATAGTAATTTAACTCATTATCTGAAGGTAGATAAAAGGTAAAAGGGCCATTTACATTTGAATTTAGAGAACTGTTGCTTCTTACTACAAGGGGTAATTAAGGGGCAGAATTTAAAGCCCACTCCACAGATGTTGAGTCCCACTGAAATTGCAGGATGTGTTTCTTTTAATTAGCATTGGTGGCTTAGAACTTAGACGTGCATTCTTCCTCTTTTACGTCCATTCTGCTAAGCTTCGTTTTTTTATTTTGTCTCTGCATTTACATCTGACACTTTAAATTTACATCTGACATTTTAAATACTGACACTTTCACATGCCTTTTTCTTCAGACAGAATTGATTATTGATTGTGGTTGTTTTAAAAGTTGCCTTTTCCTTATTTGTTTCTCTTTATTAAGGCCTAACTATAAATCAGTAAAATTACTAATATGTAGGCCTGCTCCACCTGTGGAGTTTCACTTGTTTAACTAAAGGTATGTGTTTAAAACTGATTTACTTACAACAATGCATATTCTTGTATAGACACTCTTAAGGAGATTTATACCTGTTACAGATCAATTATACTTCCATTAAGTAATATGATTTAAATGGATTTTATAGTATTTAAAATGATATAACTTTACATGTAGACAGAGTTTCTATAGAAATAAACTTTACAAATATATATATATATGTGTGTGTGTGTATATATGTGTGTGTGTGTATATAAAATGATTAGTTTAATGTCACTGAAAAATAGATATTACAGGATGGAACCACAAATTCCCTTAGGCAATTTCATATGGAGAAATGAAAAAGAAACAAAAGCAAAAACTAGAAGCCAGTGAACAACAATGAATAATTTCTGCTGATTAAATTTGATCTTAGGAGCTCTGCTGGGAAACATATAAACACATTATAACACAAACCTACTTGAGAATAAGGTGGAGTGCTAAGCAAAGTTTACAACAAAATGGATGACCTAATTAAGAGAATACAAAGGAGCACTTCTAAGGATTGCTAACCATATGTAGTGCTTTATCAAGTCCAGTTATAACACTGATAGGAATGAATGCTCTAAGCACTCCCAATTACCTTAATGGAAGCTGGCTGTGCTTGGCACATTGTAGGGTCAGGGCCTAAAGTGGAAGTTAAAAAAAAACAACCAAAGAACAAAGAAAAGAAAAGAAATACAAATGAAATTAAAATCTTTATATTGTTCAGGGAAGGATGCTTACCACTAGTTTAACTTTCAGGCTGACCATCAATTTTATTTTCAGATGTTATTGTGTTACTATGTTACTCCCCACAATAAAACGTTGCTTGATGGTGCACTGAGGTGTGTTGTTGGAAGATAATCATTCTTCTTCAAGATGAGATACATGACTCTGTATTACTTATAATTAAGGAAAGAAATTCATTTCAAGGAATGTTTATTTCACGCACCACATGTGAGTTCATAATTTTCCAGTGGAGTAGTACCTTTCTAAGAACTAAACTGCATTAGAAAGCAATTAATTTTGTTTGTAATGTATTCCGGGCTAATTTTGGTGGAATGTGTTAGAACTCTTAAAAGGCTGGCGACATTTTTGGATGACAGATCACAGTGCTCCTTTTCACTCTCCCCACTGTTTTCATCAATCATCCATTTTTGGTTCCAAGTGAAGCTGATGAAAGATTTGCCTATGTAAAAAAAGTTGTATCTTTAGTCTCTAAGGAAGGACCTTGTTACACGTTACACTGTGAGCTTCTCAAATATTGGGTGGAGTTCTGCTAACTCAAGTTTGGAGCAGTCACATACTTAACCCATCAGGAGGACTGAAAGGTAAGAATCCTGCCCCCTCCCCGCTCTGGGCTCCTCCTCCCAGCTCCCTGGGGCTTTCCTAGATCCAAACCCTTCCCATGCCCCTCAGGTTTCCCCTCTGTCCCGCCTCTCCCTGGGGCTCCCCCATAGTCTCCTCTGCTTATTTGTTGCTGCTCATGTATGGGAGCAGCCAAGGGAGGGTTAACCTTGGGTTAATCTACATGTTAGTGTAAAACAAACTGGATAATATGGATCAGAGGTAAACCTAGGTTGGAGTGATATATCCTTAATCTACCTAAAGACTGATTAAAACTAGTTTCAGGTGTTAATGTGTGGACAATCCAGGATTTAAGAGCTCCAGAAGCTACCTAAAAGTAACATGTAACGAGGTCCTAAGGGTATATCTACATTGCAATCAGAGGTGAGATTGCAACTTGTGTAGACATAACCAAGTAAACTTAGTTAATTCAGGCACAGGCATAGATAAGGGAGGTACGGAGAGGGGCGGGGGAATGTACCCCCCTTGAGAGCTCTGGTGCCCCCCCTGAAAGCGAGAGCTCTGGCTGGTAGGGGGGCATGGAGAGCGCTTGTGCCCCATTAAAATTGGCTCTGGCAGTTGGCTGCTCAGGGACTCCCCCACCCTGGTTGTGCCCTGCTGTTGGCCCCCAGACTCAGGAGGCACCAGTCACCCATGGGCACAAGTACCAGCAAATACATGCCAATTTAGACTTCATTTCATTGCAGGTTCTTTACCCAAGTATGAACCAAGGATCGTAGGTTTACTGTCTGCACTAGAGTCAATGCTACTATGGCCACAATGCTATTATTACCAGTACTAGTTAGATTAAAGCTAGCTCTGATATACATATATGTGCTGCTATCACACTTCTCCATTTGTAGTGTAGAAATACTACATGTGGAAAAAGAAGCAGCTGTAGGCATTTGTGGTTCGGCTAGAGGCATCTCGTCTGAGTACACCACAGTTCTAGGGCCAGGTTCTCCCCACCCCATGACTTGTGTACTTGTATGCACATGGACAAAGTAGATAACATACCATCAGCTCAGATTGGTACCATTTAATATTCATTTTAACAGATGTAACTGACCACACACAATGCAGAGCATAGATCATCATGCTGTTGGTCCCACATTTGTTTATATGTAGATAAACATATTAGAGCCCTTCATTAAAAAAATAATCATCACGCTTTTAAAATGCAAGTAGTAAGTTGAAATAACTTTCAGGGCCAAATCAAAGAGTTGTGTAGTGGAAAGAGCAGACACCTGGGAGATTCTATTCATTCCTGGCTCTGCAGCTGACTTCCTTCATGGCAATAGGAAAGACACAGGTGCCATTCTCTGCCCCATCTGTAAAATGAATAGAAAATTTCTTCTTGATGAACCATACAAATTCATAATGGTATAGCAAGGGTTACATAATAGTCTGTGAAGCTCTTTGAGATGCTCAGATGCAAAGTATTACACGTGACAAAGAAAAATAAAATCATTGTGGCACATAGGGTTTGACAGTCTTACTTTATATACCGCATTTAATTCCTTTAGTATATATGTTATAATAATGCCTAGACAAGAAACATTTGTCCTTTTGGTGACCATCATGCAAACTGCTGGACAAACAAAGTCAAAGATGGTTCTTGCTCCAAAGAGTCTATATTTAAACAGAGAGAAATATAAACTGAATATTGACTTTCAGATGTATGCATCTGATGTGGATTTTAGTTTATTTATCCCAAAGGACATAGTATTAGTATTTGAGCATCATTTTACTAAACTTGTAGACATTTAACACATGGGATAATTAACCCTTACCAACATTGTTATATGCCTCTTTTTTTAAAGAACTGGGCTACATTCAGCAAAACTGCTGCAAAGAGGCAGAAATCGCTCTTCCTTGGGTCAGTAAAGTTTCTCCCATCCCAAGAAAGATTCCTTCATAAGAAGAGAAGGTAATGTCTCTATCACAGCCCTACAAAAGTTTTCTACAAGCTACTATCTTACCTGAGATTCCAGAGGACTCTGTTGACAAGAAATGCTCCAAACAGCTGCCGAATAAGCAGAGACTCAGGTTGTTTTAGCCATTCCCCTCTCTTCCCAAGCTGCTGCTGCATACTTTTTGCAGCCGTGTTGCTTTTTAAAACCTTCTTTTCATAAATGAATTCTGAGCCATAGTAACCTAAGCTTCCCAAGGCATCTCACCACTCAGGAGTTTGGCTAAGGCTCATGACTTATAGATCCACAGTGATTATATTGTGGTTCTTATCCCACAGTTTCACATTTAATCAGTTTATATGATGAAATGAAATAATGCTGTTTTTTCATTATTTGGCTTATCCAAAAGTTGGCAGACCTTGGAAGGTGTTGGTGAACCTCATGATAAGAGTAAAACAGCTGAAGATACCTTTGTGTGTCATTCCACAATCTTTACTCAAACAGAGCTCCCATGCATTTTATAAAAGCCACTTGATTATATGGACTATAGAATCATGTCTAAGACGACCTCAGAATCTTTTGTCCAGTTCATACATATTTCCATATTTAAAAGAAAAGCCACAATAATCTAGGCACTACCAAACTATAAATAATATTCAATGGTAATGGCTCAGAACAATCAGTTGCCTTGAGACTAAAACACTCATGGCTATTTCAGTCCAATGTAATCAAGTGTCCTAGTGGTGGGTTGGCTTGTTTGTTTTTATTTTTCTAATCTCAAGAAGCTTTACCTTCCAAGGGGAAGAAGTGAGTGACTGCTTAAAATTGGATACCGTTGATAAAGAATGGAAAAGTTTTCTTCCTAAAACAATAATCTATACTTAATGGTAAGAAATCACCAGCAAATTCCATTATGTTTCTGGGTTTGACATGTGGCACTTATTAAATGTAGGAATAAAGCCACTTTATACATCATAATGTTCACATTACAAATTCACTGCTCATAATGGTGCTGCAAGTGTATGTGCAATTTTTCTGAACTTATGAAATATATTTCTGACACCTCCAGTATTGATGTATGCACGTGTCAGACTGTCCCAGTGCAGTGAGGGAGACTTAACTGATGTCAGCAAGATTTGATTTATTACAAGTAAATATGATTGCCTTCATAATCTGATTTTATTATGTTCGGGGCTCTCACAGGTAAACTTTTAGCGGCAGGAAGAAGGCCAATTTTATTAAACAAGCCTGCGTCTGCAAACCAAATAGTCGCATGACAAAAAAGAAAGGGGTGAAGGAGAGGAAAAACAGAAGCTGATAAATAAATTATACAACAAATAAAATTTTACTTTTACAATTCTAAATTTCATTTTCTTTTACTAATTTTTTTAGTATCTGAATTTATTTCTCATTCTTGTTCTTTGTAGATCTGCTGAGAGAAAAGGCAGTTTTAAGGAGCCAATCGCTTTACCTCAATGCCTCTACACAGAATCCAAGCAAACACGGACACTATAACTTTTTGAGCAGCATCATTATTCAAAATTGTAATGGTCACCAGGTTCAATAAATAAAGGTAAGGAATGATTAAGAAAAACTAACAACACAGAACATTACTTGTGGACCAGTAGGCAAAATGTCTCTCTAACTAACTAGTTATTTAACAGAGGGACCATCTCTCTATTACCAACTGCCTTAATTAGTTCAATTACAACTTTTGTCACAAAAATTCCTTCTTAACAATAAATACAAAAATCAATTAATACAATAATCATTTCACACCTTTCTGCAGATGAGAGCAGTAGATACGCTGGAGGGTAGGGCTAGGATTCAGAGAGACCTAAACAAATTGGAGGATTGGGCCAAAAGAAATCTCATGAGTTTCAACAAGGACAAGTGCAACTGCACTTAGGACGGAACAATCCCACGCACCAGTAGAGACTGGGGGCTGACTGGCTAGGCAGCAGCTTGGCGGAAAAGGACCTGAGGGTTACAGTAGATGATAAGTTGAATATGAGCCAACATTATGCCCTTGTTGTGAAGAAGGCTAATGGCATACTGGACTACATTAGTAGGAGTGTTGCCAGCAGGTCAAGGGAAGTGCTATTCAGCATTGGTGAGGCCCTAGAGTACTGTGTTCAGTTTTGGGGCCCCCACTACAGAAAGGATGTGGACAAATTGGAGAGAGCACAAAAACTGCCAATAACTTTGTCATTTCTTGTCTGATTTGGATGAAACTTTCAGGGATAGTAGCCCCTTCTGAAGCTATGAAGTTTGCCAAGTTTCAAGGAGATAGGTGCAGATATTTTTTGGAAACCAGGCTGCTGACAAGCAAAACTCATGGCATGTGACTGTGTGTTAAGGCACAGCAGAGTGAAAATTGTAGGCATAATAGCCCCTGCTGAGGCCATGAAGCCTGCCAGCGTTCAAGGAGATAAGTGCAGGGGTTTCTGGGAAAATGCACCTCAAACTGTTTAGAGCAAAACTTGTGTCACTTGTAAGTGTGAAGGCACAGAGAAAGCTGAGTTCAAGCAATGCTTTTTATCCTGTTTTTCCATCCCTCCCCCAGAGCACTGGGATTAAAAGGGACCTTAGGGAAGGATCACAGTCACTGGCCAGCTACACAGTGTCAGAGCAGTCCTTCCCCCGCCTCCCCTTCCCTCTCCTTAGTTTCTCCTTAGCTGCAAGCAAGCCCAGGTTAGAAACCTGAAATGTTTCGAAACTTTCAAAATGTTTTGACTGCCCTCATTTTGTTTCAAGGTTATTTCAAAGCCTTTCATTTGATTTTGATTTAGCTGATTTGAGCTTG
The DNA here is from genome assembly GCA_030014935.1 of Caiman crocodilus. Classification (NCBI taxonomy): domain Eukaryota; kingdom Metazoa; phylum Chordata; order Crocodylia; family Alligatoridae; genus Caiman; species Caiman crocodilus. Next base: position 5,744,930 of record JAGPOW010003395.1, on the reverse strand, counting down.
AAATGAGTTGAAACAGCATAGAAACAAAACAGACAGTGAAATTTCGCACAGCCCTGCTGTGCTTTAGTGTCACTAAAAAGGTGTGTGCTGGCACTATTGTGCTGTAGTGCCAGTTACTACACATTCAGTTAGTACCTGTTATTTAAGGCACTAAACTTAATAGTACCTATAGTGTATTAATGCATGTGTAGATGTGTCCAAGAAGTTTAAAAGGAGAAAGCCAGTTAGAGCTTAATTTTGCTGTCCACTATTCTGATAACCAAAGTAGTGACTGTAGTACAGACAGCTTCTTTCCAGTTTGAAGGCTTTAAAGGAGGATTTCTTCATGCTGACCTTCCATTTCCTGGGAAGTAGACATCTACTTTGGTGGGTCGTGCCCATGGGTTAAGTTCTGTTCTCTTTTACTTCGAGATAAGTTCAGGGTAACCCCACAGAACTCAGCACAGTTATAGGAATTATACCACACAAGTGAAATCAAAATCTCTTCTGAATGGATCTGCAGCATGAAAGACTAGATGAGCCCCTCTATTAGCTAGAAAATCCACTTTTAATTACAAGCAGACAACAAATTACGGAGCAAAAAGGGTAATAACATCAGTGAGTTGGTAGTCCAGGAAGGTTGGGAGTTCCTCAAGAGACTGATCCTGCAGGCACAGAGGAGTACCATCCCAGTACACATAAAGGAAGGCAAAAGAGTGAAGAAACCCTCTTGGCTGAGCAGGGAAATCCAGGAGAGCCTAGAGGGGAAAAGAGAGGCTTATAGGCTGTGGAAAGCCACCAAGGAGGAGTATACCTGCTTAGCTTGTGGTTGCAGGGAAGCAGTGAGGAAGGCAAAAGCAAAAACTGAACTCAGGCTGGCAACAAAGATTAAAGGTAACAAAAGGTCCTTCTTTAAATACATAGGAGCAAGAAGAAGGTACAGGGTAACATAGAGCCGCTACAGGATGGACTAGGGCAACTCGTAACAGATAGGATGGAGAAAGCTGAGCTCTTAAACAATTTTTTTGCCTGTGTTCCTGGACATAGAAACAAGCACACCTCCCAATGAGACTTTAGTTTGGCGTGAGAGAGATACCAATCCACTAATGGTCAGTGATGACCTAGTGAAGGGGCATGTGGAGGGGTGGGACATATTTAAGTCAACGGGCCCCAATGAACTTCACCCAAGGGTACTAAAGGATTTGGCCGGTGTCCTAGCGAAACCATTGGTACAACTGTTTGAGTGTTCATGTTGCTCAGGACAGGTCCCAGAGGACTGGAAAAAGTCCAATGTGGTTCCTATTTTCAAGAAGCCGAGGACCTGAGTAATTATAGGCCAGTTAGCCTCACCTCTATTCTTGGCAAGACCTTAGAAAAAATCATAAAGGATTACATTTGCGGGGGGCCAGCGGGTAACACAATGCTAAGGGGCAACCAACATTGGTTGCTAGCTGGCAGATACTGCCTGACTAACCTGGTTTCTTTTTAAGACCAGGTCAAAAAGTGCTTAGTTGCAGGAGTAGAGGTAGATGTTATTTAATTGGATTTTAAAAAGGCTTTCAGCACAGCGTCGCACCCAATTTTTATAAATAAACTAAGTAGCTGTGATGTGCAGTCAGGTGGATGGAAAACTGGCTTATTAGATGCACCCAAAGAGTGGTGGTGGATGGGGTGGTTCCTCCCTGGGCAGATATGGGCAGTGGTGTCCCCCAAGGCTCTGTCCTGGGACCGGTACTGTTCAATATCTTCATCAGTGATTTGGATGAGGGTGTAGAAAGCACTCTGTCCAAATTTGCAGACGACACCAAACTATGGGGTGCAGTAAACACACTAGAGGGTAGAGGGTGAATTCAGGTGGATTTAGATAGACTGGGGAAGTGGGCGGCTCAGAATAGGACGCAGTTTAACAAAGATAAGTGCAAAGTGCTGTACCTGGGGAGAAAGAATCACCAATACACCTATAGACCGGGAAGTACCATTCTGAGTAGCACAGCAGTGGAAAGGGATCTCAGAATCAGTCGAGGCAAAAACAAACATGAATAGCCAATGTAACGAGGTAATAAGTAAGGCTAAACACACTCTTTCCTGTATTAGCAGGTGCATCATGAGCAGGTCTAGGGAGGTGATACTTCCCCTCTATGCACCATTGGTGAAACCACAGCTGGAGTACTGCATCCAGTTTTGGGTGCCGCACTTCAAGAGGGATATGGATAACCTGGAAAGAGTTCAGAGGAGGGTTACTTGTATAGTCGAGAGTCTGCAAGTAAGATCCTATGAAGACAGATTGAGGGACTTGAATCTCTGCAGCTTCCACAAGAGAAGGCTGAGAGGTGATCTTGTGGTTGTCTACAAGCTTATTGGGGAGGGGTGGGAAAGAGGGGAGGTCAGCAGGGGATAGGGGATACTCTGTTTACCAGGGCACCCCTCAGGGTTACTAGAAACAATGGCCATAAACTGAAGGAGAGTGGATTTAGACTGGACATCAAGAAAAAATTCTTTGCAGTGAGGATTGCTAAAATATGGAATAGGCTCCCAAAGGATATGTTGCTTTCCCCTCCAATGGAAGCGTTTAAAAGGAGATTAGACAAGCACCTGGCTGGGGTTATTTAATCCCAGTGCTCTTTCCTGCCCAGAGCCAGGGTTCAGACTCAATGATCTAATAAGTCCCTTCCAACCCTAGCTGTCTATGAAATCTAGGAAAAGCTGGTTTAGATGAGAGGAGCAGTAACAACATGTTTGGTAGTCACTCTTCCATGTCCCATGCCAGCAGTAGCTTTCAAATCCCAGTTGCTTTTTTTATAGTCTTCCTGATGGCTTTTCAGGCTGGATTTGCTCTTTTGCTGTAAGTACTTTGGTTTCTTTAAATGTAATGGTACATCTTGAAAAAACCCTTTGCAAGATACTATAGAGGGCCTGAAAATATCAGAAAGTCAGGGCTTTTTTTCTTGGTGATCAGTATTGTTTAAAAAGTAATGAAGCAATGCTTCAAAAATAGCAGTTTGGCTTCTCAGACCTGAGCTAGTGTTTCTATCCCACCTGATTTCCTATCATCTTGCTCCTTTTCAAATGTAAAACTGACATGAAAGCATGGTTCAGCAACTGCCCACATCCTCCAACAGAAAATCTTCTTAGTCAGACTAATCTTCCTGGCATTTTTGGACAGTTACTAGCTCCAAAGCAAAATTAAGCACTGTCTAATCTGAGAAAATCACTCTGGGTTGTCGTAACATGCAGGTATGTAGTTATTTAGAAGGGGGAGGGACTTTTTGCACTGCAACAGTATTACTAGGGGTGGTGAGGGAGTCAAGTTGAAAGGAAAATGTCAGGACAACAAACAATGATGTTGGAGATCATTTTTTCATTCAGCGATGCAACATGATGTCTCTAACACATCCCTTTATGTGAGCTGCTTGCCTGATTCTCCTGCATTGTTTGTAACTGATTTTTGGTAACTGTTTCAGTTGTTGCTGTACCATCCTAGCTACTTTTTTCTACTAACAGTATGTAGTATGCATGGACACATGCAAACACCCCTACACTTTCATCTCAACTTCATGTTATTACAGCTACTCCCTGCTACTGCCACATAGGAGATTTTCCATCTGTCAAAGGCAGTAGATACGTAAAACACACACAGCTAGGAAAGGCTTTAACAAAATATTAGGAATACAGATCGAATTCTGAGTTGATTTAAGCTCATGTCACATGTTGCTTCTTGCGGTTGCTCCTGATTTACATTAGTCTAATGGCATCCAAAGAATGGGTGGCTCAGAATTGGGTCTGAAGAATGGCAAGATTACAAAACCATAGGCTTATAAATCTAAAAAACCAAAATTCCATCATCTCCAGTGAGATGAATTCATTCTAGTAATTCTCAGACATGGAATACAAAAAATGCCACATTAATAATGTGTGTGTGTTTACTATATGAAATACATATTTAGACCCTGCCAGTGGGAAATAAAAACCAGCAATAAATCTTGAGTGATATTAATTTCCTCAGTGAAGTGTAACAAAAAGTTAAGTTATTCGGAAGATGCACCTCTCCGGCATGGTATAAATATAATATGTGATGGTGGACAGTGTAACAGATTTTTATTTTCATCCAGTAGGAATGACTACTGAATCCATTAGTGGCTTAGCTTTGCTCTGCCACTCGTGAGTTATACAGTCATTCCTAACTCATGAAAATAAAGTATGCTATCCTTCCCACCGTCACAAACCCAATATTTATGAACACATACAATGCAGAATATATTAATGCATATAGTATTTGCTTGCCTGCATACTTTCATGTACATATACTTTATATACTGGCAAGTATAATACTGTACATCCATGGATGTACCCTTGAAGCATGTATAAATACACCCAATATTTATAACAAGGGTTACTGAATAGTGAAAAAAAGGATAATTTTTAGTGAAGCCATGCCAGGAGATGTGTTTTCATGAGAGGCTAAGCCAGCAGGTAATTGCCAATATAGGAACAAAGACAACACTTCCTTTCCTTACCAGTGGAAATGAAAAATTCTGAATGTCACATAATGGAAATGACGCAGAGTCACAACAACAAATGATTATCATTTATTTTACTTCATTTCATGACACCATCATTGACAATTTCTGAAAGAAAAATTACAGTGGCAATGCAAATATCATTTGTATTATAAAAAAAGAATTGGCAAACAAAATCCTGGCAATTATATGCAAGAATTTATCACTTTCCCTTTTGGTAATTGCTTGCGAGTTAAAACACTCTGAGACAGGAGGTTTTCTAATACCAAACATGAAATGCTTTAACAGAAACATAATTATTCCCTGTGAGGTAATTGTTCCATATCATGCAAGTACTTTTCACATGTGCTAAATTCACCTTAAAGATAAAAGTTCATGGGGAATTATATTTAAGCTCTTTAAGGGAAATGTTGATTTCTTCAGTAAAGTGCTTAGCATATTTTAGGTGTTTTAAACATAAGACATATTTGCAGGGGAGAATGCAGGATATTGCTCTGGTGCATTGGTCCCCTGGTTGTCTGGTAATGGGCTGGATGTATCATGGGCTCACAGGCAAAAGCAATAAGGGCTCTGACCTTTGGTGGGCTACCATAAAGACTTTGTAAATGGTCAAGTTAAGAACAGTTCTTTGTTAGGGCTACCAAAAATAAGCAGTCTGAGTCCCCTCAGTACAATTTATTTAACGGTTATAACTGAAAGGAGAGAAAATATATAGTCTCTTGGTGTACCCCTAAGGACAGTTAAGTGCAATGGAAAGGAGGCTGGGTGCCTTCAATTCATTGCCAGGAGGCAATAATGCACCAGAAGCCAATACTAAACTGGACTGCTGATGCTCCAGCTGAAGTTCATTTCTTTTCTCCACCTTGTATGGACAGAGTTATATGCCCTCTGCCTGGCTTTCAGGGCAAAGGTCTTCAGTGCTCACAATTTTATCACAAGTCATGCAACAAGTAGGCTTTTTCTTGCCTAATACTAGGATTAGAGGCTGTTTCCAATTTCTGCCTGCCATTGCTATCATTTGCCACTTTGTCAGCAACAAGTCACCTCCTTGATTGGTTCTCTTCTTTTCAATGCCAGCCCTCACCCTTTTCCCAAGCAGCCACTGGCCCCTGCTGCAACTTGTATCCTCTTTGCCCTCCCTTTCCTCCTCTGCTACTGATTCATTTCCTGTACCCTCAAGGTTGTGAAGTCCTCTGTTGGCTGGATGATGAAAATACATAAATGGTAAAAATGGTAAGAAATGAGCCAGAAGATTCATTTGCAACATTTTGCATTTCAGTTGTTTTTTGCACAATTATTACTTTTCTGCAGCCTGACAGCAAATTCCTGTAACCTTCCACATCACTTGGGTCTCCTATCCCTTCCTCAATTCTTCTTCAATTTCTTGTTCTCACCGTGAGCTCATCCTCTTTTCTCCTTCACAGTTATGCCCACTATTGAAAAGGGAGATTGCTGTATGACTTATTTCCAGGTCCTTCTGGCCCTCCCCTCATGTCTAGGTTCCTCTGCCTAGTCAAGATTGGGCTTTCTTTAGACTTCTCACAAAGAGAAAGAGAGATGAGAGTAAGAAATGGCAAATAAAAGATGAGTTCCTTCAACCAAGGGAAAAACAAATATGCCTTATCTTGAAAAATTCTCTTGTGAACAAGAGAGTAAGGCAATAATTTCCAGTTCCTCCATTTTGCCTGGGTCTTGGGTCAGAGAAAGTGGGAGGAAGGAAGAGAATAAAAGAAAGAGGGAGAGATTCTATATCTCTTCCTCAGATTATAATCAGAGAAAATTAGGCTGGAAGGGACCTCAGGAGATCATCTAGTCCAATCCTCTACTCAAAACAAGACCCCAAGTAGATTAACCTGGCCAAGGCTTTGTCTAGACAGGCTTCAAAACCTCTAAGATTCCACAACCTCTCTGGGTAGCCCGTTCCTGTGCTTTACTACCCTCCTGGTGAGAGAGCTTTTCCTAATATCTAAACTTTCCTTGCTGCAACTTGAGCCCATTGCTCCTTGTTCTGTCACCTGCCACCACTGAGAACAGTCTAGCTCCATCCTCTTTCAGGTAGTTGAAGTCTGCAATTAAATCCCCCCCTCAGGCTTTTCTTCAGACTAAATAAGTGCAATTCCCTCAGCCTCTCCTCATAATCATGTTCCCCAGCTCTCTAACCATTTCCATTACCCTCTGCTAGACTATCTCCAATTGGTCCACATACTTTCTGTTGTGGGGGGCCCAAAACTGGACACAATACTCCAAATGTGGCCTCACCAGTGCTGAATAGAGGGGAAGAATCACTTCCCTTGATTTGCTAGCCGCACTCCTGCTAATGCAACCTTGTCTGGTGTTAGCCTTCTTTGCAACAAGGGCATACTATTGGCTCATATTCAGTCTATTGTCCACTGTAACCCCCAGCTTAATCCTTTCCTTGCCTTAATTAGTTTGAATAAGGAAGCTTTTTATGTTATATTTTGTGGTGATGTAATTACAGAAAAACTTAATTGCGGGTTGAGTTTTAGAATAGGTGTTTTATAAACTGTGTGTAATTTGTTTGTCAAGAGCTTCAGAACATCATGCTCCTTCAACAGAAATCCAGAAAAAGTTATGTGAAAAGTTTGCCACAGTTCTGTCCCCTAAAATGAAACCTCTGGCCAGATCCTCAACTGATGTAAATCATCGTTGTTTCTTGAACTTTAACTGGGTGGTGACAGTTGAGGATCTACCACATTTGACTTGATGATCTGAGAAGTGAGAAGTGAAAGGAATAGCTTTCCACGACTGCTTCCAAAATGTTGTATCTCTGGTGCATCTGCACACTGTTAAGTGGACCAAGCAAGAAAGCTTCATTCTTATGTTGACTTCTTGTCTGAAACACAGTTGGAAAGTCACACTTAGCCACTCTGCATAACTTCTTTATGAAACCAAAGCAAAGACCTGTCTCACCATATAGAAACATATAGAAATTTCTGAACTAGGAGAACCTAGTTGAATTTTTTTAAGTTGATGAGATGGCATATAAGGTTTTTGTAAAGCATTTGTGAGTTCATGAAAGGTTCTTACCCAATAGGCCTTAGGGTAAGATTATGTTAGTGGTGTGTTGTACTTAACTACTTTTAATTTTTTTTCCAGATCTAATTTATTTAGATTTGTCTTCTAAGACAAGACCCCAAGTGCTGTTCCTGTGAATAGCACTTAATCATTTTGCTGCTTAAAAGTGTGACCTTATGAAGACTGACTTACATGAGTAAATTTACTCATGAAAGTAATCCCTTTGGCTTCAATAGGATTTATGAAAATGGCTATCCGAATTGAGTCCTCGAGGATGTGCCTGAACATTTGCTTAATTTTAACTATGTTTTAATCTATCCTTATTTGATAGAACACTGAAAGGAAAAGGACTTGGGCATGTTGAAATGGGACCCTTTTGTCTCTATGCTACATATAGGATTGGATACCACTGATTGTAAAAAGCCCAAAGGTACACTCTGAAGAATAACAATTTGAGTTTGTACAGAAATAACTCCATTCTCACTATACTATACTACACATATCCTTTGGGATACTGTGCTCTTTCATCCTTTTGTAATACTTTAAAGTGGGGGCAATATTTGAATATGATAAAAACTGAATACAATAGTGGTTGGCAGTAGTGAGGCTATTGGTCTTTTGCAGTTGGTCAGAAACCAGGAGTTTTCACATTATGTGTAAGTAAAGTAATGTGTTAAGTGATAGACTATTAATATGTAGGCACATTACTAAAGAATTACTTTGGTTTCATAAATCAGTATCTTTCCTAACACTTTCAAGAGCAGAGAAAAGGTAGGAGTTGTAAGGACATCACTACACTGGTGTTGCCCAGCCACTCTGGCCCTGTTCACACATGTGATAGGAAAAAACTTAAATCAAACATTTGTAGATGGCACAGTTATAAATGAAAAAGGGTCTTATCATAGAACGTGTCAAGCAATCTTAACTATGCTCTGCCTTTCAGAAAAGTTATTATTATATTATTCATTTATTAATGCAGACAGAATTGCTTGTGGTCATGGTGGATAATTATTATTTTGGAATTTCATTGAGAAGAGAAAATGGTGAGGCAGGAATTTGTAATTTATGTTTTGTTTTGGGAAGTGGCTGAGAGCAGAGGGTTTATGGCAGAATGTTTTTCAGGCCTGCAAAAAATGCTAAGACCCAGGCTCCTAATCAACATACATATAAGAGCACAAAATGCCTGCTGTCATTTCAGCGAAAGCAGCTTTCAATCTCTGTACTCCAAAGCACTAGAGGCCCAAATTTAAATCCATAAGAGAATAAAATATCACTCCTGTGCTTTAGCAACACTAGTCTCCTGACCAATGAAACAAGTAACATCTCCCAAAATCAGTGATGTCCAATGCACAGAATTATAACTTAAATTAGCAACATATAAGTTAGTGGAACACTCCCAGGCATTGCAAAAATAAATAAGTAAATAAATACAAATAATCTGTTTCTTAAAGACATAGAAAGACTGTTTAGAAATTAAAGAAGTGACCTGAGAGGCTGTGTAATCCAAAAGAATAATTGATATAGTATTAATCTGTCAGAGACTGAAGCAAAACAAACAAAACAAAAAACATCTATTTTTTTCAGTGTCCCAAACTGCAAGATATGTTTCCTCACATTTTTATAAGCAGGGCTTGCCATTAGATTCAAGATGCATTTTGAAACCCCAAAATAACAGGTGCTTCCTGTAGCCTTTTTTGTTATGGTATTTTCTGTATTGTTATACTGTCCAATGCCTGTATAGCTTGTTATAACAATAAGTAAGTTAGCAGCAATAAGTGTCTCATGAGTGAAGATTATTGAAGGGTGTGTGTGTGTGTGTGTGTGTGTGTGTAAAGCACTAGTTATAAGTAGGAGAAAGAAGTTGTACATAAAAATTATAGGAGAAGGATAAAGGTTGGTGACATTTTCCCATTGATTGTGTTCCTTTACAATAATAGCCCTCTACTTCCATTAGGGATGTACAGGCCCATCTTTCTAGAAAGAAAAGCCTTAATTTTCATCTTGTTTTGCCTATGTCTTTCTCTTCACTGAAGCATGAGGATTTCTGGATTCTGCCTGTAATCTGTTATTCCTGTTTGTACGGATGTGGGTGTTTTCAGGACATCCCTGGACAGTTATTAAACCACTGACCGGTGGAGGCTCTGTTACAGATGGATTTCATTCAAGACTGGTGCTATTATATTAATGGATTTAATTTAAACAGGACTAGCCTTGCTAGCCAAATTACTGCCATTTAAATCAATTGGCTTAGGGGGAAAGACAGCCTAACCATATCTATTAGACTTCAATTTATTGCTGTATCAGTTTTTAAACTGGCCAAGGTACATTGCTTAGCTTCTGTCCTTTTGAGCTCCCCCCTTGCCCCACAAATACAGCAATAAAAGCTTTGGTGTTTTGAGAAATGGGGGAGGGGGGAAATGAAACATCACATTAATTTAAAGTCAATGTTTCATGAGCAAAGACCAGGTATCTCACAAAAGAGACTCTCCATAGGATCCAATACCTGCCTTTGATGTCACCTCATTAAACTGAGATTCAAATGATCTAACAGATGTATTAGTTTAAAAAGCCTTTTTACTGCATTTTTTTAATATATAAAAAAATGATGCAATGCCGTTTTTTTTAACACATTTCAACCTGATTCAAATGGAAAAGCAAAAAGGGAAGAAAATGCTTTAGATGTGCTCTTTTGATTTTTTCCAATCTTGCCTGAATAAAATGGAATGGGAGATCAAGAACACTCAATTAATTTCAACACTGGGTGTCACAAGGAGAAGAAGAGGAAGGAGGGGGGAGCATTATAGATGCACAACACTTAACAAATGCATAGATTCAAAGAAGGAAATATGGTGGGGGGGGAGATAAAAAAGCGTGTCTGTATTTTATTGCACTTGGTAAGCTTTTCGCTTGTATTTATAGCTGCAATTATATCTCAATGAGGTTTGTCTACAGTGTTGGCTTCACGCTAATTTTCCCCCTCACTGCATTCTTGGAATAGGCTCGGACTGTTTATGAACCAGACATATTGACCTCATTTACAGCTAGCAGTTTAAATCCATAATTTTTCCACCCACAATCCCTCTTTGACATTCCGGCGGTGCGGCCGGCTCAGTGAGACTGAACTAAAAGTCTCACACTTCATTGAACACCATTATGCGGCTTTATGCTTATAAGCCTGTTTCCCTCGGCTGCCTTTCAGCTTTGCTGGAGATCCGTTTGGCCACAGGCCGGCAGTGATTAACTGGAAGAATCCAATAAATCAGCCTGTCAGCCAGCAGGCTCTCCTCACTATGTCTACAAATCGACATTTGGATTTGCACTCTTTCCCCCCCCTCCTTTCCCTCTCCCCCCTCTCTCCCTTTCTCTCTCTCTCTCTCTCACACACACATGCACACACTCACTCGCTCACAATTTCACCCCGTCTGCATCTTCCCCTCCCTTTCTCCCTTTGGGGCCATTGGGCACCTCTTTTCTCCCATACACAAGGTGAACTTGAAGGGAGAATATGTATAGTATAGTATAGTATAGTGAGGATGGAGTTGTTGTGAGCTTGGCTGGATCTTGTGCACAGTCTGTGGGTGATACAAGTTCCCTTTAATTTTCTCCTCTTCCTTTTCCTTTTAATTTCTCCCCTTAACTCTTACTCTACCACTTTCAGCTTCCAAAGAGGACCTGAAGCTGCTTAGTGAAAGGAAAGCCTGATCCTTCTAAGCTGCCAAGCCCATATGCCACTAAAATAATAGTAATAATGAGCGGACAAACCAGGCAAAAGAACATTGCCTGCCACTGAACACGTGAGGTGTTATTCTCCAGGCATTGCGTGACCTGATCCTTTCTGTCTTTCTATATTAGAAAATTGTAATTAGGTCTGCTTGTTTCTTTCTCTTCCCCCCCCACCTTTAATTTTAGTGGCTGAGAAAAATTTTAGTTTCCTGAGAAAAATAGCTATCCTTAAATCAGAGCAGTTCAGAAATCAATGGGCTTTCAGAGACCATCCTAGGTGGCACTGTCTATGTGTGTATGTAATGGGATTGTTGACAGCTTTCTAGGAAAATCAGAAACCACCACTGAACCCATTTCCAGGTACAGTTCAATAGGAAGGAAATATAGAATAAGAGCTCAAGAGCCTGTTAAGTCTCCTGTGACTGAATGCTCAGATGGAGCATTTTGTCATTTGAATGAGTGATTGGGTTTTATTTTTAAGTAATGCCCAGACTCTCCTTTCCTTGATATTCTTAGCACAGCCACCATCTTCTTTTGTCTGGGATTACTTCTGCATTGTGAGCACAAGCATTTGTTTGGTGTCCAAATATCAAATAAACTGTACATGCTTGCAGAGTAGCCAATGGAAATTAGACCCTTGGCTTTGAAAACTGCGTGGCAGAAATGACAAAAGACAGTCTGCTGGAAGCTCAGAGGGAAAGAGAGGGGGGAGGGAAAGGGGATAGAGCTCGTCAGAGAAGATTACTGCCCTCTCCCTTGCAGCAGCAGCACAGCGAAGACGACATCGGTGCCTCCGCCAGCAGCAGCATGTACAATCATGTCAGCTGTGAACGGCCTTCGCTCCATGAAGAGAAATGGATACGACTTCAAAACGATCAGCTGCCCTCTGTTAATTGACTTCAAAATCATTGAGGGACGTGGTGAAGGGGGGGTAGGAGGGGCATCATTTGAACTCTCCTTTGAAGTGTGTCCAAAAAACAAAACAAAAAAGAAGATAAAACCAGATAGATGGGAATGCTTCTGGCTGGCAGCATAGATCTGGTCTTTTACATAAAGAGGAAATCAAGCCAAAGGGCCTGATTTTTTCAGACACATTAAGGGCCCTCAGCTCTTTCTGTTTTCATACAGAATTGTGGGTGATTAACAGTTCAGAAAATTAGAATGTCTCGGGGCCATATTTAGGCCCAGAACATTTTGGCTTCCTTGACATATTTACAATCCTTTTTAAAGAAATTTCAAAACTTTGAAGGTCTGTATTTTCACATCTATCAATTATGAACTTCCTATTCTCAGTCTATAGTGGCTGCTATTAATAAATCAGCTGCCACAGAGTAAAGCCTGAGAACGCACAGCTTTCCCTTATAGCCAATAAAGAGGGGGAAAAAAGATAACTGTTTCATTATTTTCTGTTGACTTATTAATGACAGCTACTGTAGCTGCCTTACACTGGCGTGACCTCAATGGTCAGCAAATACATTGCCCTGATCTTTATACTCCCAGCATGACCCAAAACTAATACTGCCATTTGACTCTTATAAAAGCTAATAGGGCTGAAATAATAAAGTTAACTAAGACTGTAATACAAGGTTTGCAAAGGGTTCCAGAAGAGACTAGGTACAAAGAATTAATATATGAGATTAAACAAATGATTAAACAAGTACTTGCTCTGACTGAAGCCAGTTTATTGTCTGAAAAATATACTGTCAGAGCCACCAGCTTCTCTTCCCTGATCTTGCTGGTTTTTGGGAATGCTGCTGAAGTCAAACCATTCAGTTCCAATCTTTTGCTTAATTAGCGATGGCCGAGAGAGAACTGAAAATGTTTGTTTCAGGTGAAACAAATGTTTCACTTTTTTTATTTTGGTGAATTCTGATTCAGTTTGAACCCCCTTTTCTTTTTGTTCAAAGATGGCCTTTTCCTTAGTGTTTTTCATTTTTGTGAACAATTTTGTGTTCGTAAATCCAGATCAGCACAATAAATATAACATTTTGGCTACCGAAAACCTATGTACTTTTATTTCTTAAAAATACAACTGTGTAAAGCTTTGACAAAAAATAAGTTTCAGGTTTTGGAAACTACAAAATGAAAACGGCTGCAAAGTGTTATTTATTCATTTACTTTGGAAAAAGAGGTTTCATTTTTGTCAGATCAAACCAAAGCCCTTTTTATTGTAAGTGGCTAAAAGCATTTCCCTTCTTTCTACTGATTTCTTTTTGACTAATGTACAGTGGTAGTCTCTCTCACAATTATTCTTTTACTTTTAGTGCATTTCACTCTTTCCTGCTCTTATGTTTATTTTTGTCCACACTTTCATGTAAATGAAAATAACATTATCTCCACAAGTGGGAGACTATGTCAGGAAAGTTCATTAAAAATCACATTCCCAAACAATGCTATAGACTGGGGGGGCGGGGTGTGCAGTCATATTACCCATGTATAACATACTGATGAATGCTCTTGTATTGATGTAGTTCTCTTGAAATGTGGAGACGTAAGAAAAAGCAAGTCTCAAAAGGTACCATAGCCGGCAGAGCAAACTGAAGCTGAGACTGCCTCCTTATTTTATGTTTGAGAGTTGCAAAATAGTCAGCTGGAGAAGGAACAAGAGCTTGAGGAGATTTCTGTAGGAACTACTCAGGCCACGGGTAGTCTGGGCTCTGAGATCATCCAGGCACTGTGAGTTCAGCCTTGATGGACACCCTGTTAGGGAAGAGAAGGAGGAGTTTCCAGCTCAGAGGCTGATTGACCAGTCTGAATAGCCAATTGGAAACCCCAGGGAATCAGTACGTGGCTTAAGGGTATGTGACATTTGTGGGAGAAAGCCGGTTGTAGGGAGTTAGATGGCCACTAAGCTGTAAGTTTGTGCATTTGAAGGAGCAATGCCATTTTGTTTCTTCTCGCTAGTGGGCCTGAAATGGACCTGGAGCCACCAGCCATATAAAGGAGCAATTGATTCTGCCTTGGCATCTTGGTGTACCTGGAAGAACTTTGTGCAAACAGGGTCCTGGAGGCTTCCCCTTGCAGAGGGAGCCCAAGGCCAGTCAGGGAGGGGTTGAGACTATTAAGCATACGCCAGCTGAGAAGGAGAGTTGTCAGTCCATAGCCAGGAAAGTCTAATCTGTCTAGAAGCTTCCATTCCACCAATGCGCTAACACCTGGGAGGAGACTTATTCTTGTTGTTTTCTAGCTCAGTTTGTGGGAATCTTATATCTATAGCTATGGAATTGTTTGCATCTGCACTTACTTGATTTCCTTGATCCCCCTTGCCTGTTTTCCCTCCGTTCTTTTATCACTGTCTTCCTCCCATCCTTCCTGGGAATTAAATGTTGTTCATCCTTATATGTTTGTCCTTTGATTTCCTGTGTTTATAAATCATAATGTCTTGAAGGGCATAGGGGTTATTTACTAATACATGCACCTGGCCATTACATGGAAGCATATGGATCCCAAGGTGTTTTGGTTCTTAGGTGGGTCACTAAAAGTCTCTAGGCATAGAGTAATTGGAGATCCTACTGCGCATGCCCGAAGACCATTTATTCTTGCTGACCTGCACTTGGTGCAACTCTGTAGGTGAAGGGGTGAAAGTGGCTTTAAAGCCCCTTTCTGATTTTCACTGCTTTGAGGCTTGCTAGTTTCATGTGTAGGTTAGACTGTACTCATTTATGTCCAACCTTGTGTGTTCTTAAGTGACCATTTCTGAAGAATCATTGCAACACAAAAATGCCCTGGCTAGGCTTCTGTTGCTGTGGCTGTGAGTTTAAAAGAAAAGGAAGTGGTGGGACAGCTCTTGAATTCCCTTACACAAGACTGCAGAGTTGCTTTGCCATTCTTGAGCAGGATCAGGATCTGACCCAGCATGCACAGAACTGCAGACATCCCCTCTGTCGTGTGTGCTGCTTGCCTTTGAATGTCTGGGAAATGGACTCACAAGATGTCCTTTAATCACCCAAAGTACTTTGTCTGTTGTACTCAAGGTTAGTCAAAAGACTTCCAAAAGTATTAATAAAAATGTCATCTTTTGAGGGGACTAGAATGGAAATGTTCTCTCAACAATCTCATTCCATATTTGACCAGTTCTAGTTGTATTCTGCTTCCTCTTCCCTTGTTTAATTTCCTGACCCCACAGCATTATCTCATCTGTGTAGGAAGGCACCTTTCAAACCCTCTGAATCCTCTATGAAGTGCCCATGCATATCTGATTGTATATTTTGGGGGTTTTTTTATACCAAAAGCTCTTTATGTATGATGCATCATTCTTTTTTCATTCTCTAACACAGTGGGTCTCCAGTCCTGTTTGGGGTCTTTGCACACTACCAAAATTAGAATAACAAAAACAGTAATAAATAATGCTTGTCTTTGGTTTTGAAATGTAGCCTCAACCATTCTGAATAGTGCTAATCTGTTTCTCCACTAATGCTGACTTCTGTTGTTTTTCAGCCCTCACAAATGCACATTATTTCTGATGTCCTTTTATGCTATTAAATCCTTTCAAGCCAGGTCAGCTACACCCATATTGCCTCCTAAAAATGTGTTTTCCTGCTTGTATGTCCCGCTAGTTTCACTACAGAGAAACTTTCATTCTGCTCCTGCAGTGGTATAAGACAATAAGGACAGGAATTCCACCAAGTGTAATGTAGACTGCAAAGCACAGGATGTAGTCATTGCAAGTGTCATTGAATAGGCCCATGTGTTATCACCTTTTGTGGATTTGATACTAAGTATACTTTATTAGCAGCCACTTGTGTGGGGCATTCCCTTTTTTCCTCCTCACTCAGTTCCTACCATTCCTCTGCAGACTGCCAAGCTCTATGTTACACAGGTACAGGGTAAAACTATGCATTCAGTGGCAGCTTCAAATACTCACAGAGCTGATGTTTCAGCCTCCTTGTCTTTAACAGTTAGAAATATTTTCCTCTTCCAATTCGCCTTACCTAAGGATTTCTTTTTAGACAAAGGAACCCAAAATGTCTTTGCTGTGAGATCCAGCATAAGAAACTCCAGTCTTTGCAATGCTTCTAACAAGAGATTCCCTCCTTGAGAGTTCAGTCACAATGATTAACTTCTTGAAAAACAGCCTTGCCTGGGAATGTACCTTTCTTGAACATCTGAACAATACCTCTACCTCTGGCTACATCAGCTCTTGACTCCATTTCTGAAATATGTTCCAAATTGGTTCCAGCTGAAAGATAGTTTTGGATCATTGCTTTTAGCGCTCTAGTGTCCAGCAGCAGGAGCTTCAGGGATATAACTCTGAAAGGCATTGGCAAGAACTACATTTGCTATCTTTTGCAATGCAAATAGGAAAATTCGGAAACGTCTTCCAAAATAATTCCCCCCCTCCCAGTTTTTTCATGGTGCAGACTTAGAAGCTGGAGGTGTAGGGGCTGATGCAGTGCATAACACATTGATTCTCAGCCAAGGTGCTATAGGATCCTGGGGTGCCTTAAAATCCTTTCAGGCGTGCTACGGGGTGGCACACACGGTTAACATGCAAACGTGCATGTTTGCAAATGTGCATGTTAGTATGCAAACATGCATCACCATAGATTCTGAATGGGAAGGCACACTTTTGAAACCATTCTGACCTGTTGTGGGCTTTCGGAGTTCTTTGCAGCAGAAGAATTTCTCTGTTGTTTTTCTGTAGTCAAAAAATAAGTGAAAAGTAAAGCTAGCATTTTCTGAAGGGAGCCTCAAGCCAAATGAGGGGTGCTTCAAGTCTAAAAAGGTTGAGAACAGCTGGCAGAGAAACATGAGGACTGTGATATCTAAGCATGGACTACAGAGCATTTGAACAGCCTACATATTCCCTTCTGCAGCAACTAAATTCAGGCTTTGCTCTAAGCTTTTCTGTCTTGAGCCTCAAAACTCCTAAAGCTGTTTTTGTTCCCCGTGCGATATCATCAGCTGTCCCAGATTCCTAGTCAAGTGTGTCAGCAAAGAGAATGAAAGGATTCCCATCCTGCATATACCTGATGCTTGCTGCTTCTTGCTCACATGCAGGCCTGTCACTGAGTCGTCAGCAGACATAGGAATAAATCCAACTTTCTGTATGATACTTTCCTGAAGGACAGTGCAGCTGCCTGAATTAAATTTTAGACATGGACCTTCAGAGATTTTTAATGACCCCTTGAGTACCTGGGGTTTTCAGCCTATATTAATAGTTATGGACTAATGATTGTTTTGCCTTGCAAATTGCATAACACTGGGCATGTCTACAAGAGATGCTACATCGCTGTAGCAACATTGTACGATGATGTAGCATTGGTGGGCACAACTATGAGACTGCAGCTACATCGCCATAGCAATGTGCTCTCTCGCTACAGCACATTGCTTTGGTGACATAGCAACTAAAAACAACTGTGCACTGCTGGCATGGTGCAATATGGGCTGTTACTACACTGCATTTCCAAAAGGGAGTACTAAATGATGGTTCAGTAACAATGGCACTGTAGAAGCGCGTGTAGACATGCCCACTATGAAAAGAGTCTAAAGCTGAAATAATTGTTATAACTTTATGAGAAGTTTTAAGTGGCAAGTAATTTCAGCTCTTCTCATGGTGCTTTTTTACAAAGTAATCCAGTTCCTTGTAGCCAAAAGAACATGCTGTTTTCTGGTTCCTAGCAATTCATGTATTCAGCAGAAGGTCAAGGGTCCCCCTGAGCCCACAGAGCTAGTTTGGTTTGAGCACACCAGTTTCTGTAAATAACAATGTTGCTTCTAGCTTCCTCTGACTCGTCATCCCAAACAACTGTACATAGCAGGTTCAAGCAGAGTATGGCAGGAGTTGGCATGGTGCTCATCACATTGCAGAAAGACACCTTGATGCTTCACCAGAGTGCACTCTAAAATAGCCATGCCCATGTAAAAGAATCTGTTTAAAATAATCCTGAACCCTTTGACCAATGGCTCAGCAATATCAGAGGCCTTATGCTTTCTAGCAGTTGCATAAAATATTCAATCTCTAAACTGAAATATTTAGCTGTCTGCAAATTCTGTAGTCTTTGTGCTTTTTTTGGTCTGCGGCTTTCAGGATTACCTCCTGCTGATTCAGGGTGATAAGTTCCAACTAACTAGTTTGTGTATAGTGGATTTTAAGTTCTTCAGGGTGGTCTCTTATTTGTACTGTGCAAGCTATAATGGGGAGATATTCTCAGTAGTGCATATGGGACAACATCAAATTAAACAGCATCCAGCAGCTTATTTCTAATAAATTTGCAAGGCTTTGTAAATTGCTATATATCCTACACCTGTTTGGATAGGAAGTTAAATGCTAGTTGCCTTTTGCAGCGAAGCCCTTTCAGACTTCCTGATTATATCTGTGATTCTCAGCTACAGTATCTCTAATCCTCCTAGTCCCCAAGACCTTTGATCAAAGCACTAAATGGAAGCAGTCAAACCGAAGTCCAGCCCCAGACATGCTCAGCAGTTCACTTTTGCTGTGGTCCCTTCTCCCATTTGTGTGGCTAACCAGGCCTTTCCCTCCCCTCCCTTCTTCAGTTCTGCTGTTTTGCTGTTGCTTCTTCTACCCTACCTAGTTCTATGCCTCATTCCCTCTCAGCCACATCACTCCCTGGTTGGCAGAGCATCTTCCTACTGCTGTACCTAAAGCCACTCTGCTTGACCCTAGTTTCTTCACTGTCTTTATCCAGATGGCAGGAAATTTTCATGTTAATTTTTGTCAGGGCCAAATATGTGTGCATATAAATGGTCTATGTCTGTTTAGGCGGTAAAATGAAAGCACATTTTCATATACTGCTTGTCTGAGCGTATAATTTTGGCTATTAGCCTGTGGTTTCCAAGCTGCACATCTGTCTTGTAATGCAAATACTTCAACAGTAAGCTTCCTGAAGCATGCATAAGGTGTGAATAGAGTTGTGTAAGACAGTCTTTCTAATTGCTGCAGCGAGCCACGTTCCATTCTGAGCAAAGAGATTTCTGCTGTTGATATTAGAAACCCTAAAATCAAAATTTCAAATTCTTTAGTGGAAGGGCATGTCAAATAGCTAATGTCAATAAGCAGTGGGGGAGGGAAACCTGTTTGTTTTATCAGATGAAGAAGTTTTAGTTTGGGCCACAGTGGTATAAAATACCTTGTTTTGACTTCCCTCACCCATGGATTATCTAGAAGTTCCAGCAACAATTACATTTTCCCATAAAACCTTTGATTTGACAGAATTGCCATTTTCTGTTGACATCTGGTGGAGAGGTGGAGAACGGGAGAGGGACTAACATTGTACCTCTGAGCATTTGAACAATTTAAAAATGTATCTAGGAATTCTACAAAGCAGAGTCTCCTGTTTCATAGAATAAAAATCACTTCAAAGGCTTACTTAATTTCAATTGTGTATTTTTAAAGTTTGTGAGCATTGACTTTTTAAAATGTGTATACCCTTGTTATGTAGTGTCAATGTCAGATAGCAGAGAATATTGGGAGAGAAAAAAATCTCAGGATGTGCAAGCAAAATTGTGCCTTTTTGACCTTTTTGAAGGGGAAGGCTAGAAATTGAGAGATACTGTCACCTCAACTAGGAACTGCAGGCAACAGAACAATACTTCATGCTTAGTGGTATAAAATACTGTTAAAGGATTGAAAATACTGGCATTGGCACCTGAAATATGCCCATAAATGAAGGAGCCAACCAGACTAGCCATACTTGGGCATAGAAAAGGATCAAGGAAATTTGAGAAAGCTGCCTTGTCACCATTATCTAAGTAATGTTCCATTAGTGGGAAAGATTAGACACAGAGAAAGATATGAACCACAGCCATTTGTAAGGCTAACTGCTGGCATGTCTTCTGTCCTCTGGCAATAAGTATTCCCTATGAGCAAGTGCACCTTGAAAAAGCAGTCTAGGGTCACATTTAGCAGAGTCCTAGTTGTCTGTGCAGTACTTCATGTATTCACTGAAAAAGGTACATAAATAGAGAGAAAATAATTAGTAATCTAAGCATCATGGTGATGATGAGACACCTGCAGGATAATCATCCAAATCAAATATTTGTCTGTGCTTCTTCAGATGATATATCTCTTCCTGCAACTGCTGAACGGCAGCAGAGCAGAGCGTGAACTGAAAGGTAAGAACCACTGACAGAGGAAAGAGAAATTCCTTCTGCTTTGCAGAGTCATAGGGCACAGCCTCATGTGACTATATCATGGATCTCAAACAATGCCCTTCATAGTACACCATGATGTCCAGGTGCCACCACTTGGCATTAGCAGGTGAACAAGAACATCAAAACTAATTCACACAAGGTTTTGAGTAGAAAAAGATAATTATTTTAAAAAGCAAGCATTTATGCAGCTGAAAAAATTAGATGCCAGCAGCAATTATTTCCCTTGATCTATATGGGACTTCATCTAGAGGATATTGGCTCCCAAAGGCTCTTAGTAGTATATCAAAATGAGATATTTGCTCTTAAATATGGCATTATGGGACACACATTCTCTACCTTATTGTTGTAAGAACATAAACAATGATAAGTTTGCAGATAAGCTCAAAATAAAATAATATTTTATTACTGATCTATTTATAAATAGCTAGTCTGGTTTTTTTCTCCTGCTACATACGGGGCCCGTTGAAAAACTGTATTTACTAGCTGAGAACTTCAGAGACATTTAGGAGGTTTAAACACGCACATAATTGAAAACGTGTCTAAATCCATAGTGGCTTTGAAATGGCAAACACTATTGTTAAACCTTAATGAGCTTGACATCAACATTGCTCTTGTCACACACTGTGGAACAAAGACAAGGCATTGAAGTAGATGTCTTTCTGTGGATATCAAAGGTAGCAGGAAGAAATGCAAGCATTCCACTATGGTAGGATACCTTTAAAATCTAATTTCCCAAGGTGCCTTGATATCAGAAGCTGTCCAGGGATGCTGCTGAATCAAGTCCTAACCTGACCCCTTTTCCA
Organism: Caiman crocodilus; assembly: GCA_030014935.1. Classification (NCBI taxonomy): domain Eukaryota; kingdom Metazoa; phylum Chordata; order Crocodylia; family Alligatoridae; genus Caiman; species Caiman crocodilus. The sequence goes on along the minus strand of JAGPOW010003395.1, from coordinate 5,723,758 downwards.
CTTGGCCAGTGTGGTCTACTGTTGAGATTGCACTAAGCTAGCTGTAAACTCCCTGGGTAAGAGAAGTGGTAGACAGCTTTGCCACTGCACTTCTTGGTGTAGCAGTATTCACAGCCACAGATAGTGTGAAAAGTGGCTTACACGTTGTCTGCATCTCTTTTGTCTCCACCTGTTACAAAAAATAGTCGCTTTTATTCCATTCACATTGTTAATAACCTTGAAAAAAGACAATATCATAACCTTAATCTTTGGGTAATCATATAGGGCTAAACAGACAAAACTGTTCATGCAAAGCAAGTAACCACTCAACTGCAATTTAAAGACCAGGAAAACAAAAATCCCAAGTAGAATTTTCAAGCACAAATTAGGCTTCTCGTTTTTGAAAGATTATCCACATGCTGTCTGTTCACTGTGGAAAATGGTAATATTATGAAAGCATTTAGAAGTTGCAGTCTTATTTGATTACAGGTGGACTCCCTCATATACAATAAACAACGATCCATGTGCAAACCAAACCACTCTGAACTATGGAATAACATATACTCTATTTCCTGCTATCGCTCTCTTAAACTGGTTTGGGTAAAACCAAGAGAAGTCAACATGGGAAAGTAGGTTTTTATATTTCAATTTCAGTTTGAAGACCAAAGAGAGTTAGAGAATATAGATACATTGTGGACAAGCTTTCCCAAGTATTTTTTGACCCAAACCTAGCCAGTAAATCTCTTGAGCTTCAAATTGGTGCTTACTGACTGCACATTGTTAAAACAAGAACTTTACAAGAGCTTTATGTAAGAAACCTTATTTTTTTATTGCTTTAGGTTATATTTGGCCTCTCCTCATTGATTACTATTAATTCAGAATTTCTTCTGGTTTCAGTAAAATGACTCAAGGAGAAATGTACTACATGGTATGAATGAGGAAGGCAGAATAGCTCCATTTTTAAATAGTTATGAGATTTTTGCTGAATCTCAAAAAATGAAGACATTCCGTTTGACAGCCCATTTAGGATATACATGCTACTTGACTGGTCATATTTTTCACTGAGAAGTAGCAAGCTTTGAATGTGTAATGTTGAATGACCTCAAGGAAGTTATTTTTCTTCATTCTGTCCAGTGGACCATGCTCAAACACCTGTGCCATATCTTGAAGTCATTTGTGATTGCCACAGAAGAAATAAGTGCTGAAACAGCATCATTAAGCCAAGTTGTCCCATTTGTGCACCTGTTTCAAAAGCAAAGTGAAAATAAAAACAAGACAAAATGAAGCATAGCAGCTTAGATTTCAGCTGTGCCCATACTTAGATTGCAAACTTGATTTTTCCATTGGCAAAATGTTATGGGCATTGTGGAGTGGGTGCTGGAGGAGATAAGAGCTACTGAATACTTGCTCTGAATAGGTAACTTACTGGTTGAACCTATGTGGACATGAATTTTAAACCACCGCATTTAACCAGAGAAATTCAGGCACTAATTCTTTCCATAAATCCTGTTGCTCTTCTGTACATAGAAAAAAGTAAAATCCATATGTTTTCTATACTTTCCATATCTGGGGATAGGTCGGTAGACATTAGGAATATGAGTAAGAGTGGATCTGACAATAGCCTTCAGGCAACTTCCCTAGGTTGAAATCTTGTTAAATCTTGCTAGCTATGTAGTCAGGTATTGGTTGATACTTACTTGCAAGGACAGAATAAAACTCAGGTGCTATATGGTAAGGATAATGCTGCCTGTTAGGTGAGTATGGACGTGTCTACACAAGACGCTTTACTGCGCATTAGACTGATACACAATAAAGTGTCACTGTCTAGGTGTGCACTTGACTTATTGCTTATTAAATTAGTGCACTGTTTGCTAGTACCAACATATACAGGTACTAGATAAACAGTGCATTAGGTAATGCACATTAGTGCACTTGTAGATGCTGTCCACGAGAAATTTTGCTCCCAGTCAGCCCAGATAGCAGGAGGCCACTGCTGCCTGGCTAAGCCTGAATACAGGGGCAGCTGTCTCCCATCCCCATGCACATTAGGACTGGGAGACAACTATGCCTGGAGCCAACATGGATCTCCTAGCCCCATACACATCGGGACTGGCCCCTGTGCACTCTGCCAGCCTCTGTTTGGCACCCAGGGGAGCCTGGATCTCTCCCTGGCTGCTGCAGTGAGGAAGAGCAGGTCAGAAGCAGCCCTGGACCAGGCTGCTCCCATTGGGCACAAATCTGCACCCAACAGGGCGCAGATGTAGACACATTTCTGACCACATCTTACTGTTCTTTATTTTACTGCTCAGTAACCTTACTGCATATTAATTCTACATGTAGACACACCCCCTTTGTTTGAACTATTGTTTCAGTATGCTTTAAAGGGACTCTTCTGGAGGTACCAGTGAGGTCTATTACTTCAAAACATACTATTCAAACACATTGTGCAAACCTTAATAATAAACTTGGAGCATAGCCCACTAAGTACATAAAGCATTATAAATGTCCAATACTAGCACAATTTTATCTAAGATTTCATTTGATTTAATTATTCATTGCAGTATTTAATAGTCTCTCTCTCTCTCTCTCTCTCTCTCTCTCTCTCTCTCTCTCTTTTAGTGCTACACTAACATTTTTCGAGGGAGCTCTGATTCAGTTCATGAGACCAATGGCTCAAAACTCAACAGTGTGTTTCCCTGAGTCATAGTTAAATGCATGGCTCTCATCTTTGTCTCTCAGATATGGAATAGAGGCAATTCAAATATGGTAATAAAGTAGTTGATGAGAAAAAATACGTATATGTAGACAGGAACTAAGAGAATTATGAAAATTAATTTTACATGAGATCTGCAAATGAAATCTCATTGCTTGATACTGATCAGTGTCTGCTTTTGAATTCTAATGTGCCGTATAGAAAATGCCATATGCCAAAGTTTGAAAGCAGTTCTGACATTTGCTTTTCCTTAGAAGCCAAGAGTAGTTCCTGCTACTTGTATTTCTGTTTTAATTTATAAGCTAGGCAAATGGCTAGTTTGTACCCTAATATCTTATCAGAAAAGGAAATGTGGTGATCTCAATTTCCTTTTCCACCACCTCTGATACTTCTTTCTCAATCCTGCTCAAGCATTTCATTCCTCTTACAGCTTGCAGAAGGACTGGAGATAGTTTACATGGGCAATTGCTAATAGAGGTGTGTGAAATTGGCTGCATTTGATTTGGATTCAGATTCAGCCTCAATCGAGGACAGTGATTCGATTCATTGATTTGGATCGCTGTCTCGATTTGATTCAGTTAAATCCAAATCTGAAGAGTCGATGCAATTTGGCCATAGACACAGCTTTAAATGTTTTTTCTATATACAGGAGCACGCGGGGGAGGGCGGGGGCGGCAGGACCCTGCACCCTCCCAGCTCAGTGATTGGCCACAGGGGGACCCTGGGTGCACCCCCAGAAGGCACCAGTCACCAAGCCAGGAGGGTACAGGGGGCCACTTCCGGGTCTGCTGCCAAGTGCGCTGGGACTCCTGTGGGATGCTCCATCTGCCCCACCATTTCAGCATTCATGAGCCACCTGATACCTTGAGGTATGAAGGAAAAACATTTAAAGCTGTGTCTATGTCTGAATCATCAAATCTTTTTGAATCTGTCCAAATAGATTTGGAAGGTTCCGACTTGATTCAGAGAGATTAAAGGGTCTCCTGATTCAATTCTGATTTGGAGATTTAGCCACCAAATCGGGCTGAATCTCCACCAAATTGAATCAGCGACCGACACTTTGCTCAGCCCTAATTGTTAATGTCCCTCTTATTGTAGTCTGTGCCATAACTAATACTAAAGGGACTTTGCCACAATTGATTCAGTATCACACACTGAAGAGGCAAATAGAACATGTAACACTTAAAAGAGCTTAAATGCAGTCACACACACACACACACACACACCCACCCACCCACCCCTCCCTCTGTTAAAGTGGTTTAAAGCTTCTTGGAATGGTTCAAAATTGTACCTGGAGAAAACAAGCACTCTCTTGATCTTGGTCACAGTGAACTGGATTGCTGTTAGGTGTAGACACCGAGTATCCTGTGACATGGGTCTAACTTGTCCTTCAGGCATCCTGTACTGCATTGCTCCTTGCCCCCACCCCATGCTGCTATAACTGGACACTTTCCCCTTTTCTTTGGCACTTTTTATCAATGAGCTCCCATGCACAGCTTGTTCAATAAAAACTATATTTCAAATAATCAGTTGTATCCTCACTTCCTACTTTACAGCCACCTTGCTCATGCTCCCCACAGTATTCCAGAAACATGTGTAATCACTCCCTTCCCCTTCTGCCCCCCACCCCACAAGTTAGGCAAATAATTGCAGAGTTTGGTCAAGTTGAGGCTAGTGAATTTTATTAAACTTGTTCAGTTTTCCTTCTCTTGTAAACACTAGTGAAAATGCCTCCCAGCCACAGGTCACCCACCCCTGAATCCCCAAAGCAGATCTGGGAGGGGTTGGCAGGATTGGTGGGGGTTTGATAAGTCTGCTGGAGGGGTTCCCCAGTCAGAGGGTTAAAAAGAGCCAAGTCAGATTGGGGGTGCACTGTTTTTGGGCAGTTTAAGCTTGTTGCATGTCTGAGTGATTATGCATTTAGATCAACCTAACCCTGGTTAGTTCAATATAAATGTGACACCTGTACATACCCTTAGCTACCCTCTTGTCTAAACTTTGTTCACTATGTACAACACTACTATTACGTTAACTACAAATGAGCTTTTCCTTGAAAGTTGTTTTTTTTAATTTAACTTGGATGCAGCAGGATTTTAAAAGTATCTGATATTATTTTGCAAATTTGATTTATGAATTGTATGCACAGAAAGGGCCTCAAGGTCCTTGTTAGACCGGTTCTTCAACTACAACATTATTTTATTACATTAAAATTATCCACCACCAGACTCCAGGAAAAGCTATATTGATTCCTTGTTCTGCCTGAGCAGAAGTAGTATCCTGAAGTTAAAAGTTAGGTGTGAAAACACAAGATAGTTTGGTGGCTACACCTGATTTTTACATTCAAAGATCTCAGTTCTGGGCTGCCTCTGAACTGAGGTTGGCATAACCTAGAAGGCAGGCAGAAAAGTTAACTTTGGACCAAGTGGGGTAATCTTTGCTGTAATCTTGGGCAGCCTCAAGCATCGGGCAGCCTCAAGCATCAGGCAGCCTTGTTCTTAACAAAGTAAGGATACTGGGGACATCCATAACTACTCATTTGTATTTTCCAGTGGAATTGCCCTAGAACAAGCATGCTCTCCATGTTTGTGAAAATGCTAATAAAATTGTATTTTGATTAAATATGATTAATACTCACCAACAGGTAGAAGAAACAGTAGGAGCCTTCCTTATTTTTGAAAATGCAAGAAAAAAACTTGGATGGTGAAATAGGAAGAGAGCAGTATAATTCACAATTCTGATGCAAAAACTCCTGGGAAGGGACTATTTTAAAATAGGCTAATTGTAGTGTAATACAAAATTTAAAGAAAAGCAGTGGAAATATCTAAGGAGAGATGCGCTGTAGTTTGGAAACTTGGATGAACACAACAAATCACATAACCCACAAGGACAGCCTCTTTGTACATCTCAGGTAATTTGTGCATCTGACAAATCTGCTCTGCAAAACTGTTGAGTGTCTAATTTTCAAAACCAGCAATTAACCTGGAAATATTGAACAAGTAGACCTGTACATCTTACATTTGCACCATGAAAAAAAAAGTGGTATTTCAAATAATCTTTGAAAAAAAATGGTATTTCTGTATATCAAAAAGCTGATGTCTGTAATAATTATGTGTGCATCTAATATTACAAATCTGGATTAAACCAGTATCTCTCAGGAGTTAGTTCAACAAAGAATATAGTGACTTCCATCCATGGCTTTGTGTAAGCTACCAGTGCAGAGAAATGGGATTTTTTTCCCTTTGTGCTGAATAAAGCACATAAGCATAAGCTGGGAGGAGTTGGTCCCCCCCAGATTGTATATACATGACTGCAGCCTAATAGTGGGGAATGATCCAAGTGATCAGTTCATCCATTGGACTAAACTTTCTAAAATCAGCTAGAGAGATTTTTTCCCCTCCTTCTGTTGAATATATGTCAAAATTAGAAGTGCCTGTAAATGAGGGACATTTCCTGACTGACCGTTCTTTGTGAGTAGTGTTGTGCCAGAAACCAAGTGTTCTTTCATTGTTATATGAATATTATTTTCCAAGCATTCCTATTTTAGTGAATGCAGCTTATTTTTTAAGGGTCAAAGTCAATGATACCACTCTGGAAGTTGCTGGTAGAATGAGTTCAAAATGTTCGGGGGGAAGCGGTGCGGGGGGAGTGGGCTGGAGCGGGAAGACCATTTATCTCTTCCATCATAACGCTCCTACAAGGAAAAAAAAGTGGGAAACCTTAATGAGTGAGCTTAGAAACTTAAAACTGAAATCTTTAAGAATTGTTAAAGTGCTTGAAACAAGATGGGTGGCCTCCAGCCATAGCTCTGTAAAGGCTGTCTGGGAATGCTATTAAGCATTCTACGGCACAAATACTTTAAGAGTTCTTCAGAGAATACTCAGTGTGACAGGAAGGGAGGAACAATGTATGGAGGGCCTGCCGTGACACATTCTTCTGAAGCATTTGTCATGAACCTAAGAATCACGTCTGTGTGGAACTGTGTGAACTGGAGAGAACGGGGCTGGTGAGCACACTTACTTCCCCTTCCCCCTCCAGTGTACTGCTCCTCCGCCGCCTGTAATATTTGCCAGGCTAGCAAGCCTAGTTAATCTTAATTTAGGGAGAAATGGAAGCTGAGATGAACCAACCAAAGTGGGGAGGAGGGGAGAAAAAAGGGGAGATGACAGCTGCATAAAATATGGATTGGAAAAACACGGCCCACACTATGGATTGGTGCTTTTTTAGCCTTTCATTTCTGAAGAGCTGGATTCATATCCTAGATTTGAGTAAATCTGATGAACTCAACCTACAGTCCAGGCCACAGCCCATTAAGTCTGATGGGAGCCTTTCCATTGAACTCAGATGCGTTTGCCTTCCATCTTTAGTCTCTTCTGGGCATTTTCTTACAACAAAAATGACCGTATAATGTGCCGTCTACAAAAAGTTTGCTTTAGAGAAGCACAGCAGTAAAACTGCAAGGACAGGGTAGGTCGGGATTTGAAGGGCATTAGCAGAATGGTTGTAAATGTGTAAATTTACTGAGTGCTGGAGCAAATCAAAAAATAATGTTCACAACACATTTTCCCTTTTTCACCTATTCCACTCAACCCTGTATCAATATTCTTCTGTGGCATTGGTGCTTTAATGAATGGCATGTGTGTGTCTCTCTCACACCTGCATATACACAGAAGCAAAAATAACTATCAGAATAGAATTGCTACAGTTTTTGGAACCTGGTGAATAACTAGCTTTAGAGAGAGAGAGTTTGACCATCATTGTTCACATAAGCAATAGAACCTATCAGAGAATGGGAAGAATAAAAGCAGGAAAATTTTATATCTAAGAATGAAAGAACTTGTTTCTCTTTGAAAGATGTGTCATTTTCCCCCCTCAAGGATGTATACTATTATCTGAGCTTGGAGAGAATCAATAGGAGTTGATGCCACTCAGCTCATTGCAGGATCCATCCTTAAATTTAGCATTTTAATTTAATAGCCAACATAGTGATTGTAAGAACCAGACCCTAAAATATTTGCAGGCAGTAGGTTCAATGAGAATTTTCTGTGCAAAATGCTGTTAGGATTGGCTTACGTTCATTAACTCTACCCAGAATGTTTTGCTAATAGTATATTAGTTTCCATATTTATAACATAAGTGCCCATTTATTTTTTTAATTACCAAATCATAATGTCCCTTTGCTCTATGATATGGGACATAATGATTTTTATTTATTTATATGTAAAGGCTCTTTTATTCTGTTCTTGTGCTTCAGATCCAGTCTTTCTGTTTTCTGTCTAACAGGTCTTCACACGTAAGTAAAACTAAATATATCTCCAATTAAAAGGAAAAGTGTTTAGAAGTGCTGTTTGTCATTTGCTTTTGCCTCTCAGAAGTCTAGCTTTTCATTTAGCACAGAATAAAATAAAAACTTCAGGGGGAAAAGAACACTTGAATTCTGCTGCTTTCTTTCCTTTTTTTTCAGTCTGTGCTCAAAATTCAAAGTCTCTTTTCTCTCCTTGACTGATCACAGAGAAGGGTGGGGGATAGGAAAGAAGGGGGGGAGAAACTCTCACCCCAGAATAAGAGGTGTATATACTATGCACACAATCAATGACAGCCAGTCTTAGTAGAGAAAGCAGCAGCAAGCTAAATTTCAATGCCTGAGTTTGTGTCTAGCGTATTTATTGTGATTTTAAATTCTTAAAAGTATAAACTTATCTTCATGAGGTCTGCAACTCTTCTCAGGATGATTATGTCCCTTCAGTAAGGCTGTGGTGAGGCAAATAGTTTAACACAGTTTAAAAGAAGACTGGATAAAATAATGGACAATGGTTCCATCAGTAGGATTTAAACATGGGAGGATGAATGAGAACTTTCCAAACCTCTGAATGCTGCAGTGAGAAAGCAGCAGGGGGTGGAAAATTCTGTATACATGTTCGCTCCCACCCTCAGCATTTGTACTCTGTGACTGTGTGGGACAGGATGCTGGGCTGGACAGACCTATAGCATGATCCAGTAAATGTCAATCTTAAGTTTTCATTGGCAGTAGTAATATAAAACAGTACTGCAATTGCTTGAAGTACATTGAGTATCTCCTGTGTCTTTAAGATCAAATAAATTATTTAACCGTACCTATATAAGTTATATAGGAACATATATATGTCAAAGTGAGCTAATGGCCAATGAAAACAGCTATTGCTATCCAATACTTTCCTCATTCCATGTGATAAGCAGTGGGTTTGGGCTTTTTGGCTGCATTAAAGAAGAAACCCTGAGGCCTTTTAGAGTTGCTGTTCCTTGATGTTGCCTCTTCTTACGAAGGACCATTTAGGATGAAGGTTTGCTCTGGTTGATAGGGTTGTTCTGCTGTGCTGACTGACATGGAATTGCCTGATGGCTCAGGACAGCTAAATTGGTCCTTTTGTAGAAGAATTCTGGAAGTGGTCTCTCAGGCTTTTCGTTCCAAACTTCACTTCCCCTGTAGGAACAATATTTGAAATGATGTAAAAAATGTGGGCAGCCCATATGCTTGCTCAGACCCAACTTGGAATGTAATCCCTGTTTCTGCAGAGGTGTCCCTGCCTTGAGATGCTGGACATGAGTGAAAAAGGTTCTTTTGATAGGAATTCTTTGGCTCTTCCAGTTTCTGCGCCTAATCCTTGATAAAAATAACAACATATATGTGTGTGTGTGTGTGTGTGTGTGTATACTAGCTTTAGAGAAAGAGAGTTTGACCATCATTATTCACATATGCAACAGAACCTGTCAGAGAATGGTGTGATAATTATATGGCGTGAAATACACATACATACATTTTATGGATGTGTGTATATAATATATTAACATTTTTTTTCAAAATTATCCAGATTTCCATCAAAACAAAAGAAAAGTTGTATTTATTTATTTATTTATTTATTTTTGAGCAAAGGAAAACAAACAAAAATAGTTTGAAAAAGACATGAGCCACATTTCTTTTTTGGTTTTCAATGGAATCTAATCTAAGGTCCAAGTAATTTGGGAGCCGTAATCTGTCCTTCTTGACATGACTGATCAGAACAAATGAAGAAGGCAAATCTGAGTGGCTGATTCCACAGTTAAATAAGATTAGAAGATGAAGTGACAAAGAGGGACTGAAATCCTAACGATTTTTTAAACAAGAAATGGGAATTTTGTCATGGAAATTTTCATTTTTATAGCTGATTTTTACATTAAAAGCCTCTTGATGATATTTTTCTTTTTTGGCCAGCTCTACCTTTTTCTTGTCAGGCATTAATGGAAGGAATGTGATCCAAACAATGTGACCAAGAAGAGCTAATTACTAGAAAATTGTAATTAACTGTATAGAGATGATATGGCAATAGTGTCATTTTATAATACTTATTATATTTCACATTTTCAGAATTCTGTACAAATGTACTCATTAATTAATTGTTATAATATCTCTGAAAGCTTATATACAAAGGCATGATAATATCCCTAAATTATCTGCTGTATACAGGTGGGGAAAGAGACAGAGGTCATGTGAATTGTGAAAAGTTATTCAGCAAGTCTGTGGAAAGCTGGGATTAGGGCTTTTTTTTTCCCAAATCAATTTCTGATTCCTAAAGATCATGCTGCTTCCTGAAAGATAGGTGGGTTAAATGGGAATAATTTTAGCACTTGATTCTCAGCCTTATATTTTCCATTGATTCTTATTTGCTTGGCCTGAGGATAGCATAAACCAGGATCATTGTTGACTGAAATAACATTTAGGCTGGGATTGTCAAAAGTACCTATGGGAGCTTGGTACCTTGTTTACATTGTATTTTTGCATGGAGCATGCAATCTAGTTCACCCAGAGTGCAGCTCATACAATGTGTATTTGGCACATTTTTCCACATAACTCTTATGGTATAGTTGCTATTTCTGTTAGGGAAAAAATGGTAGAGGTTTTATTTTTAAACTGTTCCTCCAATCATGTCCTTATATAGAGAATGTGTCCCACTCTGAGGCTCTGGCACATATTAATATTAATTGATTAATTGCACAATAAATTTAGACCAGCCTGTATGCCTACCCAGGAAGGGGCTGGGTGTATTTGTTCCCAGGAGCTTCTCCTTGCTGCCTTCCTTTTCTGAGCTGGCTGTTAGTGACTCTTCTGCCACACCTTAGTGGGATAAACTGTCATGAGCTTGACCTCACGGGGCACTAGTGTTTTCAAATGCTAGGTACATCTGGCCAAGGTTGCCCAAACACTTCCCAAGTTTGCTTTAGCTGCACTGGTTAGCTCTGGGCCCACTGGTCAGGGCACTGGCTTCCATTACAGCAGGATGTGGTCCTGGCACAGTATTGATGACCCTGAATCATCTTCTAGTCCCTTTTACTACCTTCGCCAGCCCTTCTGGGCTGGCCTGCAGTCAGTCTCTCATCGCATCCTTTCCCCTATGCCCACTCCAGTTTCTCATCTGCCATGCTGGACTTATCCCTCAGTCTCTATCCACTGCTTCTCACAAGTGCTGGGGGATTTGGGGTACTGCCTTTACCCCCTTTCTGTAGCTGTCTCCTTCCTTCAGCCACCATCCAGTCCACTAGGTCAAGGACCCCCATCTGGGTGTCAACTCAATCTCTAATAAAAACATTTTCATATCATGGGCCAGCATTGTCCTGGGCTATTCTTCCTCCAGTCCAAACACAAACATAGGAAGGAAAATAAGGCTTGATACTTATCTATCTCACCATGGTGCTACGGCCAGTCTTCCCTGTCAGGCCAACATCTGAGCCACTGTGGCTCTGCATCTCTTTGCATGCTCACTCCATTGCTCTCATGCATGCTCTCACACAGTCTCTCCTCCCAGGAATCTTCCTTCCTTCATCAGTCTTGCAATTTTTCCTTTCTACCCCTAATTTGGCTCTGGGCTTACATATAGTGAGTACTGGTCTCCTGATCCTTGTGCTTCTGCCCCGGGTCCTCCAGGGCCCCCTCATCACTGCACCTGGATCTTTCTCTCTCCTGATCCCTCCATTGTCTACAGTGATGTGATTAAACCTTTGTCAGCTAAAAATGGATGCACTGTGTATGTGGGGGGAGGGAGTGGGGGCTGGGAGGGAGAGAGTTAGTGAAGCCATGGAAGAGAGGAGTGGGAGGGAGGAAAGGGCAGAGGGAAAAGCACATCAGGCCCCAGGAAAATCAAAAACTAACTTGGACACTTGCTTCCTCTAGCCCCATTACACAGCCACATGTGCAAAGTAATTATCACACAATAAAAATGTCTATCCAGCAGTAAAAAGAACCAACCAGTTATAAAGTTAGTGCTTGAAAATGTGTAAGAGCTCTATAGCTGCTTTCTATCCAGCTTTAATTTGAATGTGTGGTTCAGTCTTGACTCACAATTTCATCATCTGTGGTATATAAGGATTTTTTCAGATAGTCGCTTTCACACTGGTATGAGCAAGCTTAGGGCCTGGACCACAAAACGTAGACAGAACCCTGATGTTTGGTTAAACTGTTAATATGATATGACCCTTCTCAGCATTTGACTGCTGCTTACTAAAGCTTATGCATCTTTGATTTAGTTACCCTATAAGGTACAACTCTATCCTGCTTTCTGCCTGACTTCAGACTAATGGAGCTAACAACCTCTTTTGGAAATTCAATCATTTTGGTCATTTCAGTTATCAGTTCAAATGGCTGAAATGTTTACCTATATGCATCTAATATTTTTTTTCTTTAAAAAAAAAATGGTCAGACAATTATCTGTCATGTCATAGTCATACTGTCTTGCACCTAGATATTTTCCATGCCATCAGGAAAAGTTTCCACAGAAGCACTGCTTCTGAATGAGTTGTCACACAGCATGAATCCGTTAGCTCCCATACTGTCTCCTGTACTTTTGTGGATTCATATAAAGCTAAGAGGTAGACTAGTGTGGGAAACTGCAGCGTAGTAACTACTCTGAGATAGGGATGATGAGCTGTGTCAGTTTGAGGTTAGGCAGGAAAATAGGGCAGGGTGGCACCTTAGCCCTGCCTCTACATGTGCAGGTACAGGCATGATGGGATCTAACGCGGTATTAGCACAATTGAACCTCTTGACATGCCACACATGCATGGCAGAAGGTGCAATTGTGGGATTGCACATTAGGTCCCTTCGCACATCAGTGCTGGTACAGGGGGAGGCAATCCAGAGCTACCCCTACACCAAGAAGAAGAAAGCTCCCTGGTTGGGGGCCTCATGCTCCCCAGTTGAGGTGAATGGGAAAGGTCCTGGATGATTGGAAAAGGGCAAATATAGTGCCCATATTTAAGATAGGGAAAAGGGAGGATCCAGGGAACTACAGACTGGTCAGCTTCACCTCAGTCGCTGGAAAAATCATGGAGCAGATCCTCAGGGAATCCGTTTCTAAGCACTTGGAGGAGGAGAAGAAGGTGGTTAGGAACAGTCAGCATGGATTCACCGGGGCAAGTCATGCCTGACCAACCTGATTGCCTTCTATGATAGGATGAATGGCTCTGTGGATGTGGGAAAACCAGTAGATGTGTTATACCTTGACTTTAGCAAGGTTTTTGATACAGTCTCCCACAGCATTCATGCTAGCAATCTAAGGAAGTATGGATTGGATGAATGGGCTGGATAGAAAACTGGTTGGAGCATTGGACTCAGAGGGTAGTAGTCAATGGCTTAGTATCTAGGTGGCAGTTGATATGAAGTGGAGTTCCCCAGAGGTTGGTCCTGTGGCCAGTTTTGCTCAATATCTTCATCAATGGCCTAGAAGATGGTGCAGAGTGCACCCTCAGCACGTTTGCAGATGGCAGCAAGCTGTGGGGAGTAGTAGATACACTGGTATCTTGGTAACTTGCTCCGGGCAGCCAGCCTGCCTACCTCATGGTAACTTGTGTGGGCAGCCTGCTCTTTGGGCTTCTTTCCACCCCAACATTTGAGTTAGTACATTCAAGTTGCTCCAGCTCAAACAAAAGTGACCATGATCCCAAAAAGCCCTTAAACTACAAAGAGTTATTGCAATGAGTAATCAGACTTCAACAGCTACATTCCTGCTGTCCTGATTGTACAAGCATCAAAAATCCTCAGGTTTTAACACACCTTTACCAAGGAGTTTAGTGCATCAAATAATTCCAAGAGAGGTTTTTGTTTGCAGATGCAAACTAAGTGAGGGGTAAACAACTGACAACTTGAGCTAACACGATAGAAAAGATCAGACCTGTAAGTCCTCTACCAGACTTCTTTTGAAAACCCCCAAGGATGGGGATCCCACAATTTGTCTGGGAAGCATGTTCCAAAACTTGATTACCTTCATAGTCAGAAAGGTACTGCTAATCTCCAACCTGAATTTTCCCCTCTGCAGCTTGAGGCCATTGTTCCTGATCCTGCCCCCTACAGAGAAAAGCCCACCTCCATCCTCTGTATAATCACTCTTTAGGTAGTTGAAGGCTGTTTTCAAATCCCGTTCCTCTGCCTTTCCCCTCCCCCGAGTCATCTCTTAAATAACCTGAGTTCTTTCAGCTTTTCCTCATAAATATTGCCTCCCAGGCCCCTAAGCATTTTTGATTAGAGTATTGGACTCTTTCCAAACTGTCCAATCTTTCTTGTAATGTGGGACACAAAACTGGACACAGGATTCCAGGTGAGGCCTCATCAGTACTGAACAGAGAGGAAGAATCACTTCCCTTGATTTGCCTTTGATAACTACTCATTGAGTGCAATGAGCCAATCTGTTATGCATCCACCTAACAGTACTTTCATCTAGTCTATATTTCCTAAATAGTTCATCAGAGATGATTTCAAAAGGCTTACTGAAGTCAAGGTATATCACAGTCACTGCTCTTCCCATATCCACACAGCCTGGTACCTTATCATAAATGGAAATCAAGTTGGTCAGGCAACTAGCTCCTGGTGAATTCATGCTGGCTGTTCTTGATCACCTCGTTCTCCTCTAGGTGTTTCATAATGGATTCCTTGAGGACCTGCTTCATGATCTTTCCAGGTGGAGTGATGAGGCTGACATTTGTGGTGCAAAAAAGGGTATGGATACAGTGACCATACTTCCTGGTTTGGCTGGGATACTTGGATTCTGTAGGCCAGTCCAGAATGATTGGTCAAAAGTGCTGGACCAGAGTCCAGTGGGGAGGCAGAGCAGCATGGCATGAGGAAGATGGCCGGACATGCACTGCTGCTGCTGCTGTTGTCTGGGAGCAAGGATGTACCACATGTGGGAGGGGTGGTGCCTGCTCCAATCAGTCCACCTTTCTCCTGCACAGCAGCAGCAGTGCCTGCCTGGCTGCCTGACTGGTGCACCATGCTATTTCACCTCCCCACTGGACTCCAGCCTGGCACCTTTGACCAACTGGCCAGGGCCATCCTACAGAATCTGTGAGTGTCCTGGCCAAACTGGGATGTATGGTCACCCTTGATATGGATGTCTGTTTGCTAGGCCTTTGTGATACCATTTCATTTTTTTGGAGGTGCAAAGACAATGTCTGTTTTCATCCCAATGGTGTTTCTTTCAGAGTGAGGTAGTGGTTGGTGAAGTTAAAATTGAGGGGCTAAACTCTGATCCCACACTCTAAAACCTGACTTAAGGCATAAGTAATCGTGATTTTTCTAGTCACCGGTCCAAAGTCATGTATAAGTCGGGTTGGTGATAGAGTTAAAATTCACTGGTCAACTACATGGTGGGGAAAAAAAGCCCTCAGAATACCTTTTAGGAGTTTTACCAAATTAAAAAGAAATAGTCATCATAACCTATGGCATGTGTAGTAAAATCATTAATTGTGATCAACTCTTCAGTTATTCATGTGGAAAAAAATACATCATAATTTATTAGTTGTGTCGCAATTTTCTGTTCAATAGCATCCGCTCATTACCATGCACCATACAATGCTACTCACTATTCAGCTTTCAGAGAGGAAATCTGAAATAGCTGTTGGTGATTTGGAGAATGGGATGACCCAGGTACTGTCTGACTAAAACATGCTAGATTTCTTGCTTGATTAAGCAGCAAAGAAAAAGTTGTTCTTTGACCATTTTCCAGACATCATTTTCCTGCAACCTCCTCCTAACAGCTGAATGGTTTCAAATCCCATTTTTGTCTCCTCCACCTCTGGTTCCTTCTCCTTCAGAACCTTTCTTTCCCCATTGAACTAACCACCTGGTTACTCAAAGAGTCTCTCTCTTACCTCTCCTGCACTGCAGAGCCCAAGTGGCTTTTAAAATTGCAGCACTGTGTTCAGTATAGACAAGTGAATTTGACTGAAACTACTATTTTATGATCTTTCAAGCAGAGACAGGCTCCAAAAAGACTCTGTCACCTTGCAGGAGTCATTGAGGTGTGACTATTCACTTGGCTTCTTTTGCTCTACTAAAAAAAATTCTAAAAAGGAAAACTTTTGAACTACTGACCTGAATATTCATTTTTAAATGTATATGAATGCTGCAGACTAAGTTAATTTTGGTAAATAGATAGTTTAGGTTGATTCTGCAACCTAAGCCTGGACATTTGTAGAGCATGTAGAGAATGGTGCACGTAATAGGGAGCAGGACTCTTCTGTTGCTCTATCTAGCTAACTAATATTGGAAAAACTCTGTAGAGCTAGAAGTTGATTACTGCTGACTCATTGATTTGGGAACTTCAGCAAAATATATGAAGTTTTTTGTTAGAGCAGAAGGGAACTAAACCAGCTTACTGAATATAAAGTCATGAATGGTATAAACCTGTGGCATAAACCTGTGTTAGCTGCTGTAAATACTATTCTTCTTCCTGAAACTAAATGCAAAAGAGAGTCTAGGAAACTAAAACATTACTAGGAAAAATACGTATGCACTTACTCTTTCTGGCGGGACCTCTTGGGCACATTCAGATGAGCGTGGATGTGCAGTATGCAGTGCTCCAGTTTGTCTGTGGTGCCGTACACTGTGCGTGCTACACATGCAGACATTCCCAACACAGCTAATTTATAGTGGAGGGGCAGGGAATTTTTACACCGGAAGATCCCAGTTTAAAAAAATCAAACCCCGTGCCTTAAAAAAATTGGGGTGGCACATATGGCAGCAGCATTCAGTGCCAGAAACTGGAGCCTGGCCAGCCAGAACCACGCTCTAGCTGCCGGTCAGGCTCTGTGCTGCTGGATTGCCATGGCTGCAGCCCCCAGAGGCCCTCAGGACCCCAGGTAAAGCTACTGGGACCCACCCAGGTGCTGTCCCCAGTCTCCCCTACCTCACCCAGGGCAACGTGCTGCCCCCCCCAAAGGCACACATGCACAGCTGTTTCCTTGAAAGTTATTTGTCCCTGGGAAAATGCACATTTCTGCTCATATGGGCACACCCTTTTTGTGAAAATGTGGCCTTTGCTTACATGTCCATTGAGTGACAGAAGACAGGATAGAGATGCGTCTTTATAGACTAACTGAATAAAGTGTAACATGGCTGATAAGCAAACAAGGGGGCAAGGAGAATGTCCCACAGATATAAAGGTAAAGCGTAGTTCTCTGGGAAAAGAGTTTCTTGCACCAGGACTGTATTGTGGCTATGACAGCTGAAAAGTGTGCCTGTGTGATAATGGTGCTTGCTGAAGGCTCTATGAAGATTATACCAAATGTTTTGCTGTATTTGTTTAGATAGAAAGGTATCTGTTGTTGCTAAAAGCCTAATTAAAGTTTAAGATACATTGAGGCCTTGTATAAAGTAAGTTCTGGTAAATTTAGCAAAGCCTAGAAGTAGTAAGGTCCTGTGGCACAGTTAAAATTACCTTATCAAAGGAATGCAAGGCTTCTTCATTGGAGTACTGCTATTTGGTCAGTCTAAGGACAGCTGAAGTAAAAGGCATCTGTGTGGTCATACATTATCAGTATCATTCAGAAGCTATAAATTAGCTGGAATATCTGGAGACCATTCAGAAGGAGGATACAGCTCTGTGAAAAGGATTAGTTAGCTGCTGCCTGGATCAATGGGCCAGCCAGAGGTTGCCCATGAAATTCAGGAGGCCAGTTCTAATCTTGGTAACAGAGAGGTTTAATCTCTAATAACTCAAACCTTTATTCCTGAGTTACCTTAGCGTGATAGAAATCTCTCCATTTCTGTTGAAGCTCATTATACCAATTACGTGATGGCAGCATTTGTCGTTGTTGTTTGTTCATTACTTTACTTTTAAGGAAGATTTACTACGTGCATGATGATGCAGTCCTCCTGTATTCTAGGCAGCAGGGAACAAATTAATAATGATGCACTTAACACATTCTTCAGCTCACAAGGACAGCTCTCTTCTCAGCGTCTACAGCTGCCAAAGCTTCATATGCATTTTGTGGGGGAAGGTGTGTGTGACTTCACGTGCATGTGTGCACATTTTGAATGCGGTTATGTTTTGTCACACGTTGAAACACTGCAGTTTTATTTTCATTGTATTTTGGAGCCATCAGTAATTTACTATGTTCACAAACATAGACAAACATGTTTGTCATGTGGAAAAGTACTCTGACAACTTACTTTGCCACTGATCTAACCATGACTGAGAGGACCTACCACTTTCTACAGAGTGAAAAATAAACGAGTCTTTCCTATGCATTGAGGCTTTCCTGTTTTGTCTCCTACCAATGATCTGTTAGTCTTATCTACATAGAGATGTGTAAGATATTGCCCCTTCCATCTCAGGTGCAGTAGACACTCTCACAATAGGGTAGCAGATTAGGTCTTATATATTGGGTAAGATCTCCCAATACACAACAATGGTTAGCATTCTCACCTAGACCATAGGAGACCCAGGTTCATGTCCCTACCTTGACTATGGAAAGTTGGTCACCTTCTCTCTTGAGTGGCCTCAGCTACCAAACTATAGATGACCTTGGAGATTTCAGTATCTCCTGGTGAAGCTGTTTAATTTTTGGTGAACTAATTAAATATTTATTCGGCCTGAGTGAGAGAGAGTGTGAGACTGACTCTATAGTTTGGACTGTTTTTTTTTGTGTTTTTTTTGGGGGGGGGGGTGTATGTGTGTGTGTGTGTCCATGCGTGTGCACACGCGCGCCTGCCCACAACTGAATTCTGGCCTCTACTCCAATGAATAATTAATATATAATACTTAAGCAGTCAAAAGCCTGCTTTCCTCCAAAACTTTATACTTCTTTGTTGTCTGTGGAATTATATTCAAATCCACTTCTTACATCCTCCCTGCTCCTAAATTCCTAGCAAAAGACACAAGAGATGTACTCATCCTGCTGCTATGTTGTTATAATGTTTAACACCACCAAGAATGGGGCTCCCATCTCAACAGCAGAAAGAATGCACACGCTCTTCTGTAGCTATGGATTATAAAAATAAATTAACAGTGTCTTCATTTCTGTGTATTTCTCAAGGGTAGAGCTGCCACTAATACATTGTGCACATTGGGGTTTTTTAAAAAATCCACTAATTATTTTATGTTATATTTATTAAAAGCCTCCAAGTCATTGTTATTCACCACCTACTCACTCTCCTCAAGTGCAGGCAAAAGAAATAAAGGCCATCCATGGCTTTGACATTCTTTTGATACATATGGCTTGTATAGCATTTCCCACAACTCGGAACAGAAGCCGTTATTTCAGTAAAGCCTGTTATTGTTCATTAGTACAAAGAGACTGTAATAAATATAATGAAAGATTGCTCAGTTTACTATATCTTTGTCCTCTAAAGCAATTCCATGAATAACTGCAGGGATTTGTCTCTGAATGACTTATTTGCTTCCCGCCTAATAAATAACATGTAATTAGGATAATATGTTGTTTCCTAGTTATGTTAGTGAAAGAAAACAAAATAACAATTTTACACGTCAAAGTATAGTAGATAATTTTAATACTATCCCTTAAAGTACTTAGACTCATTATGCATAACTTAAACTGCTGGGAGGCCTATATGCAAAGGAAGAGCAGGGACTGTGTTTAATGAGTTTTTTATTACTCGGGTCATGAATTATTATGTAGGTATTATAACAGTACAGCAACTGGTCTGCATGTGAAGTAATGCACTTTGAACAAGGCAGCTGTAAGTGAACTGACACAAATGAATGGGAAGATACTGTGTTAGGTAGAAAATTTGGGGTGCTTTACCCCACTGATTCCAGTAGCACTATACTGATTCATGTTAGCTTAGAATTTGGTCCAATATATTTAAGTACAGATGACAAGCAGGTGGGTACCTGTCTTACCTAGCCCTCCCTGCTCATGATTGTTTAAAATGAGGGGGTGCCTTGGAATACACCTCACTTGCCTTAGAAAAATTGCTTCTTTTGCCACGGAAACTCTGCGTGACACTTGCACTGGTGGACACACCAGCAAGAAAAGGAAGGAAAATTATCAGAGGGAAACCGCCTATTAAAGATGTTGTTGAGTATGAGTGGTATACCTATTACTGGGTTCTTCCTGCTAAAAGCAACAACGTTGAGATGGTAGGCTTTCTTTGGTAAGCCCAACTTGAAGCACTCCTGGTTCTCTACTCTTTGCTGTGCTCTGGATAGTGATGCATATGTGTCTGTATCCAGAGATTTTATGGGGAGATGTAATGAACTCCACAGTGGTTATCCAACTTCCACTTTATAACCCACCCAACATGACACATTACAGATGATTTAATAGATTTCTGTTCAAAGCCCTGATATGGTCATTGGAGCTATACAGACAAACCATTGTGTTTGGGAAAAGCTTCACTGATTTCAGTAGATTTCCTTTGGTGGTGGAGTTGATTCTTGTAGAGCCTTTTGCAGGGTCAAGGCTATAATAACGTGTTGATTTACATTTTTATAAATTGGTGATACTTGGGCATATGTGTTTCTCTTTCACAATGTATAGCATCTGCTTACAATGTTCAGAATAGTATAAAGTAAGTTTTTAGTAATGTATATATTGTATATGTATCGATATCTTTCAGTGTTTGTGTGTGTGTATGTATCTTGTCATACCAATTTTTTTTAAAGAGTTTCTATTAAACATGTGGTATAAAGTATCATCTAAGTTAGGGCAGCTAGGGCCTCCTGCAATTTGGGCATCAGACCTGGGGTCCTGCCTGGTACAGAGGCTGGTCTCCCACCAACCCTTCCAGTGCATGCAGAGCTCAGCTCTACCCCACTGTATGCACAGCTCTTCTTTGCTCCTGGCTACATGTGCTGCATGGATCATGAGTCCCTCAAGCACAGCTTCTGGCCACACACGCCATCTAGTTAGCCAGCCTACAGCACCAGCAGCCTGACTCCCTCCTTTGTCAAATTTGCGCAAAGCTGGGGTTCCTTTTGTACTATGTACAGCACCAACCCCATCCAAAGGAGCAGAGGAACCAGAAGCTGCAGAAGGGATGGGGAGCCTGGAAATTTTGGCCACTTCCCCCAGACCAATGGGCATACTGGCAATCAGGCCTGAGACTACAGACCACACATTAACCCTTACATGCCACCCATTGGACAGCCCTGGCTGAAGTAAAAACTCTTTTTCAAATTATTGACAGGCCAAAAAAATAAGCCAGCAAAGACATTTAGGACTAAATAATTAAAGTTGGCAGCATATTATGCCATGTATATTAGAGCTGTCCAAAGTTTCAGGTGCTGATTTGATTCGGAGGAGATTTGACCTGATTCGGCGACTGAATCTCTGAATCCACATTGAATCAGGAGAGCAATGAAAAGGTCCGAATTGATTTGAAGCTCTCTTAATCAATTTGGAAAATATTTGCAGACCTTCGGAGATTCAGGCAGTCCCCATTCACTGCTGTAGGGAACTGGACATGGACTCCATGCTGGTAAGTAGGGGACTGGGGCTGGAGGAGAGGGTAGGTGACCATTAGGTGACCCCTGCCAGGGCCCAGCCTCTCTGAGTGCCCCCTGACCCATGTCTGCTCTCCCAGCCCCACCCCCTGTGGCTGCCCTACCCAACCCCAGCTCTTTAAAAAAAAGAAAGCCCCTATTCACCAGCTGCTGCCATGCTTGGGGGTGATCCCTGCTACCCCCCCACTACCCCATGCTGCATGGGGGGGGGGATCTGCCATGAGCCCTCATCCCCCACCTGCTCTCCCAGCTCACAGCTCTTTAAAAAAGAAATAAAAAGTCTCAAACTCATTGACTACTGCAGCAGCCTCAGGGCTTCTGGGGGCTTGTGGCAGAGCTCCCCATGCAGTGTGGGGCAGTGAGGGGCACCAGGGATCACCCCCCTGCCTGGCAGCAGCCAGTGAGTGCAGGGCTTTTTTTTTTTTGAAAGAGCTGGGAGCTGGGGCTGGGAGAGCAGGCAGGGGATGGGGGTTTGTGGCAGAGTCCCCTACACAGCAGGGGGCAGCAGGGGGCAGTAGGAATCCCCCCCCAACCTGGCAGCAGCTGGTGAGTGCTAGGCTTTTTTTTTTTCAAAGAGCCTGGAGCTAGAGCTGGGCGGGGCAGCCATTAATGGGGCTGAGAGAGTGGGCGGGGAATAGGGTTCATTTGGAGATTTGGCCAATTTGGCAGCGGCCAAATCTCTGACTCAAACTCAGCCAAATCAATTTGGGACAGTGATTCGAGACACCAAATTGAATCACTGTCCCCTGAATTAGCCGAATCTGAAGTGAATACTAACTGCTTCACACAAATGTCAAAAAAGCAAAAAACCCAAACAACAAACCCGTCCAGATCTATGAAGAGAAACAGCAATCTCCAGGTCTAGTTTTGTGAAGGGAATAATTAACACATCAAAGAAATTTATCCCATATGCTATTTTTCTTGGGGAATCTTGGTTCTTTTCTAACAGGCAACTCTAGTCCCAGATCTGATATTCACACATCCTTATAGAGGTGAGTAATGTGCCAGGAATCCCATTCTACAAGTTCTAGCTTTTATCTGAAGTAATAACAGTTGGTTGGGATTCATACAGCATATCTAATAAATTTGGGGTGCTTGCTTCTCTCCCATAGGTAGACTATATATATTATAATTGTTAAATTACAGTGTATTAATCATTGGAATGAAAGCAAGAGAGACAACTTGGTGACAATGAAGGTGCTCTTGCATTCTTGTAGTTGACTGGAATTGTGATTGCTTGGTCTTTTGAGAGAGTATAATTTTTAATCCCTTAGCCAAACCTTAGGATCTATACTTCCATTTCCCCAGCTTCTTTAAGGTTTTTATTATAGCAGCAGTAAGTGATGGTACTCTTTAAAATAGATGCAATTTTTCTTTATGCATGGGGGGATTCTCCTCCTCTCTTCTATTCCAAATATCTTTGTTTATACAAATGCTGCTACTCACATGAATGAAGATTTAATCCAAACCTTAGTGCAAACAGAATCAGTCCACATAAATGGCAAGAAAATCAAAAAGGATGTGAAGGGTTCAGACTGAGTTGGACTTACAAAATGTGTAGGAAATAGTATTTCTGACTCCTCCCCCACTTATACTAATCTGGTTATGTGGAATAAATGCAAGATTTCTGATAGCAGTTGTCTAGCAAGACAATGTTTTGATTCTTCTTGAAATGTTTCGTAGTTTCATAGTATCTAGGGTCAGAAGGGGCCTAGAGCAGGCCATCTAGTCTGACCCCCTGCCAAGGGCAGGAATGAGTGCTGAGGTCACAGGACCCCAGCCAAGTACCTATCTAATCTACTCTTAAAGACGCCCAAGGTAGGAGCAAGAACAACTTCCCTAGGAAGCCGGTTCCACATC
>JAGPOW010003395.1:5680457-5700357 GCA_030014935.1 Caiman crocodilus | reverse complement strand
GCATAAAGGGGTAGGATCACTGCCTTGGACCGACTCGAAATGCATCGTTGAATGCACGCTAGGGTCTGGTTGGCCTTCCCAACCACCGTCTGACATTGATGACTCATGTTCATCTTGGCATCAACAATGACGCCAAGATCCTGTTCCTCCACTGTGCTAGTAAGAGGGGAGCTTCCCAGCCAGTATGTGTGCTAGGGGTTGCCTCTCCCCAGATGCATCACCCTGCACTTGTCCACATTAAATCCCATTCTGTTGCTGTCCGCCCACTCCTGCAGTCAGCCCAGATCCCGCTGCAGCTTCTCCCTCTCCTCTGGTGTCCCTACCTCAGCCCACAGTTTGGTGTCATGTTATGTTCACTGAGCCTGACTATAAATAATTATTTATAAAAAACTATAAATAATAGTCTAAATTTAATCCCAGATTTATACTAGGATACAAGACTATGATACTAGGGAACGTACTAGTCTGGACATCCCAGTGATGTACATTATCTACATTTCCAATCCATCTGCCATTAGACTGCATGGTCCTAATTACCGAGAGGACTCATGGATGAGCAAGCAATATACTTATGCCAAGAAATAAGCAACACTCTGGGAAAACTCCACCAACTGCAATTCTAGTGCATCACAACTGGAATAAAAAGGTGAGAGTTGCTGTGCTCCAGCAGACTCCTGCATCTCGTGTACAAGTGTTCCCATGCTTAAAAATGGTGGCAGGGGTGGTTGTCCTAAAGCTTGTCAAATGAGCTTTAGTTCAAGTGCCCTGTCCACCATTTTTAAATGCAGGAATGCTGATACATGAGACATGGCAGTGCTTTAATTAGAGCAGCTCTTGGAGCTGCTCTAATTAAAGTATCCCTGGAGCACATGTAAAAGTGCCCAAAGTTTTCACAAGTGCACTAGAACACCCAACCAGAGAAGAGATGCAAATGCTTGCCATCCTGATAGGTGCCACCAGAAGAGTGCTTACTTATGACCCTGGGCCTTGTCTTGTCTCTGTGAGTACCTTCTAAAGCCTGTCCACCAGCCCAGAACCCAGCCCAGGGCAGGTGCAAGTTCTAGGGTGTTATGATTCCTGGCTTCTTCCAATCGCTGGCCTTCCCTGGTTAACAGTGATCTTTCGTTAGGGAGATACCATCCAGTTTAGCTTCTGAGTGAAGGACCTCATCTTTTCAAAGGGGAAAAGAGTGAACTGTCAAGCAGCAAAACAGAATGCTCCTCATCAACATAGCCATGTATTGCCCAGCTTCAGTCCAGCAGAGTCCTTCCTATCTTCCAAAGGATTTAACAGTATCTCTGTCCCAGGTTCAGCCCACACAGACTTGGGCATCCCAAAGTTAGCTCAGCTGTTCTCTCACCTCTGCTTTCAAGCCAACACCTTCCTTTCCAGATCCTCCTCGCTATTTTTCTCCTTATTTCAGGGCTGCCTTGCCCTCCACTCTCCAAGTATAGAGCCAGAATCTTTTCCAATTGTATGTTCATTGGAGTTCACTTGATGGGTCAACAAGGCCTGGTCAGCACCTTGGAGATGCATCTTATCTCATCCAGCATATAGATATTACAACTTCTTTCCCTGTGTACATGTTAGCCAGAGAAACTGAGGCTTGTAAAATTACTACAACAGGAACACATTTAAATCAGAAATATTACAACAAAACCCTAGTTTGTCATGCATTCCCCTACAGGGTAAATCCTACCTCAGCCTGCAGGCAGTTAACTAATTGTAATGTACCTTACTGGTTA
Source organism: Caiman crocodilus (assembly GCA_030014935.1). Classification (NCBI taxonomy): domain Eukaryota; kingdom Metazoa; phylum Chordata; order Crocodylia; family Alligatoridae; genus Caiman; species Caiman crocodilus. The sequence goes on along the minus strand of JAGPOW010003395.1, from coordinate 5,698,612 downwards.
GTTACAGGCATCTCAGTTTTCCAGGCAATACTTTGCATGCATGTACTGTAGTTTAGAAGAAAAAAATATACTTGTTCTTATGGTCAGATGATTTCCCTACCCGATTCTTCATCTTTATTTGAAATTTATTCTGCACCTAAATCTTTCCATGGAAGCCTGAAAAATCAGCTTATGGTGCCTAAAGATTGGTTTTAGGCAACTGACAGGCCCATAGTGCTTTGAGTCTAGCCCAAGGTCTCTGAAAAATACAAGGGAAGGAAATGTAGAGATAAGATTGCTCTCTCTGTCCTTAACTCACCCCCTCATATTTTTCAGTAACTATTAATCACTGTGGCCTCTATCACACACTGTTCTCTGAGTCCTATGCTATGCCAGAGGCACAATGGGATAAGTTTAGGGAAGGCCAACAACCTAGGACTTGACAAAAAAAATAACAAGTCTGTTCTGAACAAAAGGATTGAAAATCTGATGCTAATACAAGACACACGATGCATTTTGAAACCAGTGCTGGTTTTTTGTAGGCATTTTTTGTGCTTCGTTTGAGAAGCGAGGTCATCGTTGACCTTTTTACTGCTGGCCCATCAGTTGTCTTAAATCATTTCCTAAATAGTTCATGGAAAATAATTCACTTAAGCACACAGGCAGTATGTTTAACATCAGAGGAGCAGTTATAGAAATGATCTGTTGGTCTAAGCTTTGAAGAGATGAGTTAATATGCATGAAACCATTGCAGATTTCAACAAGGGATTTCTTTTGTAAGTCACTAGCTAAAACAGATATGGTGAGATCTTCAGCTGGTGTGAACTGGCAAAGCCCCTGTTGAAAATGATAGAACAATTTACAATTTAAAGAAGTGGTCCCTTATCTTCAGTGCTTGCCATAATTCAGTTTATCATGTGTCCATTTGATGTGGGAATTGAGCAAAACCTTTGTCAGGATTTGTTTAAAGAACCATGCTAGTCTTCCTTCTGGGGTGTATGTCAGAATCTGGGGGAATGCCCAGTTCATCAGTGCGCCCCAATGGATGACAAGGTCCAACAGTCACAAACTCCTGCAAGACTATTTTAGGCTGGACATAAGAAAAACTGTCCTTACTGCCCGAGCCCCCAAGGCTGGAATGGACTCCCCCCAGAGGTGGTACAAGCACCTACTCTGGACTATTTTAAACATTTGAACACCGATCTTGCTGGGATCCTTTGACCCTAGCTGACTTCCTGATTCTGGGGCAGGGGGCTGAACTTTATGATCTTCTGAGGTCCCTTCCAGCCCTAATGTCTATGAAAGTCTACGAAGTCTATGTAAATTTCACAAAAGTTTGTATTAGATCCATTAATAATTTACATATGTAACAAAAACATAGTTGAAATATATGTTCACCATGCTATAGCACAAATCTAATGATGAATTCGCAAGCCCTGCCTTTTAGAAAGAGCAATATGCATTCATTCCTTAAGTCTCTCAATTTTACAGTTAAAAAAAAAAAGTAATAAATAAACAAATAAATAAAAATAAAGGTAAATTGGCCATTTAAGCCTTTAGGTCCTGATTCAGGCTAGCAATTTAATCATGTGCTTTAGTACCACTGATGTTGTGGGAACTTCACCATGTTTAAAAAGAATCATTGAGGAAATATTTTGCTAAGCATGGCTTCAATACAGCACTTACACGCTCAGAATCATTGATGTGAGCTCCCATCACCTTTCAGCAGCACAATACCTAAATGTGTACTTAAAACAGGTAGTCCCATTGATTTGTATATAGGATTGCTCACAGTACCAAGACTGGGGCAGCAGCCTTGGATGCTGCCTTTTGGGCAGTAGGAGAGGCATAAAAATTGCTGCTGCTACAGCTGGCCACACTGCTGCCATCAGCAGGTCCTTCCCATGCAAAAAAGCTGCCCAGGGCATAAAGCTTCCCTGTTATACCTCTGAATATTCACATACTTTCAGTTAAGCACATGCTCAAGCATTCTATGGAAATGGATCTATGGACAATATGCTTTGTCTGACATTGTTTAGTTTTGTTTCTGGTCCTAAATGAACATTTTTTTTCATTGTGAGAACAGAACATACCAAATTAAAAGAGTTGTTTTCCAAAGGTAACATTTCTTGTTTGCTACACATGTCAGTCTATATTTGCCACTCTGCATGAAATAATTAATTAGGAAAAAACATATCTTACCAGCATGTACTTAAATGTAACCATGCAGTCACTTTGTGCAATGAGACAGCTGAGTGTTTCCTCTTTACCAGTGTGGGAGAGACAATTGTGAAGTCAGGGAGTGAAGCTTTCTCCATTCCGCTGGAGGGGGTGTGCACCATTTATCAAGCTGACTGCACTGTCATATCAGTGGAAGGACCCTGGAGAGCCCTGACCATGAGATTGAAGGTTGGTACCAATTTACTGCAACACAAATGCATTGAACAGGAAAGAGAGAGCTCCTAATCTCTTCAATTTTCTTACATTACCCTGAAGGCCAAGGAATTAAATGAAACAGTAGCTGGTGACAACTTTAGAGGGTCCTGAATGCATGACAGGGAAAGTATTAAAATAGCTCAATAGTTTTATTTTATATATGTGTGTTAATCTTACCCCTGCATAAGGAACAAGGTTAGAAAAGACTGCCTCGTGGATACACAGCTCCCTGAGACAGAGGTAGAGACAGAGAGAGATTCAGTGCAGTGAATGCCTAATCTAAATCCAGAAAGAACATTTTAAAAATAAGGAAAAATAATAATTCTGAAAAGGAACACAATACAATCTTGGGGTTGCATGGTATTCTATTTTTACATTTGTTCTAAAAAATTATGTTGCTTCTTTTGGTTTCCAGGAGCATCAAACAGTGCAAAACTATTCATAGGAAGATAATAATTGCTGCAGTGTGTCAGGTCTCTAGTTCACTCAGCCCAGAATCCTTTCTTCGGCAGTAGTCAACACAAAACACCTCAGAAAAATATAAAGAAACCCTACAACAGGTAGAGGTCAGGTAATCTACTCTCTCCTTCCTTCTTTATCTTGTAGTTAGAATTTGATTTAAACCCTGACACATATAGCTTTATTTCCCATTTCAAATGCTTTTTTTTTGGTTAGCATTAACTATTATAACTCTGGAAGTTATTGTTATCAACATAAATGCCCATTCCTTTTTTGAATCTGGTTTAATTTCGATATCATTGTTTAGTACTTCAGAATCCTCCTCTCCTTTAGTGTAAGTTCAGAGAAATATGAAAATGGGAAGAAGTGATTATACACCATCCTCTTCCATACGTATTTAATACTTGTTCAAAACAGACAGCACCTTTCTTTACAAGGCTACCCACAGGAGCACAGGCATTCAAAATGCCTCTAGCAAGATATCAATAATAATTCAATGTGGTTATATATAACTGGGAATAAACTTACAGCATCCTTATACCTTCAATTTAAAGGACTGCTAAAGGCCATAGTTTTGTATCTGTGTGTGGGCTGAGGGGGGGAGGGGGTTTGACAATAAAAGGACATACACAATTATTATAGTATTACCATTTGCAATCCCATAGTTAAAGGTCAGTCAGGTTTTTTATTGTAATATCTTCAGGGGTTTATAACTTAGCTATATAAAAATTTGTTCCTGGTTAATACTTTCTGTACCAAGGCAGTTTAAGACAGACAGAATCTTTTTTTTAATCTTGTTTTGGAGGTTAAAAAATAAAAGATTTATCCTTTAAATATTTATTTAAAACAAAACTAGATGTGCACTAATACCAGGTACTCTTTTGTTACTGTATACGGTTAAAACAAGTTGAAACTAACTTTAACATCTAAACAGGTTTAGTTCAAGCACAAGTTTTCTAAAGAAAAAAAATTGTGTTGTATTCTGATGTGGATGCTACTCCATCATTTATCCTGAATCTTCACCTTAATTTTTCTCATATATTAAGATATGTTCCAAACTTTCTGAGAGGTGGGTTCAAGTTCTTCTGCTTTTTGGGTCATTAATTTAATCTTAATGACAATTCACTAAATTAACTTGAAATGTAGCTGATAAAAGTGGGTCTTATAAATTGTACCAGTCTCTCTCAAATGCCTGCTGTCATGAACCTATATTCACCCTCATCCCAAAAAATCAGTGTTTCCCTTCACCTCACTGTAAATGGGTACGCTTGAATAAAGTGAAAGTTTTCTTTTCTTGAAACCTTGTCTGGAGCCTTCAGCTTTGGTAAAGTTTGTTAAATTCCTTGTCTGTGCATTTTTCTCTCTTTAAAAGATAAGTGGCCTTATACTTGTTCCTTGCCCAATCAGAGAGATTACTTTTATGGGTGTTTGATTTGAATTCATCAATCATCTGCTTTATGTTAACATGCAACACTCAGAAGTTGGGACAAATGACAGAATCATTAAAATAGCATGGTTGTCGTGGAGGTGGTGGTATGTGGGTTTTTTTAATCTTCACACAAATGCAAATTCAGTTTCTGGGAGAATCAATTTAATTTGAGTGCATTCTTGCTATATTCAGCGGCTGTGCCCTTTTAGGTAGGAAATATCATGACATTTGATCTACTGTCATGGATGCATCTGTGCAACCTAACTCAAGGGGGAAAGAGGAAATGATAAAATACCTCCCTTATTAGGAAGGAGAAGAATTAAATTGCTTTCTGCAGAAAATTAAATTATGATAGATGAAGTAATTAGCTTCTAGGATTTTAGATTTGGGGGTGAGGGTCAGGATAGAGGACAGAAAGCAACACTCAAAGGAACATTTGGTTATCCTTCACCAGAACATATTGATGGATAAAATCTCGAAGGTCTAGTACTGAAAGAGGCCAAATGTTCCCATCTGCAGTTGACTTTTAGCTTTTGTCAGGGACTTATTAAACTGTCCTCTGAATCCAAGTGTTGGGGGGGGGGGGGGATTATTGCTGAAATGTAGCAGCTTGAGAAAATAAATAGTCAAAAAGATGCTGGAAAAAGAGAATTGTCAGTTTGTCAGAGCAGAATACAGTCCTGTTGCTGAAAACAAACATCTTGAATAGGAAGAAGGATTTATATCTTTAAGCAGTTTATTACTTTTGCCACTTGTGTGTATCCTCATGAACTCAGGTTTGGGTCGGTGTTGTAAATCAGGTGAGGTGACAGTGAGTGGTGAGGGATTATATCACTATGAAAACACTGGAGCTTTTAATCATCCATTTCCGGACTTTCTACCATTTTAATTTTTAATTTTATTTATTTATTCATTTATTTATTTTTAGGTTTTTTAATTTTTAAGGATAGAGATTAATACTGTTAGGGTGAGCTCTCTGGGCTCCAGTTGAATACATATTTCATTTTAAAAACTGACTTTTTCCAGCTGCCCTTTGCAAGTGTTTTTGAGTGCTCATCTGACTCCAAATGTGAGAACTAAGCACAGTTGAAAGTCCTTACCTCAGAACTTCTAAAACTTTCCTAAGTTTTATATATATTTTTAGCATCAATAGCGAGAACAAAAGTCCTATAAAAGGGATATTACTGGGCCTATCAAGGAGGGTTTCCCACCCTGCAAGTCTTTAGGAGGCCTGGAGGATGAGAGAGAGGGAGTTATATCTGCCTGTGTTATAATGAAGGGGAAGGGGGTGGGGAACAAATGTAACAGTAGAGGGAGAACCTTTTATAAACAGTCTGGAGCACTAAATGCCCTAAATTTCTAAAGTTTGGTATCCAAAGCTACTTACCTGACATTCGACCTGTTTAGCTTGAGTTTGCTTGTTTCAAAGTCTGTAGTAAACTCTAATTGGCTTTAGTGGGCTGAGTGCTTTTGAAAATCCCATCTATAAAGCTGCTAAGGTGCATAAGTCTCTGCCTTTCTGAGCATCTCTCAGGTTCTCATTAAACCCAAGTGATCTCCATGCTTCTTCCATTTCCCTGTATTCCCTCTTCTTACACCCTGATTTTCTGTGCTGTGCCCATTTCTCTCAGGGTATCCAGGGCCCTCCATCCATGAATGCTCTCTCTCAGCTTCCCCCAAAATGTCATGCTACCCATGCCTTATCCCAATGATATACCCTTCTGAATCTGTCTCTTTATTCATCAGAACCTCTCCTGACTCCAGTTCTCCCAACGCTCTCTTGCAGTTGATTCTTGGGTATGTAACCATTTAAGGATGCTTATGAACATTACTGTGTTTCCAGTTGAAAACAGTCCCAAGTGAATTGGATTCAAGGTCTAATACCTGATAACACACATGGGACAAAAAGCTAAGAGAACAAGAAGTGAAATGTTGTGCGTTACCACTTTGTAGTGCACACATCTCCATACATCTTGGTCTATATATGCAGGGCTTTCTTCAAGCTAGTCAAAAACATTTCCAATAGCTTAAGGTTGCTTCAGGAGGAGCAAAAATGCTTGCCCTGCCCTGAAACAGGAGGAAGAGCTGTTAATTTTAAAGAGGGAGAGCCAACAGCTGAGCATCATGAAAGAAGCTGGCCTTTGAAAAGCAGCATTTGGGCTCAGGGAAAAAGATGCTTTTCTCTAGAAGGAATACACTTTTCCTAGAACCCAACCAGAAGATCTCTGTCTGTAGGACTAAGGCAGAAGGGCATGAAGGGTAAAAGATTGCACTTGATCATCTATATGGAATCGTAGGATTGTGGGTATGCTGTTCCCAAGGGACCGAGTCATTTGTTAACCCCTTCAGGGGATGTGAAATGAAACACAGCATAACAAAATCAGCATACCTACAACTGGACCCTACAGTTCAACAGGCTAACCTGTCCCTTTACATATGGAGAACAGGATGGGGATCAGGTAATATTGTATATCCTGTGTATAGCAGTATACTTGGGTGAATACCTTGTGGACCTGAATAGTTATAAAAAAAACCTGGGACATTTTTTAAATGATAGTTTTTAGGGCTGAAAAATAGAAGATAAAATGTATATAAAAATGCATGCTGTTGTCACTTCTGCCAGGTTCTGAGTAACTGATAAGCATTCTGTTAAAAATTAAGTTATGCATTATTCTGGAAATCTTGGAATTGACCCATGCCAGTGATATAAAGACCTTGCTTACAATTATGCTGAGATACAACCTTAATCTCATCGCTGCACTAATTCTGAATATTCTGGCATTTTAAAAGAGAAAGATTCACAACTGAGAGAGCAATAGTAAAGGAAGGGTACTTGTGGTCCCTGAGATCAGTTGTCTGCAATTGCAAGCAACAAACATCATAAAGTCTCTTTCATAAACTGATCAAGCTCATTCTTCAAAAAAAGGACATAAGCACACAATCAGTGTCCTCTGAATATGATAACTTTTTGGAGTCACCCAAGAATGTTATTAGAAGTTTTGACTGATCTGTATCAACACTGGCAGAGCGCAGATGGATTGGTCAAAGGTGAATAATAAATGCCATTGTGACAGATTCCACAGCTATGCATGCCTGTATGTTCACACACACACAAGCACATATGTAGATACACAGAAAAGAGTGTATATCTATGCCTAGATATGGTACTTAAGTAATCTCGATAAAAATACAACTAAAAATATGCGAGCTTTAGTTTTCCATTGCCTTTCACCTGTTCAAAGTGGGTTAAAGATGCCCTTTTTCTTTTTGTAAAGTCAAAAATGAGTGCACAAGGTATGGTGGACAATCAGACCCATGGTATTTTAACATGCTTTAAATTAATACCTGTGTTATGACTTGAAAAACAATGTCCTTCATGGATTCAAATTAATTTACAGGTATAACACTTAACAAAATAAAAGACAGTAGCTTTGATAAGATCAGTGGGAGAAAGGGGGACTCTTATGCACTAAAGAGCCAGCAATGTTACTCTGAGGCTTGATAATTTAAAAAAATGTGACAGCTAAAACCCACTGGCACATGCTGCAAAGAAGGATGTGATAAAATAATGCTACTCATCTTCAAGGCTGTCAGTTCAGCAATCAGTACTCCTATTCATCTCCGCGGCCTGCTAACTCAGTGCTACCATGCGATAGATAAACCCTAATCCAAGTGACAGCGTTCAAATCAGAACTGATTTGATTGTTCACATATGATACCACAAGACACCAGAAGCCTTAAAGAGTTTATAAAAATGCCTGTATGTCTCTTGTAGGCACACTTCCCTCAAAGTCTCTTGCGGAGTAGGATACACCAGCTCTTAAACCCGAGGTAATTTGTAGGTCATGAAAATGCTTTGGTGGCGCAGTCAGTTCTTATCATAATCTAAATCTGGCTAGAGCAGTGAATGTTCAAAAATAAAATGCAGTTCAGACCTTGTAAAACTCACCTGCTTTGCTTTCATATCTTTCTTACAGGAGGTGAAAGTCTTTCTCTTTCTTTGCTTAGACAGGAATTGTTCTTGAAGAGATCAAACATGAACACATTTGTTTCTCTGCATACAGTACAAGACATGGGCGAATGGTTATTATGGCACATATTTTGGTACCTCGCAAGTCATCTTTGACTCTCAGGATGTAGCAGAGATACTTTCAACAATGGTCTCAACAGGGATGGTATTTAAACCTAACGCAGTAACTGGAATTCGGTGGGTATGCCGTCGGAGCTTTACATTCGGGTCCTGAAACAGAATTCTGAATAATTCTGTGATGAGATTGGTGCTCTGCGAAGGTTTCAAAGTTTAGCACGGCTCTCTTATATTTTTTCATTGGTATCTCTTTAGTTTGTGGAGTGGAGCTTAGAAGAATAGTTGTTCAAGTAGTTCAAAAAGACAATGGCACTGTTATAAGTGAAAGCTGTGTTTGACCCTAGAAGGTGAACAACTTTTCAAGTAGGCTTCACGTGTAGAAATTGAGTGAAGTATGGACTTGCAGAGGACAATAGCTTTTACTCTTAGGCCTAAATCATAGTACAAAAAAAGGAAAAATTGTCCTATGAGTTTTATCATAGGAAATTATAGAAAAGTAGAGTGGGAAGGGATCTCCAGAGGTCATCTAGCCCAACCCCCTGCCTATCCAAACCAACCTAAACACATCCGTTATCATTATCCATTATACTAAGGAATACCAAAACCCCGGCTTATTAAGGTGCATAAGTACACACCTCACTTCAAGCTTATGTGGAGTTCCATTTAACTGGAAATAATGCTTAAAGCTTAGGCATGAGGCAAGGCTTTTTGTGGGTGATATCTTTTTGGACTGACTGCATGCTTGAGATAAAGTTAAACAAGCTTTTGAATTCATGGCACCAGGATTCTCCAGAATGCCTTACATCCAGAAGCTTGTCTAATTTTATCCTGACCGTGCAGTCAGTCCAATAAAAGCTATCACCCACAGAAAGCCTTGCCTCTGGCAGAATTCTTGAACCATCACCATCACTCCAACACCAACTAAGTTTAGGCATGAACTTTAATGGCCACAGAACCAAAAATAAATGTTCTGTGAATATCAGCAAAGAAAATTTCCCAAAATTGTTGTTGCCTATTGTCATTGTCATCTTATTTATTAGAGGAAGTATGAGGGGTTGTCTTTCCCTTTTTGATGTTAGGATTTAGTTTCACAGATCTTGGAGAACTCTGCCAAAAAGCTGTCACGGACTTGAGAAACTAAAGTCGCTTTTCTTCCTCCATATCCTACCCTCACAGAGAATCATAAAGAAGGCAGATAGAGTGATCAGATTAAAGAAGTACCATTAAATTTCTCATTCCCCTTTTCAGATGATGTGAATATGGTTGTTAAGGTTGCTCCTGTGCAGTTACAGCAGGGACTATCTCCACTGCCCCTAGGCCATAGTAGGAAGCCCTGAAGTGAAGAATGCCTGAGATAGATTATCATTGCATTCTTAGTGACACACTAAGGCAACTACATTACATCCATTTTGAGGTGTGAAAGTACATGCTGGTCATACCAGTCTTCACTATGCCATGTCCTACCATGGTCCAGAGAAGTTGTAGACAAGGAGGGCCTAGGTTTAGGTTTGGTCAGCATCATGCAGACCAGTTGCATCTGTTTGGTTGGTTCTTCAAGTTTTTGAACGCCTGTAATTTTTCTTCAGCTCTGAATTGGAAACTGTTGAATCCCTTGCCTTTGATTAATTCTTCTTATAACATGTTGGAATCCTGGTACCAGTTTACCTCCTGGTAATAAGCAAAGCTGGCCTTAGGGAAAATGGCACCCTGGGAGAACTTCCATTTGGTGCCCCTCCCCACCCCCTAAAGTCAATGGCACTGCAGATGCAGGTGGGTAGGGACACAGGGTGCAGAACAGCAGGCAGGCAGAGTGGCTCCTCTTGAATAGTGGCTGAAGGCAGGGGGACAGGCTGGACTGGGCATCACTCCTGCTTGGGGTGGGGATCAGCTAGGGTTGGGTGGGAGTAGAGCACTGATGTGAACATGGGCTGCTCACACGTGTGTGTGTGTGCATGCATGTGTGTGTGCATGCATGTGTAGGGTGCCCCCCTGTCAACATCATCCACCCCCAAGTCTGGCACTGGTAATAAGGTAATTGGTTACTAAGTAATGATGTATGTGAAAACACCTTTCTCTGGCTGTGCTGCACAGTTTGTATGATATATCCGATGGTGATTTTCATACAACATACTAAAGATATTTCTAATTCTAAACTTGTTCTATCCACATTGTTACATTGCTTGGTGGAGAGGGGGATGTGCACATGCACGCACCCCCACCCCCACCAAGGAATGAATATGTACATGTGTATGTGTATATACATATACATACACACACACACACGCATATATGCTCTATATCAATATGCCCAATGTTCTACAATATGATATATATTAGTGTAGAACACTGGACCAAAATACCATAGGTCATATTTATGAAGAGATTTAGGTGTCTAAGGAGTCTGATCGTTGTCTGGGATGATTTACAAAGCCCATAAGCAGCTTAGGTACCTACTTCTCCCTGATTTCATTAGGAGTTAGGCATTTTTGCAAATCTTAGCAGGTACTTCTAAATCTGTAAACACTCAACTTTTTTCATAAATCTGATCTTACATCTGCTATAAGTTATATCATTATTATGAAGCACTTCTATATTTGCTGTAAAGCATGGCTGTTCAACTTCCATGTGACTCCTATGCTGTTGGGAGACAACTCCCCAAGATCCTTCTGTTCCCCTCCTACCTACGCCACCACACAGGCTGAACAGGCAGCACCCAGTATTTCCCCATCTGTGCCATGTTAGGCCTTCCCCTACCACACGGCTCTCAGTAAGGTGGCTGCAGGGGCCCATGGGCTAGCTGCATGTTAACCACTTGCTGGCTGCCACTTTGACAACCTTGATAAAGAACATGCACTACAACAATATTGGGGATTTATACTGTGCTCTGAAGTGACATGAAGTATTACTGTCAGTAGAGGCACTAGCTCATATACCTTGATATACCTCCTAACACACTTGACTACTGCATTAGTTTAGAAACTTCCACCAAGCTGCTACGATCTTCATTCTGCATATGTCTTAGTCCATTTTTGAGCTGCTGTGATCTGCTGACTTACCCCGTGGGTGCCTAGCTTAACTGTGATTTGTCAAACCAAACCAGATTACAAACTGTTGTAAATTAAGTCTTTGAGTAGTACAGATGTGTCTCAGCTTAAAGCTTCTAGGTAAATAGTGACCTTTCCCTAACTGGATCTTAAGTGGATCCACACCCATCTGGAACTGAAGGAGTGGAAGGAATTTTTGGGCTGCTTTCATTTCAAACTAGCTTTTAATGAGTATTTACACACATGGGCTTATTTATCATATAGTAGACAATGTGGCCCATAATACCAATTAAAAAAAAGTCATTTCCATTTGTGAAAGCAAGCTTGTTTTTTCTGGGTGGATTTGCTGAAATCCTTTTTTGATGATATGATGTTTAATAATTGGACTGTGAGGAACACAGGTCAGACATTAATGGCTTGCTTGCATGTGTAGTTTTTATAATTGAGAGGTTTCTTTCCTATAGGCAATGACTTGCTAGTATACTTATGATAGATGTTACATGGTGGTTTCTGTCAGAATACGGTGCATCATAGCATATCACATGATGCCTTGATTTGAGAAACTACAACTGATTGATCCCATTATGCTATTAAGCATTATTTGAATATGCTTTAAAGTCTTTGACTGGCCATATATTTGTATTCTCCTTCACATCCTTGCTTTGGGTATCAGTATGGAAAATACCAGTGTTTTGTGGGTTAAACTGTGAAACTACTCACTGGCCATATTTGGCGTCCTGGTTAGCATTGTTAAAATAATTACTTATTTAAGTGGAGCAAGCAACTTGTATGAGCAGATCCTGTCTGTAGGGCTGACAAGATGGTTGTGAGAGGGAACAGGATATGTTGGCACATCTCTGTCCTAACAATTCTGGGTGCTGTTCAGCATCTTGACAAGCTGACTTGTTATAAATAGTCTGTGGTCTTTCATGTGCTTTACATAACTGTTCCTTTATTTTCCCTTTTCATTTTATTCTTTATTTTTCAAAAAAGGAGTGTGTGTGTGTGTGTATGTAATCTAATCATGCCCTTTATCTATAACTCTTCTCTACAAAAAGACTATATAAAGGTATAGTCAGACATGTATCTCTGGAACAGAGTCTAACAGGTTCAAAAAGGCCTTATATGAATTGATCAAACAATCTTGTTAAAAGAACATGTGACTGGTCTGTGTGGGCCAGTGCCAAACTTGGGTTTAAAAACCATGGACCCAAAGTCAGGCCTGATATAAGCAGATGCAGCTCCCACTAACATCATTTCAGTCAGCAGTGAAGATGGTCCAAGATTTTTAAACATAAGTACTAGGTCATGCAAATAAACATGCATTCCTACTAGGTTTGAGGGGTATCTAAAAGCTGTTTCTTTAAAATAGTGGATTTATTGGTGTTTGTCTCATCAGACAGTGGTTTAGGATTTGCTCGGTGTGACCCTGATCCAGCACAACACTTAAATTCATAACTCATGCTTAACATGGGACTGCTCCTGCTGAAAGCTGAGCATGTGTAGCCCAGGTAACTTGGGTAAATACTCCCCTTTTCTAATTGAAGGGGATTGTTATCTGGCAGGTGTGCTGTGAGGTGGGAACTGCAGACTGCTCAGTTTCCCTCCATCCCTATAGAACCAGGCCAGGACAGTCAGGGACTTAACTATAAACAAATTTATTTACATTAACTTATCCCAAGGAAAAGAAACATGGATATAAACATATGTACTATATATACATATATATGTTATCTAAATAAATAAACATAAACAATATCCTCTGGGTAAATGCCATAAAACCTGATACCAGTGCTTCAGATACAGGTTAAGTCACAGGTGAGTATCTGACCTGAAACAGATAAACCCCAAAATAAACATAGAAAGCTAACAGATAAACTATAGATAAGTATGGGTGAACAATAAATAAGCTACAAGTAAATACAACTAAACAACAAGTGAAATAATAGCAACAGGGGGTCCCAGCAAAGCCCTAGGACTGTCCTCATCTACTAATTTACAAACATGAGAGTTCACAAAATGTAAGGCATGACATCACACCACTTATGGCTCAGGAACCCCAAAGATAAACTTCAACCCCAGGGGAAACCCCAATGCTCTTGAGCTTTTCCCAAACCCTACAAGGAAGCTGATAACTTTAGGGTGGCCCTCCCAGTGGGACCTCCACTTTCAAGAGCCCTTAACTAACCAGGGGGGCTCCCACTCCCCTGTGGAAATCATCTCTTCCCTGCAACTCACGGTTCCCAGGCCTGGAGAGTGGCCCTCGTCCTCTGTGCCAAGCTGCTCTCTCGCCTGCAGTGGGCTTCGCATAGGTCGCTGTTCCCCGGAACAGCTCCTCTATGCAGGGGCTCCTCTACGCAGGGCTTCTGGCTCAGCCCTGTTGGCTGGCTCAGTGGCCCGTGCACTGTCTGGCTCCCTGGATGCAGCCTTTTGCAATAGGTTGGAGGCCTGGGCTGCCTGATGCAGTACCAGGCTTGGTCCACTCACGGACCCTCCGTGCAGCGCCTCCTGCACTGAGCTCCCAGCTTCATTCTGGGGATTGGGGACCTGAGCCGCCCAAGAGCTTCAAAGGTCCTACTCCATGCACCAGCCTGTGCACTGTGTCCCTGGCTGCACACCAGAGGTTGCAGACCCGAGCCACTTCACGCATCTCTCAGGGTCTGGACACCATGTGCCGTGCTGCACACCAAGAGCGTAGCTGCTAGAGCCATCTGCTATTCCCTGCTGATGGAATTCTTCAGGAGTGCTTCTGGGCTACTACTTCACCCCGCTGAGCAGCTCTCCCTAGCTCTGCTAAGCCCTGCTCTTCTCTGTCCGGGATATGTTCCCTTGTGCTGGGCACGCAGCTTCTTTTATACTCCCCAGGGCTCCGCCCCTGAAGTCTTCCGGACCTGAGTGTTGCAATCTTCAGGTCCGAGGGGGTGGGGAACTCCTCTTCCCCCAGCCCCTCCTGAAAGGGGTGTGGCTTCACTCCTCTTGCTGCCAATCAAAACAGCAAGATTTCAAGCCTGGGAACTCAACCCAAGCTCCAAAAGCCAAGCCTGCTACACATGCATTTATGTACCTTGCTAAATCAGTCAGTCAGACTAAAACCTGTTTTTAAAACTTCCTTGAAAAGTGCTAATCCAATTTATTTGGCACCTCTTTTCAAATACATTTTTCATAACCACATTTTTTCCATTATTTGGGCACCCCCTTGAGTGTCAGATTTCATAGTTCTTTCTTTCATTTTTATCCTTGAGTGGTTACACCAGGGTTTGTTTGGGTTTTTTTCCATTCATAGAATCATAAAGTAGGAATGGAAACGACATAAGAAACCATGCAGTTCCACCTTCTGCTCCAGGATGGAACATCTTGGCCAAGTGTTTGTCTAGCTTATGCTTAGAGTGCCCAGTAATGGAAATAACTTAGCTCTTCCAAGTAACCTGCTCCAGTACCTAACCTAACCATTCACCCTAATACCCAATCAAAACATGCCTTGTTGAAATTTATACCCATTATCTTGTCCTGTCTCCTGTGGGCACAGAGAGGAGTTGACTGCCGTCCACTTTATAACAACCCTTTCTTTTGTATTTGAAGATTCAAATGATACCAAATTCCCTGCTCCTTAATTCCTCTGCCCAGCAATTAAAAAAAACAGATGCTTTATTTGTTTTAATCATCCAGACTTCATCATCATCATTAGGGTGGCTAAAACACTGAGTAGTATTTTTTTTTTATTTTGTTTTTTAAAAAGTCAAGTCATGTTTGGAGGGGTAGGGAGAAGAGTACTTACCTACGCTGTCTATCTTATGGTAGGTGAATTTTGGCAGGCTTTCACAACCTCTGGTTCTGAACCCTACATGAATGCAGATACTTTTTCCTGCCTGTAACTCCTTGTGTTTTATATGCTGTACATGTAAGTGCTCTCACAAGTATGATCTTCAGATTTTAAAATCTGTTAGAATTATTCATCAAAAATGAACTCTGACTGTTTGTTAGCAGCTGTTTGGGTAAAATTCATGCTATTGCATTGCTAGTCAAGTTAAAAAATAGTCTCAGAGTCTGTATAGCATTTCTTTATTGTTTTATTTGATAGTAAGAAGAGATATAACCTTGCTGAGAGGGTGACAAATTCAGTTACAGTCAACCAGTACTTGACAGGTTCTATCAGAAAACCAAACAAGGGAAGAGTGTGTATGTCTGCTACCAGCTGTCACAGTATTGAACAATGAATGTTTGATGAACTCGACCTGCAAATACACACATTCCTGTGAAAGTCAGCTTTAAGTAGTGACTGGGCTGACAAAATTAACAAGAATAGGTCTTTGTGGATACATATACATGTATATATATATCACTTCAGTTATTTATTTAGGTCTCTGTTGAAAAAGATGCAAAAGGTAGAATCTTCAGTTATAACTGTATTTATTTTATTAAATATTATATATGGGACCAAATCCAGCCATGTGGTAATGACAAGCATCTCTATGAAAGTCATTGGTGTTGCACCTTCTTACAGCAGGCTGATTTTGGACTGTGTTGTTCATATAACAATAATCAACCATTTGCTAGTTTCCAAAATAATTTCACACTGACACGTTGTATGTATAAAATCTGTTGAAGGCTTTCACTTTTTATGGTAGCATTGATGTAGTGTTGTAGCTGTGGTGCTGCAGGAAAAGGGGAGAGGCAAGAATTGTTATGGGTGATATCTTTTATTGGACCAACTGCATGATTAGGATAGGCTTAGACAAGGTTTTGCTATCACAGTACCTTTCCTCTAGCTTGTGGGCAAGAAGCAGGCACAGCAGAGCTAAATAGCAGGGCTGTGTGAAGCTTTGGTAGCTGATTCAATTCAGAGGAGATTTGGCCCAATTTGGGGAGACCAAGTAAAAGCTTGGATGCTTTGATGATCAAGTCAAAGCATCTGAATTGATTCAGAAAAGCTTCAGAAAAAGATTTGGCTGATTCAGAGATTCAGCCACAGACTAAACAGGTAGCTGACAGCTGCCTCCAGCTGGTAAGTGTGTTGGGGTTGAGGCAGCAGGGAGGGAACAGGTGTGGAGGAAGGAGGAATTGGGGCTGGGGTTGGCTGCCCAGCTAGGATGGGGGTGCATTACTCAGAGAAGGGAGGGGGAGTTGTGCGCGAGATGTGGGTATAGCAGTACTGGAAGTGGGGGCTATGCCCCTCTGATGCTTACCCGGTGTCTCAGGGCACTTGGCTGCCTACTCCTAAAAGACCAGAAACTGCCTAGGAAGAGCCCAAAGGGCCAGACAGGAGCCCAGGTGCAGGTTGCCATGGCTACCAGCTAATGAGGAAATTAGCCTGCACCTGCAGCTGGTCAGCTGGCTGGAAGGGGCAGAGCCCTGGGCCCATATAAAGCCCAGGATGGGAACTAGGAGGTGGTTCTCTGCTGGTGGTTAAGGGAGAAGGAGCTCTCCTGAAGCATGTCAAGGGAAGAGGCCTAAGTTCTACTAAGGTGAAGGGGCTGAG
Organism: Caiman crocodilus; assembly: GCA_030014935.1. Taxonomy (NCBI): domain Eukaryota; kingdom Metazoa; phylum Chordata; order Crocodylia; family Alligatoridae; genus Caiman; species Caiman crocodilus. Next base: position 5,681,702 of record JAGPOW010003395.1, on the reverse strand, counting down.
CACACCTTATGTAGCTTGTGTTATGTTATAGCCCAGGGGCTTATGTTTTGTATGCTGCTTTACAAGACTGGTGGTTTGGAGGCTATTTGGGAAAAGCGGAGGCCTCATTGGGGGCCCACAGCACAGTGGGGACCCTGGCATCAGAGAGGGCATGGCATCTGGGGTGCACAGACCCTGGCACCAGAGAGAATGCAGAGACATGGGCTCCAGTGCTGAGGGGAGCAGGGGCACAGAGACATGGGCTGCAGGGAGCCCAGCACCGAGGGGTGCAGAGACACGGGCTGCGGAGAGCCCAGCAAGGGCAAGGGGCCAAATTATAATGAAGCCTAGACAGGACAATGCCAGTACTGTCTGTGAGGCTTGGGGCATGGTAAAGGGATGGTTGGAGCCATGCATAGAGCCCATAAGGCTAGGATACCCCTGAAACACCCATTGTGAAATAAGACCTACAAGCAGTCTGGGATCCCATGGGGTTCAGAAAGTCCATCAAATCATGTCCAAGTGGACTTAAAGGCAGTCTCCCTATTTATATTTTCCATCAAAGACATGGTGGGTGAGAACTGACAGTGGCCATTGGGCCAAATTGGCACAGTTGAGGGGCCTTAGGAGATCATGGCCATCCTTGAGGATGCCATCCCATGATGCCTTGCCAGAGCAGGCTGGGGCAGGATGCAGGCATGGCTGGCTCCAGGTGGACGGGAAGCAGCAGCAGGTCATAGCCCCCACTCCCAGCATTGCTGTGCCTGCATCCCATGCCCCCTGTGCCAGCTGGCAAGTGGAAGCAGGGCAGAGTCCCTACTCCCAGCACTGATGCAGACATGGCAGTGCTGGGAGCAGGAGCTATGTCCTGCTGCCAGCCAGAGTGAGCTATGCTTGCATCATGCCCTGCCCCACACTGGCTGGGCAAGCAACAACAAGGAAGAGCCCCTGTGTCTTCCCCTGCTGGGACAGAGGCAGGCACAGCTGGGGCAGCCATGGGAGAAGTCCCCACAGCTGCCTTACCCAGCCCCATTCCCTGCCTGACCCTGGCCTCCCAGCACTTAAAAATGCCCCACACTCACTGACTGCAGGACTGCTGACTGAGACCTCTGAACGTTCATGGTAGAGCCCCCCTGTGCAGTGCAGGGCAGTGCGGGAATTGCCTCCTCCCCCCCCCCCCCCCCCCCCCCGGGGGGGCCCTGAACACAACCACCCCCCGCCCACCGCGCGCCCGCGGCGCGCGCGCGCGTGGTCGCGGTGTGGGGG
>JAGPOW010003395.1:5660243-5680357 GCA_030014935.1 Caiman crocodilus | reverse complement strand
CTACAATTGAACTTTATGGGTAGATCCCCCGTTGGCTGTGCTGGGCTGTGGGGTAATTGCCTCCACCCCCCCCCCCCCCCGGCCGCGTGGCACCTATGCAACACCTACCCCATGGCACAGGTGCAGCATGGCTCAGCAGGGCATTGTGCACTGTTTGGGAGCTGGGACTGAGTGGTGCTGGGCTGCAGGTGACATTGGTGGGGGGGGAGGGCTGCCCCAGCTCCCAGGTGATTCAAACAGGGAGCTGGGGAGTTGAACCAGATCAATTCCCCAGCTCCCTGGTTGATTTGCCTGCGAGCTCTTTTCTTTTTTTAAAGCGCCAGGAGGCTGGGCCTAGGTGGGGGATGGGGCCTGGCGAGGAAGCCATGGGGACTTCTCCTGTGGCTCCCTCTGCCCAGGTAGAGGCAGGTACAGCCAGAGGAGCAGAATGAGAACATGCAACTTCCCAGCTGTGCCTGCCTCTCCCCAGCCAATCCAAATCATCCAATCTCTCCAAATATTCCAAAGCTGATTTGGCCAAATCTGTTCAGGATAGTGATCTGAATCGCTGAATCAAATCACTGTCCTCCGAATTGGCTAAATCTGGATCCGAATTGAATACGTCCCTGTTTGCACAGGTCTGCTAAATAGCAGATGGAACAAAGGCTTGTGTAAAACTTGTATGTAAATAAAAACTGGATGTAAAAGAAGTTATTAGGTAGCCAGCAGACATGAGAAATGTGGTGAAAACCTAATTTTTAAAGAGCAGGATCATTCAGGAGTGTTATCATTGCCTATGAAGTGTAGAGTTTAGCAGGCATCAGGTAGGTTATAATGGGCCATGTAGTTACTATCTGTGTCAGAGGTGGCCAACCTGAAGTACACTTGCTACATGTCCACAAATAATCTCTGTGTATGACACATGGCAAATAAGGGAGGGGTTAGGCAGCACAGCAGCAGATGGCAGTTAGCAGAAAGCAAAACAGTAAATTAGGGATGAAGGTTGTAGCCATGTTAATCTAAAAGCAAAAGCTGTCAGTGTGGTAGAAGAGACATCTTTTATTAGACCAGCTATGTAGTTGCAAAAAATATATATATATATATTTTGCAAGCTTTGGGGCTCACATGCCTTTCCTTGGGCAAAGGAGAATGCAAAGATTGTAAAATTTCTCCCAGGTAGAAATCAAACTTCATATTGCATGGGAGAGCTAGAGGGTGGTATACATTCTCTTATGCAGAAAAGTTGATTTTATGCAAATTAGGCTCAGATACAAATTGGCGCGGTCTATTTACCTAAAAGGTGTCTGATGGCAAGCAGGATGTTGAATTTTGCTTTTTTCTTGTTAAGATGTTTCATAGGAAGACTGGTGAATAGAAGTTTCTCCTGAACAAAGAGGTTCTGTTGTGGTGAGGCTGCTCTGCAAGTATGCAAATCTGGCACAAAATAAAGCGCTGGAGCAGCAGTTTTAGCTTCCAGGTCTCAGGGTGTTGAATTTTGCTTCTTTCTTGTAAAATTATGACGTTTTCATTTTAAAATGGCTAATTACAATATCTTCCATGAAGAGAGAGAGGTTGTAGCCATGTTCGTCTAAAAGCAAAAGCAGTCAATGTGGTAGAGGCGATATCTTCTATTAGATCAACTAGATAGTTGCAGAAAATCTTCTTTTAGTTGCAAGCTCTTGGGCTCATGAACCCTTCCTCAGGCAAAGGAGAATGCAAAAGTTCATACAATATGAAGTTTCATTTCTACCTGGGAGAAATTTTACAATCTTTACATTCTCCTTTGTTGAGGCAGGGAACATGAGCCTGAAAGCCTGCAAATAAAGAAAACATTTTGCATCTATCTAGTTGGAACAGTAAATTAGGCAGAAAGCAAATTGGGCAGGGAAGGGGATCAACATGACACTTGGGGAGAAAATGTGGGTTAATTTATCTGCCAAAAAGGTTGATTCCCACTAATCTATGTTAAGTTCCTGGTTCCTAGTATCCAATAGATCAGTGAAGTTTAGAGCATAATTAGCGCCATACTGGGTATGGCTACACAAGACACTACATCACTACAGTGACATAGTGTTGGCAGGCACAAACCATGATGCTGCGGCTACACTGTGGTAGCAACATGCTCCTTTGCTATAGCATGTTGCTACAGCAATGTAGTGGCTAAAAATAACTGGGCACCTCTGACATGGTGCAATACAGGCTGTTATTGCACCCTCATTTAGTACTTCCAAAAGGCATGCCCACTGAGTCAAATCAATGGTCCAGCTACCTACCTCAAAAGGTAGCAGAAATGGATGCTATAGAGCAGTAGTTTTCCACCCTTTTTCATTTGCTGACCCCTAAAAATTTCCAAATAGAGGTACAGATGCCTTTGGAAATCTTAAATGGGGGTGCAGACCCCTTACAATTCAATGTGATTATTCAGATACTTTTGACTGATCATAGTCATTTTTTGTACACCCCTTAGACATAGTCTGACTCCCAGGGGTTCATGGACCACAGGTTGAAAACCACTGCTATAGATGGAGAGGATTGAACCATATATATCTAAATTGATGTATCCACTATTTGATTCCCTCCCTGGCATCCAAAGGTATTGGTTAAGAGATTCCAAAGGAAACATCTCCAACCATTATTTTCAGCAGCTATTAATAGTTATATTATCCATGAATTTATTTATTCCTTTTTTGCACCCAACTATGCTATCTGCTTCTACCACCTCCTGTGACAATGCATTCCACAAGTTAACTAGGCATTGCATTGAAAAGTACTTTCTCTTGCTGGTTTTAAACCTGTCTCCTAGCTCCTCTTCTTCTAGTGTCCTTGTCATATACTACATGTTTCCCAGGATCGTGCACAAGTCATGGCTCTTTCCATTGCTGCAGCGAGGTCCTTGTTCATACAGGTCTCACCAAAGAGTCAGCAAATGAGCATGTGCTCCAGAGTCTGCACTTGACCATACTGGCATGTATTTGTGCTATTAATGTAGCCCCATTTGATGTTGGTGTCTTTTTGATCTTCCAGTTTGTGTGCACAGGCAAATTGGGCATCACCATATTGGCCAGCTGCTAGTATGTAGATCCACACCTTTTAGAAAGGTCCTCCTGGGTTCCAGGTCTCTTTCAGAGCACCTCGTTACACGTAATCTTTCCTTTTATAACTTTAATTGTATCTGTCAGCCATCATGTTCAATGATGCAACACTGGTCACAAAACGCTTTCACATTTTAAGCTGTTTAGGTACTTCTGGGAGACAATAGAGTGGATGCCTGGGATCTTCTGGCTGGTATAATCTTGTTTGGCTTGCTACATTTCTTCTCGTATCAGGCAGTGCAATGCCAGCCAGTAAGTAGTGGCTATCCTTTGGTGTTGGCTTTACGCATCTTGCTATTTCAAAAAAGCTGCCATTTAGCTCTAGGTCTGTTTTCTTGGCATGAACTGATTGTTCCCATGCTGGACATACATACTCTGCAGAGTATGTATCACAAGGCAATAGCAGTGGTTCATAATGTAGCTGGATTCACTCTCTCCATTTTGAGATGACCAACTCTCAAATTATGTTGTTGTGGGCCTGACTTTCCCTTTTGTCTTCTCTATATGTGCTGTGAAGCTAAGTGTTCAGTCCAATGTAACCCCCAAGTACAAAAATTTGGACGATTGGTTGGTAGGATTCCATCCCAGGATATGTTTTATTTCCGCTTGGCTTCTCTGTGGCATAGGTGAAAAGTTGTGAGCTGCATCTTTGTCTGGGTTGATGTGAAGCTGGTCCTTATTATAGTAATCTGAAAGCTTGCTCAGTGCACATGTCAATCTGTTCTCAACAGTGGCAAAGTCCTTGTCTTGTGATGTGATGCAGAGATCATCAGCATATATGAAGATCCTCATGTTATTCTGTATGCGTTGGTCATTGGTATATATGTTAAAAAGGATAGGTGCTAGCACATTACTTGGGGGAGGGGGGGGCAGTTTCATTGTTGTCTCCAGTGGCTCTTTCTTGCACAGTTGTACATAAAAATATCTGTTCTCCAAAATAGACCAGATGAGCTGCATTAGGTGCTAATTGTGCATCATATTGTAGATTTTGACAAGCAGGTTTTGGTGGTTGATTGTGTCATGTGCCATGGATAGGTCTACAAACATGGCACCTGCTATCATCCCTTTCTCAAATCCATTTTATATATGCTGGGTGACATTTAGTATTTGGCTAGTGCAGGACTTCCCTGGTATAAATCCAGCTTGTTCTGGTATTAGATCTTTGAAAAGAGGTGACAGGCTATAGAGAATAAGACACTCATAAAGCTTATAAAGATGGCATACAAGTGACACTGGCCTGAAGTTCTCTGGGCCAGAGGCCTCCTTCCCTGGGTTTTAATTGAGCTATTAATGGGCTTGTCTCCATAACTGAGGGGGATTCTAAGGGTTGATGAGCAATTGTTAAAAAGGCATAATACCCATAATTGTGTTGCAGAACCAAAGTGTTTGATCTGCTCTGTGCATATGAAGAGTCCATCTGGTTTGCCTTTCTTCAAGTGACATATTCCAGTGTCAAGTTCAGCCATTGTGTATGGCATGCTAAAATGATTCTCCTCCAGATCAGTTTGCCCTGTAATTCAAAGTTTAGGCTGTCTGTTGGAAGCTTTACTGTTGAGCAGAAATTGGTGAGCCACCCAGTTAATGTAATGCTGTGGTGTTGCTGTACTTTGTTTGAGTTGTTAATCAACTTGCAAACGATTAACAATGCTCTTCTGATATTGTGGGTCATAGCTTTGATCAATTCTTTCCATTTCCAGCACCTTCCTTGGAGCTTATTAGTTAGGGCTGTCTCCACTGCAATAGTGTCTTCAGAGAAACGATCTTGGAAACATTTCCTGGTATTTTTTGTATTCAGCTGCTAGTACGGGAGCAAGCCTTGATACACACTCAGTTCTGCATCCTTGAGGTATATACCTCTTGGAGGTTTTGTGCAGCGCATTCATGAATAGGTCATAGTTATCCAAGACTGGTTTGTGTGTCACTTTTTTTTTTTGTCAGGGTCATTAGAAAAGCCTCCCCAGTCTGCTTTCTTAAAATTGAAGGGTCTTTGTATTTGTACTATGACTGCTATGACATTGATAGTAATTGGTCTGTGCTATGTGAGGGGAATGGGTTCCAACATGTCTTTTTTGCACATACCTTTGTTGGTACCAATATAGAAGTTGAGATCTGGATTATAGCTTCATCTTTAGAAGTTAATCAAAGACTCAGGTAGCTTTGAGTCATGGATCAGGCTCCTAGTACTTTCAGGGGGTGTCTCCTAATTCTTGTGTTCTGGGACTTGATGAACAAGAGTTCCCTGTTTGAAGAAGTAGGATTGGAAGGAACCTTGTAGATCTTCTTCAAGTCCAACCCCCTGCCTGGGCAGGAGAAAAACTAGGCTCAAGTGACCCTAGCCAGGTAGGCATCGAGCCGCTTCTTAAAGACCCCCCCAGGGTAGGAGCCAGCACCACTTCCCTTGGAAGTTGGTTCCAGATCCTAGCCACCCTGACTGAAGTAGTTCCTACAGATATCTAATCTGAACCTACTCTCCAACAATTTGTGGCCATTATTCCTTGTTATCCTGGGGGGTGCTAGGGGAAACAAGGTCTCCCCCAAACCCTTCTGGTCCCCCCAGTGCATTTATAAACAGTCACAACGTCCCCCCTCAGCCTTCTCTTGTGAAGGCTGAACAGGTTCAGGTCCTGTAGCCTCTCATTGTAGGGTCTGCCCTACTGTCCCTGGATCATGCATGTGGCCCTCCTCTGGACCCTCTCAATGTTGGCCACATCCCTCTTGAAGTGGGATGTCCAGAACTGGACACAGTACTCCAGCTGTGGCCTGACCAGTGTCTCATAGAGGAGGAGGATCACCTCCTTGGCCCTACTTGAGGCACCTCAAGTGGATGCATGATAGGTTCTGGTTAGCCCTGCCAACCATGACCTTGCATTGTTGGCCCATGTTCATCTTGGAGTCAGTGATGACTCCAAGATCCCTTTCTGCCTCCGTGCTCTCAAGAAGGGAGTTTCCCATTTTATAAGTGTGGTGCCAGTTACTACTGTCCAAGTGGAGCACCCTGCACTTGTCCATATTGAAATGCATCCTGTTTTTGTTAGCCCACCCTTGCAACCTATCCAGGTCTTTCTGCAGTATTTCCGCCCCCTACTAGTGTGCCCACCTCACCCCAAATTTTGGTATCATCAGCAAATTTGAACAGGTTGCTTTTCACCCTGTTGTCCAAATCGCTGATCAAGTAATTGAACAGTGTGGGCCCAAGGACTAGGCGCTGGGGGACTCCGCTGCCCACTTCCCCCCAGGTCAAATATGACCCGTCCACCACCTCCCTCTGAGTACGACCCTTCAGCCAATTAGCAATCCATCTGATCATGTAGGCATCGATGCCACAGTTGCCTAGTTTTTTAATAAGGATGGGGTGGGACTTGATACTGTTGTTCTCAGTTGACCAGGTTTGGTGTTGACAGTAGCGTAGTACTGGTTTTGTGATTATTTGTCTGAACTGCCTAGATTCAAGATGGATATGAGCTGGTATAATTCTGTGGAAACTAGTGGAATCACACTTCAATTCCTCAGGCTATTATTACCTGAAATAATATTCTCTCAACCCACTCATTACCCTTGTCCTTCTAGTTCTCTTGCAAAACATGAGGATTTTTTTTTTTTTTTTTTTTTACTTACAGTGGCAATGAAATGTTACACAAATATATTAGCATCCTGCTTGTCACTGCAAAAAGGAAGATTTTTGTGCCATCCTTAGCTGACATGCAAGCATGCACTTTTTTTATCTGGTTAGCATCAATAGAGAAACTCTTTGGCTAATGTGTGTTATATTACACTGTTCCTTACGTTAGTAAACTCATGAGTGTGGTGATAAACTAGTAAGGATAAGTACTGTGACCCATTGCCTGGCTTGGCATTTGCTTTAACAGTTCAGATTTGGCAACATTAAGTAACTGAAGATTAATGTTGCTTCTAGTTTAATATTTAAATATACAAAGATAAAAAATAATGTTATACTTTGATTCCCAAAGATGAATTTATTTAAAGTTGTGTCTTCAGATTTTCCCCTCCTAACATGTTGAGTTGTATCAATGTGAACATAAACAGAAGGAAATTAATTTGAGAATGGACAAGAACACAAAACCATTTTGTAGCTCTGCAGATTTAGTGAAAAGTGCAAAGAAGGACCTAGCATAGCTTGTGGCTATAGAATCATTAAAAAATTGAGTTGAAAGGGACCTCAGCAGGTCATTTAAACCAAACCCTGCTCAAACCAGGACCATCCCCAACAATATGATCCCAGCCAAGGCTTTGTCTAGCCAGGTCTTAAAAACTTCCAAGGATAGAGATTCCACAGCATCTCTGGGTAACCTGTTCCAGTGCTTTACTATCCTTCTAATGAGAGAAATTTTCCTAATATCTAAGCTAAACTTCCCTTGCTGAAACCTGACACCATTGTTCCTTGTTCTGTCATCTGCACCACTGAGAACAGTGCAGCCCCATCCCCTTTGGAACCCACCTTTCAGGTAGCTGAAAGCTACTGTTAATCCCCTCTCAGTCTTCTCATCTCCAGACTAAACAAGCCCTGTTCCCTCGCCCTCTCCAAGTCATATGCTCTAGCCTCCTAACCATTTTTCTTGTCTTTCACTGGACTGTCTTCAATTTGTTCATATCCTTTGTCATGGAGGCCCCAAACTAGATGCAGTACTCCAAATGTGGCCTCATCATCCGTGTCAAATAGAGAGGAAGAATCACTTCCCTCAATCTACTAGCAACACTCCTACCAATGCAGCCCAGTATGTCATTAGCCTTCTTCACAACAAGGGCACACCATTGGCTCGTATTCAGATTATTGTCCACTGCAACCCCCAGGCCTCTTTCTGCAGAGCTGCTGCTTCACCAGACAATCCCCAGCCTGTACTGGTACATGGGATTGTTCCATCCTAAGTGCAGGACTTTGCACTTGTCCTTGTTAAACCTCATGACATTTCTTTTGGTCCAATCCTCCAATTTGTCAAGGTCTCTGAGTCTCCAGCATCTCTACTACTTGCCCCAGCTTGGTGCCATCTGCAAACTTGCTGAGGGTGCACTCTGTGCTATCTTCCAGGTCATTGAAGATGGTGAACAAAACCAGCCCCAGCACTGACCCCTGAGGTACTTCACTTGATACCAGCTGCCAACTAGACATCAAACCATTGAGTATTATCCTATGAGCCCAATGCTTCAATCAGTTTTCTCTCTACCTTACAGTCCATTCATCCACCCATACTTCCTTAGCTTGCTTGCAAGAATGCTGTGGGAGACTATCAAAAGCCTTGCTAAAATCAAGGTATATCACCTTCATTTTTTTTTCCTACATTCGCAGTCGGTCATCTCATTATTGAAGGTCATCAGATTGGTCAGGCATGACTTGCCTTTGAATCCATGCTAACTGTTCCTAATCACCTTCTCCTCCAAGTGCTAAAAATGGATTATTTGAGGACCTGCTCCATAATTATTTTTCTAGGGACTGAGGTGAGGCTAACCAGTCCATAGTTCCCCAGATCCTCCTCCTTCCCTTAAACATTTGGCACTATATTTTTCTCTTTTCTGATCATCCAGGTCCTCTCCTAATACCATTAATTTTCAAAAATCATGCCCAGCAGCTCTGTAGTCACATTAGCTAGCTCCCTCAGGACCTTTAGATGTATTGTGTCTGGCCCCGGAACTTGTACATATTCAAATCTTCTAAATAGTCCCTACTCTGTTCTTTCATCACTATTGCCTGCTCACTTACTGCCCATACTGTGCTGCCACATGCAATACCTGTGAAGACTGAAGTAGAAAAGGTATTGAGTACTTCAGCTTTTTTCCACATCATGTTACTAGGTTGCCTTCCCCATTCAGTAAGGGACCCACACTTTCCCTGATCTTCCTCTTTTTGCTAACATACTCATAGTAACCCTTGTTAACCCTTCACATTTCTTGCTAGCTGCCGATCCAACTGCACTTTAGCCATTTTTTATTTCAACCCTGCATGCCCAAGTAATCTTCTTCTACTCCTCCCTAGTTGTTTGTCTATGCTTTCACTTCTTGTAAGTTTCTTTTTTGTGTATTAACTTGCTGAAGAGTTCTCTACTAAGCCAATCTGGTCTTCTACCATATTTGCTAGTCTTCCTGAACATTGATATGATTTGTTCCTGTGCCCTCATAAAGTTTCTTTAAAATACAGCCAACTCTCCTAGACTCCTTTCCCCCCCAGACTGGCCTCCCAGGGGTTCCTGCCCATCAGTTCCCTAATGGAGTCAAAGTCTTGTTTTCTGAAGTCCAAGGTCCATACTGTCCTGCTCTCCTTTCTTTCTTTCCTCAGGATCCTGAACTCAGTCATCTCATAGTCCCAGCTGCTGTACATTTCTACATTCCCCACCAATTCGTCCCTGTTTGAGCATCAGGTCAAAAGGAGCATGGCCACTAATTGGCCTCCCCAGAACTTGCACCAGGGAGTTGTCCCCAACACTCTCCAAAAATGTCCTGGATTGCCTGTGCACCTCTGTATTGCCTTTCTAGCATATATCAGGATGATTGAAGTACCCCATAAGAACCAGAGTCTGTGATCTGGAAACTTTTTTGCTAGCTGTTTGAAGAAAGCCTCATTCTCCTTTGTCTGGTGGTCTGTAGAACACGTCCACTAGGATCTCATCCTTGTTGCTATCCCCTCTGAGCCTAATCCAGAGACTTTCAATAGGCCTGTTTCCAGTTTCATTCTGAAACTCTGAGCAATCATATGGCTCTCTTACATAAAAGTCCTCCTTCTCTTGTCCCCCACCTGTCCTTTCTGAACAGTTTATAAACATCCATGATAGTAATTTGGTCATGTGAGCCATCCCACCAAGTCTCTATTATTCTCATTATGTCATAGTTCTTGGACTGCAAGCTTATAGACTCTACCAGACAAAGCCTTGGCTGGATGATCTAATTGAGGCTGGTCCTGCTTTGAGCAGGAGGTTAGACTAGATGACCATTTGCGGTCCCTTCCAACCCTGATTTTTTTTTTTCCCTATTATTCTATGACTTCCAGGTCTTCCTACCACTACCACCTGTTGCTTCCTCTAGGTGTGGTCTTGACACTCCCAAACTTGAGGAGGCCAAGCTGAACATCCCTCTCCAATGGAATCTGCTCATACTCCTCTGTTGCTAGGGCTCCATATCTGTTTGCCAGGTGAAGCAGGAGGAGAGAGATTTCTGCTTGCTTCTAGCTTCCACCTTCCTGGGAGTCCATGTCCTCTTTCGTCTCTAGTGCTGTCTCTAGTAGTCCTTTCTCCATAGTCCTAGAAGTCTCCTCCAGCATTGAATTGATCCTCATGGTGAAGGAGGCTTCAGAGCCTTGCCATCTCCTTCTGCAGCTCTCTTGCCTGCTCCCTGAGGGCTGCCACCAGGTGGCACTGCTCACATGATAGGCACTTTGCCACCTGACTGTCACTGGAAGGAAACTGCAACCCACAGTCTTCATAGCACCAAACTAAGACCTGGCCTTGATGGTGAGCATCCTGCCTGGACAGAACTCAAAGGTGCAAGCGGAAGAAGAACTAGCAGTGGGAGTGGCTCTGGCATTGTGATGTTCTCCAACCATTTCTTGGGGTCTCTTACTCTGCCTTTTTTCTCTTCTTGTCCTTTCCAAGCACCTTCCTTGGCAAACTCCCCTTTAATCTGGCCTGTTCACTGCTCCTTGATACTGAAAGGTTCCCTTTTCTCTGCTTTTTCCCACTAAGCTTATAGTGATAGAAGTTGAGAGAGAGTTTCCAGGCAAACTTTCTAGTGAATTCCCCCTTGTCAAGACTCTAGTTAAGCAAAGGTCTTAAGTATTGGTCTAACTGCTGAATTTTTAGGTATTTACACTAAATATATCTAGGTTCTCTACTCTTAATTAGAGAAAGAGCTTACCTTAAAGGATCTCTTTTAAAAAGGCAGGCAGCAAACTGACCTGTGTGTAAACTGCCCTGTTTGCTGCCCCTGTTCACTCATTCCTGGTTGCTTGAAGGGTCTCCTTTTATTCCCTGCTGGGTCTGGCTTGGCTCTTCCCCCTTGCTAATGCTTTTGTCAGTGTAGCAGGGAGTTGGGGTTTGACCCTGCTATGCTTGTCTTCCCTAACAATCCTGAGCCAGAAGTGCCATGGTGAGATTCCCTTGCTGCAGGCATGGCCCCTCTTAAGACTGGTGGGTTCAGCAAGTGGAAGGAGGGAAGTGGAACATTTAAAAGGACTTTGGTGTCCCCTGGCTGAAAAGTCCCAGATGGCCTAGAGCAAGGATGAGCATTTTCCCTGAAAAAAGTAAAGAGCCATGGAGAATATCTGGTACTGGCATGGAAATGCAGGCAAACAGCCAGAGTTGAGCATCCCAGAAGAGCTGCAGCGAGAGGAGGAAGTCTTGTCACATTTGCCAAGAATGTGGAAAGCTGGAGAATCCTGTGACCTGCAAAAGATGGAAGGAGAGAGACTCCAGATGCAAGCAAACTGAGTAAGGAGTGAAGCTCCAGATGGGAAGAAGAGACGCAGATAGGAAATGTTAAAGGAATTAATGTTTCTGGCTTGAAACCATGCATGAGCAAGGAAGCAGCCTGAGTTCTGACTGAGGCTGCATGTGGACCTATGCTGCATGTTGGCCAAAAGGACTCTCACCCAGTGAGAGAGGAAGAGCCAAAGGGACATCCTAACAAAGGGGAAAGATCTGAGCTCAGTGGCCCTTTACAGCCAGAGCATCTACAAAAGCAGGGGAGACCCTCAGGAATTGACCGGGGACTGGCAGAGTCATGCCTGTGATCTTTTGTTTATCCTAATTTAATTTGTAAATAATAAGGCCAGAGGACCCCGTGGATGATGTAATGAAGGTCCGCTCAGTTCAGAGTGCCCTAAAGGAAAAAGGGAAGTGACTGAGTATCAGCTTGCTCACCCCGGGTCATTACACTTATTTTTCAGTTTTTATGATTTCCAGTGGGGTGCAAATGAACTGGCACCAGCCATGTCCCAATCCTGACTGTAACATATTGGGTATACAAAAGAGAACAGAGGACTGTAACTTTGCCCATATCATTAAGATCAAATGGTGAGAGACAGGCCAGGGCGTAGGAGTCCTGGGCAGGCTCGGCACCACGTGCAGAACACCTGATCAGTCATTCTGAGACGCAACTTGTCTCTAGCCTCCTATAAAATCATCAAGACCTGTATCTTGATGTGAGGCACACAGTGGCAGAGGAAAAATTAGGGTCTGAGAACAAGGAGGTGCCAGTACCAATAGTGCCCCATGACAGTCGGACAGACCGCAGTCACTGGGCTAGCAGCACTCCCAGCTGCTCGGGGAACATGCTCAAACATGCAGCCCACAAAACAAACCCTGGGTAAGCCACATGCAGGAAGCCCTGGCTCACTTACTTTCCTGAAGCAGGATCTGGTGCCTGATGCCTAGCTCTTCCTCTTCCCCTTCATCTTGCTTCCAGCAAACTGTTTACAAACCACCCTATTTCCTGCCCATGTCCATAATGGACAAAATGCAATGAAAATATATAATGCCCAATTCTGATTTCACATGCATTGGTGTAATGCTTTTGATTTATGCTGTGTAAGTGAACTCAGTCAGGTCTGGTGCATAAGTGACATTATTAATGGATATGTTATAACATTTGTATGGATAGAAATGTTTTGGAAAAGATGATTATTTTCCCTTGTGTGTGCGTTTCTTTGATTTCAACTCTTCCACAGTCTCTTTCTCTGTCCTCAGAGTAACTTAATGTAAACATTTTAACAGTGAAATTACAGTTTAACATCTTTCTCCAGAACCTTTCATCTGTCTTTTTAAGCATGATTTATTTTCTGAACTCACTACCCTCTCTCTCTCTTACACTACCCATGTCTCTACTTATCCTACTGTCTGGACTAATCCCCTTTCTATCCCCATCATTTTTCCAAGTTTGGTCTCTGGACTGCAAGATGCCCCAGCATGAACAAGAAAGCTTAGGTTGGCTTCAGCAATAGGATCTGATGTCTGAACTTGACATCATCTTTGTTCAACTTGGCACTTTGTACTTCACCCACAAATTATTCAGCCAATTTTTCAGGACTGGTGCAGTATCAGTGCCCTTAGCTGGCAGGTCTGTTCAGAAAGTATTGCCAAACCTGCTGCCTCAGGAGCTTCTGGCCCACTCCCTGGAACAGGTTGAAATTTAGTCTGATAGTTACTGCCCATGCTTCAGTGCATCATGGTGAGGAGTACAAGCTGCTTCCTGCTGAGAGCTCTATGGGGATAATAGCTTGCACTCCCTGGGGATCCAGGATGTCTCTGCCATTATTTTCACACTCTAGCTCACATCAGAGTTTCACTTCACCTCCTGTTTGAGAGTAAACCTTCCCTTGGTTATACACTTATACAATTCTGATCAGATTACATAGGCTTCCTCGCCACCTTCCTCATCAGATATGTCAAAGAAACTTTATATAGCAAAGGCTACATATTGAGTCTCAAAGATTACGGCTAATGGATCTCAAGCTGAAAGGAATTTACAGAGGTATGAATTTTGTTTTTACCAGCCCTAACTCTGTATTGCAGAAAAGGAAGCAAGTCATGAATGTTAGAGTTGGTATCTTTAGCTCTTGATAGGAACAAAATAACAACAGAAGGTTGATTGGTCCACATGCATGTTGAGAAGCACTTTGAAACAGCCCACATCAATCCCTGGCTAAACTCCTACTGTCACAGGAGCCAGCTTGGGTATCTCTATACGACGGCAGGAAAATTTTATTTCAGGTGAAGGGCAGCTAAACAAGTTTTGGTGAGCAGTCAAAGGCCACGTGGGTAGCCCCACCCCTTAACAGTTGCCCCAACCCCAGTCACCATCTTGAAATCAAAATTCCTGCCTCCAGCCCCTAACCTTTGCCACCGGAAGTCTCTCCTCTTGCTGTGGAAGTACTCTTGGGAGGGAGAGTGCTGCAATCCTGAAATTGGGGGGGGGGGGCGCAAATCATACACAAAAATAACAAATCTGCTATTACTTATTTTAATTTTATTTAAAAATATTTTTGTACTGATTTTGTTTGAAGTGTATCTTCAGGTGATTGCAAAATAGCTCAAAATACTGTCACACTCCCTTACTGCCCCCACACAGACAGGAGTAGATGTGGGGGGGTGTGACTGGGAAGTGTGTGTATGTGGTGGACTATGGGTATGGTAGAGGGGTGTAAGGGTATGTGGTTGGGGTAGGGGCTGTGGGAGGGTGTGGGGTTATGGTGGGTGTAGTGGGACAGAAAGAGAGAGAGACACGAGCCTCACGCAATGAAGCCAGGCAGACCTGGCAGCCAGGATCCATGCTTCTGCCACCTCACCCTGGGTACCTTCCAGCCCCAGGGTACCAGCACTGGCCCACCACTGCCACTCTCTCCCACCGTTTCCCTGCTTTCTGTCCCACGCACCTGCCCACCACTGCTGCCACTTTCCCCACCACCATTTTCTGTACCCCCCCTGACTCCCCATGCTGTTCTCTGTGGCCTCCAATACTCCCCTCCCCACTCTACTGCCACTTCCCACAGCTCCCCATGCTGACACTGCTTTCCATACCCCCCCCAGCCTGTCACAGCTCTCCCCACTGCCGCCACTCTCTGCGGCCCCTCCACTGCTCCCCATGCCACCGCCGCTTTCCATGGCCCCCACTTCTCCTTGCACTGAACCCCCCCCCCCTGCTCTTCCCACTGCTCCCCTCATTGCTGCCACTTCCTGCTCTAGCTTCGGTCCAGCCTGGCAGACACCATGTGGTTGTCAGGGTTTCCCCTCATCCCCCATCCATCCAATCTTATCTGCCTTTCCATTCAAATGCAGGGATGGTGGGGAACAGCCTCAGAGTCACCAGGCCAGAAGCCACAGAGCTTCTGATTTAGGGCTGGGGAATGGGAAGGGGCATGGGGGCCTGGGGAGAGGGTGGAGCTGGGCAGGCCTTGCTGCTCAGCTACTGGATCCTGCCACCAGCTCCAGCTGGGTCCAACTGCTCCTGGCACCAGGGGCAAATAAAAATAAATTTCATAAAAATTTTAGGGCCCCCCCCCCCCCAAAGCTTGATGGAATGGCCTGGTATGCCAGATGTGGCCCATGGGCTGTATTTTGTTCTATCCCTGCTCTACACCAAGCTGTTGTGGCAACAGTGTGGAGATATGGGATTTATACAGG
Organism: Caiman crocodilus; assembly: GCA_030014935.1. Classification (NCBI taxonomy): domain Eukaryota; kingdom Metazoa; phylum Chordata; order Crocodylia; family Alligatoridae; genus Caiman; species Caiman crocodilus. Next base: position 5,665,167 of record JAGPOW010003395.1, on the reverse strand, counting down.
TGTGCATAGTATCTGGATACCACTAAAGAACTACAGATAGCCATAGTAGGACAACAATGCCCACATGATTTAAGCAATGATCATAATTTTCTCTAGAGATTATGAATATTGGTACCATATGGGGAGTTCCCAGTGGGATATTATACAGCAAAAATTCTGTGTGTAATGAATGGGATTTTTCTTTGCTTTTATTGACACTCAGTGTCAGTAAAGTTCTATTTTATGAATTTTATACAAACACATAAGGGAAAGCATTACCCTTGTCCTGAAAAGCTAAAAAAATTAAAATTGCTACTGTTCAATTAAAGAACAGTACAGTTATCTCCAGGTTATATACATCTTAAGGTCATAATCTTTACTTGTAGCTGCATTGTTTACTTCCATTCCATACAATTTTTGGTTCAGTGTCTATTTTACCACCAATTTCTCCTTGATGGACATTGAATCTTGAAATATTGAGGCCATTTCTCTAAGATGCAAAACCCCCTCCAGCAACACCCCTCCCCGAAAAATGCCCAACAACCTCCTCCCCAGTGTCTTGTTCTGTCAGAGTCTAACTGAAAAGGATTTTTGTTAGTGAAAACAATGTTGGCAGTTCTCACTTTGGAAAGCCTGGGGTATAATGTGATTTCAAGTTATTCATACATTACAGGTTCAAGGTGCTTTTTTTTTCTTTTAAGATAATCTATAGTTATCCGATTCTTATTTTTCTTGACGGGGTTGCTGTCAATTGTCATTTCATGAGAATCTTACAGCAAACAGAGCAAACCAGCATACTCTTGTTAGCTCTGCCATGGACTAGATCAGCGTAGCTACATATTTAGTATTTGATTTTTGATTGATAAATTTGCAAAAGATTTCATTCCTCTAGCATTTTGACAATTAGTCCTACAACAGCACAGAACTGCCAGCACATTCTTTTTCATTTGGGGCAGGGGATGATAGTGTATGATCATAGCTGACATTTTATAGTTTGCAATTTTAACAGATTGCATGTGCTTATGTTTTGTGTTTAATTCCTTGTCCTGTTTTTCATGACGACAATTTTTCTATGTCATTCGTGTAGGTAGTGCAAACAAAATGTTAAGAAAAATAAAGAATGGTATGGAAAATAAAGCATCAAATATGATGACTGCATATAAATCAGTGGCATATCTGCATGGAAGACTGTACTAATTTTGGTCACCTTAGCCATTTGCAGATGCTGCAACAGGCACATGCTTTCTCATCTCAAAGCAGTTTGAGACACTGAAAAGGGCACACTAAGAATGAATAAAAATTCCATGCCTACATCTGTGGAGGTGCCCCTTGCAGCAGCTCAAATAGCAGTGGCACAAATCTGCCAGAGATTTGTGCCTCAACACATGTGCCTAAACATGCACTTTGGTGTGGGGCAAGTTGTGCCACTTGGGGCACACTGACCCTGCCCAGCTACTCCCAGGAGGATCTAGAGGCTGAGGCAAGCACCTGTGTTGGCCCCAGCAGTACAAAAACCTTCCCTGGCAAGCAGGTCAGGACTGCCTGCCCTCAGGAGCTTCTGAGACCTAGCCTAGTGGTATCTGGGGACTCTAGCCCCTTGTGCCAGCTGAATTGCTGAAGCAGCCCTAACCTGGAGTGCTGCAGTGGGTAGAGGGTGCAGGGGCCAGTCTGGCAGTGGGGGCTGCTGCCTGGCTCTGACCTCCTGTCACAGAATCTGCTCCCTTGGACCTGCAGCCCCATGGCTGCATGCCTGCCACACCCAAGTGGGGACTGCATGGCTGCCTGGGCTGTGGTATGAGCACTGCAGCAGAGCTCCTGCTTGTCAGGGTTAGCTGCCAGTAGGCCATGGCTGCACAGCTGGCCTTTGGGTGGCACTGCTGTCATGTCTTCTGGTGTCCCTGCTCTGCCATCTGGGCAGCTATTGCCCAGAAGACGTACTCATTGCATTAGCCCACTTTGAACTGTTGAAGCATGTGTTCCTGGCCCCAGATGGCTAGGAGATTAGCCTCCTCATGTGCCCTCCAGCAGTCTCCTCTTCCTAGTCTGGCCCTGTGCAGTCTCTTCTTTCCAGGCCCTGCCACTTGCTTCACTAGCAGAGATCCTCATGTTCCCTGCTTTAAAAATTGCAATTTCTTGAATAAAAAAACTAAATTCTCTTATTAAAATACCCAAAATTTGTGTTTCTCCATGTTTAAAATGAAATGCCACTCTCTATAAAGAGATCAGTTCAGCAATTTTTTTTATTGATAAATAAATAAAATAGCAATTTGGAAGCATACCAGTGCCTGTATCATCATAATAAAATGAATTCTAAATATCTACAGTGATGTAGGTTATAGCCATGTTGGTCTAAGGACATGGGCAGACAGGGTTCTTTGGGTGAATCTGATATCTTTTATTAGACCAATTTAATTAGTTGGAAAAAATTTGTTAGCAAGCTTTCAGGTTTTAAAAACCCTTTGTCAGGCTGAGAGATTCTTTGCAGTTAGTGTGTGCTCTTCCTGGATGGAACGAATAGTAAAAAACCCAGAGACTGGGCTGGTATGCGTGCAAGACAGGCATTCAATGAAGATGTAAACTGAAGGGTCAGTGGGTGAGAAACAGGATGGGCAAGAGGGAGAGGGAGAGAAGGGGGATGAATGTAGCACAGGGGTGGGAAAAATTCAGCCCATGGGCCAGATGTGGCCTGCCAGGCCATTCTATCAGGCCCATAGGGCCTCCCCAAAATCTAGAAAATTAATATTTATCTGCCCCTGGCTGCCTCTCATGCGGCCCTCAATGACTTGCCAAAGTTCAATAAGTGGCTCTCTGCCCAAAATTGACCGCCCCAATGTAGCAGGTAAATAGTGGAGAGGTATCCACACATCTGATCTGGGGAATCAGATGTTAGGCAGGTTATAATGTGTCATAAATCCAATGTCTGTATTTAGTCCAAGATTTTTTGTATCCAGGAGGTTGGTGAAGTGAAGTTCATAGGCTCATCTGTGAAAAGTGCTTTGTAAGTTTCTTTTCAGGAGTAGAACTGAGAGATTGGAGAGGGAATGGTATTCTTGTGAGAGATGTGCCCCCACAGATAATTGGGTATTCCTGTGCACAGCTGTTGTTTGGTTTCCTACATGTTTTCCATTGGGGCATTTGGTGCATTGGATGAGGTATATTACATTTCTGGAGGTGCAGCTGTAAGATCCAGGGATGCTTATTGCTGTGGGGTGTAGTAACTGTGGGGGTGGTGGAGATGTGTTGGCAAGTTTTGCATTTCTTTTCATGGTATGGCCTGCATCCATTTGGTGTGTTCTGGGCTGTAGGAAGTTTGCTTCTGGTGATGAGGTTAGTGAGGTTTGGTGCTTGTTTGAAGGCTAGGATGAGTGGTTCTGGGACAATCTTTTTAAGAATAGCATCTTCTTCTATTATGGACTGCAGTTGTTTGAGGATTTTCTGTATGGGTTCGAGGGAGGGTGATATGTCATAACCAGTGGTATGCAATTCGTGGGGGCTTTCTTTTTGTGTTGCAGCAATTCTTCACATGGTATCTGGGTGGCTCTTTCAAACATGTGATTTATCTCTGGAGGAGTGATCTTGTTGAGTGAAAGCCTTTTTAAGATTAGTGAGGTGGCAATCCCGGGTGTTCTCAGTGCAAATTCAGTGGTTTCTGAGGGCTTGGCTGTATATCACAGCTTTCTTGGTGTGTTTAGAATGATTTGCTAGTTTTGGGCGGATACGTTGTTTCTGTGGGTTTCTTGTATAACATGATCTGTATTTTACCATTCTGGATACTGACTGTGTCTAAAAAAGAGATGTTGCTGCTGGAGTATTCAAGAGACAGTCAGATGGAGGAATGATGATTATTGGATTTCTGATGGAACTTAATCAGAGATTTGGACTGAACCTGCCATGATGAAGATGTCATTAATGTATCTTAAGTATAACAAGGGTTCGATGGTGCAGCCCTTGAGGAATTCTTCATCTAGGGGGCTTATAAAAAGGTTGGCTTACTGTGGAGCTATTTTGCAGCCCATAGCTGTGCCCATAGTCTGGAGGAAGTGGCAGTTATTAGAAGTGAAATTTGTTATGTGAGGATGAAGTGTATAAGGTCAGTAACACCTTTGGGTCTGTTCTAAATATCTATATACTTTAACATTTGTTTTTGGCTTTTTTTATCATGGAAGAATCGGATCTGTCTCTATCGCCTTCTCTTGCTAGGATGTAGAGTGCTGAGCAGCACTGATATGCTGGTGCCCTGTTCCTACCCTTGTTCCTCACTCCCAACCCACAGCCCCACTAGTGCCCCTCACCCCTGACCCTAGGTCCCTGCTTTCCTCTAAAAGCTCCCTCCAGGCTGAATCTCTATTCCAACCCCAGGACAGGAGTCCAGCTGCAGCTGTTCCATCTGCTGCTTTGTGGCACTGAATAGTGCTAGCTCTTAATGGTCTGATCCCTGCGTCTGTGACCAGACCTCAATGACCCCCATGCTGTTTCTGGGAAGCCCTTGACTGGGACTGGGCTGGGCAAGCTTCTTCCCTTCCAGGCCAGCCTTCCCCTGCACAGGCAGCTATAAGATGGCAGGGCAGCTGTGAGCCTGGATCTGGAGGCCTTGTCTACCTGGAGCACTCTCCCGTCCCTGACCTGTGTGTGTCTGTCTCAAAATGGCCGCCAGCAGGTGAAGCCCTTCTGAGCTCCTGCAGCTCAGGTGCCTTTTCTGCATTCCTTGCACTCTGAGCCCCCCTTTTCCTGTCCCTGGGGACCCCCTCCCCATCCCTTCCCCCCGCTTTCTGGGCATGTTTTCCCCTGGGCTCTGGCAGCTCCGTTTGCCTCTGCCCCTCCCCCACCCCGTCTCAGTTCTCCCTGAGACTCCTGCTGCCTCCCTCCCCCAGGGCCCCTTACCTTGCTCCCTGCCATCTCCCCCTGCCTTGGGGCTGGCCCTGAGCCCCTGCGGGGTCACTCTGCC
>JAGPOW010003395.1:5648653-5660143 GCA_030014935.1 Caiman crocodilus | reverse complement strand
CTCCTGCTGCCTCCCTCCCCCAGGGCCCCTTACCTTGCTCCCTGCCATCTCCCCCTGCCTTGGGGCTGGCCCTGAGCCCCTGCGGGGTCACTCTGCCCCTCCTCAGGCTGAGTTTGGGGTGTTTGGAGCCCCCTCCCAGTCCCTGGCATCAGCCTGAGGCTTTTTTTTCCCTCTCCCTCCTGGGAGACAGTTAACCCTCTCCTGCCGGGATGCCTGCCAGCAGCCAAAGTGCTAGGCATGGGGATGTCTCAGTGGACCTTCGCCTCAGCCATGGCATGCGGGTGCACGCCCCTCTCCACATCATGGTGGAGGACTGCGCTGGTGCTTTGGTGGACCTGCTGGGACGCCGCAGCATCCAGTACGCTTCCCGGGTTAACTCGGTGCCCGTCATCTACCTGAGCTCTCCCAACCTGGTGAGGGAGGTGTGCGCGGCAAGGCTGGACGTCTTGGGGGTCCACCACTTGGTCACACCCCTGGAGACCCTGGCGGTGCAGGTGGTGGCCTCCAACGTGCCCCTGCACCTGTCCGACTGGACCCTTGCCAACACACTCAAGCACTACGGGGTCCTCAGCAGCCCCTGGCGCAGGCTGAGCATGGGGAGCAGGGACCCCAAGCTGAGGCACGTCCTGTCCTTCCGGAGGCAGGCATTTATGCTTCTCAGGGGGGACACGCAGAGACTGCCTCCCTCCTTGACCTTTATGTCTGGTGGGAGGTCGTATGTGGTGTACTTCTCCCAGGGCGGGAATGTATGCTGCCGCTGCAGCGGCAGTTCCCACCTGGCTGCCCAGTGCCCGTTGGGACAGGCAGCTGGGGCACTGGCTGCTGCGCCTGCCCAAGAGGTTGGTGCATCCACCTCGGGAGCAGGACCCTCCTCAAAGGGTGGGGCTGGGGAACCTGCCAAGCCCCCCTCTGCCCCCTCTCCATCCAAGGGGGCTTGACCGCCCCCCCCACAGCAGTGGCATGCCACCCAAGGGGGGGTCTGGGACATCCTCCCAGGTTTCTCCCGCCCCTGTCCTGACCGATGCCCTGCCCAGTGGAGGGGCTGGGGAGTCCTCTCGGTCCCTTCCTGCCCCTGTTCTCCCCGGGGCAGCTAGCATCTCGGGCGCCAGGGCCCCATCGGGTGGGGCACCTGAGAACCCCCCCCACCTCCCTCAACCCCTGCCTTAGCCGAGGCAGTAAACCTGGAGATGGCGACCCCCAAGCAGCCTGGCCCGCCCCCTACCGGGGAGGTGCCAGCTACCCCCAAAAAAGCAAAGGATAAGAAGAAGAAAAAAGGAGCGGTTAAAGGAGCTCCTGTCCCTTCAGGACCTGTCTCAGAGAGCATCAGGGAAAAGGCAGCCAGGGAACCTGAGCCCGCTCTGCCTGTCCTTCCGGAAACCCTGCCACCTCCACCCGTGACTGAGGGTGTCCTGGAAACATCCGGCAACCCCTCACCCCCATCCCAGCCAGTGGGGCCTGTGAGCGACGAGGTGGGGGAGGAGTGCCTGCCTTCCGGGCGGCGGTGGGTGGGGGAGACGGCATAGAGTCCTGCCGCCCACTCCCCTGCCTGCTGAGGCCGACGGGGAGGAGGAGATGGAGTGCCTGCTCTCGGAGCGCCGCAAGCAGCCCCGGGAGCGGGACGACATCTGCCGCATAAAACGGATGGGGATCGACCTCCCTGAGAAGGTGCTTGACCCGGATAGAGAGGGGGGCCTGCTAGGGAGCTTGGCCGTTGAGGGCACCTTCGCCGGCTTCACCGGGAAGTCCCCTCCCAGGGCACAGCCCCGCCGGTTCTCAGTCAGCAATATCCACCTGCTTCTGGAGAAACCCCCCTGGGTGGCCCCCAGCTACGGGGGCCTCCTCAATCTCCTAGACCAGACCAAGGGCCAGAGGAATGTGGCCGAGAGCATCCGGCAGTGGTGCCTGGACCCCGCGCAGTTTGTTTGTGCCGCGAGCACCGCGGCAAGGCTCATGCGCCAGGACCCGGGCACATGTCAGCATGCCTTCCAGCTCAAGAAGCTGGTGACCCAGGTGAGGGAGGTGTGGGGCCGAGACGGGCCCACGGAATAGGGTAGGGCAACGCTAGGCCTTCCCCTGTCTCCAGTTTTTCTGCCCGCTGCCTGTCACCCTCTCCTACCCGTACCCTGCCTACCCTTCCTCCCGCTTTTCCTGTTCATGGCGGTCACAACTATTGCCTTGCTGAACACCAACGGCTGCAGAGACCCAGTGAAGTGGACGGCCGTCCTGGAGGGCCTGTAGCAGAAGTGCCTGGCGATCGCCTTCCTCCAGGAGATGCACAGCGACATCTACGTTCAGGCCGCCTGGAGAGGCCGCATGTTCCTGAGCCACGGCACCAACCTCAGTGCCGGAGTGGCGACCCTCCTCTCACCGCAGCTGCGGTACGACTCGGCGGTGGCACATGAGGTCATCCCCAGCTCCCTGCTGACCGTGCACGTCACCCTGGCACACCAGAGCCTGCTCCTGGTCAACGTCTACACGCCCACCGATGGGGGAGAGAGGGTCGCCTTCCTAGAGACCCTGGGTGAGCTCCTGCGCGATGCCAGTGAGAAGGATGACCTGCTGCTCCTGGGCGGGGACTTCAACTGCACCGTCGACGCGCCACTCAACCGGACGGGGCTGGAGCCGCACCTGCCTTGGTCCGCAGCTTGCAGGCCGGTGCTGGAGGTGGCGGACCTCATCGACGCCTGGCAGGTCCTCCACACTGACGCGTGCCAGTACACCTGGGCAAAGATGAGCACCGGCGGGCTCGCCATGGCCTGCCTCTACCACCTCTACCTCGGCCAGCACCACCTGCCACTGCTGTGTGGCAGCCACATTGTCCCATCGGGTCTCTCAGACCATGCCTGAATCTGCTGCGAGCTGAGCCTGCCCGGCGGAGCGCGCGCACGGGCCCCTTACTGGTGCCTCAATGTCAGCCTGCTGCAGGACGCCAGCTTCAGGGACTGCTTCGCCCACCTCTGGAGGAGCTGGGAGGCGGCATGGGCAGACTACCCCTCCTGGCACCTGTGGTGGGACGTGGGGAAGGTGCAGACCCGGGCCTTCTGCCAGCAGTACGGCCAGCTGGCGGCGAGTGAGCTCCGCCGCCACACCTAGGAGCTGGACGAGGACATGGCGGAGCTCGAGGCAGCCCTGCTCTGTGCCGGCAACGATGTGGTGCTCCTCAAGAGCCTCCGCTCCCGCAAGAAATGCCTGCGAGAGCTGGTGGAGTGTGCGGCCCGCGGCGCGTGGGTCCGGGCCCGCTGCCAGAAGCTGGCGGAGGCCGACGCCCTGACCGGCTGCTTCTTCATCCTGGAGAGGCAGCAGGCTGCGGCCAAGATGTTGGACCACCTCCGAACTCCGGAGGGCCGGCTGCTCACGGACCCAGGCAAGGAGCAGGAGCACGCCGTCGCCTTCTAAGGGGACTTGTTTGCAGCCGGGCCCATCTGTCCGCGGGCCACCCAGGAGCTGCATCGGGATCTTCCGCGCCTGGGCGCTTCACAGGCTGAGGTCCTGGAGCACGAGCTCTCCCTGGAGGAGCTGGAGGCCGCGGTGGGGGGGCTTGCCTCGTTCAAGGCCCTGGGCCTGCCCATGGAATTCTACCGAGCCTTCTGGCCCCTCCTCGGGCCCAGCCTCCTCCGCGTCTTCCACGAGAGCCTCGTTGCTGGAACCCTGCTGACCAGCTGCCACCGGGCTGTGCTCACCCTGCTGCCCAAGGGGGACCTTGGCTGCCTGAAGAACTGGCAGCCCATCTCCCTCCTGTGTGCCGACTACAAGATCCTGGCCAAGGTGCTGGCGAACCGCCTCTGCACCGTCATGGCCTCCGTCGTCGGGCCTGAGCAGAGCTACTGCATGCCAGGACCATCCAGGACAACTTGTTCTTGCTGCGGGACCTGCTCGTGGCCACAGAGCTTTTTGGCCTCAACGTCGGCGTCCTCTCCCTGGACCAGGAGAGAGCCTTGGGCAGCGTTGACCACCGGTACCTGCTTGGCACCCTCAAGGCCTTCAGCTTCGGGCCGCTCTTCACTACGGCACTCCGGGCCCCGTACCACGACGCCTCCGCCCTTCTCAAGGTGAACAGTGCGCTGTGTTCCCCATGCAGTGCTGCATCTGCCAGGGCTGCCCCCTGTTGGGCATACTGTACGCCCTGGCCGTCAAGCTGCTGCACGCGCTGCGACATCGCCTGACCAGCCTCGCCCTGCCGCTGGCACTGGGCCCAGCTGCTGGCCCCCCACTCCAGCTGACGGCATACGCGGACAACGTGACCATCTTCCTGGGCAGCCAGGAGGACGTGTGGGCCCTGGTGTACTGTCAGCGCGTCTACTAGCTCGCTGTCTCGGCCCGCATCAACTGGGGCAAGAGCGACGCCTTCCTGCTGGGGACGTAGGCCAGCACGCCAGCTCCAGACCTGCTGGGAGGCCTCGCCTGGCGCCAGGACAGCCTCAGAGACCTGGGCGTGTTCCTGGGGCCGCCGGCCTTTGCGGCCTGCAACTGGGAGGGCCTGGCGGAGGGAGTGGAGGCCCACCTGCAGTGCTGGCACCTGCCTACCCTCTCTTACCATGGCCGGGTCCTTGTGGCCAACAACCTGGCGGCGGCCATCCTGTGGCATCGCTGTGCAGTGCTGGACCCTCCGCCAGAGCTCCTGGAGAGAGTGCAGCAGCTCCTGGTCGACTTCGTGTGGGACGGACGCCACTGGCTCCCCCGAGCCACCCTCTACCTGCCCACCGGGGAAGGGTGCCAAGGCCTGGTCGACCTGGCCAGCCAGGTGGCCGCCTACCGGCTGCAGGCCCTCCAGCGGCTCCTGTAGGCCGAAGGCCACCTCCCGTGGCGACCATTGGTGTGCCGGTTCCTGCGACGGGTCAGGGGCCTCGGCTTGGACCGGGAGCTGTTCCTGATGGACCTCGCTGTCCTGAACGGGCGGTCTTTCCCCCCCATTCTACCACAGCGTGGTGCAGGCCTGGCGAGCAGCCTTCCAGCTCTGTCCCCAGGCCAGGCGCCTGCGGTTCCTGCACTTGCTGCATGGCCGGGTTGTAGGGCAGTGGCTCCCGAAGCAAATCACGTCGAGCCTGGCCTCTGCCAGCCTCCCGGCGGCCCTCATCAAGGCGCGCACCATCTGCCTGGAACACCTCCTGGACCCTGCTCGGTCAGTGTGGCTGTCCCCCAAGGCCCTGGCCACCCGGCTGGCGCTGCGCTCCATCCGCACCACGGACCGTCTTCTGCGGACTGTCGGGCACCCTCCCGGCAGAAGTGGCGACCACCCTGGAAGCCCATCTCCAGGCTCGCCAGACCCTGCCCACCGCACACGCTGCGCTTGACGCCTTCCTGCCGCTGCCTATTGTCCCCGGTGAGCTGGCTGAGCGGCCCAACACGCTGCTCAGGCTCCCGGTGCCCCCCAGCAGCAAGGCAGGCTGCCCTTTTGGTACTCTGCCCCGCAAGGGTCTCTACCTGTGGGTGGTGTGAGCCCAGCACGCCTGGGTGCTGGCCGGCCACCCCGACACTGCATGGCAGCAGCACCTGGCACGGCCCAGGACCCCATCATGGTGCACGCTGTACAAGGCACCCACCGCCAAGAAGACCAGTGACCTGCAGTGGCGACTCGTGCATAGCATCCTGGCCACCGGCATCTTCATTCGCCACCTGGACCCAGCAGCCTCGGCAGCCTGCCCTTTCTGCCCGGGGGTGCTGGACGAGGACATATTCTACGTGTTCCTCGATTGCCCCCGGCTGCAGCCGCTCTTTGCTACCCTGGGCGCGCTGCTTTGAGCGCTGGGCTGGGACTTCGACCGATGTCTACGTCCACTCCTTTCCTTACTGGGCATCGGAGCAGGCCGTGGTCTGCCTAGCCAACTTTCTGCTGGGCCAGGCCAAGATGGCCACCTTGAAGATCCGGCGAAACCGGCTCGCCGGGACCGGGTTGGCCGACACCAGCAGGCGGAACAGCTGCAGGGCGCGGGCCCGCCTCTCCCTCCAGTTTGAGCACACAGTCCTGCGGCGGACAGTGTCCGCCTTCAAGGAACGCTGGGCACTCTGCCGAGTCAGGCGGGGCGCCTGCTCCTCACCCTGTAACACCCCTGGCTGCTCTAGCTGCGGCGATGCGTCCAGCGGGCCAAGGCCTCAGACTGTGCTTCACGTGGGTCGACCTCTGAGAACCCCCCTATGGGGGTCTCTGCTGGCGGAAATTTTAATGTGTAAATATGTAAATAGTCTGTTGGCTCATTAGGGTGGTGTTTGCTTGAGAATGTATGGGCAGGCCTTGCAGGCCATGAGGTCCAGGTGTTCGGGCCAGCCTGTACCTACCCTCTACTGGTCCCGATGGAATTATTCCTGGAATAAATGCCTCTTAAAAGTCAAAGTCTGTCTGTCACCCCTGCTGTCACCTCCACCCCTTCCCCCACCCATCATACCCCCCCCAAGTAGTTCCTGGGACCAGAAGCCCCCCAGGATGGGGCCACATGTCCCAGCATTGGGGTGGGCATGGGGCAGGGCTGCAGTGTGGCAATTGTCCCTGCAGCCATGGCTTCTACCAGCAGATCCCATCCCATCTGGGAGCTGGGCATGCAGGGGAAGAAGGGGTATGGAGGGGTTTGTGGGGGGAGTTGGAGTTCGTAGGGGGGTTGTGGGTGTGGAAGGACTGTATTGTATAGGGGGACTGTAGGGGTGGGCAGGCTGCTCAGGAGAGGTGATACCCCACCCACCCCCTGCACAGCCCCTCACCCCCCAGTAGCAGAGCCATTGGGGCACTCTTGGCTTTTGGCAAAGACCCCCAGCAGCACAGTACTGCCTCAGGCCCAGTGGCTGCACATGGCACTGGCCTGGCCACTGGTGCATTCCTTTAGGCAGGATCAGGTTTCTCTTGCTGTCACCCATGGCTGCTGGCACCACAGGCATAAGCTGTGCATGATCAGGTCAGGCCCAGTTGTGCTTGCATGGAGCTAGCCTAGCCCAATGGCGTGTGGACCACGTGGAGGCAGAACCCAGCCTGGCCCCAGGGCAAATGGCACTGGGAACCCCATGTGACAGCAAAAGCAACCAGGTCCTGCTCAAGGACATGGGCCAGTCTAGCACTGTGTGCCCTCTGCAGCCACCAAGTCTGAAGCGGTACAGTGCCACCAAGAATCTGCACCCCCGATGGTCATGGCTGCTGCTGCAAGGGAGCTGTGTACCATGCAGGGGGGTGGGTGTGGGAACCACCACTCCCACGTCCCTGCTTACCTGGGACAGAACGCAGGTCCAAGCCGCTACTGCAGCCTTATCCAACTCCTATTTGCCCCAGCACAGAGGCAGCATACTGGAGCAGCAGAAGCATGGGACAGCCATAGAAAAACTATGTAGAGGTGCTAGAACATCTCCTTGAAGGACCCAGCCTCTGGTTGCTTCTGGATATGCTTCAGGAGTCTGGTCTGTGCCACTTTTTTCTGGCATGGGGTTTTGTTTTGGTGTTGAAACTGGTATTTCCTGGTATCAAATTTAGAGTTTGTGAACATTTTTATGTTCCTAGCATGCCTTTTGTGGCATCTCAAATTTGCTTTTAGATACCACAATAGGCACGTGTTTGCTCATCTGGATGTGGCCCCTGTCTCAAAATTGACCTAGCAAAAAAGAGTTCAGAGGCTGGCATCAAGAATTGATTAATCAGGGTATGGAAAATTTCTTGTATCAAGACAATGAAAAGATTAGACCTGTTTGACTATAGAAAGAAGATGATATGAATATGATAAACATGTACAAAACATGGATATGATACAAAACATAGATATGATAAACATGTACAAAACAATGACTAGAGAGGCTAGACCTGGAAATTCTATTCACCATTTCCGGTGACACAAACAATCAGGAATTTAGCTGAAAGATGACAAATTTGCACCTGTTAGGAGAAAATGGTTTCTTGAACGCAGTCAGCCTGTGGAATATATTGTCACATTTTACATGGAGACAAAAGCTTAGCTGGATTCAAAAAATCATCAAGTACATTCTAGTTATTGATGTAATACAGATAATAGCACATGCACATGCAGAGTCAGGATCTCTGGAAGAGATACAAACCTTCAAGTTTCAGATTATAAATCAGTCTTTATAGGTGATAAAGGAGAGAACTTAACCTGGGGGGGGGTAGGGTATCATTGTTGTTTTCTTCAGGGTGTCTTTCTCTGAAGTAGTTGGCACTGACCACTGTCAGAGATAGGTACTGGACTAAATGAACCCGACTGCTTGCCATGTTATGTCAGACAAATCTCTCTATGGCACGTCAGACTTGGCAACATGTTGCAAACATTCTTTAGCAATTCCTCACTCAAATTTTAGAGTTGATGTATAAGTAACTGAGGCAAGCAGATTGAATGGCACGTATCTTTATTGGACAAATATTTTCATCTCTCTGAAATATTTGACTCTGACATTTACACACTTAAGGAAAATTTTGGGTTGCTGTGGATATGTAGGCCAAAAAAAAAAATCTCAAAACATTGCTTGTGATTTTTTTTGCCCTTGTGACCCCAACTTAATCAATGACAGTCACATAGAAGCTCTTTGAAAATGTGCCCTTTTCAGTTGTCCTTCATTTTTGCTGGTGAAATATTGATGAATTCACCATGAATTGTTTCTGTGGACCAGACTAAAAGTTGTCTTGTACACAAGTTGGCAAATAGAGAATTAAATATCTATTTTTACATTATCAAGGAAATGTTATTAGGCAAGATAAAACCAGAACATTTTATATCCTGTTTTTGAAAGGGCATTTGAGGAAGGAAAGGACTCTAATTAAAATATGGTAGTTGTGTACTTTGGACAGATATCTCCCTTGGATAACAGTAATGAGTATTGTGAACATATATGTAATAGGCTGTGCGAAATTTCACTGGCAGTTTCATTTCAATGCTGTTTTGAGCTCAAAATGAAACAGAGCTTTGAAACAGCCTTGCAACAAAATGAGGCAAGTTGAAACATTTCAAAATTTTTCAAAACATTTTGAGTTTCAAAACTCAAGCTGGACTTGCTTGCAGGGAAACAAACTACATTAAGGAGAAGGTGCGGAAGGAGTGCTTTCATTATTGACCGTGTAGCTGGCCAGTGACTGTCATCCTTTCCTGAGGTCTCTTCCAATCCCAGTGCTCTAGGGGAGGGATGGAAAAACTTCAAAGCAGGCTGCATTGTTAGAACTTCCCTGCTTTCTACCTTGGTGTCAGTTGAGTGAGGGCGCACCTTAGTGCACATAAAGTGTCACCCACCTATGCCATGAGTTTTGCCTCTCAGCAGCTAAGGGTGTAGGGCCCCAGAACCCAGACCCCCCTCCCCCCCTGCACCTATCTCCTTGACAGTGGGCAGACTTTGTGGCCACAACAGGGACTAGCAGGCCTGCAGTTTTTACCCCCCTCTGCCCCAAGACAGACACAGTCCCATAGGCACCCATGTCATGAGTTTTACCTGTCAGCAGCCAGAGGTGCACGGCCCCAGAAACCAGAGCCCCTGCACCTCTCTCCTTGAAACTTAGCAGGCTTCATGGCCTCAGCAGGGGCTGGCATGGCTGCAGTTTTCACCTGCTGCGCCTTAACACTCACAGTGTCACCCATGTCACAAGTTTTGCTTGTCCACAGCTTGAGGTGTAGTTTTCCCCCAATCCCTGCACCTATCTCCTTAAAACTTGGCAGGCTTTGTGGCCTCAAAAGGGGTCACCACCCCTGAAGTTTTGACCCCACTCTGGCTTAACACATACACATGACATGAGTTTTACTTTCAAGACTTTGAGGTGCAGTTTCTCCAAACCCCCTATACCTATCTCCTAGAAACTAGGCAGCCTCGTTGCCCTCAGAAGAGGCTACCATTTCTGCATGGTTCATCCAAATCAGGCTAGAAATGACAAAATTATAGGCTGTTTTGAACTTCCCCATTATAGCCTATGGACGAAACGTCGAAACAGCGAAATTGTTGCAATGAAATGAAATGGAACAGCGGTTTTGAATCAAAATGAAATGCTGTTCTGTCAAAATGTTGAAACGCTGGTTGAAATGGAAGGGTGCCATTTCTCACAGCCCTAATATATAGAGGTGTAATTGGCAATTTCAGCACACTAGGCAGAAAGTGAGGAGGAGGAGGAGAAAAGGCAGTGATGCTGGAGAGCAGTGAGGGGGCAGTCCAGAGTGGGGAGACAGGGTGCAGAGTGCTGGTGCCCTAATTATGCTATTGCATATGACACTAATGCTGTGAGAGGAAAATAAAACTAGGTGTCTTGCATTTTGCTTGAACTTTGCCTTTCTGTGGAGAATGGTCTTTAAACAGGTCAGGACTTTCTGAAATGCATTTGTTGCTTCATATTTCCCCATTCATTGAATTGGGGACTATTGATTCAAGTAACTACTCACCAGTTGGCCTAAGCAATTCTCAAATTCAGTCCTAAACAACTTCTAGGAATATATTTTTTCTTTATTATAAGTCAATGTTTCTCAGAGCTTTCTACACTTAGTTGCCATTTTCATAGATAGAATTCTAGATACCTTCATTGGGAACTGACAGCTGTTTTGCTGGTAATCAGATTATATATAATTTTAAATACATTCAATGTTTTTCTTTAGGACGGGGGGAGGTTACTACTTTAATCTAGTTTGTTCTAGTTTATGGACACAGTTAGAAGGTGGTGGGACCCTGTGACTAGCCAACTAGAAAGCAAATGAAAAACCAATGCTCTTCAGGTGATTGACAATCTATGGCCCCACAGTTTGGGAATTGATTTTATTGGACTTTCACAACAGGTTCTCTTCAGGGTTTCTGAATTTTAAATATGATCTGTAGTGACTAGTTCTGATTGCATACGTAGGCCAGGTGAAGCATCCTCCCTGATGAAATAAGCACAAATCTAAGATTAGATTTGTAGTTCAAACATTTTTTTTCAAAAATTGTTAACATTCTGCATCATTAACTTAATTTACTGTCTCTATTAATATTCTACCTAGTAAACGTTTGCCTGAATACGGACACAAAATGAAAGCAGATACAAGCACAGAGGCTACAATTTGGATAAATTTTGGACGAATACTGCACTATTTGTCCAGCTCTGGGATTTCATAGCTCTTATTCGTTCTGACGAATGGTCAGCTGTGGCCTCATCTGAAGGCCAGAGTGCCAATCTAGTAGTTTGGTTGAACAGGCAATCAGTTTTTATTATTAGAAAGAGAAGGAATTCCTGTTTTGTTTTAAGCTTTTTTATAACTCCAGTATTGAGCCAACTGTTCATTCTAATTTTAGGAGGGAAAATGGACTGACCAACAGGAATAGTTGGAAAGCAGCATATTTTAGAAATAAAGAAGTTATACGTTTATAACGATACCTGTAACATATTTGCATTTACATTAATGAGCAGTTTCATAGATTCATAGATGTATCTTCCAATCCTAACCTCAATAGATCATCGAGTCCGACCTGCTGCATAGGCAGGAAAGAGTGCTGGGTCTAGATGACCCCAGCTAGATGCATATCCAACCTCTTCTTGAAGACCCCCAGGGTAGGGGAGAGCACCACCTC
>JAGPOW010003395.1:5629838-5648553 GCA_030014935.1 Caiman crocodilus | reverse complement strand
ATTCCAGACGTTGGCCACTCTAACTGTGAAGAAGTTCTTCCTAATGTCCAGTCTAAATCTGCTCTCTGCTAGCTTGTGGCCATTATTTCTTGTAACCCCCCAGGGGCGCCTTGGTGAATAAAACCTCACTAATTCCCTTCTGTGCCCCTGTGATGAACTTATAGGCAGCCACAAGCTTGCCTCTCAACCTTCTCTTGTGGAGGCTGAAAAGGTCCAGGTTCTTTAGTTTCTCCTCGTAGGGCTTGGCCTGCAAGCCCTTAACAATACGAGTGGCCCTTCTCTGCACTCTCTCCAGGTTATCCGCATCCCTCTTGAAGTGCAGTTCCCAGAATTGCATGCAGTACTCCAACTGCGGTCTGACCAGCACCCGATAGAGGGGAAGTATCACCTCTTTGGATTTATTATCGTGCATCCACAGATGCATGATAAAGTGCCATTAGCTTTTCTGATGGCTTCGTCACACTGCCGACCCATGTTCATCTTGGAGTCCACTAGGACTCCAAGATCCCTTTCCACTTCCATGCCACCCAGCAGGTCATTTCCTAGGCAGTAGGTGTGCTGGACGCTCTTCCTCCCTAGATGCAGCACTTTGCATTTCTCCTTGTTGAATTAATTCTGTTGTTTTCTGCTCACTTGTCCAACCTGTCCAGGTCTGTTTGCAACTGTTCCCTGCCCTCTAACTTGTTCACTTCTCCCCACAGTTTTGTGTCATACGCAAACTTGGACAGAGTACAATTCACTCCCCCATCCAAGTTGCTGATGAAGACATTAAAGAGTATTGTAGAGTTCTACACTACATGTTTTGGCTTGTTTTTCAATTAAGATGAGTAAAATATCATAGAACTGCAACATAAATACAAGATTCTCAACTTGTGTCAATCAATATTACTCTAATGAAGTCAGCAAAATAACACCAGTTTATACCAGATGAGTATCTGGACATACGCTTGAACATGTATGCACACACATTTTTTCTCTTACATGCGTATGGGTATGATACAAAAATCATCTGTTCTTCTACATAATTGCGTATGATTTTTTTTTTTCTTCAACAGATTTTCTATTAAACTGGGAGACCAAAAAAGTCTGACACATACTTCAGGCATGAATTAGTTTTGGTTACGAAATGTATTGTATGTCATTGCTTCCCAGTATTTTAGGGTCTGCCTTGCTGAATCAATGATAGGCTATTTGCCTGCAACGCAATAGAAATAAAATATTTGAGCAAGGAGGAGGAAAAAAGAGAGCCTAATTTCATTGAATGTGTCCATGGAGAATATGCTCAGATAATATTATGACTTTTAAAGTGGTTTGTGTTATTGCAAAGCTGCTTCAAAAGCTTGGTAACTACATGATGTCTGGCATGTAAAGTCCATTGCTTTTGATTCTGATCTTGGGAAAGAGTTGCACTAAGCGACTGTTACTAAGTTTCAAATGGGAGTAAAGGGGATAATTTTTTCAGAGCATTTGCCCTTCCAAGGGATGAAATAATCAGATGGGATGAGAGCATTTGAGCAACTTTATAGACAAGGTAATTGGTAGTCATTGCAAAGCCCTTTGAGGAGAATGGTGTTATTCATGTTGCCTCCAGGAGCAATGGATTAAAAGATAGAAGAAATAGGGAGACTCAAGGGAGATGGGAAAGACATTCATGGAGAAGGACATCCCTCCTAGTTTTTGAACATATCCACAAACTACTTCTTTTACAGCTATTTCCATACCCATATATTTACCAAATTTTCTTGAATACAATGTGCATCTTCTCCCCCTCACTATCCCATTAAGTGTGAATTATATGTGAGAAACATGGTAAGAAAAGTATCCATTGCTTACCAGGTAAAAGTAAACTCTGCACATGATCCACAAGGAGCTGAACAGTTGAGAGGCTTGGCTCCCTACCTGCTGGTACTCCATTACTACAAGGAAAGATTTTTTTTTTCCCTTCATTCTGCCTTTCAAAAACAGTGTGTATCTTATTCTGGAGCATACTGCGTGTGAGACAACATAGTAATTTGTATGTATAAAATTTGTATGTATAAAATGTTTATATTTTAAAATAAATATAATATTGTTCCCAAGAAGACTCCAGGTTCCAATCCTGTTCTCAGCTACACTACTGTATAAACCACGTAACTGAAGCAGAATTACATAGTTTGTTCACAGAGTGTTAGAAATAGCCTTCTTTCTATGAAGGAAGAATATTTTTGCTCCTTGAGCTTCTTATTATCTATAATAAGCTTCCTGGTTGCTTGTTACTTCTATTATGATTGTTAATGGCTGCTCCTATTCAACTCAAAGATTCACTGCTGCAGGTTCTTGGTGTATCTCTTTGTGTCTTACCATTAAGTTGTGGAGAGTTGCAGTTAAATGGCCTATGTTTTTGCACTTCCAGGCTACTCAAAGTGTTACTGAAGTAGATGGTTTATCAACAGCAAGGACTTTGATGAATGAGCCCCTCCAAGCTCATGGGCTATTTGCTTGTCACCTGTTAGCTGCACACTTCATTACACACCTTAATATGCCCAGTGAAGAATGAGTTTTATTAAACAAAAAAAAAAAGAAAAGAAAAAGCCCAAACTATCATGTTAATAAGAGATTTAAACAGTGCTAAGCACTGGAAAGAATAGGACTACTGACATAATACATATCATTATATTCTTATTTGAATTATGAAGTGCTTTATTTGTTTCTGTTTCCCTAGGCAGTGAAAGGGAGGGAGAGAGAATTTAGTACACAAAACACTTTTGTACTTTTTTCTCATAAATGAAGATGGGCAGCTCAGGTTGAATTTAGCAAAAATAATTTTAAATGTTATGATAGAAGTTGAAAAGAATAACAGCTTTAAATGTGTTGAACTTTACACATATCCAGTTCCTCATTGCTGCAAATGTGCAATTCCATAAGTAGTTGGAAGTAGAACATTCTGCCCTTTTTGAGGTGGATAATTTGTCTGTTAGTAAAATGTCTTAATTTTGCTAAGGTGTGAATTAAGGTTTGAGTACATCTGTTAGGAAAAGTGTATGCTTTCTTGGAAGGCTTTGTATTATGGGGGGGGGGGGGGAAGGTGATTTTTGTGGATCTGCAGAATCCATGAGTATTTTTGTGCGTAGTGATTAGGGAACAGTGAGAAGTAGAGATGTTAACATTGCCTTAACAGCTGATGTATTTATTTTATTGTTTCACTGACTGAATTATTTTTTTTGGTAGGCAAGGTAAATAGTGACCTGTAATATATAGGCTAATTAAATCTTAACGTGTGGTTCTACCAAGATCAAACAGACATGGGAATACAAATGAACCACCTGAAATTTTGGTCATCCCTAAATTGACTTGAACCTAAATGTTTCTCTTGAGGTGCTACTTCAACCTGTCTTTTTTAAACCTCTTCCCAGCTGCCTTTTTGTAGGCCTTGGCCTCCATCTCTTTACACAATGTTCCAGAGCAGCTCAGGACTTTCATTCATCCATCCCTGCAGCCCTCTGATGGTCTCCTTTCCAACCTCAGACTTTCCTGGTAGAACATATCTCCTTTGGTTATTGCTGGCTCCTCAGCAAATGTTACATCACTTTCTCCATTACGTGGCTTTCCTATTCTTTATTTCCAAAGATCACATTATGGGCTTCAGCATTTCTAGTAGCCTTTTTGCTACAAAATGTCAGTGGGTGACATGTTTATAGAAGATGTTAATGCTGATGAACCTGTGGAAGGAAGTATTTAAAGTTAAGGCATCTCAATGAATGTTCTCAGATAAGGAAAATAAAGGCCTGTAGGCTAACAGAAAAATGATGGGACTTGGGTTGAAGGCGGGAAGCTACTGGAAGATAGTAAGAACAGGAGTGCTTGAAGATCATGAATAAAGGCTTTCCAGTTGTTGAATGCTTGTTTGAATGGAATCATTTTGAATTACTTCTCACTCTAGTATAAATATAGTTCTCTGAGAGGATTACTCTTTGTGTCCAGGGAAGTTATTTTTTTTTTAAATCTGTCTTTATGTGGGATGTGTATATAAATTTCCCAATGCAAAAACTAAGACAACCCCCCACCCTGCAACCAACCAACTAACCAGACAAAAAAACCCCATACCTCATCTACTATTTTTTTTCTCCAAAGCTTCATAAATAGAAGCATAGAAAATTAAGCTTGAAAGGGACCTTAGCCTTTATCATGTTCTGTTACTCAAGATCATTCAAGTGGCTTGAGAAATGAAATGTTCATAAAACAAATGCAATGGTTTGACTGCTTCATTTTTTTTTTTTACTTTTCAACACTTTCATTTTGTTGTATGTTATTTTTGATCAGGGTCTTTTCCTGGGTATTGCACTTATACTTAGTTTTTTTCTTTCTTTAATGATCTCAAGCTCTGCTTGTGCAAAGGCTCCTAGGCACACTTAAAGGGATGGGATTCCTGGAGTTTGCAAAATTAACTTGAAGTTAGGCATACAAATAATTCTTCTCAAGATCAAGTAACTTGAGAAGGATTATCCCCCTATTTTACAGATTGGGAAAAGAGACACTGTTAGATTGTGATATGTCTAAGAACACAAAAGGAAGTTTCTGGCAGAGCTAAGAATTGAATTTAGATCCACAAGATCTCCGGTCCAAGGCATTAAGGACAAAACTTTCTTTACCTTCAGTCCCTATTATATCACCCATTTCTTAACTGTTATGAGTTGAACTTTCTTTCTAACCTTAGACAATATTAAGTAATCTCTTGGTAGGAAGGATCTAAGTTTTACCTATGCTTGTCAATCATAGGGGACAGAGAATCAAACTGTGTTTTATTTATATGTTAACTTGTGGAGGCTTTACTGCTGCCAAAGCAAGAAAGAGATCCCTTGCCTTAGGAAACCTGAAAATTGTTAACAAGGGAAGAAAAGCACATTTCTTACCAGGGAAGATTTGCTTATGTTCAACATTAGATAGAGACATTTCTTTTCTGAGCAGGCAAGCTCTTATGGGCTCCCTACTGGGGAGGTGATATTGCACATGGTTAATATGTTATAAACACAAACTGGCTAACAGGTGCTGTATTTACACAGCACATTAGAAGTTTCAGTTTCTATAGGGAGTTCCACATTCCTTCATTTATGGAACCGCTACACTGTACAGAGATGTAGCAAGCCACTACTGCATTCCTCAGCTAGTTGGAAGAAACAAAAGAAAAAATAAGTAATTCTGCACTCTACTTACTTACATAAAAAGTTTGGGGTGAACAACTGGCACTTTGTATATCTACAATAAGTAAAGTGACTGCTTGCCATAAAAATTGTCATAAAGCAACAAAATCAGCTCTCAAATATGCAGTGACCATTCCTACTGAAAGGCAGTTTAACTTGGTATATTATTAAAACCTCAATTGTGGAACAAGTGTCCATTCTTGCCCATCTCTGTTTGTTCTGGTGCTAGTACTACTTATGAAACTTTTGGGGAGGGGGGAAGAAAGTAATCTTGTTGTCCTAGACCAGGGGTGGGCAATTAGTTTGGGCAGATGGCCGCTTACTGAGTCTTGGCAAGCCATCAAGGGCCACATGACAGGCAGCCAGGGGCAGATAAATATTGATTTTCTAAATGTTTTGGGGGCCCTGTGGGCCAGATGGAACGGCTTGGTGGGCCGCATCTGGCCCATGGGCCACATTTTACCCATCCATGTTCTAGGCTGTTTTCCAACTCAGAAGGAATATTTCTGCCTTCAATGACTACATATGAAGCTCAGAAAGATGGATCCAGAAAAGGTCAGAGTTGTGTTTCTGGTCATTCACAGAACTGAACGCATCTTGACAGAACTGAGTAGCTCATTCCCCTGTTGACCCCAAGACTGGTCAGGATCCAGAAGTAAGCATTCCACCACATAAATACCCTAGGGGACAGATCTGATAGGCCTTCTCACAGCATGCCTAACCCAAGGGATCAGGTTCCATTTGCTTTTAACCACAACTTCTCCAGCCATTTGTTAGAGTGGTTGCCTAGGAACTGGGAGACCCAGGTTCATGTCTCTCCTGAGCCTGAGAGGGCTTAAACCTACCTCCCAGTAAAGTATCCCAATCATCAGAGCTAAGGATTAAGCTAGGTGATGTACTTGCTTCCCATCCTGTCAAAGCTCTGTCAGCATACAGCAAAGAATTCATGACCTACTGGGGCAGACAAAGAGAGAGCAAGCAAGAAGCATGATTCTTAGTGCATTAAGCAGGAAGAAAAAGACCTGTGTTTCAATCCCCATTCCAAAGGTGTATTTATGTACCCTACACTAAACAATTATTAGATGAACTATAACAGCCTTCTTTGGAGCAGGGACTAGAACCAAGTTCTGTCTTCCAGCTCAGTGCATTAACTGCTAGGCTACAGAGTCACACACCCTTCTGTATGCATGCTGTCTCTGATAAGGTCAATCTTGAATACTTTGCACAGTGGTACAGATAAATATGGAGAGTTCTCATTCCCTCACTCAAAATAGCTTACTTCCTGGTGGTTTAAGACCTATTCCTGTGAAGTGGTAGCTGCAAGTCTGAATCCCTGAGACAAAGGGAATTGAATCCAGATCTCCCACTTCCTGGGTCAGTGATCAAGCCATTAAGCTATTTTATACAAAGGTACTGGATGCCACTGCCTCCTCCAAACGTCTTTTAAAACAAAAGCGTGATCTGTTTTTGAAAGAGTAGGCATAGATAACTGTCTTCAGACTGTGGATCCTGAAAGAAGAGAAGTGCTTTCTTGAAACCCTGTGATGAGGCACCAGAGTCTCAGAGATGGACTCTAGAGAGGTGTCAAATTCTCAGTGTTTCTTTTTGGCTAGGTCTTGGCAGCTGCAAGTTCAATACAGTGACATAATCTATGTTCAGCAGGACATTGCCTAATACATTTTTAGGGGCTGGAAGAGACCTCATAAGGTCATCAGGTCCAGCCCCCACCTGGGCTAGGCAGGAAAGACAACTGGGGGTCAGGTAACCCCAGTGAGGTCCAGTCTCCTCTTGAAGATCTCCACGGTAGGTTATCGCACCACCTCTGGAGGGAGTTTATTCCACAGTCTGGAAACCCTGACTGTGAAGAGGTTTTTTCATAGTGTTAAGCCTGAATTGGTCTTCCAGGAGTTTGTGGCCATTACTCCTGGTTTTCTCCAAGGATGCCTTGGTGAACAGTAGTTCACCAAGCTCTTAATGTATTCCTCTGATGTAGTAGCTGCTACCAAGTACCCTCTTAGCCTTCTCTTTTTCAGGATGAAGAGGCCCAAGTACATTCTTACTGAATCCCACCTGAGGCAACTATTTACTAAACAGGAAACCCTCACTATTCATGGGTTCAGCATCTGCTGTTTCAAATATTTGCAAATGCCAAACCCGCTTCCTAAATGCACTTAAAGTAGCTCCTCATGAGCACCACATTTTTCACTGCCGGGCTCCCACCACTGCTGCCGCGCTCCCACCACTGTGCCCCTACAGTCACCAGGGCAGCTGTGCCCTGCACCCTTATGCCCCCACCAACTGCTGAAGGCACTGAGTTCACAGATGGCATTCATGAACTTGGTGCCTTATTCATGGATTTTACCATTCATGGGGGATACGAGAACATATCCTCCATGAATGGCAGGGTCGTGTGTATAAGGAGCCTCAGTCCCTAACACAGGTTCCTATAATGCTGAGTGTTTTAGTCTTGCAATAACAGAATTTAGGTGCCTAAGTCTTTTATTTGATCCAACCCAGAGTAAATATTGGAAAGCCGCGCATTGGGTACTCAGGCTCTGTTCCACCCTGTTGACCCCATTTGGTTCAATTCTAGAGAAGTCAGTAGAAGTGCACTCACATCAGTGGTGAATTTGGCTCCTTGTCTGTATCTCACAGGTTTGTAAAGCTCCAGAGATGTCACAGTTCTGCAAGACGCCACATAAATGCAAATTCTACCTGTTAATTTATATTAATGATTATAATTATTACCTCACCTACATTTTGTTAAAAAAGGGCAAACATGCGGCATTACAAAACATCATTTGACAGCAGAATGGGACTATGTTGAATGATATGAGCTTTCAATCTGCTCTACTCCTGGAAACAAATTGGAGTGCTTAACACATCTTCCATCTTACATCCTATTTGTGGTTACTACAGTGACTCCTCTTTGTTCTGTTTGAGTGCTGTAAGAGTCAAGGGCTCATCTGTCAGGTTCTATAGATAATCTCAAAAACACCTTAGCAGACAAGGTAGGAACCCCAAGGCTGTTTATATTCATGAAAACTTCACCACCACCACTGTCTCCCTCCCACCGCAGAGGTCACATTGGAGCAAGATAAACCAGTGTCATCAAATACACATCATACATTACAATGATGGTCTGGCACTGTGGTTTTAACACCAATTCTGCATTTTGTCTGGAAGTACTGTTTTTGTCCTCAGCTTGATCATCAGTTTAAAACAAAATGCAGTGCAGCCAAACTGTTAGCACTGTTGTAGTTCAAATGTAAATAAAAACAGAGATTATACCTGTCATCATTTCTCATTACTGAGATGGCAAATTGTATTTCTTCCTAGAGCTATAGATCTGCCTGCTGATAGATTGAGAATAACTGATATACAGGTACTTTGCTTCTAGCACAGATACGATGATATAGGCCTAATTAAATAAAAGCAATGCCTGGCTTCAGAGCCACAGAAGGCTGCGATTTTTCTACAACATCTGATTGCCAACAGCATTTGATGCAGATTCAGGCTCCAAGCTGCATCTACTTAGCAGTGACGATCCTTCACAGAATTGCCATGGAACATCCAGCTCCCCTAAGGGTATTTTGCACTTGCTTGGAGGAATGCCACAGAAAATTCAATACTCACTATGCGACATTACCATATCTTTTAAAAACGTGGTGGTTTTAACTAAATAGATAATGTTACATGAATTTTTGCTGTTTTTCCCTTTGTATTTCTAATGACAAGAACCCTATTGACTTCACTGGACTTCGGATCAGGCCTTTAGTTACATAAGGCAAGTTTAAAGGCTACCATAATATAATACCTTTACAAGAACTTGGAGTGAGGCCAATGTACTGTCTTATAACAACCTACTAAATATCCAGTGGAGCTGCTTCCATCACCTTCTGCTTTATGCGTACGTGTTTTAAATCCAGCTGGTCAAAATACCAGTGTATATTCATTGTCCTACTGATTATGGGAAGGAAAGGTACTAGGTACATATCTTGGTATAAATTCTTTAAAAAACGACCCATTTTAAGATGCATATTCTGCCTCTTCCATTGTTTTATTTTGTTAAATATCCTATATGGCATACAATTTATTTCTCCATTTAAAAAAAAAAAAAATCCTGTTCCATTCTGTTTTGGTTTGTGGGGTTCTGTTGTCATTTCTTCCTAAAGTGCTGTTTCCTCACATTTGCATCTACCAGCCTTTTTAATGTGATATTCCATTTAAACTGCCTTTTAATTGTATGTGCTGCCTTGGCAGAACATGACTGATGTACTAGCGTTAATTAGGGCTCCAGTCAGCAGCCTGTGCCAGCTGGAAACTGAGAAACAAGCGTAAATTATTCTGTCATCAATCAGCTCGAAAATGTTTGAATCACTAATTAGTTTGCAATTTGGGTGACAGTTTATCTGACGCAGGCGGTGTCAGAAACTTCAGATCTTAGATGAATAATTTGCCAGCAACAAGCACATATTCCCTGCTTTTAAATACATGAAGGTTTATCTGCATGTTGAAAGGTGGCTCAGCAGTCTTCATTAACTTCCAACTGGGACTATGTAAATCAGGAATCAGTGTGAGGCACTTCAGTCTGTGGTGGCTTAGCAGATGATATTTAGAAAAAGAAAGCCTCTTTTCTCTCTTTTTTTATTAATAATTCATAAACTGATAGACGAGGATGTTTGGGCTTTAACAGCTTAAAAAAACATCACAATGGTTTAAAAAAAAGGCAATCACCCCCTTTTACATGAAAATTAGTTGTGCTGCATCTTGCTGTTTAACTGATTTATTCTTCTCCACTGTCATGTGGCTGGAATGTTAAGCAGCAAGTGATTAGCCCTTGTCCTTTAAAGCAAAATCATTATTGGGGTTTTATTAAACGGCAGGCTTGTGTTTCCATTTAAAGGGATGGAGGGGGGGTGGAACAAGAAATTGCTAATAGGAAGTATAAAAGGTTATTGGTGTCTGAAAAATAGAAACTATTTTACATTATAAATGCAGTCAAGAGGGTCTTAACATCTCTGTTATTCTTATCTCTCAGAGATAAGTTCTATATCTGGCAAGATTGTGTGGCCCACAGATAAAGCAAAATTGTTAAAGCAATTTATTGAGAGGCATATCTACACCATGTATCTGTGCTAACTATGTGTCTTCTACATTCTCACTCATCTATCTAAAGATGAATAGGAGATGGGCTTTAGAAGGCAAATTAACTGGCCCAGCCAGTTGCCAAAAGTAGGATGCAGGTTAGGATATAATTTTAGGATTCTTGGAGGTTGGCACAGATAATACTCTCAATACCTCAAGTGCCAGTAAGGTGAAAGAAGAGGGGGAAATGACATTGTGTAATTATGATTAGCTTTTGCTACTCTGTAAGAACATCACAGCAGTAGCATAGGAGTGCAGCTGTTTAACAGGGATAGTTGAAATGACAAAACAGGCTTGCTGAAAGTCCTCTTTCCTTCTGGAACAGGCATTGCTGTCATGGAGTCCTATTTATTAGCTGCAGAGTAGGTAGCAGCACTTGTATTTTAGCTTGGCTGACACTTCCCTTGTAAGACCCTATTTTTACTTAGTTTAAATGAAGACCTTGTTTCTACTGGCTTAAAGTTTGATACACTTTAGATGTTTGAACCAAAAGTTTCCTGGCAGGTGTCTCACTCAGGCTGATGCCTCTGCTCCTCACCACCAATACCACCCTCCCACCCCTTTACCCCACCATTTTAAAGAAAGTTTTAGCAAAAATGGTTCAGCTACTTCCGAGGCTGCTGACAGATGTTAAAGGTGTGATGAGGTCTGATGTGCATTCCCAAAGATTGTGCCTCTCGACTCCCTCTATACCAGCATGTCACAAGGGTGGCTCCCGTGTGCTCTGGCAGCTGTGAATCCAGGCCAGCTGATCAGGGTTTCTAGCCACGGGAGCATAGGGAAGTCTCTGACATGCTTCTCTGGCTAGGAGCCTCAGTCAGCTGACCGGGGCTCCCAGCTGGGAGAGTCTTCAGGGGCCTGGTGTGCTCCCAAGGCTGGGAGCACTGGCCAAAAGTTTAATTTCAGGCATGATGGGAACCAGCCACAAAGTTTATGATGCATATTTAGTGTAATAATTTGTGACTTCTTCCTTGTTTTATCACATCATTAATTGAAGGAATGTGTGGTCAGGTCACTACTTAAGATATGTTTAACAGGGATCCTGGTTTTCTCTGATACAAAAATCACAAATTCTCCAATAAAAAACCACAAATTCTCTAGTAACCCTCCCAAAATCTGTCATTAAAATTGAAGGCCCCCCACAACCCTACCCCCTGCCCTGCTGGTTCTCTTCACTCCCCACCCACACCCACCTGGCCCTGCTCACGCCTTTCACTTCCCCCCACAGGCCACACAGCCCCTGATCCCCCAGCCCCACAGAGGGCACATGGCCAAGGCAGCACAGAGTTTGCAGCAGCAAGGAGGAGATCCCCGCAAAGCTCCACTGTTCCCTGCCATAACAAGTCATGCCTGTTAGGTTGTGGAGACCCCAAGGGAAGGAAGCAAGGTGGGAACCTGAATGTGCAGCCTGTGCCCACCCTGCGCACAGGTCTGGGGCATGTGGGTTCCCTCTGCTCCTTGGGAGTGCATGCAGCAGCAGGGCTACCTGCAGCCCCATCCTGCTCCCCACTGGGCCCTGCAGCCATGCATTGCATCCCCAAGCCCCATGCACCGCCGAGCTGGGCAACTCTGTCTTTTCCTAAAGGGGCCTCAATCCCCCTCTCCGCCCCCTTTCCCCCTGCACACAGACACTTACCTATAGGAGCTGCTTTCCAGGCTTCCTGGGGCTATGTATATACATATGCACATGGTGCCCCCTGCTTGACTGCCCTACTCCTGTTCCCTCCCAGGTCCCTGCAGGCTGAAACTCTGCCAGCCTGCAGAGAGCTCATTGCAAAACTGCAAAATTTGCGGGTTTCTCTGGTAAAAAAAAAAAAAAAAATCTACATTTGCCTCTGGTAAAAGGTAAAATCCATGGTTTACTCTGTTTTTCTGTGGAAAACAGAAAACCCAGATCCCTGGTGATTAACCAGTTAATTATGTCTCAAGTGTAACATCCATCAGGGGCCTGAGAATAAGATAACGAAAAAGCTCGGCTTGTGTGCCATTGACATGCTTTCTGCTTTTTCCCTATAAAAACTGCCCCAAATTGCTTTACAAATCTTCAGATTAGTGGGGCATTGCAGCTAAATTCTTTAAAGATTCCTTTACATTCAGCATGCACAGTGCTGTCACTGGAGCTAGACTGTTCTCACTGCTGGTGGATCACATAACAAGGAGCAATGGTCTCAACTTGCAGTAAGGGAAATTTAGGTTAGATATTAGGGAAAACTCTCATGAACAGGCTAGTAAAGAACTGGAACAGACTGCCCAGAGAAGTTGTGGAATCTCCATCCTCGGAAGTTTATAAGACCCAGCTGAACAAAGCTTGGCTGGGATGGCCTAGATGGGGATGCTTTGAGGGGGGTTGGATGTGATGACCTCCTGACCTCCCTCTCTCATTGAGGGAAACATTCCCAAGTTCTAGTTTCTTTTTCTTCTGAGACAGAAGAAAAATTTATGAGATAAACCTCACCATTTCTCACGGAATTAAGTTCTTATTTTCTGGCCAGTCTTAATGAATAGCACCTAATCACACAAATATGGCATCATAATGCATTTCACAAGGAGCAGGAAACCTTATATTGGGTGTTTCCTAACTTCCGAGCATTTGACTGAACAACTTGAATATTGCTCTTTTAACATATGTTTTGATATATCGATAAAAAATATGTTGGAAAAAAAGAATAATCCATACTCTGATGGTTAATTTCCCAACTAACTAACAAGAAAAGAAAAGAATCCCAGATCCAAGTAGGCTTATGTCTGCTAATTACCGTTTATTGCTGTTACGTATATAACATTGTAACATCTAAAGATTTCACCAAGTTCATCATACTATTGTAAGTTAGGCACTGTACATACATATAGTAGGATATAATATATAGTATATCAGACTATAATATAGTATATCAGACTATAATATAGTCCATGCCCTGGTTAGCTTACAGTCTAAATAGACAAGACAGACAAAGGATAAGAGAAACAAAAAGTTGTTCACTTTTTCCAGACAAGGTGAGGGCAGCTGACGGAAAGAGAAAATAAATGACTTTTTAGAAGCCTTACTGAAAGCTTGTGGCAGAGCTGGGAATTGAACAGAAGAGATATCTTGAATCCCAGCCCCATGCCTTTGCCTCTAAATCATTCTTCCTCTCTTTCATCTGCAAATATCATGTTACCCACCTTTTTTTAAGCTACAGGTGGTCTTTAATACCTTAAAAAGTCTTTAGACCTTTGGTTCTTTGACTTTGAATTACTTTTAAGGGAATGTCATGTTCTATGGCTATTAAAGCAAACATGGGAATCAATGAGAGTTTGGTATTTAAATTATAGAAATGCTCTCTTAGCTTATAAAAATATGAAGCAGATGCCAAATTGTTAAAAAACAAAAACAACAGTCTAGTGAGTCTAGAATTGTATAGAATCTGACCTCAGAGAAGTTTTATAGGTGAGTGATGGATCTAAGTTAGAGCTGTGTTTGGCCAGTTGTGAGCGCCGTTCCAATATGTCTGACTTGTTGACTAAGTAAACCATACTGGGTACATCTGCACAAGACACTTCACTGTGCATTAAACAAATCTAAGGCATGGTAAAGCATCATCATCTACACATGCACAGCAATTACTAATGCACCATTTTCTAGTACCTGTACATACAGGTACTAGAAATTGGCACATTAAACTAATTTGCCAAAATGTACATGTAGATGCTGACCAGGAGCAAGTTACTCCCTGTAAGCCTAGGAAGCAAAAGGCTACAAAGGGCAGGGAGAGCTATCCTGGCACAGCAGGACCCTGCTTCCCAGGCACATGAAGATCAGGACACATCCTGATCTCCACATGGCTGGGAAACCTGTCCCAGCTGCTACGTATAGATGTGCTCACTGAGATCAGAAAACTGGGGTGGGTTAAATTTATATAGAAGTGTTTGGGCCTGTACCATTGTTTTCTAATATACATAATATAGATGATTTACTAAAATCAACCAAACAAGTGAACTGTTAGTTTAACGCAAGTAAAAACTTCTTTTTAAAGCACTGATACCCAGAGAGCTGTAGGATTCAAGTATGCAGTTAATTGAGGAGGATGAATGAGGAGTGTAAGCACAGCCAGGCAGGCTAGTATGGAACTCAGACAGAAATATCCTGTGTCTGGGAAACTCTTGAATGGTCATGGAGATGCCCCTCATGTATGTAGTTAGTTGATTGACCTTGTTTATGCATGGGTGCTCTAAACAATGGGCCCTTGAATGAACATTTCATGCCATGTGTGTGGCTGTAAAACCAATCCTCTTAATTGCATTTGTGGGGACAGACTGCTGCAACAGTGAGTCCCAACAAGACCTCCAGCCATGAGGCCTGGGCATGCTAAAAACCTTGGGAAGGCTGCAGAGCAGCCCAACAACTCATTAAACTGAGTAGGAACTGCTGGGAACATCTCTAGGGGGAACAGTCAGTTGCCCAGAAGGGGCAGGGCTTTGCTGCATATCAACCCAGTTTCTGAGCTTACATAACAACCAGTCTAGACCTGTAGGGGAAGATGGCAGACAGAGCTGGCTGCCAGGGAAAATGAGGTATTCTTGGGCCAGAGGAATCAAGGCCACTCCTTATGAAGCTGACAGTGGTTATGGCCCTGAGGAGGTTGAGTTTGAGTTAGAACCAGATGTTTAACTCTTTGTGTGTTTATTGCGGCTATAGGGGAGGTGTGGGAGAAATGGAGCAGGGTGCCAGGGATACTCTGTGCTTGTGAGACTAGCGTTGGTCAGAGATGTATAGGGCTGGGGCCCAGGAATCCAGAGTCTGAGGCAGTAGACCTGGGCTGAGGGGGCTCAGTCAGATAAAAGGGGAAGAGTCTGAGAAGACTGAAGCCTCAACAAGGGTTGGAGTCTAAGGGGTCCAGTGTCTATTTGGGATTGAGAGATTCCTCTACAAGGGGCAAATGAGTCGTCTACAGGGCATGGGCATGCTTAGGGGCTACAATTGTAACATCTAGACATCCCCATAGTCAACTAAGACCCTCTTAAAGAGGGGGTACACCCATAGGGTGAGGGCAAAGAAGTAAAAGCTACCAAGGAATAAATTGCCCAACCCCTATGAGAAGCCTCCCTTAATGCACCATTAAGTCATGGCAGATGAGAAATAGGAGATGGAGAAGGCCAGGGAACTCATCTTTAAGGTCAATGAGTTAGTGTGAACTGGTGAATTTAGTGAGAGAACGGTTGAGGAGGAAAGGTTGTGTAGACACAAAACATACTTACTTCTGAACAAATCATTGGTAGTAAGATACCAGACTGAAGTGCAGAATGAGGACAGAGGACATTCAAATTAATAATCAGTCTAGATTTACATGGATGTAATTGACAATATAATTGAGCTCTGAATTTCCATTTTGTTCTTTGATTTGATTTCTTTTTCTACAAGTTGTCTTTCTCAGCAATTAATTCTTTTCCTCCTTTCTTTTTTCAGGGCCTGATCCAGCCCCACTGATTTCAAAGGACTTTGCATACTGTAGTACTTCAAAGATTTGAAATAATTTTATAATTTCATCTCTGTATTTCCAGAGCACAGGAAAAGGTAATGATAAACCTTATTCACAGCTTGCCTGATTCATGCAAACCATGTATTCAGGGAAACCTTAAAAAAGCCTGAGTGACAGTACGTATGCATTTAAAATACTCATAAAACCATGTATATGTCATTCTAGCAGCTGGAAAAATGGAATAGTCTTAGATTTATAACAAGGAAAGAAAAATATGGTCTTTGTATGAACTTTAGGAGATGACTGAAGGCTTCTACTTGTGGCAGGGTTAGAAAAGCCCTTCCTTGTAACAGAAGACTTGCATCAGCAAAGCAGGTAGTGGACCTTTCAAGACTTCCATCTCCACCCTCCTGGGGACTAAAAAGATTGCAAACCAGGGAGGGAGAGTCAGTCTTTTTCAGGAACCTCAGGCAGTAGGCGCTTCCCAGCTAGCTGATGCAGATTTGGGGAGAGTCTTCCCAGGTAGAGGTGATGTTGAAGACCCTGACATGACAGAGTTACTTCTAGGGAAGGAAAATGAGGTATATGTTGACTGTGGAAGACCAAAGGAGGACAGGCCTCAGGGAATTTGTGACTGGAGTTTGCATGAGGTCAGCTGAGCCAATACCTGACCTGGGACTGATGTTCCCTATTTCATTCTCCATGGTGAGAGAGGATCTGTCTCCATAGAGAAATTGGTGACTAAGGAAGAGGTATGGCTGGAATAAGCTGAGTCTAGTTTCAAACAGAAAGAAAACTGGAGGAGGATGACTGCACAGGAGTGTAAATGCAGTGAGGCAATCTAGTATGGAGAAGGAACCCAAACAGCAATACCCTTCTTCTGAGAAATTCTTGAATAAGCATAGTTAGAGATGCTCCTCATTTTAGTGATACAAAACAGTCATTTCATTACCTGGAAAAGCTTCATTGTAGAGCAGAGCAGCATGGTTTGGAAATGGAAAGCACTTTTAGACTCCCCTCTCTCTGAGATGGTTTGTGGTGGAAAGTGTAACCTGTGTCTTGAGGTGTTGCGGTCTCCAGTATTTATCATGTAACATCTTCAGTTTGTTAAGTTTGCATATATTTGAGTTTAAAAAGTTCATCATATTTGGATGATGAACTGAAGGGCTCAGATTTTCCTCAAATCTCAGTTAATTAATTCTGGGCCCCTCTAGAGCCAAATGTACCTGTCTCTGAGTCTCACATCAACTAATTTATTCACCTAAAGACCCCAGTTTCAATTAATTATGTACTTCCTGGTTCCACATTAGTTAGCAGTAACGTGGTGAACTTCACCTCTGTTACTTTTATGCACCTTCTCTAATCCAAATTTGACAGCACTCAACCCCAAAACAGCTGGCTCGTGTTTTCTCTAAATGCACATCTTTTCCCTTACCTCAAACTCAGCACCCTTCAGCCACATGTATTACACCTAAAACAGCTACACTCATCCTTTAAGTTATCCTTCTGCCAGACATGGGAAGATCCAGCCACAGGGGCATTTCTGTCTCAACTTTTTCTAGGTCTAGACTTGAAGTGAGAGGAGCAGAGAGGGGCCAGCTAAACTTTTTCATAGGAGGTTTTGCAAGAAGGGAGCAGAGCTGTTGGGGCTCCCTATTGTACTCACCCATCATGTAAAAATTGGTTAAGACTTCTTACTCTCCACTTCCTTTCCCTAAGGGTAGGACAGAGAGAATATCATCTGTGGAGCTGGCTGGTGTGAAGAAGGCATACTATTTTGTTTAATTCTAGGATGGGTAGAGAGCAAGCTGCTGTTTCTTGAGACAGTGCTTCAAAGCTTCTACAACTTAGCTTTGTGGCTTAGCTGGGACCTGAAAACGGGTGGTTCTACAGCTTCTGTTCCCTTTCCTGTTTGCATGACTCCATGCCAATAGGCTGCTGCTTCTCTGTCTGATGGCTGTTTTTTAGTTGTGGAGAGGGATAGGCTGTTGTAAGTAGGGTTAAGTCACGTCCACATACCAAAATTAGCTCCTAACAGGCATAGGTGTCTGCCTATATGGAGACAGCTGTGGGAACTAGGATAGTATCTTCATTCTCATGGTCTCAGAATTTAGCTCATGATGTTTATAATTTTATTGCTGAGATCTTGATTTCTTGGGTTAAACTGAAAATAAACCACAGTCTTATCAAAACATCAGTGACCTGAAAAAATGGAGGTTATAACATGGTGGCTTTTCTTTGGGGGAAAATAAATTATAGCCAGCATCACTGTCTTGCTTGCAACATGTTTTATGTTTGTTGTAAAAGTTATATACCTTTATTCACTGTCATTTTGAAAAATATTCTGGAAGGAGCTGTCTAATCAGCTATCAATGTGTCTGGGATGCAAGGAATCAGTAATTGAAATGTATATAGCCTGAGGTTTTCAAAACTGATTAGGGGACTGGTTAGGGACACCCAGTTAAATAAATGGGAATTCAGTGCTTAAGCCTCTAAAGCAGCTTTTGAAGATCTCAGCTTCAGCAGCGGTGTCTACATGTGTGCTTAACTGCAGAGTAGACTAATTAGCTGCAGAGTAAAGCATCACTGTCTACACCTGCGATGCTGTTAGGCTACAGTAAACTAATTAACACCACCATAAAATGTACTATCTCACAGTGGAGACAGTACTATTTTATTGCAAGATAATTAACTTTGATTAAATGCACATATAGATGCTGACTGTGGGCATAAATTGCACCTAGTCAGCTCAGCTAGCATAGGGCCAGATTTCTGTCTTCCCCTGGTCACATGGCTCCACACTTAATACCCTCATGCCCCAGCCAGCCTTGATGACACCCAACATCATTATCTGGAGCCCAGAGCTGACCCCCCCCCCCCCCAACTATGCCCCCAGCCCTGGTGTAAATTGCTTGACCCTGACTCAAATTGCTG
>JAGPOW010003395.1:5587902-5626837 GCA_030014935.1 Caiman crocodilus | reverse complement strand
AATTTTTTCAAAGACTTTGCCAAGGATGGAGGTGAGACTGACTGGCCTATAGTTGCCTGGGTCCTCCTTCCTCCTCTTCTTGAAAATGAGGACCACATTAGCCCTTTTCCTATACTCTGGGACTTGGCCCATGCGCCACGAGCATTCAAATATATATTAGACATTTATAATTAGGCATTTATAAATGCCTTTCCCTTTTTTGGAATAATAGTATTCTGGGAATACCCTACCCTTTGCCTTCTCAGATTACTGCAGTGTCTTCTAGTGGATCATATAAAATTACCTGAAACAATTTCTACTAAACTCTACTAAACTTAGTTGACTTCTTTTTAAACTACTGCATAGCAGCAGATGGGAATAAAATCCAGGTGTTTCCTTGGTTGTTATTTGGGAACCACAACTGCAACTTTCAGGGCTGAATTAATACTTTAATGGGCCCTAGGCAGACAAACTCATGGGCCCCTACTTTTTTCATAATCATAATATGTAAAATAAACACAACTGGGCCCCTTCTTCACTTAGGGCCCTAGGCAAGTGCCTAGTTTGCTTACACATTAATCAGGCCCTAGCAACATTGCAAAGTCTGTACCAACTGATTGGTCATTAAGACTGCCTATACACATGCTGGTTCATGTTCTAATTAGAACAGAGAGACTCGATTAATTGAATCTGCTCCATGTTCTAATTAGAATGCTCCAGTGTGGCTTCATTGTCATGTGTATAAGCCCTTGTGGGTTTGAAAATGGCCACTGGGATACTTTATCTAAACCTCATTGAATGAGTTTTAAATAAAGCATCCCACTGCTATTTTCAAACCCACAGGGGCCTAATACACATGACAGTGAGGCATTTTAATTAGAGTGGCTCTCTGGGAACCGTTCTAATTAAAACGCTCCCCCAACTACTCACCCCCAAGCACATGTATAGGTATCCTAGCTGACATTTGCATGCATTCTGTATCCTATCTAGGCTTGATCATGAATAGTGTTTCAAGTATTCTAAAAATCTCTTTAAAAAGTCTGTAACAGCTGTGTTACTACTAGTGAATGTCTGTTGCTACTGTTATTACCAGTTAAAAATGTTTAGTTGTTCCAGTGTAAATTCTTTATTACAGTGGCCTTACATTTTAATTCATATGTGCTTTAAAAATTACAAGGGATCATTTTCAAGTATTGGACTTTTTATTTATATATTTTATTAGATTTTATGCTCATGTATGCCTTATGATACCTTGCCAAGAATTTTTTTCATAATGCAACTTACTATAGAGTATATTTAGCATGTTTTAGGATATTTTTAGTTTATGCAATCAGGAAATCAAAATTCTTACTTGGTGTGTATTATTGACAATACTTTTTCAAACAGGTTTCTTTTATAATTAAACTGTTACTCATTACCTCTGAACATATATAGGCACATATTTTATGCTATGCTGCTTGCTTACATACTTTTGAGAACTTAATGACATCAAATTATAAAGTGAAAGCTGCATTTTCTCTCAGGAATAGATTCTTACCTAGTGCAAACCAACACATTTCAACTGAAGACTACCCCAATTCATAGTAGTTGAGACTCTGTCCCCCATTTCTTTTCAGCAAAATCTGAAGACACTCAGCTTTCAGGGAGAAAGTTATAGCCATCAATTGATTTAACCAGTTATGAGGAATGTAGCTATGCATTTTTAAAAGCAATATGACTACAGTATTGACTATGACATAGTTTGCGCATGAATACAGACCTGATGCTGTAAAGCTGCATGCAACTATATCTAGAATATTACATCCAGCATTGGCATCTCATTAATAAAAGTATCTGATATCTGATAACTTATTTAGGAGGAATAACCACCATTAAGAAGATACAATTCAGAAAGGGAAAAACTAAATTCAGTTAAAAATCACATGGGCAGTGAGTTATAAGTTTGGCTGTGTTATAGTTTCCCTAACATTGGCTTCAGACATTCCTCTTTTGACTTCTAAAATTAAATGGGACAAAGCATTTACAAATATACTAGAGGGACCATTTCCTGCATTGTTAGAAGGATGGAGTGGGACATCTGATCTCCAATCCCAGCATTATGTGCATGACAGGATGTGCAATTTTGAGAACAAGGATCAGATTCCAAATGTGTCCTTTCTATTTGCCAGCAGAGATGGAGCCCAGGATCATGATCCTAAATTCCACCTGCACCAGAATGTTCAAAGCCCACTGGCACCCCACATGCAGGACTCCATCACACAGCTTTGAACTTTCTGAGCAGAGGGAGCCATTAGAGTCACCCACATAGGCCTTGCAGATCCCTGGAAAGCTCCAGTTGAAGACCCTGGACTGCCCCAATAGCTGTTCTGACAATTGGACTGGGCCAACTGACTGTTGGCATGGAGACGGGTATGCTACGTTTGATTTAAGGCACCATACAAACCACTACAAAGATGTTCCACATATAATGTAGAATATCTTTTTAGCTCCATAAATTTGCTGAATGCATGACATGTTGTCAATTTTGTTCTGGTTATACATCTTGTCAGAAATGTAACATCTGCCAAGGGCAATTGTTTAATTGGAATTATGGCAAAATATCCATTTTAAAATACTTTTTCCAAAAAGTGAAATGCACCATAATTTTTAAATTAACAAATAAACTAACTAGCTATAAAATAATTTGTCATTCCTTATATTTAGGTGCTCAGTAATACAAGTAACATAACCTATATCCAGATATCTTTCAGTTCCATATCCTTCAACTGACCTATTCACCTCCCAATTCCTTTCCCAAATACCTATTGATAGATGAATTTTACAATTCATTGAGAAGGTTCACATACCTGGGGGCTGATGAACCAAGGAGAATATTTAGTTCTTGAGTCCTAATAAATCTGAAATTAATCTGAAAACTGTTCAGGAATTATTTCTACATGGAGTTTTCTATGGTGCTTATCACTATAGATTCTGAAAGTTTCAAAATATTATTCTTTTGTGTCTCAACACATACGTCCAAGGAGATATTATCCTCATTTTACAGATGGGGAACTTTCGTATGCTACAGGGATTAAAGTAAAACTATTGACTAATTTTGGGTGCCTGATTTCAGAAACCAAGACTTGACTTTCATTTTTTTTTTATGTCCAGCTGATTTTGACACCTTAGGTGAATAACAATTTATAGTTGGATACATGGGGGAGGGCAGGGCTTGGGCATGAATCTAGAACCAGGTCCAGATTTATGCTGTAGAGATCAACTTTAACTCTGGTACTGTTCCCCTTAATTTTTCATAATATTTGGCTTTATATGGAACTCAGTATGCTCCAAGTACATCACTTTGTCATTGGCTGCAGTTGTGAATGCTTAACATTTCTTCAAATCTCAAGTTGTCCACTCAGCAAATCATGAACATGCAACTCATAACTATCAATGAGGACTAACTGAATTCACTGTTACGACCTAGAAATGCCATGGCAGTGATAGGGAAAAATAGAGCATGAGTTGTGCTCTGTTACACACAGGAGTGTAAGCAAACAACAGAGCAGCCTACAGGTGGCTACTGTCCCAATCAGGCACAACTAACTGCCTGATTGGGAATAGGGCCCAGCTGTTTGTGATAAAAGCAGGCCCCAAGCCATGGAACCAGCAGTTTCCTGTTAGTAGTCAAGGGGAGAACATCACCAAGCTGGAGCTGCTGCTCATGTAACATCTTGGAGGTACAGGGAAGGAACTATGGGGATGGCAGGAGGTTCCTGGTCCTTGAGCATGACCTAAAACTACATCCTGCTGGAGCTGGGTGGTATGGTGGGACTGCCGGTCCAAAAAATGCCACACCCATGCCTCCCCAGTGAAGGGTGAACATGGAGCACCAAAACCCTCAGCCCCCACTACCATGTGGGTTACCCCGTGGAGGGGAAAGACCAGGGGAGTGTACCCCGAGAACAAAGCAAGGGCCCAGATTATTGTGTGGAGCCTGAGGCAGGGTCCTGGTCATGTGAAAGGACCAGAGACAGCCCAGGTCCACAGTGAGGCCTGAGACACACTAAGGAATCCATGTGTAAGGCTCCAAGGGGGTGGGATTCTGAGTTCCAAGAAGGAGCTGGATGTGAGGCTACAGGGACAAAGGGGATTGAGGCCCACTGTTGGACAGGAGGTGAGGCCCCAGCATGAGGGAACCAAGGGGGTCCCAAGCCAGGTAAGGAACCCAGGGAAAAGGCAGGGGATGGGAGCCCTGAGTGGAAGTGAGATTGAGAGCCCAGTGCAAGGACACAGAGATTGAGAGTTCCAGTGTGTGCGCAAAGGGATTGCAAGCTCCAGTGTGAGGGAGTGAGAGTACTGACCTGAGGCAATGGAGTTGAGGCCATCGGAACGAGAACCCTAGTGTGGGGCACTGGATCATAGGCTGGGTGTTAGGTCATGGATGCCATCTGCAAGGCATAGGACATGGTATAAGGGGAGTTTTGGAGCTGTGTATAGGCCCTTAGTATCAGTGAAAGCAAATGGGTAGCCCTCCCACCTTGTTATCAACTTTCACTTGTTGCATCAAAAGCATAGCAGGAGAGGTAGGCAGATGGTTAGCCCAGAGACAAGTGGGCGGGCCAACAACTCAACCAGCCCTGGGACACTCACTTGTTACCCACTGTTTCTTCAGAGCAGCACACAACTGCTTTGATCATGACACTCCTTTCTTCTCCTGCTGTTCCATGCCTCATTGTCTTTATACCTTTAAACTTCTGTAGTCAATGAGGCAAGGGTTCTACAGACAACATCCCCCTTTACAACATAATTTCATGCCCAAGTGATTGGATGTTACAAGTACACTTGTGGTCGTATGTGAGGGGTTGAAACATGGGCCACTACTCTATAGGCCTAGGCTGATCACTAGTAGCTCTGAGAACCTCAAGCAGCAGTGATCATAGGGGTGGGTAAGTGGAATTTAGAAGGGGTGCCAGACTGGTAGCTTACACTGCAAGCTGCTATATCAGTGTTTGGTGAGGCCAAGCACAGCCACAGCAACCCAAGCCTTCACTGCCACAGCAAAAGCCATAGCAGTAGAAGTGGCTGCTGGAGTACAAAGAACCCAAGTCATGGAAAGTGAGATTCTGCTCTCCTCCCCCTTGCTTTCTTAATATTGACATAATTTCCCCATTTCCCTTCCATCTCTCCCTGAGGCACCAAAGGAGCTCACTATGCCTCTAGTCTCAGGGAAGTTCAGTGACTTCCGGATAGTTGTAAATGTAAGCTTCTAAGCTTAAAAAAGTCTCTACTAAGTATGTACCAAAATTAAATGGATTTTTTGTGATGATGGCAAGACACATCCCTGACACAAAGCCTTTCATACAGCCAAATGTCAAGACCTTGCTTCAAAGTCTAGTGTTTCCAGAATTTCTTAAACTAAAGGTTTCCAGAATTTTTAACATGGAAAAAGCCTATTTTTTCCTTGCATTCCTTCTTGGAAAAACCTGAATTATTTAGTCTGAAAGTTTTTTAAAAAATCAAGG
Organism: Caiman crocodilus; assembly: GCA_030014935.1. Taxonomy (NCBI): domain Eukaryota; kingdom Metazoa; phylum Chordata; order Crocodylia; family Alligatoridae; genus Caiman; species Caiman crocodilus. The sequence goes on along the minus strand of JAGPOW010003395.1, from coordinate 5,621,354 downwards.
TTAAGTAGGACCTATCATGTAAAATTTCAGTTTAAAGTTTGGCAACTTTTCCAAGCAACTGAAAACTTGATCTTACAATCTAAAAGGTCAGGCAACTTAATTAATAGTTAGTGCTGTTAGCCAATTGGTTTCTTCATAAAACTTTGCAGATTGGTCAAACCATCAGCCAGGTATTCCAGGATGAAGAGAGAAATTCATCCAACCTGCTCATTACATTTGGAGGCATTTTGAACATTTTCTCACTGTTGTCAGACTACACCATGAAACAAAATCTTCACTTTTAACTATATATTTGTCACACTGGGAGTGAATCAAATACTTTCTCTAGACACTGGAGGTCAAATTCTTCAGCACAGTTTTCCTGAGCCTGGAGAAGAACAATTTTAAGTGAGTAGAAATTTGGCTGCTTTTAGTTTGATTGTTGGATTTGTCAGCAGTTACTTAAAAAGATAAATGATGTAATTTATTATTAGTATTTTTAGTGACAAGTATAGTGAAGAAATAATATGATTTAAGAAAATAAAGAACTTAAACTGTGGCTGTGGATTTGAACTGAGGGGCACTTTATATTTGCCTTATACTGAAGGGTTTAATCATAATTTTTGTTTCAAAGCCAAGAGAAGTTAAATAATATTTATCTGATTTAATATGTTTAAGTGAGAACATCAGCCAAGACACAATATTTCATTTAAAAGAAGTACCCTGATGGCAGTAACAACAGTATCAATTATAGAAATGTTAGTAACAACAAAAACATTCAATTTCCCAACAAAGGTCAATAGTAAATCTATCTAAAATATGTACGGCTCATAAAAGTAATGGGTTTGCAACTGTGATTGAAACAGATGTTCACAAAATCAGCATTTAAACATGAAGACACTATAAAATAAATGAAGACAGGATTAATTTAACAAGTTAGCTCAAGAACAGAATGAGGGAAGTGAATGAACAGTTACTTTTGCAATAAAAATCATTCTGAATTGTATGGGTAAGTAAAAACAGAACTGAGAATGTTGGGTCGAATCCTTCCATAAGCTTCCTGCATATGGCCTTATTGACAAAGGCACAGTTTCTTTGTGGTATCTAAGGACACAATTTTGTGTTATGGGAGAGGAAGGGATTATAGCACTAACAGAGTTGCTTATCATCCTATAATAAGACAATGGAAAGCCAGGAGACTTGATTAGCATAAGTTTTACCTTGATGTAACTCAATTGAGTTCTACTGTTATGTTCTCCCCGACTTATGCCAGTGTAAGAGAGAATACTGAAGTAAATGGTAGCAGAATCATCCCCACATGTTTCAGCAGTACAAGTGCTACATTTTCATATTCTAAAATTAAACCCAGATACCCTTCTATCTTAAAGGTGCTTTTTATCTATGTGTCAAGCAACAGCTACTGAAAATGCCTAGAAAGGTATTTTTCTATTTCTTCTTGTGGAAGAAACTTACCGGAGGCAGGAGAGAGGTGGTGGGACACTGCACTGGCAGCCAATAGTGGTAAAAGTGAAAGTGCAGTGGCTGGAGCCACCACAGACAAAGATCAAAGGAAAAACCTGTAGGGAGCCAGGAACGGCTCCTGCGTCTGTTTGGGCTCGCTTTATGAAAGCATGCTAGGGGTGATTGGCTGGGTGGCCACCAAGCACTAGGATAAAAAGCCTGGCAGGAAGGAAGCTGGAGGGAAGTAGCATCCCCAGCTGGCCCAGAGAGCCCAGAGGACCCTGAAGAGGAGGAAACATGGTGGCGCCCCAGAGTGGGGAGCACAGAGAGCAAGCCAGGCCAGTGGGGACCGAAGGAGTTGTTTACAAGTCTGACATGGACCGAAGCCAGCAACAACAGTGACTGGGACACCGGCAGATGGAGATGGAACTTGGATGTGGATGCCAGATGTCAGCTACCAAACCCGGGGAGGAAACAACATGATGAGGCAGTTTGAGGCCCAAGCAAAGTCAGGCACTACATGAACTGGGAAGTACAGAAGGGCCTCAGCAGACACTCGGTACAAGTACCACCTGTAGCCCAAGACTGTAGCCCATAAGAAACCAAGCGTCCGTGAGGGCCAGAACACCAACCCCGTCGGACAACATCACGGTTGGCATTTGATGGGATGTAGGGAAGGTGGAGCCCCAAGAAGCAATAGCCTCGAGGATGACCAAGGGAGAGTATTAGGGGAGATGGGACCAGACACCGTCCTCCCACTAAAATACCATTTACCATCAAAAACATGGCAGACAAGACCCCTGGGGAGGTGACCCAAGACCACTCTCAGTAGCCTGGCAATGCAGCCAAAGAGACTGTGGTGAGGTTCGAAAGAAACCCAGATGCACAACGCTTGGGGAAGGAGGCACAGAAGGTTACACTCCTGTTTCAGGAAATGTAATAAACAAATATAATTTCTTTTAAATTTTTGTCTTGGATGTTCCCATCTGCAATGAATAGCTTATTTGTCTTTTTCTATGTCAGATGTCTGTTTTAGAGAGCTGATGACATGGTCAACTCTCAAACTATGAAGAGCCTTATAACTTAGACCCAAGATTCTGACTGAGGTCATATCATTTTTAAAATGATATCACATTATCTTTTTGAATGAGGGCATATCATCATGTTGGCTTTCCTTCATGTGGAAATAATGATTCCATGTTCAACAATGTGCATCTCAAAAATATAAAAGACCGATGTGAACACATTGCATTGCTAATAATTCCTTTTTGTTTCAGCACTAAAACCAATACTGTCATGTACTTATCTAAGAACACATACATCCATGTGTTCATGGAAAAGCAAGCTGAATGATGTATATCAGGTCTCTGCTTGTGCACATGTTAGCCAATAGAACACAGTCTAAGTAAGCTGGGATGCGGGGAGGAGAGGGTAGGATCAGTTTGGGTAGGTAGGTCTTTGGGGTGGGGGGAGTTAGGTGGGATCAGGAAAGGCTGGTGGATCAATGTGGGTTGGAGGAGGGGTGGGGTTGTGTGCCTAGTGGTAGGGAGTCATGGGTCTAACAATAGCCCAGTCAGGGCGGGCAGGCAGGTAGGAAAAGTGAAGCCCAGGGTTGAGCTGAGCAGCTGGGCTTTCCCAGCCCCAGGGATTCATTCTGAACATGTACACACACTAGGTTAGATAGGGCATAGGTTAACCCAATCTATGTAATGCACCTCCTCAGATGAACTAAATTAGATTGGGCTGGCTATTTTGCCCAATCTAAAGTCCCTGAACATATGTAGTTTGGCACTTAGACTAAAGTTAGGTAGATATAAATATAATCGCTCCATATATCTATAGTTAATCTTTTTACTCTTACAAATACATACTAAAATACCCTCTTGGGCTGCCTCCCTGTCCAACTCCAAACAGTTCTAAAATTATTTCATCTGTCAGACCACTAGGAATAGTTTTCGAACCAATAACAGCCCACAGAACATGGTTTGAATCACTGATCCGTGGTATCATAGTCAATAAAGTACTACTTTTTCTCAGTGTATGATTAGCGTTTTCAGCTTTAATGACTTGGCAGTTTGTCAGTATGTGCATTTGTCCCACATATACTTAGCAAGGATAATATCTATGCCTCAAGTGAGTCTTAAAACAACATGATTGGTCACAAAGACATATTTTCATGAAATGCAAAAGAAACATAGGGGGAACAGGAATTTTCTTACCGGGGGGTCAAATATTAACAAATAACAGAATTATCATGTTAAACTGCTACAGAAGGAGGGAAATTGGCAAAGCAAAGACCTTCTAATGTGAAGATAAACTTGTGGCACCAGATTGACTTCCTTACTGTTTTCCTCTCCTTCCTGGAAGAATGTATTAATATTCAGTTCTGGTTAAACCTATTCTGAATGTATATATATTTAAGAAGTGCAGTCATGACAACCAGGGATGACGGCAATATTGTTCTGAAGGCATGGTCAAACAAATCTTTATGGGCTTAGTCCTACAGTCTTTCTATTTGGGGATTTTTGCTGAAATAAAGTTCCATATTACCATGCAGAGTTATGTTTGCAGGGCTATGCTTTCAGGCCTGTTCTTATAACTAGCTGTACAACTCATTGAAAATTAAAGATTACGTGAGTTATTTTCTTTTTAACCCTGACATGTTTTCTTCTTTCTGGAATTTTTTTTTTTTAATCTAAAAGGGGTTTTTTTCCTGACATATTGCTGAACCTACTGTTAGGGAATTTAGAAGTATTTCTTCATTAAAAGACTTTATACACAAGGTAGACCCTTTGAGCTTGTTATGTATGAGGTATTGAGAAAAAAGAACCTGAAGTAGCAGGACATACAGGACCAAATGACAATCCACTAATATCAAGCGCATGAAAATAGGTTAGGTAACAATTCACTGCTTCAATATTCCAAGCATAAATATAGTAGGGGACACTATGAGGTTGGGGTATTTCTCTAACTCCAGCCTGGGGTTCTCCAAATAATTAACTTCCTTCCTGGAAAGGAAGTAAGACTGTGTGTACTGCTGAAGGATGTGCTTTTATTAGTTCAACTGGAGTGAACAACCAGTGTTTTCAAAACTAAACAGAGTGAGAAATGTAGAATAGTCTTGGTTTTAGTAAAATAAAGCAAGTCATCAGTTACATTTATAAGCCTGGAGCAATAATGTAGTTTATACTTTTAGGATACAGTTTACCCCCTTGAAGAGGTTTCATACAAGTCTCACCTGCCACTTAAGTCCCATTTCTTCCCTGTTTTGAGCTCTTTGTGCAAAAGCCTTATATAGCCATTCTGCAGAGGACTGAATTTCACCTTTAATTTGCACAACTGCATATACCACTTCCTACCTTCAAAGTGACTTATTTACAAGCATTAATTAAATGGAAGACTCTTTTCAATGGCAAAATATGTTTTTCTTTTTGTAAACTATATGAGGTTTTGTAAAGCCTGCAGGTGTGCGTTATTTAATTCCATTCCTTTCCTCCCTCCCACAAAATTCACATGATCACAAACCTGGAATAATCTCAAACTTGTTTTTGAATGTGCTTTTCTACAGTAATAATAATTGAGTACCTCCCTGTATTCCAGGTTTTATTCATCCTGTTTTTCAGCAGAATTGGTAGAAATCTGTGGAAATTCCTGGTGAAGAACTACTTGAATATGTTTGACTGCTAGTTAATAATCTCAAAGGCAAAAATCCTATTGTGCTGTTCTAAAGCACAGGCTTGGTTTCAAGTCGTAATCCCGTCCCTAACAGCAAAACGCTGAAGCAAGTGCTTAAACCCCTTAACTTCAATGGAACCTAAAAGCATGCTTAAAATGTAAACTTTGATCTTTGCTGAATATGGATAAGATTCCTTGATGCTTAAAGAAAAGCATATGCTTAAGTGCTTTGCTAAATAAGGACCTTACTAGCATCTTGGGCTAACCTGGCTGGGGAGGAAGCAGCTACAATTTTATTCCCTTGCCATTAGGTGCTGCTCTGCCCACCTGCTGAGCAGTGAGAGGTGTCCTGGAGCTCCATCGGGCCCTTCCACTCCAAGCTTCGAGAGCAAAGCAGGTGGATTTTACTCGCCTTCCTACCCTGCCAGTCAGCCAGCCACAGCTTTAAGCCAATTCCAGGAGGCAGGCCGAGGTCTGGCTTTTGACACAGATCAGCCGATTCTTTTTTTCTGCACCTATGTAAAAGGAATTGGGTATGTACACAGGCAGACAAGGGAAGGATGCACACTCAGGGAAGGAGTTCTTCTCAATGGAGGGAGGATTTGTGGGTGGAAGGGAAGAGGGCTGGTGGCATCTAGGGGTTGGGAGCACAGGAGTGAGCGCGTCTGCCTCAGGGGCAGCACTTGGGCATTCTGATGCTCTGTGCGCTTCGCCCCATCTCACCTTCCCCACTATTTAGTTACTCTCCTTGGCCAGAAGATGGTAGAAGTGCTGTGCAGCTAAAGTATACAGGCTTGGAGGGCCTACATACTGCTCACTTCCCTAAAAGGAAACCCCTTGGCCCAGAAGATGAGAACTAGGTTTCCATCTTGTCTTTGTTGTTTAGGACTTCACTGCAGTGAGGTTAAAGTGGCTAGGTTTGGGGGCTTCCACACACAGGACCTCCCAACCATGGCAACAAATGATAATCTTGTTAATCAGCAGAGTGCTTTGTGGGCTGAGTAGCAAAATGAAAGCCTGGAATGAAAAGCCCATTGTTTGTAAAGCATAGGTTTTAAAAGCTAGTATACCTCCCTCTGTGTTCTGAGAGTTCAATAGATTTACACAAGTACATTTTGACTTTCTTGGCATTTTGCTTTCGCCTGGACAGAAATAAAGGAATGAGGCACAACAATGTCAGTTTATTTTATTTCCAGTCATGTAAAAGAATTATTTTTGTCTATTCCTGTTGGAAGGTTTCTGATTTGATGCTGTCTTGTTCTTTCCCTATTAGCTTTATTACAGTGCTCTTAGCTGTTTCCTTTTATCAAAATTCATCTCTGGTGCAAACACAGACTCCTGTGACAAGCTTCAGACATGCAGCAGGTCTGCATGCCTGCACGATGAGGAGCAGCGCCATCCCTGTATGACGGTGTGGAGAAAACTGGGTAGGAATCCACTTATGCATCTCATCCAACTTTTGGAAATGGCACATCAGGATGATGCCAACACTTTTTTATTTCTTTTTCTTAAAACTGATATGCTCTTATGAAACGTTTCAGTTTTGTCAAGCTGACATTTTCCAGTGAAAACTGTTTCATGAAAAAAAATCCTCAACATCTTGGTGCTGAGCTATGCCCAAGCACAGATTTGGTAACTGTTATCTTCAAGGATAAGGACAAGATAAGGAGGGGAAACAGGGTCTGTTCCTATTCATATTTAATGGTATTTGGAACTGTCAGCATGGAGTGGGAATACCAGCTCAAGAGGAGCTGCCTTGCACAGAGTGAAGTTGGAAATCCCATCAGGTTTCTAGCTTAGTGCCTAACAGAAAGCTCTATTACATGGCTTTGTGCAAGAGTATTGCGTTTCACCCATACAAGCTAGTATGATCATTATAATTCTGAATTCTTTGAAGAATTAAACATCTGTTTTCTGGTATTTATTTGCTGTACCATTCAGTATGGTTTGTCACAACAATGTCAATATTACAAGCTGAAAAAAGGTAATTGACTCCTTGATGTTTTTAAAAAATAATATCACCGAAGCAAGATTATCCTTTCTGATAAACAACACTTAAAGCTTTTTGGGCACTAACATTTTTCTTCCTGTTGGTCACTCTTTATTTAAACATTTCATCCTAGTAGCACAAGTATAACTCTATTAATAAAATGAACCTTTTGTATATTTGTTAAATTGGATCCGTAATAGACTCAGCCTCTGTCGGAGACATCAGTGCACCAGTAGTTGACTTATTATAAATTGCTTTCAGACAATTTATACAGTTTTGCTGCAATTAAAAGACTGCTTGTTGTTCTATAAGTAAAGGAGCATCCTAAAGTTCTCAGAAATTGGAGCAGATGTACTTTTGCAGTATAGCTAATATAGTAGACTGAGTGACAGCAACAGTCACAAGAGTATTTAACAAATGTTCTCTACCCAAGAACTCTTTTACTGTGCTGTATTATTCCACTACTGAGGCCCGAATAATTGTCTAAATTAATAGTCTAAATATATATTCTTGTTTTCAAACTGTTCCCACTTGACTCAATCATACCATAGTTTTTGATGCAGCTGGTGGCTGTACTAGCCACAACGAATAGGGTTTTGCCTATTTGCCAACTAAGCCAAAACAGTACACTTAAAATATTACCGTGTGGACTATCCTGCCTAACGCACGCAAAGATGTCAATGTGAACCACTTCCTTTTGGTTAAATACAGTAAGCCACTGTGGTGCCTCAGTTTTTGCTTAATTTTTAATCAGTGGAAGATTTCAAAATCTGTGCTGTTTCTTCACCCTGAGTTATCTTCTGAACATTACATTTGACAAAGGACAAAAACTCTGTGCTGCCATCTGAAAACCATTGCTAAGTGGACAAGTTTATTTTTTGTTTGTATCCACCCCATATCCACTGACTCTTCACATGTCCCACTCTTTTATAATTGCTAGAAAAAATGATCAAGCAAAATCTTATTCAAAGTTCCAGCTCAAAGGGATGAATCATGGTTTTTGCCTGGAATCCTAATAAAATGGCTGTGCTGACTTGGCATCATAATTTGCCTTCTAGTCTCACTTTGCTCTATCAGTAGGGAAAATATCCTGTGCCTGGCCTGTCTCTGAGTCAAACTACTTTTCTTAGCACCTAGCCCCAGGTATTCTGACCCCTGAATTGGTAGCTTTGCCAGTTTGTACTGGGTAAGGTGATGACTGAAGCAGAAACTGCTTCCACTTCCACAGGTACTTGTGGTATGAATAGCCTACAAATGAGGTAGGAGGGCCCTTAAGGCCCCTTATTTTCCTCCTTCACTATACAAGCTGAAGCATGATGGGTCCCAAAGACACTATCAAACTGCTTAAGGAAACATTGGTTCATCTGATTTTGAGTCATGCTTTCTTTGCTTTTGAACTTTATCTGGGTTGAGCTCTCGGTCACTAATACCTAGACTGTGGGTACTGAGAGCATTTCCAAATGTTTCCTTCACTTGTCACACTGTTTGTTTCCTTATTCCAGATGCTTGCTTTCTGTCTTTGTTAAATCCCAATGGAAGACTGCAAAGTACCCTATAATTTCATTGACATCAGTGAGATCTAAAAACACTTTGTTAAGGTAAAACTATGACTTTTTTTTTCAAAATATTATCACAAGCCTTCAGTTTTGTAAAAATGTAATGTGATACTGGAGAGACAATGAATTTATGCAAGCATAATTGGCATTTCTCCAGCATAAAAAAGCAGCAGAGAGATGACATAAAGCACTAACACAGGTACCTCACCTCCCTCAGTATAGGAATACCTTTGAATGAATCAGAAGTAAAACTCATGTATTGTAAAGTATTGAAACTAGGTTTCATCTGTCTGTGTCACCCATGGTGACTGCTAAATGGTAAATTATTTCCCCACAATCCAGTGGGGAGGCTAGGCAATACCCATCTATGCTCTTCAACCTGGGATAAATATGTGCCTGTCTGTTTCTGATCCTAATTTAATTTACATTGGCATACAAAAGTGAAGTGCATTGAACTGAGGTATATGATCATCTGTCCAGGGACAAAGAAAATTTTGAGCACATCTAGGCAAGGTGATTTTAACACATTTTTAAAATCCTAGTGTAAATAGGTTCAGATGTGTGGAGATAAAGTATAGCCTTCCTTCTGTAGTTTATGCTAATCAGCAAACTTATGCTGAAGTACATCTTGTCCTGTCCTGTCTAAATCAAGATTTTAATCTGTGGGCAAAATGGTTGTGAAAAACCTTAGTCTGGTCATACCCTCAATGTAGGACATTTTGTAAAATAAAGTTATTGTTACCAACAATAACAGATTGTGGCAGGCTTGTGTGTTTTCAGTCTTACTTCCAAACACTTGCTAAAACTTTCTTTCAAAGCCAGAGGACCTACAACTGTAACTGTATGAGTGAATATGCCCTTTGTATGAGCAAACATGATGTCTGGAAAATGCTTCTTATTCTAAGATGTGTAGGTAGATTAACACCCGGGGTCCAGGCCCAAAGGCCCATGCCAGTCACGGGCTCCCCGGATGTCTGGGTTCCCTCAGGAAATAGTGGATTTCCCTTTGCAGGCAAGCAGCATTCTGACCTTCAAGGGATCCTGCTTGAGGCTACCAAGATGCATGTGGCCAGGAATACAACTGGGCAGCATGAAGAGCAGCTCCCTGCAGGTAAATAAGGAAGGGGCATGGGGGAGGGAAGTGGCATGTGGGGGTAGATCGAGGTCCCAGTGGGGATGGAGGGAGAAGGGCAGAGGAAGGGACTGGGGGTGCTGCCCAGTCTGGGTGGTATGTGGGACCTGGGGCCAGGATAGGGAGTGGAACGGAGCCTCAGGTGGCTCATCCAGGTAGGGGGAATAGTTCCCCACTGCTGCGTTTACCCCCCGGGAAGGCATGGGAGGCATGTGTCCCCCCTGAGTTGTGCACAGGGCAGGAGTAGGCTGCTCACTGTGTGCTCAGGGATCTCCACTCTGCTGCCTTTCCCTGTTATGGTTTTAAACCGGTTTCTGATGACTTAAACAGGTTTATGCGTAACTTCTGTCCCTAGCCTGTGGGGAAAGAGTGACCCAGTGCGGGGAGGGTTTTTGTATAGCTGTTGTGCTCATGTTTACATTCTTAGGCTAACCAGATTACTGGGCTATGGGGGAGGTGTGGAGATCATGCCTGTTGGGGCATTCAGTACCAAGCAACTTAGCCAGAGGGCTGAGACAAGTTGGGCTGAAGCTGAGAGACCTAAGGCTAATGCCAGGTAGTCCGTCCTGGGTTTGGGGCCTCAGAAGGCTGAGGGCTAGGAGCATGGTAAGCAACCTGGCCTGGGGTTAGGGACCCAGAGAGCTGAGGACTCGAGCACTGAGAGCAGCCCAGCCCAGGATTGGGGGTCCTGAAGGCTGGGGGCATTATAAGCAGCTCAGCCTGAGGTCAGGGACCCCAGGGGGTTGGGGGCTGGGAGTCCATCAAAACAGCCCAGCCTGGAGTCAGGCACCATGGAAAGCTGGGGGAACTAGGCCAAGGCCAGGAGGGCTCAAGGCCATGGCAGTGGCACAGAAATCATAGCTGGCTTAAGCTGCTAAAACCTGGTGGAAGGGGCAGAAGCTAAACTAGGGATAGGGACCCAGGCAAAGAGGAAAGTATCACCATGGCCAGGTGCATGGCAGGCTGATAGGAATTAGGGCCAACGGCCCAGGGAAGAGAGCCTTGCCAGGGCCAGAGGCTTGGCAGGCAGGCTGGAGTGTGATATGTGGGCCAGGGGGCCCAGTGGACAAATTAAAGCAACTTCTACGAGGTATGGACATGACTACAGGGCTGTAAGGAGACCATAAATAGCTCATAAGGCATCTGGTGCCTTGAGGCACTAATTGGGCCAGGAGGCCCATAGCGTAATACCTGAGGGGCAGAATACAGCTAAACTGGGATCACTCTGGGGCCCTGATGGCAGTCTCCCAAAACCTTACAAATAACATCAATGTGTGGCAGGGAGGGTACCTTGGGGAGCCTGAGTGAGGACGGTGGGCAAGTGACCACTAGGGAGCATGGTGGCCACCCCTGAACTCTGATCCTGTCACACACCTAAGTCACATAGGCACTATTAAAAATTCACCTGCTATTATTTTGTGAAACATTTAACAACATAAACAGTAATATTAAGCCACATATCTAATCAGAAAAACAGCAACAGAATGTGCCACATGTGTGCAATATAACTAATCAGCAGTTCTCTGAGAACAGGAGTTGGTTGAATAATATTTAGTAATTACTAAAATCAGCAAAATTTGCCTTTTTTAAAGTTTCATTAAAGACTTGTGAGCCAAGCTGAATATATTCAACAGATAGAGTGAGCAAATAATCAGCAGTTTCTGGAGTGTTCGTGAAATTTCATGTGGGGTTTGGTTCTCAAGTGGTGGTCTACACACATCCACGTTCTTGTATATGACTAGAGAAACCAAAGTTTGGAGAAAGCACTTACAGATTGAATACTTCTCTTTCATAGCAAATGTGTGTACATGGTTAGCTCAGGCAGGCTACCTCCAAAGGTCTCCACAGACATAGACACTAAAGGCTTTAATACTACTTGAATCAAAACCTCATGTTCATAAATAATTGTGACTCTGTGGCAACAAACAGAAGTCACATTTGTCCTGTGGTAAATGATTTTATCCTGGGACAAGGTGCAATCATTCAGACTTGTATGTTTGTTTTCTCCCTCAAATTGTTCATGGGCTAGAAGGTGCTAACAGTTTGTCTCAAAGTGTGTATGAATGCTTGTCCTGGGGTTGTATCATTGAATCAAAAGCAGAAAAGCAGATGTCCACTGTCACTTACTAAACCCTGATTAGAAGGGTGATATGTGTACACACCAATCCTGGGACATTTCTGTTCTGAGATAAACAAGCACAACTTGTCCCAAGACAAATGAAGTGTCTGTTCCTAGCCTTTAATATGGTTATTTGACTGTTGCTAGTAGGAGATCTGATGCCATAAACAACAGACACACAACTTTACAGATTGAGAAATCCTACTGAGCCCAGATTAAGTGCTTTGAATTCCTTCATATTTTTCATATATATGAAGTTGTTGTTTAAGTGTAAAGGTTTTCAGGATTAGGGTCCTTAATTTCTGTATTTCTTGCCATTTTCTTCTTTGTGAATAAACTTAGGCCTAAATCCTTAGGTTCTTTAGAAAGAGCTACTATTGGCTGACTTAAGCTTTGTCCGAAAATGAATATGGCCCATATATGAAATATTGTTACATGTAATAGCATTATCCTGTAAACTCAGTCATTTATCTGATTTTTCTCTTCAGTAAGAAAACTTAAGTCTCATAGAGTGGAGACATTATATAAATTGTTCTGTTTAGTAATAGCAATGTTCATTATGAGAAGCTTAATTATGGTCATCATTTATAAAAAAAAATCAAAGTCTTGTCACAGAAAGCATAATAATGAATGTTTCTTGTTTAAAAATTAATGAACCATTTCTTTTCTGAAGGTAGGAAGCCTGCTAGTCTGCAGGGTGTCATTATTTTTATTCTCTTGTTTAAAAGAATTAATATTCATGCAAATTAGATTTCAAATAATTGCAGAATGTGGGTCTTTTTTTATATATTACAATTTATGTATGTATTTGTTTATTTACATATATGAGCCAAAAGCGGGACATTGATAAAAGAATGTAATTTGCAGTTTTGCTAGAATTGTTTTGAGTGTAGGGCCAATTTGCTGTCTTGCTTATCCTGATGTAGATAATTGGTGACTCCGTCTCTACCCCAGCTTCACACTAATATATAGCTAAGAACCAGGATTCTGCCATTCTTACAGTGAGTAGCATCAAGAAGAGTAAAAATTCACTGAGCACATCTACATGTGAAATTAATGTGGTACAGTGAACTCCAATGCATACTGCACCTGAGTGTTTGGCTCTCAAGCACCCTGTTTACACATGTGCCCAAAACCACAGCATATTGAGCCACATTGGAGCAGTCACAGCTGTCAGGGGGTCCTAGGAGTCAACCTGCACGCCTGGGGCTCCTCCAGCCTGGTTCACCTTTCTTCAGAGGAGCTGACTTGGGGCATGAGAGTGCTCCAGTGTGGGGCTAGCCAGCAGGCAGCCCCCAAACTGAATCACTGTCATGCCCAGCAAGCCCCATCAGCATCCACTCATGCATTGTTGCACACCAAAGAACACTGTCATAGGATAGTACTTGTTTTTATAAGTACTTACCTATGGTGGAGTTAATTAGTTTCCTGTAGCATAATAGGGCCACATGTATAGATGCTGAGACTTTACTGCAGAGCTAATTAGACAACTCTGCAGTAAATATTTCGTGTAGATGCAGCCACTGTGTTTTTTAGCTGATGGGAAATTTCCTCTTGGGCAGAGATCGAACACAAGGTTTGCATATGTGACTTAAACTGGGTTTATATGGTGCGTAGACGTCGTAGTAGCTGTCTGCGCAAGAGTGAATTTCAGCCAAGTAAGGCTGACAGAATCTGGTCTGTGGTCCTTAGTTGCAGGGGGCAGTTGTCTTCTAAGGGAAGGAGGATCTGGTAAACGAAATCTCAGCATTTCAAAAGAAAACAGTTTATAAAAACAGTTGATGAGGATTTTGTTGACATTTTGCATGTTATTTTTGATCTTCTAATGGAATTTCATGGCTTGGAAAAATGTGTATCCTTCATTGGGTAGGCATTTTGTTAGTAGCTAGAGCTGTAAACAATATCAAAGGGAGGCAGTTTTTGAACTGCCTCAAATTAGCTGGCAGTGTTAGCTTTCTGCTGTCAAAAAGAGGGGGGAAAAGAATGTGGGTAAAAACCTACTCTGCAGAGTGCTGCCCTTTTACACCAAGAGAGCAGGCTGGTCGTAACACAGTTTGACAGCAAGGGCAGCTGTGAGTCTCCTTGAGGATCAAAATTTAGTCATTTTAGAATATGACCTAACTAAACCAAGAAATGCCTCGCACACCCTGAATAAATTAGCAAATAAAAACTGCTTGCAAAGAAAAGATGTTAAAAGCTAAAGTGCTAGGATAATTAAATGCATATTTCAACAGTATTTATCTGGCATTGATTGGTTGAGGCCACTTACTGTGAAGAGTTGAATAGTTAATTCAAGTGCTGGGCATCTCCTAAAGGAGATGACCTTGAGGTCATATAATTGTAACAGTAATTTATTTAGTTAAAGAAATGAATGTGTTCTCAATTAGCTTGGCAGGCATAATAACACAAGTGGGATTTATATTTGCTTATGTCACTCCGCTGTAAGGATAAAGTTATTGGATTTGTTTGCCTATATTTAGTCCCCCAGTTCATGATTCTTCACAGTAAAGATCTGAAGGTTTGTTCATTCTGATTAATAGGTGTCCAACCCTAATGCCGCAGATATTGGCATAATCACTCAAGGGACCTGAGGGGCATATACACATCATTACAACTGGCAGAAGACACTGTTACCTACTTAGCTGCTGTGCTGCTCATGCTGATTTTTCCCATTGCAGATTCCAAGGCCTGTTAAATTTACCCCATAAATTGGTGCCTGATCTGGAATTATTCCACCATTGGGGCTCTTGGAGGTTTATCACAGATACGCTATTCTGCTGGGATTTGTACTTTTTTTCCACTGCTCTAATCTGCTGTCACTGTAAGACAGGAAAGCAGTAATTCATTTTACTGTGCTCTACCTCTGTATTGCTGCAATCTTCTGATCTAAACTTCCTAATATTTCTTTTAAATTTAGAATGTTGACACATTTTCACTGTTCATTGGTCCAACTAAATGTATAACAGCTATAATCCACCTGATCCACATGACAGAATGGGATTTATGAAAACTTGTGTTCTGGAGTCCATTATCAACAACTTCAGTCAGACCTAAAGTAACCATCATGATTTGGAAGAAGCAGCATCCTATTGAGACAGGGGAGAGAGAAGTGCCTCATCATAAAAAGATGTTAGATGTTCATAAGAAAGCAGAAGTGTTGCTCTGAAAAGAGTTCACAATAAGCCAGTAGACCCCAGACTAGAAGTCATACAAGTGTGGCTTTCCATTCTCAGCCAGTAGAGGTCTCTGTTACCCTCACTACTGCTAGAGGAGCATGTTACACCCCTTCTGTGTGGTCCCTGCTTTTCTGTTTGTGTTGTGCCAGAGGGAAGAGCAAAACATGCTCATGAAACACATTTCAAATGAGCTGTATTTGTCGCTTGGAGGCTGCTCAATTTCATCACATGCTACCATTTATACAAATTAGAGGCAGGTGAGGACATCCTTTAGTGTTAAGAAGTAGACTAATCAGGTTATTGAGATGGGATGGCTGAGTTGGTTGGTTTTTTGGTTTTAATAAGAAAAAGTCATGTGCCTATGGCAGTTATTTAGTAAAATAAAATTCAGGCCTCGATCTGGCCCTGATTTAGTAGTCTGTCCTCACTGTATGTGCTAAAGTCCCATGGCTTTAGTTAGACTTAAGCATGTGCTTAAAATTAAGGACTTGCTTAAATTTTTTTCTAATCAGGGACAGACTCCAGCTTATGCTAACATGCTTTTCTGAATTGGAAATTTTGTCCTCTGATGTCTTCAAGAAAATGCTCTGTTCTAGCAATTAAATGTATGCAGGGAATCCTGTACTCTCACACACGGCTTTTCTAGAAGCATTTGGTTGTCTTAAATAAGACCCTTAAGTCTCATCTTGCTGTCCAAATGTACGTACAGACCTTCAGTAGATACAGATTAAATGGGTGAGCCTAGGGACTCTGCTCACTGGGGTTCCATGCCAATACAACAGTGACTGCAGAATCAGAGTGTAACAGGAAGGGTCAGAATAGCATTGATAGTTGGAAACAGAGGACTAATGGCTAAATTCAGCAAAGAACTTGGTGATTACAAATTAAGTGCTGCAGCACATTTGCAAATAATTAAAATGAAAAATGGAAAGTTGTGCAGCCCAGATGTTTGTTAGAAGGGACACTGAAATCAAAGTTCCCCTTAGTCTCCCTATTGACTAGTAGCAAGTTCTATATCGATAGGAAAACAAAATTTGAGAGAGAATTATGTGTACAGTATTTTAGCTGCAAACTGTATAGCATAGACTCTGATTTCCTTGAGCTCTTGGGGAAATCAACAGAATGTAGGTACCTCTGAAATACCAGGCTGCTTGTTTAGGTCCATAAGTACGGATCGAAGTGACTAACTTTAGGTACCCAATTTTGAAAACTTTGGCCACAATTTGTAAAACAAAATGGTCCTTTGTCCTGAGTGTGTTATAATGCTTAATTGTAACAAAGGAGGTTAGTGATAGAATGCCTATTTAATTCAGAGAAATGTTCATTTTAAAAATTCCCACCCTCCTATTGACACGGTGTCAAGACCACCACTCATTCAAACACAGCACAATGTCACTGGAACCATTTTGATTCAATGTCTTAATTCATATGCTACACTATGTGTGAGGCTCTTCTGTTGATGATGTGTCAGGTCCTTTGGACTCAATACAATGGATATAGAATTGTTACAACATAAATTAGCATGCACATTCCCACTGAAATCAATTGACTTGGTCCTAGCATTGCTACCCTACATGATCAGCCTGGCATGTGGAACAGAACATTTTAATTCATTAGGGTACTGATACATTTATCTCCAGTGTCCATTTCTTAAAATGAGCCCATTTTGAAAGAAGATTCCATTCAGGTTGTGAGCTCTATTTTAAAATAAATGCTAGAGTATTTTACAGACGTGATCCCAAACACTCCAGGATCACAGTATAGATACTGCAGTGATTGTTATAATGTTCAGTGATATATTTTATGTATGCATTTTCAGCCCATCATGTTCAATATCAATTTAAATATCTAAGTGATATGTATGCTCCACATAGCATAGCAGCAATATTTGTTCCCAGTGTAAATGGTTATAACTTTACTAACTTCAGCACGTACTGGGTGTGAATGCAGCAATTGTTTCACGCTGGGACAAATCCTGTAACTGAATATTTTAGTAGGATTTTGGAGAGGCTGGTAGGAAAGAAGAATTCTTTGCAGGAATCCAGGTCCTGGCACCTGGTGCACTCTACAGAGTATCAGGAGTAGGACCACCATGGAGAAGCAAACCTCACCCACTAACTTTTACTCTGTGCCAAAGCCTGGCAAGTAAGCCATATAAATGGCTTTGAATGGTCCCAACTACTCACCTCGCATTACTATGAGTGTCTCCTCTGAGATAGGACATGAGAGTAGTACTAGACCTCTAAGCCAGCTATCAGTTGCTGGGTGCATGCAGTGTGGGAGCACATGGCCAGGACTTCTTTCCCAGGAGCAGTCATAATCTGGTTAAGGAGGCAGTATAAACTGGGTCTGATTATATCTGCGGCATTAGGGTTGGACACCTATTAATCAAAATGAACAAACCTTCTGAGCCCCTTACCTACCAGCTGAAATAGGGAGAAAAAGTCTCTGAACAGAGCTATTTCCTCCAGTCTTCCACACCCTGGGCTTGCAGTCCAGGTTCTCCCTGTTTAGGGCTATGTAGGGAGCCTCTGGAGAAAGTCTGCACACCATGCTGAGGGTTTATTGTATAGCTTTGATTTTGATGTTTCATTGTATAATAAATATGCTTTCCTGTTGCAGTAATGGCAGGGGACAGGATTTGCCTTATAACAATGTTATGTCGCCGTATAAAATTTGTGAAATCGTTCATAAGTAGGCAATCCAAAACCAAATGGTTCCAAAAGTTTCACTGTAAAATTCATTCCCAAATAATAATAATAATTTGACTAATTATTAAAAGAAATAGCTATTTTCTTGTCCTCTAGATAAGTGCAAGGCTGAGAGGGTCAGAAGAGTAAAGAAATGATAACACAAAAACCTTTCCTATTTTAATTTGTGTTGAAAGGAGCTCCTTGGAGACCAGATTCCTCTTGATGCATGTAATCCCTCATTAACAGTAAAAAGCACATGTGTCTTCATGGAAAAAAACATAGACCATCATGTCCAGATGCCTGGCCAGTGGCCGTATGAAGAAACTTTCATAGATTAAGCTTTGAAGGTGGAACCTAGATTTCTTACAGACAAAGCAACTCTGTATCCTAGTAGAAATGAACAGCCTTCATCTATATAGTAAGACGTGCCTGAGATATGGGAATTCAACACGGCAGCCTTGCTGAAATGAAAATGTCACAGGTTATATCAGTACATTTTTTAATAAAATTCTCTTACCTTGATCAATCTATGCCCTTCAATTTAAATCTGAGATTAATTCTCCAAGACACATTATGGTACTGTATTAATACTTGAAATCATCTTATAAATGCTTGCTTTCATATTTGGCATAACTATTGTACCAGTATAGAAACTGCTTCTATTGACCTTTAGATTAAAAATATGTTGGATTATCATGATTGACACATTTAAAATGACTCATTCTTGCCAAACACAGCATAACAACTTTTTAACATTCCCTTTTCTTTACAACTGCCTCCACTTTCATTATATGAAATATGGCTGTATTATACACCACCTCTCATTGCCTAACATGCTTTTTTCAGAGTTCAAGAAGATTTACATTTGGAGCTAAATGTTTCAGTGATTGCTCTGTTGGATTTCATTATACCAGTGTAGTTAATCAAAGCAAGTCTGGCCTTGCAACCATGATTCATTGTATGGTTTTTTGAACTTAGTCATTTACACTGAATGAATATACACATTATCACCAGACTACCAGATTTTCTTTAACAGCCTGCATGACACAGTACTGTAATGCCTTAGTAAACTGCTTATGCCATATGAGTGCTGCAGATGCTTTTTTATTATTTTTGTATGTTTTTAAGGAATTAATTGATAGCCACCCTTTTAGAATTGGTTGAGGAGGAGTCATAGGAGGGTGGAGTCCAAGCAGAGGCAGTGGGTTTGACTGTAAATGGGAATAATTTTGAGATTTATGCACTTTGTCTATGCAGGCTGGGTAGTCAACACAATAGTCATTATGAAGAAATCCCAAAATAAGCATTATACAGTCAAGTCTGGGTACAGCTTACCCAACCACATATTTGAGAGTGGATTTCAATTATGGCCAGAAAGAATCACTATATCCATGTGGTTGGGGATAGGCTTTGTGGTTTCTGTTTCTTTTTTTCCTGGAGAACCTAAATAAGCATGTCATATAATTACTGAAGAGAAAAATTCCATTAGCTTTTAATGCCTTGGGTAGACTATAATTTAAGATGATAGACGCATGTGTTAGTTAAACCGTGCTAACTAACATGTTTCAAACGTCTCATGTAGACAAGGCACAATGCCTTTAATGTATACTAGCTGTGTTAAAAACCAATGGTCCCTCATTTAAAGGCTGTAAATTGGATTTACAAAAATATTTTGGTGTTTATATAAAAACTAGCCAATTGCCCATCAAGAATGACGGAGGGTGGAAGAGGGGAGGTAGCTGGGATGGAATGGTGCCACCTACTGCCCCATGTTGCTCCTGTTCTGCCTCTTGCAGGGAGAAGCCCCCCCCCCCCCCTCTGTCCAGTCCTCAGCACCACTTCAGAATAATGACGGCACTTCCCCATGCTTGGAGCACCCTGATTGGCTGTTTCTGTCAGCCAATCAGAGCATGAATAAAGTGTTATGGACAGAGACAGATGAACAGACTTAGGATTTTATAATATTAAAATATTCTACAGTGTAGAATGCCCAATTCTCTGGGTTCACTATATGGACCAACAGCGCCTATTGTAGGGTCCCAGTGATTAAAGTTGCCTCAGTGACTAATAATGAAACAAGAAATTGTCTAAAATTGACAACTTCTTTTCCTATAATGACAAATGGATAACAGGTAATAAATAAAAATTCTATAAAGGAAATATGGAGAATCAGAATATATATGTTATATTATTTTTTTGTGGAGAATACACTATAAGCCAAGAATGTAAAGTCCTTGAGAACTTCAGGCACTTTTACATGTGCTCTGAAAGTGGGGGAGGGGGCAATTTAATTATAGCAGCTCCAAGAGCCACTCTAATTAAAGTGCTGCAGCATCTTATGCATTAATATCCCCCTGCTTCAGAATGGCAGAGGGGGCATGTGAATAAAGCTTGTTTGATGAGGTTTAGTTCAAGTAGCCCTGTCACCATTTTAAAGCACAGGGATGCTAATATACGAGATATGGAGGCTGACTGGAGCACAGTAATTACCAAGCTCCAGCAGACTCAATTATTCAAGTGTAATTGCAGCGTGCTGGAGCAGCCCCGCAGCATGTCTACAGGCACCCTTCTAATATTCTGTGCCCGTGACAGGGAAACATGAAAAGCAACTGCTCCTGGATACCTCTTCTCTGGTTTCAGGTCTTATTACTCTATAAACAACAAAGAATAAACAGATAAGTTTCTGCTGTGGTCACCCCTTGGCAAAAAACTGCTTCTTTCTTCACAGAGGCTTCTGGCAAAACTCGAGTCTAGCTCTCAGCTGCCACAAGGCTCCCTACAACTTGGATAATAAAACCAGGAGTTACAGCTTAGTATTCTTGTAAAGGTGGATCTCAGGAACCCAGCCGCAGCACTCAGCATACATTATTATAAATAATAGTACCTACAACATTAACATATATGTGACCTAAATATTATACTTGGTTCCACAATAATTACTATTAGCAGCTTATAAACAATAAAGAGTGAACAGATAAGCTTCTTGCTGTAGTCAGTGGCAGAAAGCTTCCAGAAAGCTGCTCCCCTTTTAATGGAGGCTTCCAGTAGAACTGAGCATATCTTTCTCCCCTGTACTTATAGGAGCCGTTTGCTGGAAATGTGTGGTATACCCAATGTGGCTGTTCAGAATCTGGAGCAAGGATTCCTACAATTACAATACAACCCCAAAACTATGGTCATTCAAACTTGCAAAGCCAGGTTCAGACTCTGCTCTGACCTACTGCAGTACTAATCCTGAGACAAGAATAACAGAGTCTCTCTAGGGGTTAGCTGCAACCCCTGGATTGAACATTATGATATGCTACACATATTGATCTCCAACTCCTCCTTCAAAAGAATGACCATCTCAAAGTAGTTATCGGGAACAAACCTTTCCTGGCTTACAGACAGCCCCACTACCTAAAACAGCATCTCTCAAGCAATATGCTACCTAACTCAGTCTCAGCAAGACACCAGGCCTTGCAATGGACCCAAATGCCCTCTGTGCCACAACACCAATACAGACCACATAATCACTGGACCAAATAACATGGATGATAACATACAAGTTTTGTTCACTTGTAACCCGCCAATGTCATATATGCTGTCACCTACTTATAGTGCCCCTCTACTGTCTACTTTGGACAGACTGGATGATTCCTATGCTACAGAATGAATGAACACCACTCTGACATCAGCTGCAGAAAGACACTCCAGTCTGTGCAGAACACTTTAACCTCCCTGGACACTCCATCGCTGATCTGAGGGTAGCTGTTCTCAGACAGTAAACTTTTAAAAATTAATTTGAATGGGAAATTGCAGCATAAGAAATTGTCTACAGACTGATTTGTGTTAAGCATAGCTTAAATAGATACTATGGGTAGGGATAGACATTCAAAAAGTCTGAGCCTGAATTGATTCAATCATTGCAGGTTAGTCTAACCTGGTTAGGCTAAATCAGTTTTGTAATTGAACAGACATCCCAGAAATGCAGGCACATGCCTGTAGTGGCTGATGCTAGAAGCTTCAGGGTGCTAAAGCAGCCCTCCCTTCCTTCCACAGCATGGAACTGAGGGGGGTCTGGCCAGGCTCTGGCAGGAGCTCTGATTATCCCACTAGGGAATTGATAACACTGTTTATCACCCCATTAAGAAAACAACGGAGGGACATTACCAACTACTTGTTGGTTCTGCCTGTTGAGTCTACCTGTTGATTCAGAACAGACCATAGCCAGCATGTGGTCTGTTAGCTAATACACAGACAACTCCTCAGCAAGACAGAGGGGAAGGAGGAATTCCTGTTTAGCGGGGAGTGGTGAGGGGAGGAAAGAAGCAGCCCGCAGTCTCTGGAGCTCCAGCCAGGGAGCAGGGGGGAAGAGCAGAGAGATCCTGCCCTAGAGCAGAAGGGAGGAGCAGCAAGATCCTGCTGTGGAGCAGAGATCTCTGCCCAGCCTAAAGAGCATGCCAGGATGCAAGGGGTGTCTGATTTATCTTAAACCATCAAGGGGCCTGGGACAGACTTTGTATAAACTGGTTTGATCCAAATCAGTTAAGTCTGATGCTACATTCAACCAGGTTTATCTTAAACCAATTTCTGCCATTTCAAACCAGTTTATGTGCACTGAACATCTGTTCTGTTACAGGTTTAAACCAGTTTCTGATCACTTAAACAGGTTTATGTGTAATGTCTATTCCTAGTCCATGGATTCATATCCCATTACCTGGGTTAACTTTGATGACTCCTTTGTTCTTAAGAGCTTAACATCTGTTTGCTTGTCTCTCCCAGCATTGCCCCTATCTCCCTCTCCTGCCTATATCTGCCTTTTCCCCCTGCTTGTCTTTTGTATTCTAATATGTATCCTTCTTATACTCTGCTTTCTGCACATCCTTTCACAGCATCTTATGAAGTGAGCTACAGCTCATGAAAGCGTGTGCTATAGATAGGTAGGTAGGTAGGTAGGTAGATAGATATGTATCTACTTTGGTTAGTCTATAAGGTGCAAATCTACTCTGCCAAATGCTTGACTTCAGGCTAACATGGCTAACTATGTCTCCCTACATCCAACATGGCCGCCAGCTATCACCATTTCCACACTGAGCATGTTTAAGAGGGTCTCACTGCCCATCATTCCACTGGGCATGCTCAGGTTGCATTTTTAAATGTTCCCTCCAACAGTCTGGGGTTGAGGTAGGCACGAATTATATTTAGAAATATAGGTAGCTATTAGGATTTGCTTAAATACCTAAGCAGGTTAGGCATGTAATTTATTGAGGTCAAGTCTGGGAGAGGTTTATCCAACACCTAATTAATGTTGTTAATCTGAATCTGGGTGCCTTCTGGACAATGGACTTTTAAAATATGTTAGCGGGCGCATTTACAAGTGAAATTAATGTATGCAATAAACGTTGGTACATATTGCACTGGAGTTCATTGCTGCCAGGCACTGTGTTTACATGTTCACCTGGGACCGCAATACGCTGAGCTGGATTGGAGCAGCCCCAGCTAGTAGTGGTGAGGAGAACAGCCTGCCAGCCTGGGGCTGCTCTGACCCTGCTCAACATGCTGCAGAAGGGCTGGCTGGGGCACAAGGATGCTTCAGGGCAAGACTAGCCAGTAGGCATCCCTCCACTGAAGCATCCTCATGCCCCAACCAGCCCCATCAGCATATATACGTGCCTTGCTGCACGCTTAAGAATGCCGTAATAGGATAGCACTTGCGTCTGCAAGTACTAACCTACAGCAGAGTTAATTGGTTTCTTGTGGCCTAACAGGGCCTACTGAAACTTCACTGCAGAGCAAATTAGGCAGTTTAATACTGGTTACATCTACACAGTAAATGTGTAGATGTATCCAGTATTTATTATCTCACTTGTTAATATTACACTTTAAATCCTGCATTGGACAAAATTTGAAAAACAGAAACAGGCAGCATTTGTAGGACAGAGCACAGGAAAACTGCATCAGCAAAATTGCTTTTGATGGGTTAGTGACATTGCTAAAATGCTGTTGACTTGCTAATCGCTGCTGTTGATTGGCTGTCTCTGCATACTCTCAGGTGGTGTTTTATGGGACATCCTTTGATTTCAGTATGATCATAAGGAATAAACAAAACTAGCTGTCAGATCCTAACTGCAGTTAACACAATACTGAAGGGGAAGCCAGTCCAGAAATGGAGAGAGGAGCCCATAGCACAAAACAGAGGTAAGAACAAGTACTGCTGGGGAAATTGTCTAATTTTTCACAAGCTTTATAAATGGTATACCTGTCTGAGCACGGTCCTACAGCATAGGAAAATATGGGCCAAATTCTCAGCCACACTATAGCCATTTTGCATCCATCTAATGCAGTAGTTGTCAACATTTTTAGACTCAAGGCACCCCTTATAAAATGCTTGCTCTTAGTTTGCACATGTTCTTTTTTAATATTTTTTGAGTATGGAAAAATTATTTAGACTTGCTTTTGCAAAGAATTCAAAAAGACCACCATGGGTCAGAGTGTTTTTAACACCATGGATTTCTATTTGAAATCTCTGAATTTATCATCTTGTGAATCATGTTTGCATACCTAACTGTACTAACATTGCTGGGCACCCTTGAAAGAATCTCAAGGCATCCCTCCATGGCACCCTCATTGAGAATCACTGGTTTAATGGCTAAAAAGAGAGGGGGAGGGAGGGGTTTGTAAACTTGTTGCATCCAGCCTGTGGGGGATTCCTTTCTGTAAAGGCTCCTTTTACATGTTACATGTATCATACAACTACCAGGTTAATTGTGCGATTAATTTAGACCAGCTACTCATGCAAGTTTAACTATTGCACATTAAAAAGGCCCAGCCAGCTATAAAGTTATTGTTATTGTTGGAAAGTGTGTAGTAACTTTATAGCTGGTTTCTATCCAGCTTTAATTTGCACGTATAGCAGGGTTTGTCCCTGTGGGTGTGAGGCCTGTCAGCTAACAGGGCTGCCAGCCACAGGAGTGCAGCACACGTAGCCCAGCCTGGTAGTCCCATAGCTGAGGGGATTCTTAGCCTCATCAGTGCCCTGTGGCTATAGACTCTGGGTCCTGGCAGTGCTCTGCTGATGATGATAGCAAGTGTCCATCCAGTTGCAGATTCTGGATCCCAGCAGCCATGGGGTGTTGCCATGACTGCAAGTCCAATCAGCTGGTGTAACTGCAACTTGTAACTGCAGGAGCTTGTTGCTTGCAAGTGTAGGAGGAGCCCAGGAACAGCTCTAGACTCAATTTTAATTTTAATCCACCCATACAATGTGAGTGTTCAGGTCTGAATGCTTAACTGGCACCAATTTGTACCTTCATGGATCTGATCTATTCATTAGACCACTTTTCCAGGATCTGTATTCACCCCAAAGTGTGTGAAGAGGTATGGCAGGGGGGCAAAAATTATAAAATCTTATTTTAAAAAAAATGACACTTCCTCAAAAAACCAGAAATGTGCATATGTAGAGAATTCTCCCACAAAAACTCTTAGATGTGAAGCGGGTAGTGGTGTAGAGTCCACTAGGGTGATGTCACACAAGACACTGTTTTCCTCATATAAACTAGATTTTCCCACATCATCTATGAGAAAATGCAGTCTTCATAATTTTTTTGTGTACATACTAGATGGACCTCTACATTTTTTTCAGGGTCCATTTCCGTGAACATGGACTGGGAACATAGCTAGCTCCTTTTCTGATTGCTTTTAACTTCCTAGCTGGCTGGTACATGCACATGAGACATCCAAGAAGAGTAAGTTACACTTCGGCAGTAATAGTGGTGCATTATGGCTCACTGAAAAGGAATTAAGCCAATAAGAAAGATGCACATATTGCAAAGGTTTCCCCTTTGAAGACTCGGTTCCCTCTTTCCTACCTACCCCATGTGGCCATAGCCCTATAGGCATAAAGTTATATACTTTATCAGTAGCTACACAGAAGAGCTAGGTCTTGTTGCTTTTTCTTTCCATGTAGGCATCATTCCATCTGCTGCTGTTTTTCTTCTCCGCCTAGTTATGCAGTCAAGGGTAAAGGTCCTTTTGAACCCAGTAGCTCATCAAACCAACATGGTTTTGGCACTCCAGTTCCTATAACCAATGGAATGATGTGGCTAGAATTGCATCTGAGTCCCTTTGATTCCCCAGCCTGAAAAACTAGATACTCATTTAAAGCTGGGCCAACTGGCTTTGCAGAAGTGTGTTGCAGTACTCCAACTCATGCCTCTGAAGACATAGCAAGACAGAAGACAGGGTTCTGCCACTGTGGTGGCCTATACACTTGCTCAGAGATGGAGCAGGTGGGGTGGGTTGTTTTAATTAGAGCCATTCCCAGACAACTACTCTAATTAAAATACGTCACCACCACATGTATTAAACCACTTCACATTTTAAAATGGCTGTGGGATGCTTTATCTAAAGTTAATTCGATGAGGTTTAGATAAAGCGCTCTCACGGCCATTTAAAAATTGTATGGGCAGCCTGTGGCTCTAAGCTCAGAGGTGTAACTGGTTGCTTCAGTGCTTTGGGCAGCAGTTGTACACAGGACAGCATCAGTGGCCGTGCCACAGCCAGAATAGTTGTATCAGTGCCAGCAGCACATCTCCTATTCTTTTCATACCCCCACCCAGAGTCAGTGCCTAGGACTGGTATTGTAACAAGCTTAGATCAGGGCCCAGCTGGTCCCAACTGAATGATCATGACAACCCAACTCCTGAGGCTGCAGAGAAACAGGCCCCACCTGCAGTAAGACCAGATCAGAGCCCTAGGCCTCCTTCTTGGTCCTAACTGGGCAATTAGGGCAATCAATCCTACCTGTCCTGACCAGCAGTTCAATGTCCAGGGAGACATTGGAACTTACCCCTGACCCCTCTGTGCTTCCCTGACTTGCTTTTTGAACTTTGTCTCTAACTATTAGCTCATCCTTGCTTCAGTTCAGGTACCTGGTCTCAGCTCCCAGTTTACCGGATCCTGGCTGTGATCCTAGTTTTGACTTCTGGCTCCCTCTGACCATAGTCCCTGGACTTTACCCAATTATCAGGTGACATTTTCCAATCACCTATGCTCAAGTTCCTAAAAATTTCATACTCTGTAGGCAGAATCTATTCAATACTTTTATGAGTAACTGTTATAGTTCCTCCAAAACAGTTGAAGCTTCAATGTGATCTCTTATTTAAATGTGTAATGAAATAAAACAGGAAAAATAAAGGTCTAATTAACTTCTATCCTTGCTAAAGTGAGCTAGATCCTAATATTGTTTGATCCTGTTTGTTGCTACTGTGGGAGGTCTATTCTGTAATTTTGTAAGGGCTTTTCTCACATTAGTAGAAGTTTCTAACTGTAAAAAAAAAATTAAAAATAAAGGGGGGGGAAGTAGCATGCAAATGATCTATTATTTTGCCTTGTCTTTATGACCTTGACTTCTCTTACCACCCATACCAATGGCATATTGTTAATTCATTCCACTGTTTAAAAATGTGATTATATTTTGTTGTGGCTACATGATAATCATAATCACAATCCCCTTTTGTGTTTGCTTTCTAGAAGCATTTGAATGATTGACTTTTACTGGTACAAATGGTCACAGGAAGCAAACTTCAATATCGCATGCATGGGTATTCATTGAAATTAAATGTTACATTCTCATGTGTAAATATTTCTGCTAGAAGTATTTGCCTGTTGTTCCAATGAGTGAATAGAAACAATACCTTGTGACTTATCTGTCTTATCACAACAAACAAACCCAACTCAAATATTAAATATTTGCAGATAGCAATTCTTGATTAATCTACAGGGTTAAATTTTTTAAGTAATTTTGAATAACAGATGATTCGGAGGAAATTGCAATCTGCTCTCAGATATTCTATTTGTGAAAATGAAACAACATCATCAATTAAATATTCACTGTGAATTATTTGTTTGTCCCAAACCATAGTAAGTATTAAGATACAGTATTTCTAAACTTATCAAGCATTCAGCAAAACTTGCCAGGGAAGGCATGTGTGTGTGCATGTATGTACATACAATATACATGCATATACATTACACACATGCACAGATATTTTCATTGGTACTATTTCTCCCCATGGAAATATATTAATGACTTTGGAAGCCAGAGGAGACCACTGAGAAGTAGATGAGTAGATCTGATTCTGAGTCC
Source organism: Caiman crocodilus (assembly GCA_030014935.1). Classification (NCBI taxonomy): domain Eukaryota; kingdom Metazoa; phylum Chordata; order Crocodylia; family Alligatoridae; genus Caiman; species Caiman crocodilus. The sequence goes on along the minus strand of JAGPOW010003395.1, from coordinate 5,593,444 downwards.
TTTCTCTTTTTATTGTTCATTGCCAAGACGCTTGTATTTTATATGTCTAATGCTGCATAGTCCTTCACAACTGTATTTGTATTTCAGTGAAATGAAAAGAAAAAAAACAGCAAAATATAATCAGAGTATCTAACTCTTACTCAGATTCAATAAACAATGGTCAAGGAGAAGACAAGCAGTCTGTAGCTATTAATATTTATGCAAAATATGTCCTAATCTTTTTCAGATTAAGTTCACCTTTGTAGAGGACTATTCCAAAGTGTATGCTCTACCTAAGTCTCAGTTAAGCCCTATTTTGGCAACTGAAGCTATATATGAATATTGCCAGGAGTTGGTGTTGGCCTTCTATATGGAAGAAAATTTATCCAAAGGTGCTGAACATTACATTCATAACATTATCTGGGAACTGATCTTATGTACAGTCCTAACTACACAAATAATAAAGCATTGAGACAAATAGGCTTACCAATTTGTGTAAAGATTTGTATCAGATTCCACTTTAAAGCTATTAGAATACAAAAATGCTGAAGTTCTAGATCTACAACAGTATCTATCTATATCTATAGATAGATAGATGCTACAATTCTAATAGCTTTAAAGTAGAATCTGATACATATATATATATCCTCTACAGCAAAAGTTCTTTAAAAAATGGCCAAGTCCTTTTTCTAAATTTCTACGTGAGGGAATGCCATTTGATAGTATAGTAAATAGGGTTTGAGGGTCACTAGCATTTCTTCACTAGCATTGCTGCTAGGAAAGAAATATATAAGAGTACTCTGAGAAAAGTTCTTCAGTAAGAAAAAAACAAATTATGCACTCTGATGATACACTGAGAACTTTTAGAATGAATGCAACTGAATTTTACTATAACTTACAAATTCAAAAACCCAACAAAACAGTGCAAACATTTTCATCCTGTATTTATCTTCATGCTTTACTGGTTGAAAATTGTGTGTTGCCAAGTCTAAATATATCTAGACATGTGTGTATGTAAGAGAGAGAGAATATAGGCAGGGAGGAGGTGGGGAAGATTTCACCTGGAAATTTGTAAGCATGTGGGGGGGAAACTAAATATAAATAAAGGTTGCAGAGACTGCCAAGTTGGAGATACTTATCCTCTGTGACCTTAGTGGGTGCAAACAGAGGTCAGTCTTACCTCATTGAAATGAATCAGAATTTTGCCATTGACTTCAGCGGGAGCTGGACCAGACCTTAAAATCCAGAACTTTGAGTGCTGAGGAAACTTTTTTTTAGTCATTGTAGCTATGTAATCAGTAGGGTTACATACATTTGAGCAGGTCTTGACAGCCTTTTCTATTCAGAATGGGGCATTTTTGCACACTCTTCCCTAGAGGTAGTCAGCCATGTTTATCTGCAATTGGACGGGGCAGATTTGCATCTTACAGACTAATCCAAAGATCCTGAATTTTGTGCAGAAGATCCGCACAGGGTCTAAGCACTATTTACACACTCTTTTGAAGACTTAAGTTGCACTTAAGTGATATTTATGCCTATGCCTGGCTTCCCTTGAACAGAAGAAGTAATTTTCACTCTAGTTAGCTCACATGACATTCTAGATCAGTTGCTGGTCTTTTATTTTCCCAAGCAGTAAAATTAATTAAACCCACTATCACTGAACAAAACAGACAACCAAATACTGACTGGTATTTTGGGATCTGAAATATTCACTGAATAGTTATTTTTACTCTATTCCATCATCTAAGGTTTTTTTTTACTTGCCTTATGATGGTAAAAAAATTGTAAACCACACTTATGCAGATACCATTGAAGACTGGAGATGATGACATACAGATTAATTTTTATTTATAAATCTGAGATTCTAGGGACCCACCCAATATATGGGGTTGTGAGATTTGTTATCACTGGAGCTGAACCATTCTAGCAGATCTAGAAAAATATTTTAAGTTAAATGTATAAAATTTCAAGGTATATTTGGCACTAACTGCACTTGCTTCTTTATTCTGTAAGATGCTGAAAGACATGAAATTCATTGCCTTGAAGGTTTAGTCATTGAGAGGGTAAAAAGATTACATTTGCTGTATGTGGAAGATATATGTTGGATGACGGATAGCTAGGAGGTCTTTCTATGCTATTTCTAAAGGCTTCATGGCCAAACAGATAAAAAGTTGCCTTTTCTGTTTGTAGGAAAGGTTATCTTTCAAAACATACCCTACACAAATCAAGCAATGTTTATATGAACACCTCTTTAGTTTTATTTATTTTATGATACAAAAACTGTTTCCTTTGATCAGTCATATTTCAATGCACTACGAACTGTTCACTGTTAGTGATGGTTCTAGGACTTGAATGAGCAGTAAAATGGCATTAAAGCTTTCATCAGACCTTAAACTACAACAGGAATCCTATTTAATCTCAGGAGAAATGGGCCATATTGGTGATATAGGACCCAAGTCACTTAAGTACATGTTTAACTTTTGGCCAACAAGCCAATAAAATCCCAAAATATTATATAGTAGCTTTATTTGTTCTCTTTAGAAATAAATTCAACAATGCCTTTTTTATCATCATTATCATCATCACTATTATTTTCATGTTTTTTCATGAAAAACATTTATTTTTTCTGACTCAAACAATAATAAACTCAGAGCTTAGAAATTCTGACAGCATCTAGTTTTTTCTAGCATGGGCTATAGCTAAGTTAACATTAATATAAATATGTAAGGATTTTAGCAGCAAGCAAAAGAAGTTTCCTAGAATAGTGTTAAAGGTGTCTAAAGTTTCAGCAAAACCAAGCTAGACTTTCATGCTGGTAACCAGATCTTTAAAGCAGAAATTAAATTCCAGAGCCCTCTGCCCCTCAAAGTAGCTTAGTCCTTACGAAACACAAAAAGACAGAGAAGAAGATCTTACTTATTATAAGCATAATCAAGCTGCCTTACTTTCTAGTTATTTATTTTTCTTCAAATGTCTTGGGACTTGTGCATCATTATCTTCAGTAAACATATTTAGTAAACAGGGAGTTTAAGTGTATTTGTGTTGTTCTGGCTTGTTGCAGTTGTTGACCTGATTGGATCACATGCTGCTTTGATCATTTAAAAGTATGGAGGTTTTACAGATAAATGTTCTGGAATGGTTTGCAAAAGCAAACCAAAAAGAAAGAAGTACTTGTTCTGTTTGTTTTCTTCCTAATTCATCAGAGTTTTAAAGTATCTTAGAGATAAAAAGGTCCCCACCACAAACTATCACTTGGCTTTGAACATTTTTTTTTTAAATCATTTCCATCTTATAAAAAATGAATTATTCCTGGTGATAAAGTTTCTGAGGTTCATTTGAAAAGGCAGTTGGGCATATCACCCTCCCCCCTCAGTTCCTAAAACATAAAAGATCTAATCTTGAGCTATTAATTAGGCCTATGTGAAGCAGCTAGTATTCATTTTGGATTTGAATTCGGCCAATTTGAGGGACAGTGATTTGATTTGGTGATTCGAATCACTGTCCTGAATTGATTCAGTCAAATCTGTTTGGGGACTCGGCTGCTGGCAAATCAGCTGAATCTCCTTATCCAACAGGCCCCATCCCCCTCCCACTCTCGCAGTTGCATCAATGGCTGCCTCACCTGGCCCCAGTATTCCAGCTCTTAAAAAAAAAAAAGCCCAGCACTCACTAGCTAGCTGCCAGGCAGGTGGACGATCCCCACTGTCCTGCAGTGCTCCATGCTGCGTGGGTGCTCTATCATGAGCCCTCATCCCCCACCTGCTCTTCCAGCCCTGGCTCACAACTCTTTAAAACAGAAAAAAAACCCCACTCACCAGCTCTTTCCAGGAGAGGGGGTGAAGCCCACTGCTCCCCATTGCCCTGCGCTTCATGGGAGGGTTGTTCCATGAGCCCCCACAAGGCCTGATGGCAGCAGCCAGTGACTGTGGGGCTTTTTTTTTTTTTAAAGAGCTGGGACTCTGGAGCCAGGCGGAGCAGCCATTGACAGGGCCATGGTCCCCCCATGGTCCCCTCCCCTCTCCTTCAGCCCCCCCCTTGCCCCTACTTACCAGCTTGGAGTCCAGATCCTGCTCCCTGCAGCGGCAAGTGGGGACTGCCTGAATCTCCAAAGTTTTCTGAATCTTTTCTGAATCAATTCAGACCTTTTTATTGGTCTCCTGATTCAATTTGGATTCAGAGATTCAGCTGCTGAATTGGGCCAAATCTCCTCCAAATCGAATGAGCACCCAAAGCTTTGCACAGCCTTACTATTAATTGGTGGACATTTTGCTGTTAGTACAGGATGAAGTCATTATGTGACTGAGACAAACAGACAAGATAGGTGTCTTTTGTTGCATGACAATGCCAGTTTGCTCTGTTGGATTGAGTCCATCAGCTGTAGTGACTGGAATGTGTGACCCCTTAGCACTGCATGAGATTCTGAACAAGAATAAAAATATATCATAGAAAAAGAGTCATCCTGTTGAGGGTACCGGCATAAAAATAGTACGGTAGTACATAATTTAATCTCCATGTTCTTTGATAATCTTAAAAGTTTGGCAGTATATACTTTACAAGTACTCAGTATGCCACTGTTTCTTTGCAACATTTTCTAATTATTACCAATCATTTTTTTATTCTCTAGGCTATGTTTTCTGAGAGACTCCTGTGCCAGTCTCTGTATACCAGCTTGCAAAACCTGTCCTTTGCATATACAAAGAGACACCTGTACTTTAGCTTACCCATTCTGCTGTTTAAATGTTCATTGTGAATGTAAATCTTATGTATACAAATGCATAGATGTATAAGTTAGGATAGTCTTTGACAAGTGAACATAATAACTGATTTAGGAATTTCTTTAGTTGTAAATAGGTATGGAATAAGTACACAGTTAGGGTTTTTTAAGTCATACAGCAATCTAGTGAGGAAGGAACCTTGGTCTCTTGACTAGTATTTTCTCATTCTGACTACTAGATCTATCCATTACTGAGCTAAACATATCATATCATACACTTCATAGCTCTATGTGATGCAGAAGGAAGTCATATCCTCTAAAATTAAACTATATAGTACTAAATGGCATGATGTTATACTTCAAACTCAAGTTTTTAATGGAAAATTGCCCTAAAATCCACATTGATTCATTCTTGAAAGAACTAGCGTTATGGACAGATATTCAAAACTGGGGGTATTGTATACCATATGCATGCAGTTGTTCCCCTGTATATGCGCACATAGTTGTTGTAAAGGAAATGACTCAGTTTACCTGTACCTAGTTAGGCAGTTAATCAATATTTCTGCATACACGTACCCAGTTTCCATTGACGCATACAAAACTGGATCTTTATTTTTGCACAGGCCTCCCATTTTGAAATGGTGACAATAATAAAATTGCTAAGAAAAGCTGAAAGTTTTTTGCTGTCATCTCCACATCCTGATATGCAGCTTTTGTTAATGATGAACTAATTTGCACTTTAAGGGTAGGAATGTTATGCTTCAGCCCAAGTCTGAATTCGTTGCCCGGCATGCATGAGCTAATATATGAATGCCAGTTGGAAGTTTGAAAGAAAAAAAGTTTTTATTG
>JAGPOW010003395.1:5550734-5587802 GCA_030014935.1 Caiman crocodilus | reverse complement strand
CTTATCACTGCAGATGGGCATAATTTACAAAACAACCTTCCAGTCTCGCTGTGTATTCTGTCTTGGGAGGATGGCTCGAGGCCATTTATTAGGCCTTTATAGAAATGGCTCGGGGTTATTCACAACAGGAACAGACATTACACATAAACTGGTTTACGTGATTAGAAACTGGTTTAAACATGTAACAGAACAGATGTTCAGTGCACATAAACCTGTTTGAAAATGGCTGAAACCAGTTTGAGATAAACCTGGTTGAATGTACTATCAGACTTAACTGATTAGAGTCAAACTGGTTTATGCAATGTCTATCCCAGACCCCTTCCTGGTTTAAGTTAAATCAGACTCCCCCAGCATCCCAGCATGCTCTCTGGTCTGGGCAGGGCTCTCTGATCCTGCTGAAGGGCTGGCCCTCTGCTCCCTGGCTCAGCTCCGGCAGAGACTGCAGGCATCTGCCTGGCTTCTGTTCCCCCTGCCCCCAACCAAGGATTGTTCTGTCCCATCTGCCTTACATTGACACAGAATTAGCTAGCAGACCACATGCTGGCTACAGTTTGTGCTGTGGCAGAGGGTACAAAGGCAGAATCAACAGGTAGCTGGTAATGTCCCTCTGTTATTCTCTTAATGGGGTGACAAACACTAAGGGGTCATACACACTGTGTTATCAATTCCCTGATGGACTAGTCAGGAGAGGGAGCGGAGGAGGTGGAATGCTCCCTAATCAGAGTGTCCTGCCAAGGCCTGGCTACGTCCCCCCTCAGCTCAGCATTGTAGAAGGGGCAGGAGGGCTGCTCTAGTGCCCCTGGCTTCTAGCCTGAGTGAATGCAGACATGTGCCTGCATTTTTTCAGTCCGTGCCTCATGGTTACAAGCTGGTTTAGCCTAGCAAGATTAGACTAACCTGCAAAGATTGAATCAATTCAGGCTCAGGATTTTTTAATGTCTGTCCCTAGCCCAAGGGTCTCTGCTGCATTATGGGTAATTTGTGCAAAGTGAGGCTAAATAATTCTACAAAGCATTTTACATTCATTTTACTTCAGTGTAAATGGTTGCAAAAGATGCCAGGCAGTGCAGAATTAATTTGCACCATCCTGCTGTGAGTTAGATTAACATCTGATTGCCTTTCTATCAATACATAAATGAGCCATAGAAAGGTTAAGTGATTTGTGCAAGATCACACAGAAAATTAGTAGCAGAGTAGAAAAAGAATCAGAAATCCTACCTCTCAGTTCTTAGTCAGTTCTTAGAATACATGGCAGCTCCATGAAGTGCTTTCATCTAAGAAACTTTTCTAGGCTAGGTCAGATTACAAGATGGTTTCCCATAACTACTTAATTTTTTCTACTCCTTTGTCTATGTTTATATGTACCATTCTGGGCTAGATTATGCCTTTATTTGAAGTGGCTAAGCATGGGAATAAAGCCCTATATCTCTCTTCCCTTGCAAGATTTTCTTAGAACTCGATTCATAGTGTAAGCCTGGTACCATGTGCAAACCCTGTTCTCTGCATGCTCACAGCTGTGAGGAGGATGGGATAGAGGTTGAGGCTTACTTAGCTGAATGCTTGCTTGGCTTTATGCCCTCTCTTCAGTACCAGAATAACTGACTGAGTCAGAGGCACAATGTACACTTCACTTTTCAAAAGGTGCTGTGGTGTGCAGCCTGACCCCAATCCCATTGAAATCAATAGAACACGCTCTGTGGAACAGCTGTGACTTCCTGAGTTACAGTTCCTCTGTAGGGTGGCTTCTGAAGTAGAACGGTTGCATGCTATCATCAGGGTTCATTTTGGCTCTCTCTGTTTTGAAAATGTTCATGCACAAGAGATAAGGGATAAACTAATCAACTGGAGTCAAATGGCAAATATATATAGATATACAGTATATAGATAATCTAAAACTGTCTTCTCCGAGTCCTTGAGTGATCATGAATGTCCTTATGTACAGCAGAAATGAACTATTACTTGCAGGGCCCATAGTAAAGGGTTTTGGAAATCTCAGAAGTCCTGCAAGTAGTCAAGGAAACCTTCCGTTACTGTAACATTATTTCCTGTAGTTCCCAGCACTGAGGTTCCTCAGGCTGCAGGAAGAAAACCCATGGCATTCTTGGGCTGTCCCCACTGCATAATTCAGCAGCACTTGTACAGCTTTGGGATATAGGTTATATTTCTTGTTGCTCCTGCTTGTCACAGAATAAAAAATGGTTCTATGCTAAATGACACGGCCCTGACTGGGCTAGCAGTTGTGGGGTGGGGAAAGCATGACATTCAAGGCATTCATTTATGAAGAAGAGAAATTATGTTTGTCGGTTTCAGATAAAGCTTATTGTTTCAACCCTGAGGGAATAGACATGATACAGATCCTTAATAACTCAGCATTTTAAAATAAAACAAACGGCTGGGCAGTTTTTAAAAAATAAAGGGGGAAGAAAAGAAAAAACAAAAAAGGGGAAGGTTTTATGGAATTTAAATTAGTAGCACATAGAGCTGGTTGACTGACTTGTTGCAAATAATGAGTCAGATTGTTCCATCCAGTTATTAATCAGAGTTCAGTGATGAGTATTCTTCTTACTTGTATTGATATCACTATAGGACTCGATCAAGATAAGGAGACAGAGGTCCATTGTGTTAAGAGCTTTGTAAAGTTCAAGGAATCAAAACTCGTGCAGGAGGTGATATCTTTTATTAGACCAACTAGATATTTGCAAACAAATTATTTTATTTATTTGCAAGCTTTCTGGCACACCCTTCATCAGGCATAGGAGAGAGGACAGAATGTAAAATTTCTTCTAGGTAGAAATGAAAACAAAATGTAAAGCTCAAAAAGGCAAATTAGAAAAACCTAAAGAAGGGACACAATGTACAGGAAAAGTAACTGGGGGTCTTGCCTTGTTAGTTCCATATCTTCTTTTTTATGTGTTCATTTATTTTATACTTTATTTTTGGAAAAAGGGTATGACAGGTAAAGATCAGTAGAGAGAAAGAAAAGAAAGAGAGTAACCAATGCTATGACACTGCTCTGCTTCCCTCAGCACATGTGGCTTGGAGAAGTGAGCGCAGACGGGAACTGGTACCTCTGAAATAGATTTCCATGGCTGAATGGCCAGGATTCTTCTCTAAAACAACAGACAGGGAGAGCAACAAGAAGTCTCTTGGGTATAGCTGTTCTACTTGTATTAGCTCAGGTGTCATGGCAGGGCCAAACTAGTGCAGCTCCCTGTCCCTGGAATAGGGTGGCATTAATAAGAGGCTTTTCCTTTGCTGAAGTCTATGTAATGTAGGGAAGTCCAGACTGGCCTCTCTGTTAACCTGATCGTAACTTTTCACATGAGAGAGATGAGCATGATTTGACCCATTGACTAACGAAGTTTGTATTTTGGAGGATGTTGAAAAAAATGTGGATCTTCAAAATGAGCATTGGTCCTGATGTTGGATTTGTTTTCTAACTTAAAAACTACTATAGCCTGTATACTATACACATTTATAGTGCAAGGCAAAAGCGTTGCCCTAAATCATACATTTTCATTATTTCTAATGTTTACAAAGATACCCTATTGTTGAGATGATTTCATTTTGTTAAGCGGATTTGGTCTTAAATGTGAGATTTTTTTTTGGTGCGGGGAGGAAAGAGTGGTAAGCATTTAATATACTGATGTGAGACCTGTAAGATCTGAGATAAAGCACTACCATTACCTTCTCATACCTTTGCATTACTAGCCATTACTGAATGACATGGTGCAGAAAGGCTGTTAGAGAAGGCTAATGCCTATACAGCTGGTGTAATGAAGAAATGGGAGGTTTAGGCATGGGGAAACTACAGCTCCAACAGAAGGAGCTGAAAAGATATAGATAAGATTAGTGACATATGTAAAGGCACAGATACTGTGTGACAAAGTCTGCCCAGCTGAATAGGCTGAAGCCAGCAGTAATAGGAAGCCCATGTTCTCCCTAATCCTCCCAGATAAGCTGTTCCATCCAGAATTATCAGCCAACAATCTTCAGGGTATCAGGCTGAAAATGAAGTTTCAGACTGCTTTGATTCCTCATCCATAAATGAGAAAGTGCCTGAAGGATCTTTATTTATTCTCGCTCCCACCGAAACACTCTTCAAAAAGTACCAATATACTAGCAACAGATGCATAAAGCCTCCCTTACTTTGATTGACAGAACATGATATAAAGCAACCCTCACTTGACATTTCAGTTTCATCAGGCTCCTAGCAAGGGGAAAAAAAACCCTTAAAAAACTTCACAAGGAAATAAAGGGGGATTTATGCAAACTCACAGTGAATGTTTTCAGAATAGAATTTAACTAGTTTCTTGTTTCAGCTTCTTATTTAACACCTCATGATGGTGATGAATAATTTCAGCTATGTGCTTATTAAATGCTTGTGGTTTCTTTCTTTGACAAGTTTTTAAATGTTAATTTTGGACAGTTGACTTCTGTGTTTTTACTTTGCCGAGTTTTGAAATAATTGGTATATTTTCTCTAGGGAAAAGTGTTTAATTTGGAGGAAAAAAAAAGTATTTAAAATATAGCCTTGAAATGACAATATTAATAGGAGCCAAAAAAGCTTTCTGTTTCCTTCCTGTGAATTCTAATTGTCTGAAAACTACAGAGTGGATATTTTGTAGGTTTTTCTATTTCTTATCATGACAGTTCAAGCAAAGTGGAAGGGGAAGAAACCTCTAAAAATTGATTTTTGCATGACTATCTTTCTGATACGATAACTAATTGAATACAGTTCTTCTTAAAGAAGTCAAACTGATAAATGGTCTGAATGAGCATTGAGGATGTGCACTAACGTTTTTGTTATTAACTTGTGTTTTAATGAATTTTTCTACTATCATATCTGGTTTGCATTGCACTTGGAAAGCTATTACAAGCTACAGATATAATACTCCTGGCATAAATAACGCTTGAGGATTAAAGAAGTATTTTTTCTTGATTAAACACTAAAATGAACTTCTGTGTTCTATAGGTTAGAAAGTTACAAGTCAAATATGAACTGTGGCAGTGCAGGTGGTTACAAGTCTGTGTGTGGTTAGAGGAGAGTGGAAATGGGCATTGTACAAATTTTGTAGAAATGAGGGACAGTTTTTCATCATTAGCTGAATGATCAGTGATCACACAAACCTGTCTTGGCTTTTTTTAAAAAGCTTTTTAACAATATTGAGAGTGTTCTACTAGGTTAGTGTGTTCTTTTCTTGCCTCGTTTGTAAGTGCATTGATTTAAGAGGAACAAATATACAGTACTCTACATAAGAAGTCAGGAAGGCAGTAACTTGACTTAACATTGATGTTTGTGCAGGCAAGCTGACTGACTCTTCAATAGAAGTAGGAGTGGCATTGTGAATTTGCCTTTTTTGGAATGAAAGGAGGATGCTTTACTGAACCTGCAGATTTCAGCCATCCATGATGGGATGCATCTGTTTTCTCTAATGAAGAACACTTTTCACCTCAGAAAGAAAAAAAAAAAGAAGAAAAAATGGATCTGAGTTCCTCTAGGGGGAAGGCATAGAAGCAGGATCTAAAGAAACTGGCATAACATGTTAGCAAAACTGTTGGGATGTTTGTAAAAATCCCATGGAGACTTTCTATTTTTATTTACAAATGAAAAATACTTTGCACAGACAACTAAGGGCCTTGCTACATGGTAATTTTGGGCGGCTCCTGGAGCTCTTAACACCTGAATCAGCTGCACATTAGTTTTCAGCTGCACTGAAATTAGTTTTAATCACTCATTAGATGTTCAAAGTTATGGTACTCCAGGGCAGGATTATCTCTGATCCATGTTACCCAGCTCCTGTTAAACTAAGGTGTAGCTGCCACTCTAGGCTACACCTTAGTGTAAGCAGACCCACCCATGCACCTTCTCCCCTGCTGACCAAATCAGTCCCTCCACAGCACCCCAGATCTCTACTCACAGCGACCCCCACCCCACTTACTTGGGGCTGCCTCTGCTCTCTGTCCCTGGGAGAGCAGGAAGGAAAGGGTTAACCTACCTGCCCAGCCACTGCTGCTGCTCTCTGGGCCTGGCTCAACCCAGAGAAGAGCAGCCGCCCACTACGCTGAGATAGATAGCATAGACAACCACAAATAAGCTGGGGATCAAGCTCTGGGTGCAGGGGGAAGCCCAGAATGGGAGGGGATGGGATTCTTACTTTTCAGTCCTGCAGGTCCCTGCCGGTCTGAATGTGCGACTACTCCAAAGTCAAACTACCATTCACACTGCAACATTTGTGCAGCTCCCAGAGTTAAGTATCACAAGGCCCTAAGGTTTACCAAAATAGGAGTAGATTAACACTTGACTTAAAAAAAGAAAAGTAGAAAAGGAGAAATGTACCCCAATACTAACAAACTTAATGCATAATGGTTAAAGTGCCCTTGTATTATGTAAAATAAATCTCATAGAAGATGCACAATATCTAAATACCTTAAAAAATCTACAATAGAAATTCTCCTTCCTGGTAATCAGAATCATATCATGGCATTATGTCCACAGGTATTTTTACGTTGTGGGGTAGGAAGGTGTTTTGCTAATAATGTATTCTGAATTTTACTTCTTATTCCTGCTCTGTGTAAATAAAACAGCAACAACAACAACAAAAAAGGTCTTTCTGAACCATCCAAAGTGAGGTTTTTGGTTTTTTCTGGAAAAAAATGGAAGTTGAAAAAAGTATTAATGTTGTTTTCAAAGTACTTGAAATTCACCTCTGGAAACTGTTCCTTTTTGGTTGCTCCCACCTCTTCCCTCTACCCCATTTTTTTTCTGCTCTTTTTCTCAGGATATTTTTAAACCTCCAGAGAGGCACTGGGTGTTGGCTACAGCTAAGGCTCGGGACATCACCTGGCCTGTGCCAATTCTCCTGCTAAGAGGAAAGCTAGAGGGTCTTGTCCCTCCACTTGGGGTCAGACTGATAACCATATTTGGGGTCAGGAAGGAATTTCACCCTGTGGTCAGATTGGTATGGACTACAAGGATTTGACCTCTTTTGTAGTGGGGGCATAGCCCTCTCCCTGGTACTTATTGAGCATATATTGACAACATTTTATGGAAGTGGGACATTGGCTACTATGGTTCCCCTGCTTTACCTGTGGTTAGGGTGTTAGGTCTGTGTTGCATCAGGGTTGGGGGTAGTCTTCTGTAGAGTTTAGATTACGATTGTATGAGATGGTTTGAATGATCCTGCCTCAGACAGGGAATTAGACTAGATGACCTCTGGAAGTCCCTTCCAGCCCTACTTCTCTATGACTCTGATTATCTCCCCAGCATGGCTTGGCCTAGAAAGTTCCAGTTTACTTTGTTCTCTTGGTCTCATTATAAAGAAACCTTTTTTTCCTATGTCATTAATAAGAAAATTACAAAAATAAGTAATAAAAAGTGCCCCATGCTAATGTAGGCATAGACTAGGAAACTCTGTAAAGCAGGCAGAAGGTGGAACAGGGTAAAGAAAAAACAATAAAGAACTGAGGGAGGACCCGTGAGGTGAAAGGGAAGTGTTTATTCAAGCTCAGCTATGCCACAAGGCTAGAAACCTAAAGAAGGAAACAGGACATAGTTTTAAAAAGATATAAATTAAGAACTTTACATTATGTTGATGTAAAGAAATATTTACAGATGTATGTGTAACTTGCAACCTAGCATATGTTATTGTGCCTTCTTCCTTTGTTGCCTTTTTCTTTTTTTGTCACCTGCGGGTACACCCTGGCCCAAGAACATCACAGGTCGATGATTTCCTAAATGTTTTCTTTGTTCTATATAAATACGTAACAAGATTTACAGAGAATAAAGCTTGGTTGCTGTTTGATTTAAAAAATAAATAAAAAGAAAACAAATAGCATGGACTTTTTTGTATTTTGTACCACTGTTCAGCAGGTCCTCAAACAAATCAGTAGAATCCCCTATTGCATGCTTAGATTGATGGCCTTTTCCATTGATGCGATGGGTCAAATTCCGTCCTCCCAAACGTAAGTTGTTCTAATTCATCTGAAGGTTCATTTGGCTTTCCTGCATTTGCACAGTTTGGCGCACTGTGCCACCACGGCTAAGCTTTGAACAGTGAATGATCTCTAGTATCCATGGGTGGCAGCACTTCAAAGTGGACTAACGAGAACCCATTTGGTGCTTGAAAGTGGAAGTTGATTGTATGTCTACTGCCTTTACACATTAAAGATTTATGGGGACTGAAAAATGCCTTTGTGGTCTGTACATATTTTTGAGTGTCTATGGCTCCTCCATCATGCTAAAAATTATTCTAAGCTGTTTACTGTGCAGCACATGGTTAGAAGATGCTTCCTCAGGAAGCAGAGGTTCACTCCCTTGCTCTTACTTAAATTCACGTACAGGCCTATGTAAAGGTGCAGGGAGCAAAAGAAAGCTAGAAAACATGTTGAAAAAGTATGTTCTGCTTTTTACAGTGAAGCACTGCAATGATATTCCATCTTTTGTTCAAAAGTGTTAATTGAATTAACTGATATGTCTAACACCTTGTGAATAAAACAAATGTACCTCCAAGGCAATCCCACATGTGAAGAAAACCTTTTCTGAAGTGCTGCTGCTCTAGTGAAACCTGTATACAAAACTAAAGAGGAGCTGCAGAATGGAGCAGCCCCTACAGGGTTAAAATAATTTGAAATGCCATACCAAGTAATCCCACAGTTTAAAAATGTTAATCAGTTTTGAAAGTCTAAGTCATCCCCTGCTGATAAAGAAAATGAACACAGGAACAGAGAAAAAATTGGAGTCTCTGAATTAAGAATCTGTGGGGCTTTTCATCAACACTTGGTAGGCAATCCAAATACTCAATCTTGTCAACCAGTGCACTGGTGCAAAACTCTGCATAATTTTTTTTTCTTAGAGCCATTCTGCTTTCCTGCATTTGTACAGTAGCCAGGTTTAGATGTCATGTGCCTTGCACCTGCATGACAGAGGAAAAGGCTGGCAAACTAAAAGGCTTTTCTGAAAGTGTCTAAATCTACTGATCCCTTTCACTGACAATTACAAAGATCCTAAAATAGATGTCCCCAAGAAGACTATCACCTCCTTTGCTCTGGCTGATTTAACCAAAGCAGAAGAAGAGGGGGAGGAAAAGAGAAGTTGCCAAAAATTCCTGGCTCCCAGTCTTCCCACAGTTGCTCCCAACAGGAAGTGAAGTGGTGGCCCTCCAAATGACACATTCCCAAATAACTCCAACAGGAGGTGAATGAGAGCCCTGTACCCTATTAATGACTACCACTACTTGAAGGATTTTCTTATTTATTTATTTTTGTTAGATGGGCCTTCTCCTGGTAAAAGTTATTGTCTGTATACAAGACTTAAACCTGCAAGGTGCTCTTGGCCTTCTCTGAGGACTTCATGGGAAGAGTCAAAAATAACATTCCTGTTTGTGGAAGGGAGCGGGAAATCCTTGCAATAGGAAGACTCTACTACAGGGTTATTGTATTATTATTATTAAGCACAACAACAACAACAAGATGAAAAAAAGCCCTACAGAGTCAGTCTGTTCTCAGGTGAGGGGGTGCTTTTACTTCCTTACACACAGAATAGACAATGTCTAAGAAGCAGATGTTTTGTTTTAAAAGGAATTTGCCTTCTGTTTGCTTATTTTAAAATCTATCACATCTTATATATTCAGAACTTGTAGGCTACGAGTAGGATACTTCCCATGGCCCCAAGCAAACATCTCTGATTTTAGCATCTATTATGCATGGATGAAAAGCTAAGCTAATAACTAATTTTCATCCTCCCAACACAGACACCCCTGACAAGATTAAAAGTGATTGTCTTTTACGGATGTTTACTAACATTAGCCCAAAGTGGACAAATGGGCAAGTGAGGGAACAAAATATGTTTCTGCATTAGAACTAGATGATTTTGCTAAAGCACATAAGAAAATATACCACAAGCAAAAAAAGAAAAGACAGGCAGAGAATATATCATGTTCATGCCACTTAAAATCCACTGAGAGTAAAAGCACTAAGGAAAGTCATAATAGAGAAATCAAAAGGGTTTGAGACAGAGTACAGTGTTTTTATACCATTTATGTACAGATTTCAGGGCTTGAATATTCTACAGTAGTCATAGCATATGTAATGAATAAGCATGTAAACATAGAACTTATGATATTCTAACTAATGGTTGAATCTTATCCAAATTCAGCAACTGTCCTCTATGTAGTAAAATACTATAACCTCTCTTTTTTCTCATTTCCACCCTCAGTTACATTGCTTTAGGCAGGAATCATTGGAAACTCAAGCACCAAAGGGTTGCTGTATGTCATATGGTCGACCCAGTGTATCGCTCTTTTTGCTGAGTCCTATGGACTGGGGGTGCTATTTTTTGGTGAGACCAAATCAATTTCCTAAACACTTTTTGGCCATTAAAAACAACATAGTGATTTTAAAGAAGAAGAAAAAGGGGAAAAAAATAAGGGAGAGTATCCTAAGTGCCAACCTGGATACTTACTTTGAAATATTCAGATGAACCAGTGGAGGTTTAGCAGTTTGGTTTGAGTGGCTGGAAACTCTATTGGTAGAGCAGTGTACAATCATTACAGTGCCCAGCTGGGTGCTTTGCAGACAGGCTGTGCTGCTGATAGCATCCAGTCAAGGGGCCCAAGAACCCACATCCTAACATACTTTGCAGGCTCCCCTGTCTGCCTGGAGATGGCTGACAGCAACCAAGGAGATAGGTCAGGGCTGATTGGCTGGCTGCCCCAGGGACTACGCCCCCTCCCACAACCCTCTCCCTCCCTCCCTCCCCACTGTCAAGTTTTGAGACATCAGACCTAGAGCATGTCTTCTGTCTCTTCAAGCTTGAAAATGTCTCTTTCAGTAGCCCACAATAGATCGTTACTCCTCTGGCAGTAGCTGATAGATGCAGTTCCAGCACAGGTTCAGGGCCAGGCAATTATTTCAGGCGGAGGGCCGCTTACTGAGTTTTGGCAAGCCATCGAGGGCCACATGATAGGTAGCTAGGGGCAGATAAAAATTAATTTTCTAAATTTTTTAGGGGCCCTGCAGGCCAGATAGAATGGCCTGGTGCATCTGACCTGCAGGCTGCATTTTGCCTACCCCTGGTTAGATGCATCTGTTTGAGGTCAGGTGCTGGTGGGTGAGGCTGGTGGTTTGGGTGCTGCTGTGGGTCATAAGTCTGATGGCTCTCAGCAAAGATTTGGTCAGTCCATGTTGGAGGGGGGATTGATGGGCTCATTTCTCTGGGGGCCATGTCTATGTTATTTGGGTACTGGGGTGGTAAGGTGAGTCTGGCAGATTCAGGTTCCCACTCTGTCCCATAGCCAAAGAACATAGACATGCTTCCCATGCCCCAACCCCTGACATGGATCAGCCTTTCTGGTAGGGTCCAGGTCTAGGGATGGGTTGGTCAGGGGGTTCCAGAAACAGCAGGCATGTGTCAAGCCAAGCTGGGCTGTCTATTGAGGAGGGCATTGGTTGGGGGGGGGTGCATCTGGGAATGGAAAAAGTAGGAAGTGCTAGTGGCTTGGGTCCAATGCTGAGGGGTGGGTTTCTCCTACCAGCTCTGGGCTGTCAGCTGAGGGGGTGGTCAGCTGCACAGCCCCAGGGCTGTAAGGATAGGCTTGGGTTTCCCAGCCTCAAACCTGATGGGGAGGGGGAACAGTGGAATTCATCCAAGTCACAGACTGCCTCTCTGAAGGAGGGAGGAATGGCAAACAATGCATGCTGGGATGCTAGAGGGCACTGTGGAGGCTTCTGTCAGAGACGCAAGTGCACAAGCATTCAACTTTACCAGAGGTCACTTCTACCTTGGTGAAAGTAAGAGAAGTTTCTATTGGGCCTGCTGTTTTTTTGTCAGGTAGATAATGCTTCTACAGTTAGGGTTCCTGCCAGTGGAACTGTGATTCCACTGGTAGAAATGTCATGCTTGTACACACCCTATAATACCCAATATTAGTTTTCTGATGAAGAATTTTATTTCATTACATGTCCTTACTGGTTGTCTAGTCTAGGTTTGTGTCACTCTGCAGTTGCTTTGTCACGGCAGGCTCTGCCAGGGAGGGCTGTGATCTTCCTGAGGGCCCTCTCGCCACATCAAGGCCAGCCCAAGGACACCCTCTTATTCTCGCCCACCACGTCTTGTTCTTAAATATACATATTGGGAGGCTGCCTTATTTCTCCTTGGACACAGCGTATCGGGACCTCTGTCCCCGTGATCTTCCGGACTCTGTGCTCTTCCTGTATACTGGGTGCTCCCCCGGCACCCTAACCTTATGGGCTACACGTGGCTCCTACCAACCCCTAATATCACGCCCCAAGCCTCGCAGATGTAAAAGACATTGTTCAGTCAATTACACACCCTCTGTCTGGGGCCTTCTCTATAATCTAGCCCGCTCTCGGGCCTTCTCTGTAAGTCTCTATACTAGTGCCCTCTCCTGGGCTCTCTCCGTGCCCTCTTCTAGGGCTCCTTCAATATTGTCTCTCTTGGGCCTCTTACCGTGTATTGCCCCTCCCTTGGGGCCCTCTTTAAAATAATCTAGCTCGCTCTAGGACTTCTTGTTGAGCCTCCGGTCCTTTTAGGCCCATCACATGGCTACCCTCTCTTATGCCAGGCATTCTGTGCTGCTATCCCCTTTGACTGGGGACCACCACAGCAGCTTGCCCTTCTCTGGGAGCGCTGTGCTGCTAACCCCTTTCCTTCAGGGTCCACCACAGCACCCTGCCCCTGGCTGAGGTCTATTGCCATAGTAGCTATGCCCATTCTGGACTTCTCACATGCTGTCCCCTTCTAGGGCTCCTTAAAATATTGCCCCCTGTCTGGGGTTCATCATGTCCATACCTGGGCTCTTCAAATGCCCCGCTCTGGGCCTGGGGTCTCTGCACCCTGTGTTGCTGTGCCCTATCTGGTGCTAGACTGTGCCTTCCTTGGTGCTAGGGGCCCACACCCTGTTGACCCCTATGAGGCCTCCTCCAACCCCTTATAACCTCACCCAAACAACCAGTTTAATCCAAACACTAAAGCAAACGTAAGCCTCCTGGCTACTACGCAAGAACATTGCTCCAGCCTCTGGAGCGCTCATAAGCTATACTTGCCATCAGGGTTCTCCCTATACCCTAGCCAAGGAAGCTCTTGCCTCTCTTGCTGCTAGCAGGGAACTGCCAAGCCCTGCCCCCTTAGGATCAGCTGACTCCATGAGTTGCCCTGGCAACCCGCAGCTGTGCTCGTTATCTCTGCTAGGGCTTTTCCCCAGCAGTTTTCCTCTTTCTAGGAGTGGGGCAGTGAGGTGCGTTGCAACACTATGTTCTGTCCTCCAACACAGTAGGCTGCATTACTACAGCAAATGAAATGATTATTAACATCCCTTAGCAAAGCATGTTTGTAGTTTGCAAGGTCCTTTGAGATTCTTGGATGAAAGGCTGCTGTATAAACTCTTCTTGTTTTAATTATTACTCGTTGCTATCATCAATAGAAAGTTACCACTTACCTAAAAAAGCAAAACTAAAACTCTGAATAAGAAAAAAGGATTCAAGAAAGCCCCAAGATATTTAATGAAAAGTACAATTACAATTTTAAGAATAAAATTTTCACACATTGTATTTGATACAGACATTGCTACGTACTTTACAAACTGTGATATGTATCCTGGTGCCTATATGGATAATAAGATTCATGACAGTCAAAGTGACAAGAATAATCTTGATAAAGATGCTAAAACATACCTGATATCCAGTATAGTATCTATGGTAGCTGATCTCCAGAGCTAAAGTTAAAAAGTGGCCTCCTGAGTTGAAAAGGTGCCTAAGGGGAAGTATGCAGTGCAGTCCCAAATCTAACTGCAGTTTCCATAGAAATACCCATGCTAGCAGTTAGCTGTTTTGGCTACTGCTAGTAAATGAGCTGTGACAGCATGGAGCTTAGGTATCTACACTACCAGAGTATTTACCTAGTTTCTCAAGCAGGTTTTGCAGCTTGCACCAAGATCTGTGCCACTCAGATAGCACACGCTACTCAGTATAAAAGTAGCTTTAGCAGCAGTTAGACCTTGACAATACTGTAGACATTTTGCTAGAATATGTTATTTCTTACCCTAGTTTCAGTGTTGCAAAGCATCTGGAAAGACAATCCAGTTGGCTGCCTGAAAGGTCCCTCTCTAGGAAATCTTCTGAGAATGTGTAGATCACAGCTGATGGATGATCCTAGGGGGCCCTGGGCAGATGGGTAAAAGATAGAGCAGCTTTCAGTATATTCTTATTTATACTGGAACCAATTTGGTACCTGCCAGCTCCAGGATTACTGACTGCAAACAGGGCTTAAAGTCATATTTGTTTCCATCCACAGTTCTGCATCAATTGCACCTCAGCCAGACCAAAGAATGTTGCTAATAATGAATATACATGCAGAATGAGGGAAGGGTACACAGCAAGAAAGATCACTTTTTTTTTTTATCAAAATCATGAAACTTGGAATTAACGAGTGCTTATGAAGCAAACATTTGAGGGTTAGAGCAGTACAGTTCACAGCATAAATGTCAGAGTGCCTGGAAATAGTTAAGGCTCAACACTTGCCTTAAACCTGCCCTTTCCTTTGTTTATTTTCCCATTACCAAAAGAAGAATCATTTTTCAGGGAATTACACTTATTTATAACACAGTATGTAATCAGCTCAATCTATTCCCTACTCTTAGCAACAACAAAACTTCTACTCAGAGCACTGAACAGGAATACATTAAAAATGTGACATAACCCCTTCAGAGGTTTTCAATTATTACTTTTTCAGCACATTAAAAAGGTACAGGCTGTCACTGTATAGTGGCTTTTAAAAATGCAGGTTATAAAGTAGACACTTTCTATATGTGAGACATTTAAACATATCTATTGTAAGTTTTAAACCCCTTCTCTTTTTTTTTTTACTAATGGATTCTTTAATACACCCCAAACTACTACCTACTGGATAAACAGCATAATTTATTAGGCATGGGAACTGTAACAATAAAAGGCAGCATAGTCCATTGCATGGATCATGGAACTGCTATTCAGGACACCTGATTTCCCTTCCCTGCTATGCTGCTTGTTCACTGTGTGACCTGAGATAGGTCATTCCATTTTTGTCCCACATTTTTCTAATATGTAAAATACTAATAATTATGCTTATCCACCCTTGTAAACTTCTTGTAAATTTACAGGTGAAGTATGCTATAGACATAAGCCAGTACCGATTGAACTCAATAGGAGTCTTTCCCTTGGACTGTGTTCCAGCTAAGTTCTACTACTGTTAATATATATTAAATACATGTATTTAGTAAAACACTTTATTTTTAGCTCAGTATTTCCGATGATTGAAGAAAAAATGTTACATTACTTTTTAGGTAGCTTTAGGAGTAAAGCCAAATAACTTAAGAATCTAAAACTGGCTTTTCTTACTGAGAGCTGCTAAACATTTTTTAAATGCAGATAGTATGATTTTTGGCCACCAGGAAAATACCTTTAAGTAAAGTATGTTGAATCTTTGGTGACATATTCCCATATCTGCATTCATTTATTAAATTTTGGGAAAGGGATTATTGGCAATCCCTTTATTCCAGAATTATCTCCATCATGGCTCATTGTTGGGTTTTGAGGTGACTTAAGAGTCCAATCCTTGAGCCACAGACCCAGGTGACTGGTACTTCCCAAGTCTGGGGGGCACCAGATTGCTGTTGGAGGTGGTCCCCCAGCAGCGGATTGCCAACTGGCCGGGGGGCCCAGCAGCCAATCAACTTCTGTCAGCACTTCTGGTTTTATGACTGGTGCTTCCAGGGGGTGCATGTGCACCTGTGTGCACCCCTTACACATCACCAATGGGCAAGATGCTTTACCTCAAGATGGACTGCTGCTTGGTTGAGTTTGCATCACCACTGGAATTGGTCAACAGCCAACTCCTCCCAGCTCTTGATGTCGGCATCCATTTTCTCGAGGATTTTCTGGAGGCATGATTGGTGATACCTTTCCAGGTGCTTGAGATGATGATGGTAGGTCACCCACATTTCACATCTATAGAAGAGAGTAGGGATGTTGACTACGTTGTAGATCTGGATTTTGGTGTCTTTCTGGAGACTGTGATGAATGAAGACATGCCAAAGCAATTTCCCAAAGGAAGCACTTGCGCTTTGGATCCTGTGCTGGATCTCCTCATCAGCATTCACTCTCTTAGAGTGGTAGCTACCAAGGTTAGGGAAGTGTTCAACTACCTCCAGGGTCTTTCCCTCAATAGTAATTTGGGGGCAGAGGTCACATTCATGGCCTGGGTCAGACTGATAGAGCACTTTAGTCTTCTTGATGTTGAGAGAGAGGCCCAAAGTTCAGTAGCCTTCTCTGAAAAGATTCATTTATTAAATCTAGGGAAAAAGTATATTGAAGAGGAAAATCTTTCCAGTAACAAGGACTAAGTGTTTCAGAAGTACTAGACATTTTGGAATTTTTCTTGAGAGTTGTTGGGTCAGTGGGCTTGCTGGAGCTTAGCACTTCTCAGCATCAAATTATTGGCTATTAAACCTCCAGTATGTGGAATTTAAGTAAACTCATCAATTCCGTTACATGTACAAACACTATTTACATAATACATGAATAATTGATAAAGTTTCATAAATGACAGGCATTAATAGCTGTTACTTAAATTAGCAACATAATATATTTACTGAAAAAGATAAAGCCTTAAGGCCTTGTGTGCTTGAGGGGCAAGATCTAAAGCCCATTCAAATCTAAAGAATGACATCTATTGTTTTGCATGATCTTTGCATTAGGTGCAAGGAAACTCAGTGCTCCTTTTTTAGTAGCAATGTTGTAAACATATCCTTCTGATTTTGCACATATGGCCCATACTTCATACTATGTGTGTGTGAAAGGAATAACAGATCTTTACACCTTTCAGAATACATGTGGTTGCTCTCATGCTCAAGAGGCTCCACAGCCCATCTGCCCTTTCAAGTGCCAGCTTGTGCAGACAGGAAAAACATTTTTTTTCTTAAAGGACTTTGAAAAGCTATTTGATCTCTATAGGTTGTCTGTAGAGAGCTTGCTTCACTTGTTGCTGAACAGAAGATGTGTAGTGAATGAGGCAGAGGACTTCAGGGAGAAACTGGATAGTCTCATGGTTATAGCACTTGTTCCCATGGGACAAAGGAAGATTTACTTGGAACAAATAAACTGCTACAAATGCTGAATATTCAAAAAAAATCAGTCCCTAGTCAACCTAAATGGAGCAGCCAACTCTTGACATTGATCCAGGTGTACCTCAATGGCCAATTTATTAAATGGGGATAATAATACCATATTGTACTTTGCAGGGATGTTGTGAAAATAAATTAATTAGTGTTTGTAAGCACTCCAGTACAACAGTGATGAGTGGTGTTAAGATAAGCCCTGGAGAAATTTAATAATTCTGTTTTCAGAGCAGATTTGAATAGAGTAAAATAAATAAGGCTTAGGGCAATGAACTAAAATGATGAGGCTAAGAAGAAATATTAAATAACTAATTATGCAGTGAGCATTGTCCACCTCTTGCACTGAATGAGGCAGGGATCCTGTGGAAAAAATAGCATACCATGCCAATGCAATGTGTGTGCTGAACTGTGGTGAATTAAGGTTGTGCAGAGAATGCTGTTGCTATCTAACTTAAGAATCTTTGCCTTAATATTGTTTTAATGTAGTTGTGTGGGGGGGGAGGTGGTGTGCATTTGGGTTTCTTTTTTTTCCTCCCTCTTGTTTTCTTTCTTAATGGAACCTTATTTATGGACAAAAATGGAAATATTTTCAAGTGAACAATTTAAATGCTGCAGCCAACTTGCATCACTTCTACAGCATGTGTGAATCTAGGAGAGGAGTAAGGAGGTGCATTTACACCCTCTTTGGCTGTGCAGTGCATATCACAGCTGATCAGTGTGCACTCCTGCCTGAGTGTTGCCTTGCAGGCAGTTCCCTGACCTCATCTCTAAGATCAACTAGTCAGAGGAGGTTCTAGATGGAGCCACTGCTTTTGCACAGCTTTGGAGCCCAGCAGGGTGGGAGGGATTGCCATCATCCTTTGTTTCCCTTTCCCTCCCACATGTTTACCAGTGCCATATTCAGGAACAGGAGAAAAGGAGGGTTGAAGGGCAGTGGTGCTTACTCCCAGAGCCCCATACAAGCCTTCACTGACCAGCTGATGAGCATAGACAGAGTTCCAGAAGGAGCCTGCACTGAACGGCCAAGAACTCAGAGAGTTCGTTATGCATATGAACAGCAAAAGGAAGATGTGAACAAACCAGCCCCCTCCCATCCTTGCAGGATCTGACCCTGCTTTTACAGTGATGCAACTAAAGGAACAATAACAGAAAAAGTTGAGTGATGTTTTGAAATTGTAGTCTTCAACTCCACAAATGCTAAGGTTGAAGTTGCATGTTACGCTTAGACTATACAAAAGGTATTTAAAATATGAGTGTCCACAAATTAAAGTGTGCTAACTTGTGCTAAGTGCCCTCTGATAAAGTTATGCCACTTCAGGTGAGGATTAACTCTGGGCTGTGCTACCTAGCTTGTGTTAGACTAATGCTTGTTTGCTTCACAGAGATAAAATGAGCAATTTGCAGTTATTCAGCACCACTACCCCTCCTCACCCCTTCCCCCCTATGCAAGGATAGAGCCCAAGCCATGCCCCCCTGCTTGCCTGCTCATTAGTGGCAGGTCAGAGTTGTGCTATTAACACTTAACATGCAACTTTAACAATGTTAAAATATTCAAGTTAGCACATTCTAACTTTAACACTGCTTAATATTTCACAGATTTAGTATGTCCTAAGTGTATCATGCAACTTCACCCTAACGCTTGTACTTTCTTCGTGTACGAAATGAACTTGCACTGACTGCACTGGAACTACTCACAGAAGTAAAGCTAAGCACATATGTAAGCATTTGCAGGCGTAGGTCCTACTTTGCTTTTTGTTTATATATATGTAGTATTTACAAATACATTCCAGTTATAACTATTACAGCACTGTAACTTTATCTGGAGGTCCTGGTGACATATACAAATTACTTACATTTCGTTCCCATGATTTATATGTTTCGGAAACCTTTCATATAAGTATGGCCATATGCTAGTTTCATTTGCATCTTATTTTTTCTAAACCTATAAACTAGGGAGAAATTAGATAATTCTCCATAAGCACAGACAAGATGAGTTATGCTGTATACTAGCACTAAGGTGACTAAAGCAGACTCAAATATTTCAGATTTCTATGAGAACCAGCTATGCTATATGGACAGAGAAATATAATTTATTTTTTTCACACATGGGTGGATTATTTAATTAGCACATGGGTTTTCATTCAATAAATATTAATTTGTTTCTCTAAAAATATTGCCCTAGCAAATGTAGGGCACATAGGCCAGAAAAGCTGAAGATGTTGTACCCTCATATATGCACAGTAAAAGCGCACACACAGGTAAATGATTATGCCAAATGAATGTTTATGTTTACTGCTTTTGCTTGTATGATTTGCAGATCAATTCATACAATTGATTTTTTTTTAAATATGTGCCATATAATGAAGCTTTTGTATCAAAACAATTTCATTCTCAATTGTAAGCTATGAATATAGTATGTTTGGGTGTTGCAGATGTTCAGCATCACTGAATCATGTTCTTCAGTACCTCAGAACTGGCAGAAATATTTCCTACTATATAGTTACAAGGTTTCCTCTTATTTGTCTAAGAGCAGACAAAAGAGTAACATCACGGCATGTAAATGTGTATTGTGGTTCTGTAATTTATCATCTGGATTGAAAAATGCTTTCAATATGGTCTTACTCAGTGTAGTGTTGCTTATTTTAAAAAGCAACAGTGTAGTATTGTTTATTTTTAAAACGATGCGTATTTGGATGTTGGGTGTATCATTTTGGAATCAGTTCAAGGAAGAAAGCTAAAAAAGGACAAAAATACTTAAAAGAAAATCGACTACTTCAATGATATATATTTTTTAATTATAAGAACATGTTCTTTCTGAGCTTTGCATAATGGCAGATGATTGATAAAATAGACAATCAGCATGTGAGAGTAAAAGGAAGTCAGTGGCAATATCTACTTTGGGAAATATTAACACATTGGTTTCAGGCAAAATCAGTGGAAACTGATGTAAAGACATAAACTATCATGCTGATATTCTTTGAGCCATATGCCATGTTGTTTTATTTTTCAGCAAGTCGTCAACAGTTTTCTTTTGAGATGATCCAAAAACATACACATTCACTCAAATAAGGCATAAAGAAATCTGTGCTTCTATTTTAGCTTTCAGTCTTTCCATTCTGCCTGCTCCCTAAACAAATGTAACCGAGTGTTTTTATTATAAGATGTATATCAATTAAAAAATGAGCCTTCTACTACAGGAAACCAAAAGCGTTAGGACCTTTAGGATATGCATATCAGTGACAGAAGCCTGACTACACTCGGTAGAGATGCACTTGGGTATTACAGAAACACTCAGATACTGTACTCCAGTGATTAGTGCAAGAAAATACCTAGACAGATAACTGGATTAGAGAGAGGCAACAGATTTTTGGTTTAGTGAACTGAGTGTGATGGTGGGCACGTCTACACGAGTCACTAACAGAGCAGTAGCCTAATAACACTGCACAGTAGCATGCCGGGCAAAAACTGTGCTAATACACTACTGCACAGTAATATTAGGCTACTGTGCAGTAAGAATCACTAAAAAAACATGCACTGGCAATACTGTGCAGTAGCATGAGTTACTGTGCATTGATTTAGCACTTGGTTAACCAAGTACTAAACTTAATGCGCCATAACTATAGCGTATTAATGAATATGTAGACATGACCTCTGCAACTCAACAATTACTATGTTCTGTTTCAGGATTCACACATAGACTTGGGCAAAACACTTAATTTGAGTTACATGTGTCTGTGCAAATGCATGGAAGTCTGTTATTTGAATCTCAGTGTGTCTGAGAAGAAGGATACTTGAGTTTTTATCATAGGGATTCCAATAATAAAAGCTTTCCCAAGAATGTACTGAAACAGCAAGTTTTCTGGATACAACTCCTGTCCGTTCAACATCGCCTACCAGTCAGGCTGCACTGACTGCTCATGGGTCTCAAAGAGAAAAAAATGTGGTTGTTGTGTATTATCACTACCTCAAGAGTATAGAACTTACTATTGGAAGCTGTGCAGCTGGCCTGGTCTACCTTTCGGGGTAGTAAGACTTGGCCATCATGTCACAATCTGGTGTTTGTAGAAGAAAACGCATGGCACACCTGCCTTTGGAATAGTAATTTGGAAGGACAATGTGGCACTGTGATATCTCTCAGGACCAATAGGTGTGAATTACAGGGTTAGATGGCAGGCAAGAAGGAAAATGACTGTATAGCCCAATAATGAGACCCTGAATTCAGGATCTGGGACTTAAATAAAAGTACTAAATATTACCAGCCATGTTATAGAATTGTGAAGTCTGGCAATACTGGGGGTAAAGTCTTCTTTTAATTTGAAAGCAATGGAAGTTTTACCATATACTTCAGTAGGCTTGGGATTTCTCAGTGTCCCTTAGGAATGATGTAAAATGACATTTCTGACCACTTCTGTACATTGAGGCCTGCCTGCTGTTCC
This sequence comes from Caiman crocodilus, assembly GCA_030014935.1. NCBI lineage: Eukaryota > Metazoa > Chordata > Crocodylia > Alligatoridae > Caiman > Caiman crocodilus. Next base: position 5,566,195 of record JAGPOW010003395.1, on the reverse strand, counting down.
ACTTGAACATTTTTCAGTGGAGCTGTATTTAAACTGGTTTCACAGTTTAAATACAGGTTGCTTAACCACTGAAGACTGTGCATACCTATTTTTAGACATTTATGTTTGACTGAAACTTGCCTGGAAGTCTGCTAAATGATCAAAGAAAATGATCTATTTTAAAAATTTCCTGTAAAAAAACAAAAAGTAGCATCAGGAGCATAGACAAGAGCTTAAAAAGATATGGGTGTTTTTTATGAAATCAGGGGTGTTAACCCCAGTTGCTTGGATATATTCCAGTTCTAGTGGTTGCATTTTGCCTTTCTCAATTCCTTCTGTAATTTCAGTTGGGTAAAGAATTTTCCATTTCCTGTTCTAAACTGTTGTGTACATTTACTACCCACTGATAAGCAATGACTACTTTTCACTCCAGTGTTGGCTTAACTCATGTATATTTATAAATTATAACTGCCTTGTTAAAGAGATGAGAGATTAATTATGAAGAAAGAGATATGATACATTATTTAAGTTTAGTAGTATATTGCTCTTCAAATAATCTCATTGAAATCAGTAAGCTATGCAAGAAATAAGGTACTATGCATTGTAAGGGTAACATTAGCTGGACCTCTCATTTCTAAAATTAATTAGATTTATACTTTTAATATATTTTAAGATAAGATCTTGTGATCTTTGGATGAAAGTTGTATTTGACCTATTAGTATTATTGTTATTTGGATCTCCACATTAACATATGTATGTTTATGTATCTTACTAACATTCAGAAACATATATATATTCAAAATGAAAGCTTGAGCAGTTTCTCCTGAATTTTACTCTGTCATTTGACTACATTTTTTCTGACGCTCAATTTTCACTGAGCACATTATGGACTTCTCCAGGGAGCAGCAAATGTGTTTTTTAAGTAAACATAAAATGCTTTGATAAATCAAAACATTTGAATGAGTTTGCTATTGGAAAAAAAATCTATTCTGTTTTGAACTGAAGTTCTATGTTTAAGATAATAATAATAAAAAATGGTATCCCAAAAGGCTTAAATTCTTATTCATTGCTGCTATACTGCAGATGATTTCGAAAAACAAAATTGTCATACCAAATGTAAATAACACATTCCAAAACACTAATCAGAAAGAAGTAAAATTGCCTACAGCAAACTGAAGTATCAGTATTTTAATGTGGTTATTAAAAACTGTGTCATCTTTAAAATGCAGATCTTTCAGTGCCACAGATGTTCATTGTTCTTTACCATTCCACAGGAAATAAGGACAGCAAACCATTTATTAAATGTATTGCTTTGTTTTAATATTGAACTCCAATACCAAATTTATGTTGGAATAATGCTGGATAGAATGCTAGATGATTACATATTTTACCTTTATGTGCTTAAAATACTATAGCCTGTTACCCTTAAATGGCCTCTAATTCCACCCCAGAAATCATATGGGTGCCCAAAGATTTTTATTTACCTTTAAAAGGTAAAAGTTAAATGCAGCAATTTACAACATACCCTACTTTTTCACTGCTATAATACAAATAACAAGTGTGATAGTGCAAAGCAGTATACACTGTTCACCAGTGCCTGTTATCTACAGTGCTCTGTTTGCAATTCATCTGAGTACAATGAACAATGTATATTTCTGTGTATGTCTCATGTACTAGTTTGGAACAGTACAACTGCTTACACTGACATTTCAAGTAATTAGGCACAATGGGTCAGATCCTCAGATCATTTAAATTAATGAAGCTCCAATTAAATTGATTGGGGCGTGCCAGTCTACAGCATTATGGATTTAGCTCTATATTTCTGGAAAGCATTTAAGCACATACTTAACTTTCAACTTTTGAGGAGTTCTATTGCAGTAAATAGAACTTCTCCTGAGTCTGAAGTTAGGCCCACTTGAATCAAGGCATAATATTGACCTGGGATCTTAGTGCGGTAAGTGGAAGAGAGTGACTTCCTATTGAGACTATCCCAAGAAGTTTGATAAAAGCTGTAACTGTGACCAATCTGAGGTCTTCACATGGTATGTATTAGACTTAGGACCCTTTACTGAGATGTAATAAATAATGATTGATAGTTTTTACAGCCTTGTAAAAATAATAAACAGAGCTAGGTAAGTGTTATCTTACATTCCTATAGTGGAACCAGACAAGGAAACAAAAATTGTCCAAGGTCATTCAGTGAGTTAGTGTCAGAGTTGGCAATACAGCTCTAGTTCCCATTCATCTGCCTGCCTGCCTAGATGCTACACAATGCTTTCTCTCTTGTTAAATATTTAGACCAAAACCTCAGGCCAATCAAATGGTTACAGGGTGCTGCAGGTATATCAGCTTATCTGAACCTGTCTTGGATAGAGGATTTTTATAAGACTTCTCTTGAATAGGGAGAGGGTTGTGAATATAATTTTCATCTAGTTAAAAAAATAGAGCTAAAATGGGCTGATTATGTTCTCCATTAGCTTCCCAGAACTCTCCCATTAGTAGAACAGCTGTGTGCACCCACAGTTCTTTCAGCTCAGGGTGTAGTGTTAGTCTTGGATTGCTACCAGTGTGTAGGATTTTCTCTGTACCTAGTATTAAGACCTATTATTAAATAACATAAAATGAAATATTAGGCCATTAAAACCTAAAGCACTGCCTTATGGATTAATTATCTCCACAGCATTTGACTTCCTAATAAGAGCGTGGTCTGTAATTTGAGGGTTATCATTAGCAGCCCCTATAAAATTGATACAAGATATTTGTGAACATGGCCCTCTAATTGTGATTAATACTGTTGCCCCTATTTTGTTTGTTGAATTTGGGACTTGGGGGGTGGGGGGAGGTTGTCGTTTGGATGGGAGGAATGTGTCCTGAATTACATAGTTATTGAATTGTTACTGATTTTTTTTTCAGTGTTTTAGCCTCTACTTTGCTATTTGGTATGAAGGACTATAAAATATTCCTTAGCTCTTTACTTCAGTAAAGACCTAGGTGTAAGGCTGATGTCAAAGATAAGGATAATGAATTTTAACAAAATACTATCTGAAATGTACATGCTTTGGTAGGTAAAGAGCTTTTTAGAAACTGCTGTTTCTGCTTGGTTACTGTATTAGGCGTCTCAAAGCATTCTCCATTTGAGGTTAATTTATTGTTTGTAATAGCTCATATGCCTTAACAATCTAAAGAGCATTTCCCACAGATCAGTTAATAAGATGCAGCATGGAGAAAGGGCCTATGAATCTGTTTGTTACAGTCTACTTAGTGAAGCTGTGGCTACAATACTCCTGTGCTGAAGTCAGTGAAAAGACACCAGCACAACATAATCCAAGGAAAATGCAAGCTGATACAGCACAAAGATTCTTTGTTTAAGAACAGCAGAAATTTCCAGCAACTATCTGGACAAAAATGCAAGATAGAAGGGAATGTAATTAAATAACAAAACAAACCCAAACTAAAAGGGAATCATTATAAACCAGCACAAGGACACTTTGTTTTTAAGTGCACACAATGAATTTTAAAGATCTTTGTTCAGAAGGGAAATAAAGTATTATGGAGGAGTGACACATTTGATGGATGGGTGGGTTCTGAAAAACCACATTATCAATTACTTTTTCTTGTTTGGCTTTAGTCCAGCAATTTTTATTTGAACAAGCCACATGCTAGCAGGGTTTTGATTGCAGGAAGTGACTGACTGTTTTTAAAGGATACTATTTCATTGACAATCTTATGCTTGCCTCTATCCCTCCCCTTTCTGATAGGGGTTCAGATATGGCAGGCACCGTTTCAGTTGTTACAAGCAGAAGGAAGGTTTGTTTAGTAAACTGCTCCCTGTTTTGTTTTCAGCCCTCTCACATCCAGTCCAACCCAATACATTTGTTCAAGGTTTTGAAAACAAACACTTGGATTCCCCATGGGTTTATTACCCAGTAACTCGGACACTCAGGGCTGTATTTGTCTCTAGCTTACACTGCAGCGTACATCCAAAAGCCACTGCAATTATTACAAATTTATGCTGGGAATAACTTGAGAACAAAATCTGCCTGACTTCATTTAAATATGATATTTTTTCATAAATATCTCAGAATACTTTGTTATCCATAACAAAATCTCACTGCTTACCTTTAGGATTAGCGTGTGTCACCACTGCTGTAAAAGTATGCAGAGTAGGGATCATTATATAATGTGTAACCTAGCAGGTGTCAGGATCTTCTCAAATAACAATGTATTTCCTACTCTTTGCTTTCTTTCATTTTTATTTGTAAAATTCCATAATCCAAAGGCAGTGAAGGCGATAGCAGAGTTTGGCATTGACTTCAGTAAGATCAGGATATCGCTCTCACAGCTAAATATGGGCCAGACTCGTAGCTCTTCCTAAGTGTCCTGTGCCACTCCGGTATAAAGCAAGCTAATGCATTGTTTCAGAGGACTCGGAATTTGTACCAGGCTTGGTTTAAGGGTGCATCTACGTGAAGCGCTAGATGAGCAGTAGGTTAATTCTACTATATGTTAGCATGGCAAGCAAAAACCATGCTAATACGCTAATGTGCAAAGGAATTAGTCTACTGCACATTAGCATCACAAAAAAGTGTGTGCCGGTGCTACTGCCCAGTACTGCTGATTACAGCGCATTAAGAACAGGCACTAAACTTTAATGCACTATAATTACAGTGCATTAATGAATGTACAGATGTGCCCTACTTCTGATTCCTTTTCCCAGTATAGGGATGTTCTGGAGGAAGGAGGAAAAATGTACCAGGGTCAAAAAGGGCAAAACTGAAGTATGAGGTGTTTCTAATTTGTGCCAATGATAGGTTGAGCACCAAACTGCCTCCAGAACAGGGGAAATGAGGCTAATAGAAAAGTAGCCTAAAATACTGCTTGGCGTATCTGGGGATCTGGCACTATACCGCATTGCAACACATACATGAACGAAACAACTGCCTTAAATTTAACGTTTTCTGATGCTCGTCTCTCATGGTTATTTCTAGGTACACAGAGCTGATCATTACTTAATATGTTAATAAACTTGGCATTCACCAAAATACAATTGGAAGAGACAGCAATTTTAAAAAATATACTATAAAATTGAAATTTCCTGATGTTTTTAAGATAGTTTACTGTATATTTGAAATATTTACCCAGAAAGCTTTCCTCTTGTTTTGTTTTAATGCTACATACTAGCTAGAGTGTGATTATTCTTCCCAGTGCTAGAGAACAGAGCGTGTGTTAGAGAACAGGCTTCTGGTTGTTCAGATGAAAACAATAGGTGAATTTTCCCTAGCTTTCCCTTGCTTGCTGGAGTAAATATGTATTCAGCAGCCATTTGTTGAATCTCTCTCTCTGCTTTGTATATAAAACCTTTTAAAGAATAGCTCTGTATCCACCAAAAGAGGCATGTACATTTTTTTAAAAAATGAATCTCACTCCTAAGGATGAAATAAGGAAAATAAAACCATTCCACAGTGCAACTATATGCAGTATCTAAACTTTTTATTCCCTGAACTACTGTAGTTGCTGAGTCTGCAATACAATAATAGCATGCAAGTCAACTTCAATGTGTAATTGAAGATTAAAAGAGAAATGGTGTCTTTACCCTTTAAGAGAAGCCAAGAAATTTGCAGCATGCAGTATGAGAAAGAGAAGTTCAAAATCTTATTTATACTCCCAGAATGATTTCCATATCTTTTTGAATTTTTGCCCTAGATAATATTTTTGTGCTTCTCACTTTACTCTCTTGTGCCAATATAAAGAATCAACATGAGGCTGAGGAACTATTACATTTATTTTAAAATATGTTTCTTTATTTCAACCTTTTGGTGTGGCTTTCCTTCCGCATACTTAAGGCATCCTGAATTTGTAAAATGCCATTAATTGATATGGCAACCTCTTACAATAAAAAAATAGTTTTAATTACAATAATGTTGGTACAATGCATGATCTAAATTATGGTACAGATTTATTTCTCAAAAAACATTTTACCCCAATCCCATTTTATCTAACTCCTGGACTTTTTTATTGGAGGTGCCAAATTTTTTGGAAAATACTGAACACTATTCATAGAATGTGAAAATGCTTGAGAACTAAATCAAGATTTCATTCTGAAGTTGTATATAATTATTTAGATTTATATAGTAACTATAGCATCAGGGGATAAACAGTGATTGCTAAATTAAAGGTACAGTAAGGGCTGGGAAGATTTCCATTGACCTGAGTGGCGGTTGGAGCGATCCTTGTATAACAAGAGGGCTGAGAAAGAGCCCTTTTTCTTTGTTCTATAAAGATGCAGCTTCCAACACTGGATATGTAAGGTTTAGAGAAAGAGCAAAGTTAGAGGGAGATTATAAGCAACATACTTTGCAACAGAGTCATTATTTCCCTTAGCGTTGTTATCCTTGCTCCTGCTTCACTCCTGTAAAACATAGCTGAGGCCATACCACGTGAATGGGCCAGTTCCTCCTTCTCAGCATGATTCTCTTTGGCTGAGACTTTTTACATCTAGTTTTTGTAAACAGTCATATTTTAGAATGACTTAAATTCTCAGATAGACAAACCAGATTTGACTCCAACCCTGTAATTGAATTGATAAATACAGTCTACTGAGGTTAACCATCCTGTGAATAGGATATGGAGATGTGTGATTGCATCCTTGTTACCTGATCTAGTTGCATCAGGACTGTGTAGTGTAGAGGAGGCCTGTGTATGTGATATAATTAAGATGAAGCATTTTCTCATGTCTGCCTTTGCCAGACTGTGCTATATTATCGAAGTTCAACTATCACTACAAGTTGAAACCACTGTCTAACCAAAATGGGGGTCAACAACATTTGAAGCTGGCTTCCCTTGTCATTGTAATAATGTAGATAAACAAATAGCATTATAAATTGTTAACACATGAAATACCACATTATTCACAACTGAGTACCATCATTCCCTTGATTTCTTTACTAACTACTATATATCCTCAAGATTGTGCATGGTTAAAATGGAAAGCTATGGATAGGGAGCATTTTAGCAATCTTTTTTGCTAAGGCCAATTCATAGTACTTGCAAAAATCATGAATTTAACTGGGATGTTGTACTATGAAACACTACTATAAAAAACAAAGAAAACCCCAACATTTGGCCTCATGCCACAATAAATGAAACTTTAAATTGAGAGCCTAGCATGCATATGACTGAAAACCTCATTGAATTTATCTTTTTACAAGCTTGCTACATTGTGCATTTAAATATATTCCCTAGTATAAGATTGTATTATAAGACCTTTTGCACTGATTAATTTATCAAGGCATTTAATGCCTTTTCTTGTGACTGACATAACCAGTGGGGCAGATTGATTTGGTGACTTGCTCCCAAAATAAACTGTATTAAAGCACTTGTGCACCTGGTACCTTTGGACTTGAGCTACAGCAATTACTTACACGAGATCAATAGGGTTATGTATAAAATAACTTCAGGATAGGGCCCATGGTTAAAGGTTCTCAGCACTGAGAAATCTGTATTTGCCAAGTTTATGACTGATATATAAAAAAAATCATCAAAGGCTGATCGTGGATTAGAAAATCTTAGTCTGTAAATGTTTTTTCTTTTTAGCTATCATGTATAAAAATATATACAAATTGATTTGTTCATTTTAGAATGTTAAATGTAATTAAAAGTGGACTAGTTCAGGAGTCACAGGATTTTCAAATGATTGAAATTTATCATATGAGTGTTTCAATTACTCTTGACATTTAAAGAAATGTAAATGGCTGAGATATTTAACAACAAACCTTGGCTCAGGAATGATATTTCATAAAGATTTTTGCTATGACAGTCAAAACTCTGTACATTTGCTGTACATATAAAGCTGCCTAAATAATTTTTGCAGTCATGTCACTTTTGAAAAACCTTTAACAGTACATACAGTACATTAAAAGCTACTTTCTCTATTATCTCAGTAATAACAGAGGTTATATAACCTACCATAAAAGATTTCTCATAAAAGAAGAAAAGTTACAGGAACCTTTACATACAAAACAATCTATATTTAAAGACCTGTCAGGGTTGTGTCAGGAATGACAGAAGCCAGCAAAATCAAAATGGCACTGACATTTTGATCTTAATTCTCATAATTTTCAAATGGCAAGTTATGATATAACATCTGTTTAAACTTTGAGTTTCATGGATTTTCTTATGGGATTAGGGCCTGATCTTGGAAAAACATGCACCTGCTTTACTTCACGCACAATGAACTATTCCAATAAGCTGAATGCATCTGATCAAGTTGGCTGTGGACTATAGAAGAAGAGCTCATGTCTTTAGTTTGCAAGGCGCTGCCCTGTCTTGCTTATTCTTGAAAGACGTCCATATCTGACCAAAGGGTTCCATGTCAGGACTTCATTATGCTTCATATTACAGCACTATGCCTGATGTCACATTAATAGAGGGATAAAGCAGAACAAAACAAAACTGATGTTTGATTTCACACTGAAATTTCTTCAGCTGTTGTCTTCATTTTATATCAGCTGGAGCCCCTTTCCAGATTTTAGAGTCTGATCCTCAAATTGTAGAATGAGAACTTTTAGTACCTTCCAAGAGGGGCTAAGAACTTTGTCAATTCAGACTGTTAGTTCTCCTTACAGTCTGGTCTGCCACTATCAACTCACCTGCTTTAGTCAGGTGATTCTAGGTATGCTTGTCTTTAAGTGTTTGAATGCTGAGCACTTTTATATTCTTGCTTCAAAGCTTGCTCCTACCTTTAGTGGGACTTGAATGTACTCAGCATCTAAGGGGATACATTAAAGGCCAGATTTAAAAAATCATTTGGGTGCCCAAAGATTCAGAAAAGTGCCTCAAGCCCATATCTTGAAAAAAATATCAACAGAGCTCAATAATCAATTGAAAATGCTCAAAATTCTTAAATCACACTTAGGATTAGTGTTGTTATATCTACCTGGTGTTGGACACACATTTGGGTACCCAAATCATGGTCTATAGTGTAGGCCAGGGAAAAAGCAATAGCTTGGTATTTGGGTGCTGACCTGGGCGTTCAGGGTTCTACTCTTGCTTCGGTGAATATTAATTCTATACAAAGCAAAACAAGTTCACCAGGAGACCTTAAGGGATACCCACCTCAGCATACCCTGCAGCCTAGTGCTAGAAACACTTAGCTAGGCAGCTGGAAATCGGGGTTTAAAACCCTGGTGAGGGTGTAAACCAGAAAGAGGAGGAGGTGGTGTGAGCCCACCAATAACTCTTCCAGTGGACTCCTACCATAAAAGGTCCAAACCAGTAAATGTTTTCAGATCATGCCAGTGAGAAAGGCAGGGGAATGCCCACTCCAGGAAGGTCATTGGGCTCAGATGTTCAGATACTTTGCAGAATCCAAAAACCTGCAGTGGTAAAAACTTCCTGTTTGAAACCTAGAAAATTTAGGAACCTCAAGTACTGGGCAGATCCTTAGTGGAAGCTTTGAGTAGTCAGAGACACCAGAGCTGGCTATCAGGCTTGTCTGTATTGTGGCAGCAGCTAATCCTAAGGAGGATGGGCCTAAGCAAGTCTCACCCACCCTCGTCGGAAAGCATATTCCAAGATTAGGGCCAGAAGGTGTTCCCTGAGGGTGAGCCCAGGGCAGCCTAAGTAGTGAATTTGTGGGTTTGAAGGATGTTGGTGAACTTGCATGGACTAGTCCTCAGGAGTAGCTACTGGAGAGGTAGCTCCAAGCCCTATGTGTCTTTGGGATTGAATCTGAGGTTTTTATCTGCATTTTAGACATTCAAATACCATTAACACTCCTAGGAGACCTGCTCCTATTTGACCTCAGTGGAAAAACTCCTATCAGACATGTGTGACTGAGTCTTGAAAGCACGCTGTTAAACATCTGAACCTGTAAACTTTATGAGTGGCCCAAAAAACCATAGCTATCTTTCAGCAAGTTGTCTTCCTCAGGTAAAACTCTTATAAGTAAGTTTGCAGGAACAAACCCTAAATTATGTTGCCCACAGTAGCTACTAACCTTATATGCTTCAACCTGCCAAAACCCAATTGTGGGCCACTATATAACTGGGTATAGGAGGAAAATAACAGTTCAGGAAGCATTAAATGATGTGGGATTGCTTTCTTTGACTTCAATAAGTATTTGTTTTATAACCTCACTTTCAGTTGCTTAGCATTTCTGATGTAAATAATTTACAGTAGTATAGGATAGAGGGTCTAAAATGAAGCCAGTCTCTGGCAATAAAGACAGCTGAGAGGTATGGCAATTGGTGCAGTAGTTCAGTACTAAAGAGAGATGTCACTAGGAGAATGTTACTGCTTGTTTATGGTCCAAAATGCCTAGGTAAAAATTCTGTGAAATATGGTGTTTGGGGAAGTTTTTTTGTCTGGCTCGTGTGTGTGCGTGTGTGTGTTTAATAAGGATACAAGTGCACCAAAAAGGCAACAGTTGGGGTCGGTAATAAAAGGAACCAATGGGTTCTTTTGAACCCAGTGATAGGAATCTGGGTCCTTCCATAGTAGGACATGATGATGTCTCTCCACTTTCATCCTTCTTGCAGTTAAATGTATTGGAATCTCGCAGGAGAACTACTGACAGAGTGGATAGGATGTTGTGTCTGTGTTAATAAAAGTGACATAAAGACCCTTTCATCAGCCGGGACAGAAGGCAACCAAACACCAGTAATACATTTTGGAATATTAATGATGCACCTCAATTCACTTTTCCTCCTTTAGGGTAAAGGATTCTGCATTGGTTCAGTTGGAATTTCCTTACTGTGACAGATCTGAAATGGGGAAAACAAATGGCCCCCTTGTCTCTTAACTAGCAACTATGCGTAAAGGTAGGCAAGCTGGGTGCCCACTGGGGTCCTGTGTGAGCTGCATAGGAGCTGTGTGGTTCCTATCTGCATCCCTACGTGCTTTCAGCCGGGTTGGACCAGCCTAGTGCTGCCTGTAGGGTCCAGCTGGAGAAGGCTGAGTTACTGGGCTGGACAGCTCTGCAAGTTGCTGGGGGGAGGGGGGAGAGCAGATGAACAAGAGGTTCTTTTAGTGAAGCTACCATATATATTTTTTCCAGCATTCATCAGTAACAGCAAGTGGGAGCTATGTCCCGTGTGGGGATGGGTTGCCTGCCACGAAACCAAAGTGGCCTCAAATCCTTCTTTCCCGTGGGCAAAAAAAATGAAGGACCCAGCAGTGCCTTCTCTCCCCCCTCGCCTTCCAACCTAAATCTACCTGGGAGCAGGGCATCGCCTCAGGCAGGGCTTGTGTGTGTTGCAATCCTCGCCCTTCCCATTTACCATGCTGACTGATAGGATGGAGAGGGAACCTTACTAGGTCCCTCAGCTGAAGGGGTGTGTGTGTGTGTGTGTGTGTGTGTGTGTGTGTGTATGTATGTATGTGTGTATGCATATTTGTGTGCATGTATGCTTGTGTGCATGCACGTATATGTGTGCATGTCTGGACGCATGCATATATGCATGTGCATGTAAATGTGTGTGTGTGTGGGTGGCCACTGGGGTCCTATTGGGTGTGTGCGTGTACGTACTTGAGTGTGTGTGTGCTTGTGTGCACATGCATGTGTGTGCATGTACGTGTATGTGCATGTGCGTGGGGAGGCACTGGAGTCCTGTTATGCGTGTGTATGTACCGGTGTGCATGTATGTATGTGCGTGCATATGTGTGTGCAAGTGGCTATACATTAAAGCCACAAGGGAGCGACCAGGCTGCCCCCCCTCCTTGCCCAGATCGCTCCAAGTAAGCGCAAGAGCTTCAGCCCCGTTCACATGAAAATTATGCCAGCTCCAGTGGCGCGTAAAATTGATGTGAACTGAAAGAAGTGGGATCAGCGTGATCCTCCCTCTCTTGTCTCAACAGGGGTTTCGGCACGTTACACAAGGCCGAGCTTGTCTCTTTAAGGAGACATTGCCCCCTAATTAGTCCGCCTTCCTCCCCGGGTGGGTGAGGCAGCGGCACGGAGTGGCACGGGGTGGGTGGGTGGGTGGGTGGGTGCGTCCCCCCCCCCCCCCCCCCCCCCCCGGGTGGGGCCCCCCCCCCCCCCCCAGATTGGTGCGGCCGGGGCGCCGGCGCTCTGGAACGTCAGCGATCTCAAAACTCCACCTCAGGCAGAGCGAAAGGTGGGCGGCGACGGGGGCGCGGTCCAGCCTCTCGCTGCCTCCCATTGGCCGCCCCTCCGCTGCCACGTCGGATCCCCACGTGGGGGCTTAGCGCCGAGCCACCTCCCCCCCGCCCTTCCTTTTTCCCCTACCTCTCTGCCCATTTGTCAGCGGCGAAATGATGGGCATTAATACAGAACGGCGATTAATGTGCCGCCGCCGCTGATTGGTCGCCGGCGACGCCCTTTGAGGGGCGGAGTAGAAACTGGAAGAGGGAGGGGGCGCGAGGAGGGCGCGCGCGCGGCCTGCCGGGAGCTGTAGGGCTGTGCCGCCTGACAGCCGGGCCCCGCCGCGGGGAGGGAACTACAGCTCCCAGCCTGCCCCGCGGCCCGGCCACACTGAATATGTATCAGCATGCAAACGCCTCGGCGGCTGCTACATTTGGGCAAAGAAGTCGCCGCGCCTCGCCAGAGCGTGGTGGGAGCGCTGCTCGCGGCGGCGCTGGGCTCTTGCCGCGCGGCTCCTCGCAAGAGTTGGGGGGGAGCTCGCCCGCCCGCCCGCCCCCAGGCAAGCACGGCCCCGGGGCTCGCACCGGCCCGGGGGGCAGGCGCCGCGGGGACACAGCACTTGAACCTGCGAGGACAGACGGCGCGAGAGCGCGGGGCGGGAGGGGGCACCCGCACCCCGCCGCCCGGAGCGATTCCTGCGCTTCCTGAATCCTGAAAGACGAGCAGCGGCTCTGATTGATTGTTTTTGTTGTTGTTGCATTATTATTTTTGTGGGCGCCGCTTCGCCCGGCTGCTGGGGAGCGCCAAAAAAGTTTGCAGCCGCGGGGAGCGGAGTTGTTGCGGAGCGGGGAACCCCACGCCTGCCCCCCAGCAGCCCGGGGCTGTGGACGAGGAAACGCCGGGACCGCCGCGGGGCCGGGGGACGCGCCCGCCGGCCCTCGTGGGATGTGGCAGCGGCCCCCCGGGGCCGGGCACGCCGCCGCCGCCGCCGCTCCCTCCCCCCGTGTGCCCGCGCGGGCGGGGGGGCCGGGGACCGCCGGAGACGCTCCTCCGAGCACCAGCGCCGGGCAGCCCCTTCCTCCTCCCCCCCCCTCCTCCTCCTCCTTCTCCGCCCTCCTCTCTTCTTCGCATTGTTGCCGCTCAACCCCATGAACCGCGCTGCTCCGGCCAGAAGCGCCCAGTAAAGCGGCTTGGATGATTCGCGATCTGAGCAAGATGTATCCTCAGACCCGGCACCCGGTGAGTGGCGAGGCGAGGGCTTGACACTTGCCGCCGGCCTCGCCTTCGCCTGCCAGGCTAGGGGACGCGGGGGGCCAGGGCGGGGGAGCCTCGCGGTCGCCCGCCAACCTCTCCTCTGTCGGGCGCGGACGGGAAACGAAAAGCAGGGTGAGGGTGAGGGTGAGGAGCGGGGGGGGGCAATTGAGTTGTAGCCATTTTCTTATTGTTGTCTTTGGCTTTCCTGGCTCTCCGGTGCGTGCGGGGGTTTTGCTGCCGGCCCTTGCGATCGCTCCCGTCTTTCCCAGCTTCCAAGGCAAACTACAGAGCGAAAGAGGGAGCGAGGCTGGCAGCGCCTTCAGCTGCTTTCTTATCGCCGCAGCTCGGTCCGGGCTCGGCGGGGACCCGGGCTCGTGTGCGTGTGTGTGTGTGCGCGCGTGGGGTGTTCATCCCGGGGTCCCGGCCCCCCTCCCCTTGCCCCGGGGCCGGGGGCATCCACACATGACTGTCTCTCCCTTGGCTTACAGGCGTGATAGCTAGAGCTGGGAGGTGTAAAGAAAGAAGGGACTCTTGCAGGGGTCTGTCTGTGTGTGTGTCTGTGTGGGGGAAAGCGCGGCCGATTCCTTAACACCAGGTGGGTGACCCAGCTCCCCCTTGTACACACTGCTTGGGGCGTGTGTTTGTGTGTTGGGGGGGAAGTAGAGGGGAGGCTTAATAGCCTGCTTGGTTAATACTGTGGGTGATCAACTCTCCCCCCACATACACATTGCTTGGGGGTGGGGTGGGAAAGTAGGTGAGTTTTAATAATCTGCTTCCTTAATACTGTGGATAACCGAACCCCCTTGTACACAATGCTTAGAGAGAGAGAGAGAGAGAGAGAGAGAGTGTGTGTGTGTGTGTGTGTGTGGTGTGGGGGTGACCCCAACCCCCCTTGCACACACTGCTGGGGGGGGTTGCACACGCACGCGCGCCCCTGTCTGGGACTGTGTGAGATGCGGGATAATTAAAACATTTCATGTTGGTTGTTTTCAGGCTCCTCATCAGCCTGCTCAACCCTTTAAATTCACCATTTCCGAATCCTGCGATCGGATTAAGGAGGAGTTTCAGTTTTTGCAGGCTCAGTATCACAGGTAATGATGTTTACTTTCTCTGATCCTCGTGTTTGCTTAGCTCTTGTCACTTTTTTTTTTTTTTTTTTTTTTTTTTTTTTTGCCAAGCGTGAACATGTGTGGATCTCTTTCTTCTTCTTGGTTTTTGTTTTTGTTTGTTTTTTTTCTTTTGGTGTCTTGTAGGTTAGGATTTTTTTCCCCACCCCTTTTTCCCAGAAGAAGAAAGACCAGTTCATAGCCCTGTTTCAGGGAATCAGCATTTCCTCTCCCTCCTCCTACTGGGACTGACTTGAGCTCTGACCATTTGAGCGAGGGTGGTTTCAAAATGTTCTGAGCAAGACTGAAAGCATCTCCTGGAAATGTGTTGTAACAGATTTGATCAGAGAACACCTAAGCACTGCCTAAGAATTAATCCCAAATGTGGGAGTCTCCATTGAAGCGAGGGAGATTCCTTCGTTCGGATATTGAGACCTAAATAAAAGGTTGCTCCTCAGAAGGATGAAGCGCGTAGGCAAATGCATAGAAGTAGAGGACTTAAAACAGAGTCTGATGTTGATGGTGGAAAGTGTGGGGTTTCTTTTGGTTTCGTTTTTTTTCTTTCTGTTTTTGGGATGGGTCAAGAGGACAGATTTGGTTGGCTGTGATAACCGCATGATTTTTTTTTTTTAATGTTGCTCGGGACTCATGGCTTGTCCTGACCCAGCCCCTTTACATTAAAATGCTGTGTGCTGATAACCTGGAAGTGTAGCTAGTGAGCTATTTCATTATCTTTCGGATGGAAGAGCATTTTATTCTTAAAGTGACAAATGACTTCTCACAAGATTGGGTTGCTTCTGGGAACAGAAAAAAAAAGCCAAAGAAGGTTTTGATGCTTGCTATAGTGGCTCTTAAATGATGTGCGGTATTTTTGTTACACTTCCATCAAAGGGAAAGAGGGGTGGAGGATTCCCCTCACCCCATCTTCTTGTTTTTGAGTGTGGCAGTACTCCTTTTACTTGTCTGTCTTGAATGGAAGAAAGACAACATTCCCAAGATTGCCATTATTATTATTATTA
>JAGPOW010003395.1:5498186-5542489 GCA_030014935.1 Caiman crocodilus | reverse complement strand
TTTTTTTCTTTTCTTTCTTTTTGCAGCACTTTCTCACCCCTTGTTTGCAGCAGGCATTTGAAAATTCAACAAAGAGAAAGACCTCTATCTAAAAAAGGGACTTTTTTTTTTTAATGCAATTCCTTTTGAGTTTGTATTTATTTTTGCCATTTCTCTTGTTTGTGTTGCCCAGGAAATTTTGGCATCCAAAATGAAAACTGAACACAAGCCGTCTTAAGAGTTTGATCCTTTCTGCTGCTGCCACCCACGGGGAAAGGGTGGGCAAGAGGAAGGACTGCAAAAGAGTGAATGGGATGGGCTGGTTTGGGCCAGGCCAGGTCAAGCTTCCATCTAGCACTAGCAGTGAACTGGGACCAAGACTTACTTGTGGTGTCAGCTACTTAATCCTGTAGCCCAAGCAGTACAAAACTGTGCTGAAAGGGTGAACCTTGCTATTCATTCATGGCTGGTGGAGATGGATGAAAAAAATACCACTGTACATCATAAAGGCTGTTTTTGTCATTTTTTTTTCTGTGAACGGAAGAAATTCCTGTGAAGTGTAATACAAAACTTTAGTTAAAAGAAAGTTAGGTTACAAAGTCAAATACTCGGAGGTTAAGAAATGTGCAAGCTTAATTCCTTCTTTTTGTGTGTCTGCACTGTGATGCAATGTTTAATTACATGATTAATGATCACATAGAGGTTTTTCTACAAGACCTTGCTCAGTGCAGGGAATAGATGTGCCAGGGGCAGAATTAAATTTGCACTGGCAACTGTAAATCTGGCATTTTTTATATCTTGGAGTGCTTGATTTAGTGACTTGAATAACTTTCTTTCTCATACAAGGTTGTGTTGGTCTGTAAAACGATTGTAAGTTTCTCAGCAGGGATTTTGTCTCTCTTGTGGAAAGTAGAAGATATTTTCCTTGTTCAGTAAAAACATGTGCAACTGAATTTGTTCATTCAGTTCACTCATATGAATAAACAGGTTTTCCAAGCACATTTCTACTTGCTTTGGTATTTGAAGAGCCAGGCAATTCAGTTTTAGTTTGTTTTGTTTTCAAATGTCTCCTGCTGGTAAGTAACAATATGCCTGAGTTATTCCGCGGATGACACCAAGCTGTGAAGGAGTAGTAGATATACTGGAGGGTAAGGTTATGACTCAGAGCTGTAGACAAATTTGAGGATTGGACCAAAATGAGGTTCAGTAAGGACAAGTGCAAAGTCCTGCACTTGGGACAGAAGAATCTCATATACCACTACAGCCTGGGGGTTGATTGGCTGGGCAGCAGCTCTGCAGAAAAGGACCTGGGGGCTACAATGGACAACAGGCTGAATATGAGCCAACAGTGTGCCCTTGTCGCCAAGAAGGGGAATGGCATACTGGGCTGCATTAGGAGTGTTGCCAGCAGATTGAGGGCACTGATGATTCCTCTGTATTTGGTGCTGGTGAGGTCACATCTGGAGTACTGTGTCCAGTTTTGTCTGCCCCCACTACAGAACGGATGTAGACAAATTAGAGAGAATCCAGCGCAGGGCAGAGAAAAATGGTTAGAGGACTGGGATATGACTTTCAAGGAGGGGCTGAGGGAACTGGGCTTTAGTCTAGAGACAAGTAGACTAAGGGAGAATTTAATAGCTGCCTTCAAAAACCTGAAGGGTGGTTCCAAAGACTGTGGAGCTTTCAGTGGTGACAGATGACAGAACTAGGAGCAATGGTTTCAAGTAGCAGCAAGGGAAGTTTAGGTCGGATTATTAGGAAAAGCTTTTTCATGAGGAGGTTAGTAGAGCACTAGAATAGGCTAGGCTACCCAGAGAGGTTGTGGAATTGCTATCTTTAGAGGTTTTTAACACCTGGATAGCAAAACCTTGGCTGGGATGATCTAGTTGGGGGTGGTCTTGCTTTGAGTTGGGGGGGGTTGGACCAGATGACCTCCTGAGGTCCCTTCAAGCCCTAATTCTGATTTGTGAAAATAATTGAGAATTGGGCATCTTGCCACTGGGGCCCAACTTGCAAACAGAGTAACTGAATGGTAAATGTTACAGAAGTCATTTCTCTCTCTCTCTTTTTTTTTTTTTTTTTTTTCCCTTGTGCTCTTGGTAGAGGGAATACTTTTTTGTCACTGGCTCTCTAAGTCATTTTAGCTATGAAAAATGGAGACAACAAACATACTTGTTTTGACTAGAAAAAATATTTATTAAATAGAACTTCAGAAAAGTCTAACTTCAGAAGATAATGTTTGAGTGGAAAGGTGAATGAAAAAAATATTACATTCTCTTCCAAATATTTTGATGAAGTCTTCCCCCACTTCTGTTGTCCTTTACAATTGTATGAAGGTTTCTAGTGAAATGTCACAAACCAAGTGTTTGTGACCTTTTTTTAATTAAAGAAATAGTTTTATTTAAAACTTTTGTAACAGATTTCAGGTATAGAAATGGTATGGTTCTTGGCTCTGAATGTGAGATTTTTAGACCTTTTTGGAATGATCTTTCCTATCTGAGGACAGATATGTAATATTTTGCTTGGAAGAACAGTGTTACAGCTGACATGTAAATGCACAAATGTCAAGCAAGTCAAAATTATAGTCACCACAGTAAACTAGAATTGGTCCTTTTATGTGTTAGTATGATGTGCAGCATTGCCAACCTCAAATGTTAAATCATTTTGGTCTCTGAAAAAAATCATGAGATGAAAAAAAACCCAGGTTTATTATTTTAATTTGGTATTTGAGACTCGAAGTTGCCCTTAATTTTTTTTCCCTGTCTTCCTTTTCTTTTTGTGACCTGGTCTCTAGCTGGTAAAGGCCTTAAGAAAACATTAGGTGCAAGATTCACAATAAAAAAAATAGAGCTTGCAACACTTTGTTTGACATGTTAAAAAGTATAAGTCTTTGGTGTAATTTTATTGTCATTTCTTGGTCTCTGAAGATGAGAGAGATGTTTCTGACTTGGTGGGGAGCATGTTGGAGCACAGTCAACTTCTTCAGGAGAGAAAATCCTGGGCTACTGTGTCTGGCATATAGGGAAGAGAGGTATTTAGCTGTGTTGGTCTGAAGTCAGGCAGAAGGTAGGGTTAAATGTGTAGAGGGGGACCCCCAAGTGCACATGCAGGTAAAGGCATGATGTGATCTAATGCACAATTCACACAATCGCATGGCAGGAGGTATAATTATAATATGACATAATAGAGATCCCCTCATGCCTTATTGCCAGTTCAGTAGGGGCTGAGAATTGAGCTCCCTACCTAATGGAAAGAAGATGGGAGGTGCTGCAATCTTCCGGCCTTGCATGCACCAAGCATCCTGGGGTTTCCAGGACCTAGCTGGGTCCCAGCATGGGGAGACACTGTGGAGACCCAACATCTGCAGCTGTGAGATTCTGGGTTCTGGCAGCTTTGGGGTGCTGTCAGGAGCTGCTGGGGCCGAGTGTCCTGTCAGTTGCGGGACTCGCAGCCCCAGCTGGGCATGGTATACTCTTGTGACTGGGAGCCCCATCAGCCCACAGGGCTCCCACTCACCCTGCTACATGCGCAAATTAAAGCTTGATAGCAACCAGCTATGAAGCTAGTACATATTTTCAAGTTCTTACTGTATAGCTGGTTAGAGCTTTTTATGGCATTATGGTTACTTTGGACATGGTGCCTTGATCAGCTACGTTAACCAGTTAATTGTGTGATATGTGTACCATTTACATGGGGGCCCTTATAGATTAAATAAATCAGAGAGTGATGTAGAACATTGGCAGCTAAACTTGTATTTCTTTTTTTCTTATCTTTGCTTAAAAACCTCAGCAAAATGTCTCATAGTAGAGCAGAAGTTAAAGACTATCCCATTTATTTGTGCTATACCAAGTATACTGTTTGCATAATAACATGTCATGCCACCAGATTTTGTTTTTGTTTTTGCAGTGTAATGTGCCATATACACATCATGTATATGTGCTGACAACATTTAATTTTTTTAAAATATTCCTTTCATCCCTCTTGAAACAAACCTGCTAAACATCTAGTACTGATTTACTGTGTCTAGTTTTGTGATAGGACCCCCTCAATGTTTTAATTTTTTTTTTCCTTTTAGTTGTTTATGGAAGAACTTGAAAATGGGGGCAAAAACAAAACCATTAAAATCTACTTCCAACAGGATAAAACCTAGAAATAGGTAGCCTTTACAACACTCTGGAATCACCAGCGTAGTGGAATATGGTAATGCAGTTTTTAATCCATCAGCCGTGTTTCAATTACATGCATAGCCAGTGAAACAGATTTACTGTTTCAGAAAAGCACTTTTGAAAGCAAAGGGATCCCATCCCCCTTGCCTTTTCAGAGTTTGAACCCAGAATCAACAAATCAAAATACAACATGGCCAACATATGCTCTCTGCAAAGACTTAATAAAACATTTTGGTTGTTGTAGGCAGTGACAGAAAAAGCTGTTTGAAATTTAATACTGGAGAAGGTTGGAGAGGTAGAGCAAAAAAGCAGCTCTAGCCTTTACCCACTGTAGTTGAGACAGAAGGCTTGCTGAAGAATAATGGTGAGGTTGAGTGTATGAAACGGCAAAGAAGGGGAAGCAGTGGCTGAATTCAAATCTTAAATCTCCATAGCTGTCTTACTTTCCATCCTATCTATATGAGGAAAAGTGCATAATTGTTCATTAATTACACTACACAGAAAACTTGACTGACTCTGAATACTCTTCCGGACCACCACTTACTGTTTGCGACCTAATTATCTTATTAACATAATTGCATTTAAAATTAATCATAGCTAGTGTTGAACTGTAGCTGTGCTGATTCACAACAGTAAAAATTTAAACCCCTCTCTTCTTCCAGCAGTGTGACAGGTAGTGAGGGACTGGATTTCTAGATTTATAATTCCTGGTGTTTTACCCATCTCTCATTAATCTTTGGTTGGTGGTCAGTGAATTACTTCTGCATCAATTGATTTCAGTTTTAACTTCTGTGAAGGGTGAGGTACTGAAGCAATTCTCAAATCACAGATGCTGAGCAAAGTTTAATCAAGGCACTTGTGTTAGATTTTCATCCATTTCAATTCATGACCTTTCCTAGGTACCAGCATGGAGTTTTCAATAACCCTTCTTCCTGTGCAGAGATGGTGATTTCCTAAACAGGTTGATACCTTCTCTCTTGCTAATGCAAGCAGGTGAACCAAAATATCTTCCAACTGCATGGCAACTAAGGAAGAGGGGAATACCTGCTTAAACTCCTAAAGGACTCTTTGAAGGATTGTGTCATTCTAGCAGAGCTTTGAAGGACTGGGCTTCTGTGAGCAAAGCTGGGATGGACTCTTTGCTCTGTGCTATTGCTTCTTGCCAGAACTTGGAGATTTGGGGTAGGATTTCTGATGGGGGTAATCTCCTGCTTTTTATTACTGTATAAACAAGGGGTCAGTGCAAGTATGGATTCTGAGAGGTCATTGCTGACCTTACTTAAGAGGCCCTACAGGGCAAGTCCAGTAGGTTTTTTTGGGACTGGTTTCAGCAGAAGTGATTTGAATGCCTTACTCAGTCCTTCACTGGGGCCAGATATTACCTGTCCTGAGCTGGCAGTAAGGAGATTGTAGATTTACTGATTATAGTTTAATGATTTCAATGTGGGATTTTTCCCATTTGTGAGAGAATGTGGATATGCATTTTGAAACGGTATTGCCATTTAGTTAACTTATCATTTTGGCTTGAACCTCTTTCCATTTGAGGAAAAAAGCCCTTTGTAATTTTAAATAACAGGACTGGGACTTTAAATGTTCTTTGCTTGGTCCAGTGTGTGTTCTTGGACTGGTTGCTTACATTTCTGTGCTTCTGTTTTACCATCTCAGAAATAGTGATAATACTTACATGAGACTTAATTTATTTAACACTTTTTTTTCTTGAGAGGCTTAATTTTTTTTTTTTTTTTTTTTTAGCATTTGAAATGGCTTTGCATTTTCCCTTCAAGAATTTCAAAATATTTAACTGAATATTTTGTGTGCTGGGGAAGAAGGCATATTTTAAAATTGTGCAAGTTTATCAACTCTAGAACAGAATTCTTTTAGCATGTAAGCAACCATGGAATTACGTTTGGCCTTATGTCCAAAGAAGTCACACTGTGGTTTGTCAGCAGCATATAATAAAGACACTTGAGTTGCTCTTCTAGCTTCTACCAAGTGGATTTTATTTAAAGAGGAAAATGTGGGAAAGTGGAGATGCTGGTTCTCTGAATGATATTTGGGGAGTGAATGAAAACGTAGAATTAAGGTGTAAATTGATCACAAATCCCATGCTGGATTCTTGGTCTGAGGAAAGAGGCAAAAAAGAAGGAACAGTTGGAGGAAATTACTTACTTAATTTACTCCTCATGTCTTATATTTCCCTGCAGTACCATTCACTGTGTATGACAACCTCCCTGCTTTACAGTGCCCGCTTTGAAAGATGGTGCTGAATTATCCTGAATGTAAAAGGGTAGACTCCAGCAAAACATCACTGCTGTCAGCCTTTTACTGTTTTATAAAGTGCATGACTTGATACAAAGTAAATACCTATTTTTAAGATATTGGCCCATAGCGTTTTTGTAATGCCAAAAAGTAGCAATGACGTATTAATAGATGAAATAGTGGCAGTACTCAGATTGACATGTATGCCTCCTTTGTACAAGATGTAGCACTTTGAAAATTTGGTTTACTTCCACCTCCCTTAGCTGTAGTATTATCACAATGGGAAGGGAAGGAATCTAACCCTTTTATCTGTTTTGGCATCCTAAAGCAGCAACTGTGCAAAGGCAACTCCAACATGCTAAACGTCCAGGCAACTTTACCTCGTTGTCTCTTGCTCTCTAATTTGAATACTCGTGAAATGCTTTGTTTGTGTCCTAAAGTCCAGAGGGGTTTACTTTTTCCCCCCTTACCTTCTTCCTTGTTTTCTTATTGCCATTGAAGATAGTTGTACAGGGAAGTAGTGCACCTTTAAAAACATGGTATACCTTTAAACCAAATGCAAGCAAACTGATTCTTCATACATTTCTAGAGCACATTTTAAAGACTTTTAGCTGGACTGTTCTATACAGTCCTGTGCTGAGTGTTGTATTCCAACAGTTGTGAACATAAAAGAAATCTTGTCACCTGTAGTTCTGTTTATACACTCTTCAAACTTCTGAGGAAAAAAATGTGATACTTTTTCTAAAGACCACATTTTAACAGAAAACTGCAATTGCACTTCTGCTTGGATCTGATCGCATGGACATCGATGTAAAGAAAACTAGCATCTCACATTTCTTTTATCCCCCATGTGAGAGGCATGGACCTCTTAGGGTGGTATCTTTTATTGGACCAGCTTTGTAGCTAGTCCAAAGTTAAACAAGCTTTTGAATGAAAGACACTTTCAAGTCTTTGATCAATATCTTGCATTCAAAGGCTTGTGTAACTTTGACCAGCTGTATAGTTGGGGTAATTTATTATATCACCCTAAGAAATTCTTGTCTTTTGCATAATTTCTGGACCATCATGGCTACTACATCACTCTTGTCACATATGAATGATGGACAGAAGTAGTGTAAGATTCCAGATAAGGTATATATGTTGAGTGGGATTCTCATGGGTCTCTTTTGTAAGACTAACTGTAGTAAAATGGAGGGACCTAGCACTGGGTATGGATGTGTTTGGAGAGAGAGAGTCAAAAGCTTGTCTAAAATGTTTATATAACTGTTTCTATCTATTCTCTCTCTCCAAGCTTTCAAATGCAAGATGTTGACTGGAGACTGAGGAAGAATGTCTTTCACTCAAAAGTTTTGTCTAACTTTGGAGTCTGTCTGTCCAATGCTAGGCCCTTTTGTTTTATTTCAAAGTTAGTTTATGTTCTAGAAAGAGATTCTAATGAGAATTTCTCTGTATGTAGCCAACTTGGAATGGAATAAAATGTTTGTGCGACTTGTCTACAAACAGAATGGTTCAACTATTACTCATAGTATAGATGCAATTTATCCGTTTCTGTTTTA
Source organism: Caiman crocodilus (assembly GCA_030014935.1). NCBI lineage: Eukaryota > Metazoa > Chordata > Crocodylia > Alligatoridae > Caiman > Caiman crocodilus. The sequence continues at coordinate 5,534,529 of JAGPOW010003395.1, read as the reverse complement.
CATCTGGAACTTAGCTGTTTTTACGTCCATCTTCTAATACATTGATTTTTTTGCAGATAACTTTTAGAAAATGAGAACAACACTTAGGTAATTGTTGTCTATATACTTGCAAAGAAAAAGGTCACTGAAAATGTGCAGAAATCACAAGGCTGAGATGATCCCGTGGTAAAATATTGGTAAATTAAAAAGCTTGTAGAAGCAAGAAATGCAACTTGAAATTGATAGGGGAAAGCTGCTGTTTTTTTTTTGTTTTTTTTTTTCTTGGAAAACCAGGAGGTTCGAGTTTGCTAGAACTCATTAGTAAAAAAAAAAATACATTTATGTATGAAATAATGATACGTATACTTTTCTAAACAAAATAAGCTAGGAAAGCACAGTGACCCAGCAATTGGGGCTTATGAGGCCCTAGGGATACCTTGGGGTTATTTTGTTTCTTATCATGGGCATGAGCTTCCAGTGTGACCTCAGGCAAGTCGGGCAGATCCATAAGCTGTGATAAGTCATATGACACTGAGTGTTGCAGTACCTATCTTTTAGGGGCCTGGACCCCGTGATGGAACAAATATGCCAGGTTATGGTATGGATATACAAACAACAGGGTGAAAAGGGAGGGAGCAAAACTCAAGTTAATGACCACTAGTTCATATTAGCTGCTTGTGGGCATTCTTCTACCCCCGGGTAAGTAGTACCTAAACCTTGGTAGCATATCCTAGTAATTAGGGCACTCATCTGAGAGAGCGGGTTTAAGTCTCTTCCACAGGACAGTTTATGTATTCCATTCAGTTACTTTTGCATGTCAAATACATGAGCAATCCTTGAAGCTAGGCCTGGGATCTGGGTTTCCTGCCATCCATCTGAGTGCTCTAATCACTATAATTCTTTTCTACTATTTATAAGGAAAGCCAAGAACTTTCTCATCTCAGAATAACCTGTTGTCTGGTGCTTAGAGCACTCTCTTGGGGGGCAGGTAATGTGAGTTTGAGTTCCTTCATGGAGAGAAGGGACTTCCAACAGATGTTTTCCTCATCCTGGATGAATGCTTTATTCACTGAACTGTTAGTTAAAGGGGCCCCTAGTCCCCTGCCATGTTTTTCAGCCCAGAAATTGATAGGCAATTTTCAGAGCCAGCCTTTCAGACAGTCCCTCTAGGGAGATAATGACTTAACTTCTGTCTTCCTATAGGGCTTGGATGCCAAGCCACGCAGCCCCGTTGAGACTGAGGCATTTCTGGATGTGTCCAGAAGCACAACTGAGAAATGTTATTACCTGACACTAAGGCACCTAAATAGTTCAGGTGCTTCCATAGTAAGGCAGCAGCTAAGTGCAGTTTTTAGGATTGCAGTATTGGATTTAGACTATGTTTAGTTTTTGTGTGCAAGGTATTCAAAGGTAGTTATTTGCTTATTGATTCCAATAGGATATAGGTGCTTAGTGTGAGTGTTTTTGAAAATCCCACTAGACACCTTCCAGACATCTCTGTTTCCCTCTCTGTTTGGAAAGTAGAAATGATAATGCTTTACCTCAAATTTTCTTAATTTTTGGGGTGGGGAGGGGAAGGGGAAATGTATGTTAAAAACAGTGAAGCATTCTGGTATTAGTATAATTGGAGCCGTGTAAGTTCCCTGTCTAGAAATAAATCTTACACTACCCCAAACAGTTGTTTTTTTTAAATATTGATTGGAAGTTGTTTTGGGTAAGAACTTGGTTTATGTCTGTACAGGGTGTAGCTCAGTGGGGTCTTAATTCTGGAATGATATTTCTAGGTACCTTTGAAACACAAATTGTTATTTGGAGACTGGATACCATGCAGGTTTGCTTTTAACCCATCTGTGCCTTAGGTTTTTTAACCATAGTTAGCTAGCAGAAGTTTTAAGTGCAGGTGGCTTGATTCTCAGTTCTTTGCTTTAACCTATAGATAAGCTTCCTTCCATTTGAGAAGGATAGAAGGCTGTAACTGACTCTCCTGCTTTATTTCTTTTCTTTTCTCTTTCAGGCATTCGTATGCATACTAACGTTTTAACTTTTACAAAGCATAAATATTTCCTTAGTATGGGAGCATTGACGGCCCCTTATTTTGTTAGAGTGATTTCAGTTTTCAAACATAAGCATTTCATGATCCCCCAAATGGTTAAAAGTGTTAGTTAAGCATGAATCTCAGAATAAAGTTACCCTTTGGGGTAGTGGAGAGGGCAGGTGTTTGTCTTGGGGCTACTTTGCATGGGAAAAGGGAGACAAATTTTCAGAGTGGTTACAGTTTGTGTCCCATAAATTTTACTATAACTGAGATCTGTTCATAGTGCAACATTGATGCAATTTCAGTTTTGAAATTAGTAAATTTTAAAACATGTTGGTTTGATAGTTCTGAAGCTCTTCAATTGACCCTGCTTTTCCACTATTTCATCATTAGTGGGACAGTATATTTTAGATTTGCTAAGGACCTACATCTAGGGGTCAGTAAATCAATCCATTTAGTCTGCACATGGTGCTAATTTTTACATATTTATTAATCTGCTCTTTGTCTTCTAGTATACTCGGAGGCCCTCTGTATACAGGTTAAAATCTAAACTACTTCCAGCTCAAACGAAAATGTCTTAGCTCAACTCTGAAGGCCATCACTGCAATTTCCATTGAAAATAGCATTTTTATTTATTTATTTATTTATTTTATTTTTTTAGATGAGGCTTTCATGTAGATAATGAGTTTAGAAGTTGCAGGTTGTATACAGCTTTGAGCGTATCTTTACACCCAAAACCATAATGAAGCTTGGTTAGAAATACTTAAGCTAGCTTACACGATTAGTTGCTGCCCCAGTATGGCATTCAGTGCAGGCTAACTGCATTATTACCCAGCTTCCTGGCTTGATTTTTGCAGCTAGTTTTAAAGCTATTTTGTGTATACCTACATGTGCTGCAATCATGCCTTTGACTGTAAAACAGACATGCTCAATACATGTGTATGTATGTATGCATTAAGAAAGTGGATGTTTTCTCACTTCTGTTTCTTCTGCCTACCAAACTTGGTATGCTAGAATTGTGAAAACCTAATTTAAATTATTTTAAACTGGATGGTGGTGGCTAATGTTTTTCAGCTTATTTTCTAAGCCTTCATTGAAGCATATACAAATGAAAATAACACAAACTCTGAACTACCCAACAGCTATGAAACCCAATTTCCCCCCACATTGTTCTTCTGTTATATCTTTGTGAAGTCTGGATAGTGATTATTCACTATCATAAATATATTTGTTTAGAAATTTGTCAACATTACAATTTGAAAAGAAAATAGCACAACTAAGTCTCTAATTGTCATAGGACGCTAGCATTGATGAAAAGGAACAATTGTAACAGTTGTGTAAAACAACCTCTCATGAACCAAAATAATAATTTTTTGGTGTAAAATATTTCCTTATGAATATATGCATTTTTCCTATAGACACTTGTCTGAAACCTTTGCAATGGTGGCAAGATTATAAACCTGCCTAACTTAAATATGAAGTTAACAAGCCCATAGGTTACATTTTGGTCAACCATAGTATTGCTCCGTGGCAAAAAGCCACAGATCCATTTTAAAAAAAATGCACGGAAATGTGGTTTTGCTGTCTGTCACGCAGTCTGCTGTAACTGACAAAACGCACATTGTTTTATAAGTCTGTTCTCACAAGTCTGACCACAGTATTCAGTTTCTCCATCATCCCATTGTGTGCACTGCCAAATCGTGGAAGATTTAATTTATTTGTTAAGAACTTAAATTCACTATGGAGATTTTTTGGGGGGGACTTTATTTATCAAATGAACCCATGTGCGGCTGAGAAGGATTAGGCAGAACTTGCAGCTAATACACAATATGATGCTAACCTGAGAGGTGAAAAGGCTATTATGTATTATGATAGCAGCATGCATTGGTTTCTGTGTAGTGGAAGAAGTGAAACAGTGCCTTCTCACCCTGAGAGAAGTATCAGTATGTGTCACAAGATGCATAGCTTGCAGAGAGTATTATTATGTGGTTTGTTCTTCTAACTGTGCTGTTTTTTAACTTGGGGTTGAAGGTTACTTCACTGTTCATAATAAGTCTCAATTCAGCAGACTTGGGCACCAAACCTCTGTCTGTTCAGAGAACTCAGAATAATCTGTGGGAGTGTAAGCTTCCCCATATTTGACCACTGGGCTGTTTCATTTCTGGTCTAAATGACAGCAGGGTCATAGAGACAAGCATCTGACACTGTCAGAATCACTGGTCTAGTGATAACTGTTTGCAATAACATGTCAGCTGGGATTTGGGCTGTGACCACCCAGTTTATAATCATAAGTAGTGTGTTCTTAAACTGATTTTATTTTAGGATAATTAATCCATTTATATAAAATTTCCTTTCTAGCTCCTTTCAGTTCTTTATACCTAACCTTATTATTCATCTTCTGGGCTTGTTTGCTAATAATCTATATGCAATGGGTTTAGTGAAGTGTATGGGTAGTATATGGTTCATCTGAATCTAGTAGTTTGTGGTGTCTTTGCAAACAAGTTGTAATCTAACAGTAGAACGTGGCTTCATAAAGTTTTAGTGAGCTGCACCTGATAAATAGTCCATTTGTTTCTGATACTGACAATTCTCTTTTTCTTCATACTTCCAGCTTTGCTTTATCATTCTTTCATTTGGTATGTGGCTTTGAAAAACGTTTCATTTGAATTTGAAATCTGTCATGAATATTAAAGTTATTTGAAAACTGTAGTTTTACTGGACCCTGAATTTGTATTGGCTAGAGTGTTTTTGTTTTGTTTTTTCCTGGAGGAAGATCATTTGAATGAATTGATCATCAACATTTGTGTATTTGGCTATCTTTGACAAATGCATTTTGTGCATGTTTCAGCATTCATTGCTTATAATCATTTTTAGTTTTGTCCTTACCAGCTCACCTCTTTAAGGAGCTTATTTAAAAAAAAAAAAAAAATAAGTTAACCTGTTTGTTGTTTTTAGATGCATTATACTAGTGAAACTGACACTTGTTAAATATTGCAGTTTTTACTTAAACTGGTTCAGGTTAAAAGTGTGTAGCTCATTCCTTTACCTAAAAGTAAATATGGTCAGAGGTATCAAAAAGTATGAATGCACAGTTTCTAGAGTTCAAAACAGAAGCTCTGCCAACAGAAACTGTAATCGGGCAATTTATTATATCATGAACTGTGACAATTTTTTATCTTATTGAGGGGCAAAATATTGAGCCACTATTGTGTTTGTGGGGTATTTTTTTAAATTTAGAAATGCAGCATTCTGCTTCATCAAGACTGCTTTTCCTATTATGAGTTAACTAGTGGCAGAACAGATTATATTTGCATTCTGTCTGGGAAATGAACTATTATATATTCATCATGGCCCATTTCAACAGAGTAGGGATGGTTTTGTATGCTGGAGCTTTCCATGCTTTATTACTGTGAAAATCTGATTAATATGTAGGCTCCAGGATGTCTTCAGAATTACTGTATTGGTAGCCTGTGTTTAGAGAAAAGGAAACAGTAATAAAAGATTGTCTGTCAGTAAATACTATGGAATCCTAGTATTCTGAGTGACAAGGCCAGTGTCACACACAGTACAAACTAGCACAGCCAACTGTTGGCCTCATGCAGCCATGGTTGGTTAGGTTCCACTTCCTCAGAAGTGCAGTAATGTCAACCCAAATCTTAAAACAAATAAATAAATATGTAGATGTATATGTATATCACAAATTGCAAACATTTGAACCTTAAAAATATGTTTTGGGTTCTTCTCATTTTGGTTTTTGAGCTTTGTATCTGGTATAATATCAGATGTAAAGCTGATACTGTAGTTGTTCTTAGACTAGAAAGTTGTGCTTTATTTGAATTTGCATTACTGGAAAGATTTGGAGCCGATTTTCTGAATTCTATAAAACTGACCTTCCTCTTTTTTTTTCCTTTTGCTAGACATCTTTTAAATTAGACTCCACAAAAGAGAAAAGATGTTTATATTAAGGTTAATATGTTGAATTTTACCAAATACAGAATCTCTTCCCATAACCTATTTTTCAGTCTCTGCAATCATGTGATCATTGCTAAGTGGCATAGAGCCAGAAGTTATAGTGGGGAAGTAGTTACTGTTTGGCTGAGTATTTCAAGAGGAATGTTGTAAATGTATAATTTTTATGTTGGATTTCCTGAATTACTTGAAAACTAGTTACTAAACTATATGAAATGTGTGTCAAAATGGAGGTTTGGAATATGACATGTTATACAGATTTTCAAATAAAGTAAGCTAACAGACTGAATAAAGAGATTAAGAGCTCTGAAAACTGCAAATTCCACTGTACAGATAAGCAAGAACAGGAGCAGCTCTTAGGATATTTTTGCACAATTTTCTCTGACTAAAATGCACATGCACATTTAATAAAAAATAAATAAATAAAACCCCAGAAATCCACAATTATGACCTATGCTGCTGAACACTTTTATTAAAGCTCTTTTAACTGTGAACTGTTTTTATAACTCTTGCTTTCAGTCTGTATTTCTTTAACTAACTCTTTTTAGTTCTCTACATTCTCTTAGAAACATAAAAATTGTTGTGCTCCTACACATTTTAAGTGTCTTCAACTTTCATTATTTCTGTTTGATGCTATTTGGCATTTAAAAAAATCCTGTACTGGTGGTCTGAATTATCTTGCAGTCACCTGCTTGGAGAGAACATTACAGGGTTCTTATCTTCCATTTTCCCTACCAGTAGACATTCAAAGGTAGAGCAAACTGTGGGTGTATCGCATGCTAATAGTGTAGGCTTGTTTTTCTTAACCCTTTCCTTTTCTTCCAAAAATAACAGCATAAGACGACATTAGAAGTTCTCCTAATGGGGGAATTTTTTACTGCCAAGTCTGGTTCCCCTTCTCTGTGGGCCCATAGTCCTCTTCTGTTCATAACAATTCGAAGAATTGGAGTAGTGGAGAGATCAGCTCTTCAGTAGAAACCAATAGTTGATTGGGAGCAGTCCTGTTTTGAAATCTGTGTCAAAATGGCAGATTTTCTTGACTAAGGATGCATGCATGCATTACTGTTTTTTACTAATGGAATCAGTTTTGCTGACCAAAACCTCAAGTGTACCACAAGTCTTCAAACCAGTTTCTAGTAGACCAAAAATGGTGGGTCCAATAGGAAAATCAGTTGTGTATAATAAGGGAGAAATGGCCTTTGGTAGAGTGTTTGTTTGTTTGTTTTGTTGCAGAAATGAATGCATGTACACTTGACTACTCCAGTACAAAACTCCACAATGGCCTCTTGCATCCCAGCATACGTTGCTTTGTGCAGCCCTTCCCACACCCCACCCGCTCCCTGCAAAAACAAGTACAGAACAAATCTCTCCCTCTGTCAGCTTTGGGGCTAAAAAAGCTCAGCCTATTTTCATGGCCCTGGACTGTATAGCTGACAGTGCCTGACCCATCTCCCCTTCCCCACACCTTGCCTACAATGATGAGCTGGTATGAAAACTGACCTGCTAGCACTGGACCACAACTTTGCTAGCATTTTCTTGGTCCCAGACAAGCCCAACCCTGCCCCTGCCATTTCTGGAGCCCCCTGACTTCTGTCTTCCCCCAGCCCACAAACATGAACACCCTTATTCCTGACCTCCCCCCCGCTGCCCCCCCAGCCCTAAGCTCTACCTGAAAGGCAAGGTCATGTCTATGAGGCAGACAGTGTGGGTCTGGGGTTTCAGGCCTAGTGCAGGCCAGGTTCATTATATTTGGGCATGGCTGAGGGCTGGGTCTGGCTGATCCAAGTTTGAGTTGCACTGGACCTGGATCAACCAGGTTCTACCTGCCCCCTCTCTTTGTATGCAAGATTAATGGACTCAGTCCACACTGGGACCTGAGACCCCAGACCTCTGAACCTGCCCACAGACACAGCCCTGCCTGACACCCCTCACCATTTCTTCTTCCCCCTCCCTGCCCCCCAAACTCCCACACCTGGACCTGGATCCTTCCTATAAAGCTTGTTCAGGTCCCTGGTACCGCAGTACCTTATGGATTGGGGACAGGTGTAGGGTCTCTAGTCCTGGCAGGGGACATGTCCCTAATGTTTGGGTATGGGGCTTGGGAGGGGGGCTCTGGCCGATCCCAGTTCAGTCATGCTGCACCCTGACCTGCCAAGGATGATCAGACCCATAGTAAGGGTCCCTATGGGACCTAAGACGCTAGAGCTGCTCTGTCTTCCTCCTTCTCTCTATCCCCCGCACCCCCACCCCAGGACACAGACTGACCTTTCAAGTAGGGTTTGGGTTGGGATTCAGTCAGCCAAACCCTACCCACCCCCAACACGTGTGTGCGCGCGCACACACGTCCTGGACCTGGCTGTTACTGGGAGTAGAGACCCTAGGCTTACCCCCTGCCCCCCATGGTATGATCCAACACAGTATGATCAAACCTACCAGTACCCATCATCTGCCAGACTCACCTAGCCTATACTGAATTTGGGTCTGTTGGCTGACACTAGAAGGGTAGGGGGTTCTTTGAGGGCTGTGGAGGTGACATTAACCGTCTTAGAAAGAAAGACAACAGACATGGTACGTTTTTCTCAAAACCTGACAGCTGAGAGGGTGTTGTGGGTGGCAAGGGGAGTGTGGTCTCATGGGGTAGCCAGCCAGCCCTGACCTATCCTTTGTGTGCTGTTAGTTTCTTTGATAGACAGGGAGGTTAAAACGTGCTGAGATGCATGCATAGGGTCCATTGGCTGAGTACCACGAGCAGCATAGGCTGTCTGTAAAGAAGCCAGCCAGATCTTATAAAGCCTTGTGCAGTGCTCCATCAGAAGGTTCTTCTACAAGGATTGCAAAAGTGGTTGAGTTTCCTTGGCTATTTTGAACACTTGTATGCACCTTAAGAAGAGTCCATGAGCTCTGTTTTCATTTAGTTTGGGTGTAAATTGAATTTATTTATAATATGTGTATTAAATATTCCCAGTACTTGTGACACTAAATCTCGTGGGACTGTGGCTCACTTGTGAATAAGGTTAATTGATTAGCTCCATTTCATTTGTTGAAAGCTGAATTTGTGTTTGCTGAAGAAAGTGGTGTTTATTTTGTTTTGGTTTTTTTTTGTCTGGGAAGGCAAGAGCAGAGTACAAGGTGATAATATTTGTTACATTGTTTTTTGCAGACTTCAAGATTGAAATGATTTGACCTTGTATGAGTAATTGGAAGTTTGGTACAATTCTCATAGTTCTCAACCTTGATAATGTATCAGCCTCTCAATCATTCTTAACATTTGGAAGAGTATCTGAGTACTGTAACCATAATACAGTTAATGTATTTAGGATAATGGATGCACAGCTGCATTAGAATCTTCCCTTTTCTGTATTTTAAAATAAAACACTGAATATTAATGTGGATGGGATGACAACACCAAGTAAGACCAGGTGTAAACATTGAAAGAATCAATTAAGGGAAAATATTTGTAGTAGTCAATTCTGGTAGCAGTCCCGTAAGGGGATCTGGTTGTGTGAGGTTATTTGCATATGCAGTCTCTGGTAGGTTTCAATTTGGGATGTAGACAATATGAAACGGGTAAATAAATGAATGTGTGTGGATTTTTGAGAAGCTTTCTACTGTATTTCCTTTCTACTCCAAAGTAATTCGTACATCTGTCGCTTTGGTCATTGCACTCCTAGATCAAAGGAGGTTGAGGCAATCAGGTTGTAGGTTTGAGTCCCACCAGAGTCTTTCCGTCTCCCTCTCTCTCTCCACTCTGTTCAGAGTATGAACAGTTTGCATAAATGAATGGGGTACTTAAATGGATCCAATTAAATTAAAGCTGTGTACCTTACGGCACATTTACCACACAGTAAAAATGCTGTAAATATAGTTGTAAAGAAGGGTACAGATTGCCTCATTCTGCTTTCTCCATTAGGGGTAAAATGGTTGCAGTCAAAATCTTATTGCATATGACAGGGGAAAGAATCAAAAAAACTAAGATATAGGTCATGCATGTGTTTAATCCTTACTGTAAAGGTAAGGATTAAAATGTGAAATAATGATGTAAGTACAATCCCAAGGCTGAGGCAGCAAACTGAATTCAGTACAGTGTGGTACTGGAATTGAATATATTTTAAAAACGGGCAGTTTTTAGTAATCCGTCGTGATATTTTAGAGTTGGCAGGAAGAAGTGGAAATTACTTGTTCCTATACTATGCTAGCATGCTGCATTGCACTAACAAGGGAATTTAGTGGAAGAACAAGGGTGTTGCTATGAATGCACTTAGGATTTCTGCTAAGAAAGAGCCAGGGGCAATTCCTTTTGAGAGCATGTAAGAGCTCTTCTAATGGCTGTGCTGAAATAGTCCATCCCTCAGCTGTGGCCCTGTCTACCCATTACTGCCTACTTTTTGGGCAAGCTTGTTCTTCCGCTTTAGCGGAAGGGAAATTGCAACCACTTTCTGCCATCCTGATGTTTCATTTGCAGGATTCTTTTCCTCTAAGATGCTCTGTAATTGTGTATGATAGTATAAATCCCAGCTGAACTTAGTCCATTATCTGGTTTATGCCTGATGTGAAAGTCCATGTTGATTTTCTTTTTTTTTTCCTTTCTTTTTAATCTACACCTTTCCTTGTCCTATTTATTCTCTTCCCCCAACACACACTTGAAGAAAATCAACTATTTTTGTTACCATCTACAAGTGACTGACCTGACTAGTATCTATATGTCAACTCAGTTGATGTGCTTTTTATTCCCTTAATCATGAGTGATTCAGTATATACTTTTCTTACTAAATTGATTTCCATGTGGTTCCAGACACATTAAATAAAAGCCTTGTCTTATCAGTTTGCCTCAGCAGCTGAGAGAGCTGTAGGTACATTTATTAAACCCTTCCATGTGTTCCAGTTTGAGGAGAATTAAAAATCAGACCTCCTGAACTTGAGGACTTGGCTTAGTGAAGAAGCAATATTCTATATAATAATTTCCCAATGGGAGAATTCTTTCTTTCTTTTATTATTTGACTTTAAGACTAGATGCTTTTTGGTTCAGTTTCCTGCCTCTGCTGAGGATAAATTTTATATTCAGAATTTTCCATGATTCTGTTGAACTGAGGTAAGCATTTCGAGACAGCTTGGTCTCCAATTTAAAACAAAATGCACTCTTCTCTATTAATTTTCTGTGAAGTACTATAATTAGTCTTCTATAATGTAGTATTTTTTGTCACTAATTTGTGAAATGCTTCTTTAGATATTATAGATGTGTTCATGTTTTCTTGCTAAGGACTTAATAAACTGGATTATTTGTTTTTGTTTTGGCAAAGGCTGCACTGGTGTAAAACAAATTAAACCTAGAATAACTATTGTTCCAGATTTATTTATTTATTTTTTTTCTCAAAGTGTAATTACATATGTTTCCCACTGGCTGCTGAAATGGGTTTCCCAATAGTGTTTTATTATTCTGTTTTATTTCAACATTACATATATAGTAGTTTTGTTTCCATTCCAATGACAGACCTACAGCCGCCAGTGGTAATTCTTTATCAACAATTTTTTATAATCGTAATAACTATGTAACCTTATGAAACAGTAGAAATATTTTTTCTGGTGTTTATGTGCTATAAATAAAATCCCGTTTTTTTTTTTGCTTTCTATAAAGGAACACAAATTACATTATTTTAAACTTCAAATTGATTCTGAATTCCACACATCTTAAATGATTGTTACTTAGACTGGATATGTCACTTGTTTCTATTTTAGGCCCTAATTGCGCAAAACATTTAAACGCATGCTTATTTTTTTTTCCTGTTTTATCAAAGTACTTAATCATATTTCAAGCTTTTCATCAGTTTTATGTTCTGTTAAAGCCAAGTCATTTAATTTTTTTTTTTTTTTTTTTTTACCTTTAAGTGACTTGAAAGTCTAAGGCTTATGAGAAGTCCATAGGGTGCAGGTTCTTAAAAATTTCTGGCCTCTAAAAATTGGCTTGAGGTTCCTAAATCACTAAGATGCTTTTGAAAAATGTATACTAACAAACTGTCTTTACCATCAGCTGACTGTAATGTCTTCAAGAAAAAACCTCTCTCCAAATGCTTTACTTACAAGGGCTGATTTTTCTGTTTCCAGGCCATACAGTTTTATGTAATGGTAGGGAAATATTGCCTGACATAAGTCTTTGTTCTTTTTGTTTGGGACGTTCTTGAGCATGGTGATCTAGTTACAGTGTCTCTGTGTAGGTAACAAACAGCAGGGAAAGTACAGTCATTGGTAAAAGTTGAAGTCATTTAAAAAAAGAAAAAAGAAAAGATAACCTTCTTAATGGATACCCACAGATATAGTAAATCTCAAAATCATTTAAAATATTTTAAAATAGTTTATTTTCTGGTATCTTCTAAAGGATGCAAACTTATATGAAAGGAGAGTTTTTTTGGTGGGTGGTAAATCTGGTTCAATATTGCTACAATTTTATGCAAGAAGCGAACATCTGTTGTGTCTACAGAAAGAAGTAATAGAAATCTTGGTGTGTGTTAGCGTGTTTGGCAAACTATGGCAGCAAAAGCTGTTTTTTTGGGTTTTTTGTATTTTTTGGCATGAGCAATCACCCTTTTATTGGGCCATTAATGGTATTTTGGAACATCATGCTGCATCCACAGACAATAATTTAGCAGCTGTTTATTGGGAGCTTTCATAAAGCTTTGAATAGTATTATAGCATTCAGTAACCCTAACAACAGCATTTCAGAATCTGTGCCTGTTTAAATGGGATATCCATGAATGTAGTTGTTCAGGGATGCGTGACCCACATAACCTATAAATTTGATTGGAAGTTACAGTCTTGGCATAGGCTGATGGATAGCAGGTTAGAACCCTGATTAACCATGTGATTCGCAGGCTGGGAATATATTGTCCTAAGAAAGATTCGTCAGATGCAATCAGAATTTCAAGTGGTCAGATGAAATTCAAATGTGCTATGTGGCTTTTTTTCTTGTGCTTTTCTTCTTGGGTTGCCGTTTTTTTTTATTTCCAAAGCTGAAAAATACTTCTTTGATGAATCTGCTCCTCACCCTAAAGCTGTCTGTCTGTTATTCATCAGAAAGCAGGTCGCAGTTCAGTGAGCAGAAGAAAAGATTTTAATAGAAGCTGTGCCAAGGGCTGTAATGCATCATTTTAGGGCCCTAATTACATTACAATGACAAATATCAATGGTGACAACAGCAATAACCTACATCCTTTAATGGCTATGCTGGAAAAGGAGTTTGGGCGCTGCGCCATTAGATTAGACTCGGTTTCAAAACATAGGCCATTAGAAGCGTGTGTCCACAGTATTATTGGCCGATAACTGAGGCCCAGTGGAAAGGCCTGTAAATAAACGATGCCTCTCAAAAGCTTGTTCCCATGGGACAAAAGAAGCAAAATTAGATGACCATGGAAGCAGCAGTGTTTCTGAGGCAACTTTAGCATTCAATGTGAGGAATTGGCTCCTTAATTTTATGAAATCATACTTTTTCCTTCTTCTGCCAATTAGGTTGGTCATGTAAAAATCCATTGGCAAAGCATCTAAAGGGGGGAAACCAGTCCTGAAACGCATTGGTTATTTAAAAAGGCAGGTTTAAAAAATTACAATCAATATACTTTTTTTTTTTGAATTTGAATGGGCTTAATGAAATAGCATGCTTTACTGATACTGCTAAGATACTAACCTCCTCTTATTGGTGCCTTTCCCTGGTGTGGCATAACAAGAAACCCAACAGGCCTGCCATCCAAAGGATCACACTTTTTACCGAATGTTGGAACAAACAGACATACCAAAACCTGTCCTTATTTCATACCTGATTGTCTAAAGCAGGGGTTCCCAAAGTTTTTATGTTGTGGCCTGGCAAACTGTGGCCCAGAAGTGGCTGTGGCTCAGCAAACCATGGCCCAGCAGTTGCAGCCGACCGTAGCTGGAATTTCTGTCTGGAATATGGGTGAGGATACCCCCACTCCCCCCGGGTGGGCCAAACCCTGCACTGTTGCGGGCCCTATGAAAGGAGCCACAGCCTCTCCACTTGGCTCTGGGGGGGGCCGCAGTTTGCCGGTCTGTGGCCGCTTCTGGTCTGGCAGCCGACCGTGCTGTGGACTGGCAGCTGACCTGCCGCAGCCCAGGGATTGAGAACCCAGGATTGTGTGGGAGGTATTCGAGAGAAAAAACTTGATAACTACATTTATTACTCAAGTCCAACCAGTGTTTTTAGGTTTTTAACCCACTTCTTCATTTTAACATTTCTTTCATATTCCAGCAAAAAAGAAACGTAGTGTGTGTTGCTCCTATATGATGGAGTTTTTTGGGATGCTAATATAAAGGATTCAAATGTACTTCTGGTTATAACAATATCGGGCAACACAGGCTGTTCATGTCATAACTGAACGTGCATTTATTTTGGTTAAATGGGGACAAAAAAAAATGAAAGGATGACCTAAGACCCACTTCTGTATGAATAATAATACTTTGGTACAATTGGTAATCTCACTGCTGTATGTAGATAGCTCACACTATTGAAGAGTTTATGCTTTTAAAAGAATAGTGAAAAAGAGAGATTTTTGCTTAAAAATACTTTTCAGTTAAGTGCTCAAATATCAGACTAAAAAGGATTTGTCAGGAAACCCGTGCTTCATTTATTTATGTTCAGGATGGAAAGAAATTCTCAGATTGAGTTAGTCTCTTCCTTTTCTGATCATCTGACTTAGCAGCTGGCAGGTTGATGCATGCTTTGGGTGTACACATAGCCCAGCCAAGTTATTTACTGTAAATTTCTGGTTGATGCTAAAGGTGAAAATGTGTTGATGTCAGGTGGTGTTTTAGATCAGCATTTCTCAACCCATGGGTCGCAACCCAAAAGTGGGTTGCAAGAATATGTGAAAGGGTTGTGAACAAACTTTATAAAATGGATCAACAAACTTTTAAAAATGAATTCTTCTTTATAGTTTCATAGTTTGTAGGGTTGGAAGGGACCTGAGCAGATCATCAAGTCCGCCCCCTGCCCCCCCAAACGACGGCAGGAAAGAGTATTGGGGTCAAATGACCCTAGCAAGGTGTTCATCCAGCCTTCTCTTAAAGACCCCCAGGGTAGGAGCTAGCACCACTTCTCTTGGAAGTTGGTTCCAGATCCTAGCTGCCATGACTGTGAAGCAGCACCTCCTGATAGCTAGTCTAAATCTACCTTCTGCCAGCTTGTGACCATTATTTCTTGTCACTTCTGGGAGTGCTCGGGGGAACAGGGACTCCCCCAGTGCCTGCTGGTCCCTTCTGACTAGTTTGTAAACAGCTACTAGATACCACCTCAGCCTTCTCTTGTGGATGCTGAACAGGCTCAGGTCTCTTAGTCTCTCCTCGTAGGATCTGCCCTGCTGCCTCCTGATCATGTGAGTGGCCCTCCTCTGGACCCTCTCCATGTTGTCTGTATTCCTCCTGAAGTGTGGTGCCCAGAACTGGATGTAGTACTCCAACTGTGGCCTGACCAGTGCTGCATAGAGGGGGAGGATCACCTCCTTGGACCTGCTTGAAGCGCATCTGTGGATTCATGACAAGGTGCGGTTGGCCTTCCTGACTGTCCCCACACTGTCGGCCCACGTTCATTTCGCATCAATATTTTGACTCCAAGATCCTTTTCTGCCTCTACTGACAAGAAGGGAGTTCCCCGGCCTGTAGGTCTGCTGCTGGTTCTTCTTCCCCAGGTGCAGTACCTTGCACTTGTCAGTGTTGAAACCCATTGTATTCTCATCCACCCACCCTTGTAACCTGTCTAGGACCGATTGCAGCATATTCCTTCCTTCTAGTGTGCCCACTTCCCCCCGCATCTTAGTGTTGTCTGCAAATTTGAACTGGGTGCTTTTTACTCCCTCGTCCAAGTTGCTGATGAAGATGTTGAACAGTGCAGGCCCAAGGACCAAGCCCTGCAGAACCCCATTGCCCACATCCTTCCTGGTCAAAAATGACCTATCCACCACCATAGGAGAAACATATGGAAACTGGCTTTTCTCTTGCAGACTGGCAGAGTTCCACCCTGCAAGGGGCTTCTTGGGGCCCCTGAGGGGCCCCCCCCTGGGCTGGGGCCTAGGGCTGGGGGCAGTGGGTCAGGAGTGAGGGGCACTGGGTTGGGACTGGCTGGCCATCTATGTTTACAAATGGGTCCAGGTACAAAAAAGGTTGAGAACTACTGCTTTAGATAGTTTTGATATAAATAGTCTATTATAAAGGTTCCAAAACCAGAATCCTAATATAAGCTTCTTCAAACTTTGATGACTTGAGTTGATGTAGGGTTTCAGTTCCTAGAGCCTAACTTGAATTATCTACAGATCCAAAGTATTTCTTAGGTTTTGGAATGGTTAAAAGTTGGGACAATGGTTTACTTTAGTAGCTCATGAAAAATTTAAGGGGAGATAGGGAAGTGTAATCTAAACCATGAACTAAGATCTGAAAGCTTCTCAACTGTTATAAAAATGGACCCTGATTTGACTTGCCCAATTTAGAGAGGGAGGTTATTTGGACAAGATTTTTCAAAGGCATTAAAAGGGTCTAAGAGGAACCCGAACCATTAAGAGTTTTTTAATGTAGATATCAATCGTATTGTGAAAGAAGACTATTTACTATTAAATGCTCATACTTACAATACTTCTTCCTAGGCAGCAGTTTGATGTTAGACATTAGGGCTTAATACAGATATTTGGGAGGGTTAGGAGGAGGTTAGGTTAGGTTCCAGATGGCCACACAATGTAACTTTGTTTGCTCAGGGTACAGATCTTACGCTCAGACCTGGTCTCAGTGATCAGAAATCAGCATAAACCCATAACTACAGAAGTTCTGCAGACAAAGTAGTCTAAAAATTGTGGAATCCAGTCTGAGATTAGACATGGATTGATGTAGTATCATACTTGCTTAATCTAGGTTAGACCAGGACATGTAACTTCTGTACAGTTAGCTGTGTAGTCCTGGGGTTAGGAATGCCCCGCTACTGGCCACCAGGGCTGCTTTTCACTCAACCCCCACCACCTTTCACTAGGCTATTTTTGGTGCCTTCCCCTGCACAAACCAGCCAGCCACCCCCAACCATTTCATCCTGCATGTTGCTCCGGGTGCCACCAATTTTATAAGCATTACTTGCTCAGCTCTGTCGGCAATGAAGTGTCAGTGTGGGGAAGGGCAGGAGGGATGGGGGATATATGCTTGTTGGGTGGGGGAGGTTGGGGGACTTAAAATATCCCTTTCTCCCTCTTGTACTCTCTTGCAGATCCTGAAAGCCCCCTGATCATACCAAACCCTCCCAGATCCCTGCAGGTTCTGCCTGTATCCCCAATCCCATTGATCACTCTCACATACCCCTTATATATCCCTAAGCCTGTTTACACTCCCATTTTCTCCCCCATCCTGATTTACCTTGGATCACAGCCATTTTGAGCCCAATCTAACCTCTCCCTAACCCTCCTAAATATCAGCACTTATCCCACTGTCCATCTTTCATAATTGCTTTAAATTGAGATTGGCCTTTTATCAGATCAAGGAAATAAATCTTTGCATTTGAAAATATTGATGTGGCAAATTAACTCAAACATGCACAGGCACACTTGAATGCAGAAATGTCTATCCTGGCTTGAGTAACAATAGCAAATTCACTAGGCCGCTCAAACCTTGTTTCATTTTCTCTCTCAACGTTTCTGTCCTCTTTCAAACTGGAAACCATTCTTACTTACTGTAATTTTGCTTATGCTAGATCGATAACTTGACTGGCTTCCAAAGCATATCTAGAGAAAGAGGGCTAACTGCACTAGCCTGATGTCAGGCAAAAGGCAGGACACGATGGTGTCTTAAAGACTAAAGCATATCTAGGCAATAGTAATTAACAATTTGCATAATTGTTTAAGACTTGCTGAGCACTGAGATTACGGCAGGGCTATGCCAAAGCGAGCAGGTTGATTAATGGAAAAGAGGAGGTTCGATGTTGTTTTAGGCCTCTTTGAAAGAAAATGTACATAAAATATCAGATAATAATATATTTAATGTCTTGGCTGGCATTGCTTCCCTTGATGCTTTGTTTCCATGTCTGCCAGTTGGGTTTTACATAGTCTTCATTGATATGCAGACCTTGCCCTGGCCATGCTATAACTGCATGATCAAGACTTTTTGTTTGCAGAGCACTCTTATTCTCCAAATCTCCTTTTTTTTTTTTTTTTTATACATTAGTGTCTACAAAAGCTATTGTAGTGCCAGTTACTGGTTATGTTCTTCCAGTCAAAACCTGCAGTCATCTTCAAGGTAGCTATTGCTTTAAGGGAAGACTAGTGCTTTTGGTGTGACAAGACCTAAAAGAACTTATACATCACACCTATTAACAATGGGTTTGGGTAAAATTAAAAAAAAATACATATTTTAAAATTAAAAAACAGGATCTCGAATAGCATGTGGCTCTAAACACTTGAATCTCTAGTGAGGGCTTTTTCTTTCATTCTCTTCTCTGCCGTCTTTTGTCAACCTGTTCCTATAGTTGACAATTACCTCTGAGAAGACATCTCGTCATCTTTTGAAGCCATCTGTGGATATCTTTCTTCTCTTCTGGGAGCAAGGCCTCTCCAAGTCAAGGAAATATGATTTTCAGATGTGGCAGCAAGAAAGTGCATTGTATTATTGTGGAAGTGGCATTGAAAGCTACTTTTTAAGTTACCTAACAATTTGCATTCTGACCTCCTGTTTTCAATTGCTCATAACTTTCTGAAACTTTCATTTTTCAGGCTGACATTTCTCAACCTGACATTTCAATTATTTTTGACCACAAGGAGAGTGCAGAGTGCAGGGTAGGAGGTGGGGAGATAATTTTTGCAGCTTTTTAAATAACAGTTGAAACAGCTAAGATCGAATGTTGAAATTTAGCACAGATATAACTGAGGAGGGTGCTTTTAAGTAATCGTGATACAATTTTTTTTTTTTTTTTTTTGTGACTAAGTTATGTTTTAGCTCAACTAGAAATTACGTACTTGATTTAGAAATGACTTGGTAAGTTTCTATGGCTTGTGTTATACAGGAGGTCAAACTAGATGAGCATAATAGTCCCTTCTGGCCTAAAAATCTATGAATCTATGAGCCTTTTAAAATTATGTATTAAGCCTTTGCACTGTGTTTGGTGCAAGTTGTATTCTCAGCTCCTCACATCTGCAGTTAAGCATTTCCTGAATATTCTTCCTTATCTGGCTGGTTTGGGCCTGGGTTGAAAAGTAACCTGCAGTGTTCGGGGGCTGAAGTAAAGGCACACAAAGCCTCTTGGCCTTGATTATATACTGACCTCATAAATTATAGAAGAGTTGGGTAAAGCTGCTGAATGCTTTAAAAGGTGCAGAGGAAGGCACTTTTGTAGCTGAGGAAGTTGTAATGTGCTTTTCTTCTGTAGATGACGTAGAGCTGTACAAACTGTCCAATTAGCTAGCAACATGGTTCCAGTTCATTGCATTAATATCTACCATTGCCAAAATCGTGCATGTTGAAAGAACTTTTGAAGTCGTGCGCAACAAGGCCTGGAGTCTGCAGCGGTTTCAGTAGAACCTGTCTGAAATTGGCAGTGCTCCTTCAAGAGGCAGAGGTCCGCCCAGGCAGAAGAGTCTTCAGATTTTGAGCAAATAGATTCTTTTTTGCATTTAAAAACACCTATGGGACTATATAAATAGTTTCATGTTTAAGCCATTGATTGGGAAATGACAAAATTTAATGTTTGAACAACCACAACGTCATTTAGTTACAAACTAAATATTAGGCTTTAATTCCAAATTTGACTCTTTCTTGCACTATATTAGCTTACAAAGGCTGTCTTTGTCAATCTTAGACAGATATCTTTTGTTCTTTACACTATTCTATATATGCCATACAGTTAAGAAATTGTTTGTATCAAGGCTATATTTATTCAGCATAGAGTATCTGAAAAATTGCAGAATATGTTGACCACTCAACTTTGTAGGTAAAGTAGCTCTATAGTTAACTGTCAGCTCCCAGACTGTGGGACAGTATGCTTCTAGATAAGCAGAAAATGCTTGATCAGATGAATGTTGAAGGTCGATAAAAAGATATCAGAACAGTGAACACTATATTAGCATATTAAAAACTGCTTGTGTGTGTACATACAGACATGCATACTATTTTTTTACTAATTGTGGATTCTTGCATGCATACATACATACATACACATACATGTTCCAGTGGATATTGAAGAACAGTATTTTGTATCATCTGAGGGGGAAGAAAATGGGATGACTAGACTGTATCATAACATGCACAAGGGGGCAGAGTTAGTTATACATGGATATGCTCTAGCATATCATGGCTTCAGACTATGTAGCTGTATAACTATGATGTACTGTTCATAGATTTTTGTGTTTGTTTGCGATGTTAAGCATTGCTAGCAATTCCATGTATGGTTTTTTCTTTTCTTTTCTTTCTTTCTTTACTTATTTATTTGAAGTTGGTCATTTAAATAGTGCATGGCAAATGTTGAAATGGATGTTGACAAAAAAAAGGAAACTTAAGTTGCGCAAGTATCAGTGTCTTTATCATTCTGGCAATGACTTCGCAAGAAAAAGAGCATTGTGTCCTTCCATAAAATGAGGAACTGTCCCTAGGTAGTATTTATTTAAAGAAAGTCCATATAGCTTCACATTTTTGGTCCCTGCAGTTTTAACTCTTGTGCTGTCTTCCAAAATCTTTCATTAAGATACGCAGGTTGCACGTACGTGTGTGTGTGTGTGTGTACACGTGCAACCTGCGTATCTTAATGAAAGATTTTATATAAAATCTTTAATGATGGCTAGATTAGATATAAACAAATAATCTAGCTGTATGGAAATATAGTATATATGATCAGATTCTGATTCAAGTTACACCGCTCTAAATCCAGCGTAATTTTACTGAAGTCAGTTGACTTCAATGTAGTTAACTTTGGTGTGATGCAAGGAAAAGTGGTATCAGAACTAAATATTTTAATGCGTTGTTCAGTGAGGTTAACTCCCAAAATACAGTATTTCAATATAGAACAAATAAATATATAAATAAAAAATCTCCAACTGTTGGATGGTGTCATTTGAGATGATCCTTTTCCTCTGCTGGAGAAAAATATTTTCTTTATCCTGGTAAAGATGTGTTTATTTATGCTCCTCCTTCTGAAGACATTTTTTAAGCCCTCTGATTTCATAAAACTAGAAAGCTCATTTTTTTTGAGAGCTATGTATGACTAACAGTAGCTATTATGTATTGTTGAAGGAGGTCACTGAACAAGTTTTTATTCTTATAAACAATTCCAGTTGGATGATTACAGACAATATGATTTGTGTGTAGATGTGCACAAACGCACTTTCTTTTTCTCGTTTTCTAACATTCACGCAGTAATACTGAAACTTGAAAAATAAATATAAATATAATCAAACTAACTTTTCTTTTTCTTTTTATATACAGGCAGAAATTGTCAAGAGACTGAATGCTATATGTGCACAAGTCATTCCCTTCTTATCTCAAGAGGTAAGATGGTAGTTTGAAGGTAATCACCTAAAAAGTTGCCTTCTGATTTTCTTTATAAAAGTGAGGCTTTGATGCTGTTTTGGCTTTGTGACTCTTATGGTGCTTGTTTGACTTGCAAAGATACTGTTCTCATTGCAACTTTGACAGTGTATTAAAATTAATTAAAATATAATTTAAATGCTTATCTATGGTGGAGCTGTTCTAACGTGTTTAGCAAAATGTGGTTGTGTAAATGTATTTTGCTGTTGTGTACAATGCTGTGTTGTGCAGAATTTTGACTTTGTCAAATTGGAACCAAGCAGGCTAGATTGAAAAATTGCTAGAAAGGCATGATTTGTGCTATATTCTTGACAATGGGCTTTAGAAGTTGGCAGAAACTTGTGTAGATCTATCAAGTGGTGATGCTTTAGACAGTGAACATACTAATGCAGCTTTTGTCTGTCATCTCTCTCTCTCTCATGCCAGATTACTTATTACCTTAAATCCTTTTATATTTTCTGTGTTTGGGGAAAATACACACAAAATTAAGCACACTAAGCACCAGTTTTCATGAAAGTATGATTCACTGGCATGAACATGGCAGATGCCTTTTGAGGAATGGGTTGGTACTAGCAGGGGAACCATGTTACCCCTGACTTGCAAGGGATCAAACAAAAGGTGTTCATGAAAGGAGGCTCCTCGGGTACATGCTAACCATTTTTTATATTTTGAGGGGAGAAGGGGGGCTGGATATTTGGAGGCTGCTAGAAACAGGCTGACTTTCTTTTGGCATAATTCTATGTCTTCATTTCAGTAAAATGAAAGGGGGGAAGTCAAAGCTTACAGCAATATTTTTTTTTTTTTTGTAGTGCAGCTGCAAAGCATTGTATTGCTGTCTGAGAATGCACTAGGATTCTGTCTCCCACCCTTTCAATTGTTCCATAAAGTGTCGTTGCAGAGAGAGAGATAGAGAGAGACTGTGCTAGAGATGGGTAGTGATCAGAAGCTGCTGCTTTACCCTTTGGCCTGTAGAAGCTTGTGTGTATGAGAGTATTTTTCAAATCTTTATGATAAAAAGATTTAAAAAAAAAAGGTAAAAGTGTGTGACCCTTCTCTGGGGTGTGCATGAAACACTGTCAGTAATGAAAACACTTGTATCCCTGAGGTGGAAACCCCCTTCTACCAGTGACCTTCATAAGGTTACAGATTTAGGACTAGCTGCTTGTCTTCCACCTTGGAGAGTGCCCTCTCGATGGCCTGTTGTAACACAAGCTTGTCCACATTTTGTTTCAAAGTGATGTATCCAAAGTCAAATGTGGTGCCCACCCAGATCAAAAAGCAGAAGTTAAATGCACAGGAATGATACCAGTTACCTGTTCTTACTGACACTAATCCCCTTTCTTGGGTACCTGACTGATAGGATCCTGTCTTTTGAGGCTCTCCTTGAACAGGCATGGGAGGTCTGGGCTTAGATGGGGCCTGAAGGTCTTGTAAAATTTTACTAGGGAATCCATCAAGGGCTGGCAACTTCCCCATGTTGTTTTCCCATTTCCCACCACTGTTTCCAGGAGAGGAAGTAGCTTCTTGTGGCTGTCCAGGTCTGCCAGAAGTATGTGCAGTAATCCCAAAAGTGGGCATTCTGCAGGAGGCTCAAGTGCTGGTTGCTCTGCAAGTAAAATAAGGAAAGCCAAATTTCATACTAGAACAGGCTGTGGTCTGAATCCTGATGGAGCAGTATGACTGCAGTGAAGCAGGAACAGGTTGGTGTTGGTGATGTAGAGTCGGGCTGACCCATGGAGAGCCCATTGGCGCTCATTTTCACCCAAGTATACTGCCTTGTGCTAAAATGGAAGTGCATTGAATAAGCTTGCTGCCTGAATTGTCATCTGTATCAGTCAAGCAGATGATGAATGGGGCTCTGGTCCATTCTGGTCCAAACTCTCCTGGCGAGTGCAGCTAAAATCTTCTCCTAGGATGAGGCGGTAACTTAATCAGCTATAGGCTGTGATAAGTCTACCAGCATCTTGAAAAAATGCACTGTTTCTCACCCTGCATTGAGTTTATAAGTGTTGTTACGATGGGCCCAACCCCTTCAACATGGTAATATGAATTTGTCTCTCTTTGAGTCGCCGATGAAAATTACCTCAGTATTTGTACTCGCTTGTTGTTTCTTATTTGCTATAAACATACTACATATCTCGCCATGTCTTCATTCAGGATTTGAGTAACAGGTAGATGGCTTTCTATTTTACCAAGCATTCACAGTGCTTATTGCTGACAGGAAATATAAGCCAGATTAAGCCAGTGCTATTGGGCAGAAAGCCAGATTTGGTGGTTGCCTTAAGCTATGCTGCATTCAGAAGCCTTGTATTATTATTGTTATTTCTTATGACTACAGTTTTAGTGCTTTTCATTTGAAACCCTAAAGAAATCCTTGTTTTAGTACAGATTAGCCAAACTCTTCATTGGATCAACCACTATTTCACACACCTGTATAACATACAGAACTGCTTGTAGGGAACAGTAGACTTATTAACTGGAAAAGAAATGTCATTGCTTGATGGTCTCTGGTTTATTTATTTTTTTCTGTTATTTTGAACACTTGCAGCTTGACCCTTTCTGTATGAGTGTACATTTAAAGAGTCAGTACAATTTTGGGCTTTATGGCTACGTACAGACTTACAAAATTCCAAGCCTGAATTGCTTCAGTCTTTGCATATGTTAATCTAACCTGCATAGATGGAACTGACAAGCAAGTGAATAGACATCCACTTTTGATTCTGGAAGTGTAGCCATATGCCTGCAGTGGCTCAAGCTAGAAGCTGGGGGGTGCTAGAGTGGCTGGAAGGCCTGGAGGGAAGCTGAGCTGGGGGGTTGAGGGGACATGGTCAGGCCCTGCAGCAGGTCCATCCCAAGGGGAGGGTGAATTGGGGCAACTACCCCAGGCCCTGTGCTTTGGGGAGGCCCCGTGGTCAGTGCCATACAGACCCCACTGCAGGTACCACGTGCTGCTGCTCCAAGTGCCACCAGCTCTGCTGCTGCTGCTGAGCACGGCCGGCTCCAGCTGCTCACCACCCCTCACCCCCTAGGGCCCCGCATAGGCTGATATGCCCCAGGCCCTGCACACCTTTAGGGATGGTTCTGCTGCCATCATTTGGGGGGGGGGGTTAAACTCCCCACCCTGGGCTGCAGGGACCCCAGCTGGGGTGTTCCTGGAGGGGAAGCAGCTCTTACCAGGCTTGTCCTCCAGAAGTAGGGGTGTGGCCAGCTGGCAGCCCAGGCAATACCTCAGAAAAGGGAGGGAGGTGGTTAACTCCCCCTGCCTCTTCTCTCTCTCTCTCCCACTGGCACGGTTGGCTTTTCTCCCTGCTGGTTGCTGGAGCAGCAGGGGACATGGCCAGTCGGTGGCCTGGACAGTGCCTCTGGTGTAGGTGGGGAGGGGGATTAAGCCCCCCTGCTTCCCCTCTCCCACCAGCATGAGACCACAGCTGGACTTTTCACCCCTGTCACAGCTCAGCATGGCCCCAGAGCCCCCCTCTCAGCCAGGGGGTGATCCCACTGTGTCTTTCCAGCCTGGGGCATGGGTTTCACTTGGGACAGCCCAGGAGCATAGGCCAGATTGGGGTGAGGAGGAGAGTAAAACCAGCTCCGAGCCCAGGTAGGGACATGCAAAAAGCAGAGTGCTGAGGCATCGCTGCAGCTGGACAGGCACCACAAAGCTGGATAGTGTGGTGCTGAGCCCCTTCATTGGCCTGAAGGCAGACAAGTGCAAGGGCTCCCTGGGTGACAAGGAGGAGCAGGCTGTGCCTGCTGCTGTTGCGTGGTACTTGCTGGATTGGTGCCTGGTACACGGGGCCATGCTGGGTTGCCATCAGGTAAGGGGAGAGTGAGCAAGGGGTGCCCAGTAATCTGGGGGATGGCAGGTAGTAGTGCTGGGGGTTGAGGCTGTCCAGCAAGCAATGTGTGGGGGCGATGGATGTGGTCAGCTCCTCCTTGCTACCCAGGGAGGATTTAACTTGAACCAGGAAGGGGTATGGGACAAAAGTTCCATAAATTGGTTTGACCTAAATCAGTTAAGTCTAAGTATGTTCAACTGGGTTTATTTTAACTATTTTTGGCCATTTTGAAACTGGTTTATGTGCACTGAACTTCTGTTCTGTTGCAAGTTTAAACTAGTTTCTGATCATCACT
Source organism: Caiman crocodilus (assembly GCA_030014935.1). NCBI lineage: Eukaryota > Metazoa > Chordata > Crocodylia > Alligatoridae > Caiman > Caiman crocodilus. The sequence continues at coordinate 5,508,878 of JAGPOW010003395.1, read as the reverse complement.
GTGTAGTTTATGAACCTTATTGCTGCCCAGTTAGGCATGCAGAATAATTTTTAGGTGTGTACTTTTAGTTGCATGTTCAAGCCTTGTATCATGTTCCCAATAAATCATACTGATTCTGGGATCAATTCAGCTCTTACCTTCAGATAATACAGTTACAAAAGGATTCTGTTTTGATTCTTTTAATGACAGCACACAACCTACTTGGGGCTTAAGCATGTTATAGTCAATGGAATGATTACTCTTTACGAGTCTTTGACTCATACTCTAGAGAGAAGCAGTTTCAGGTCTGAGAATAGTATCTTGTTGTTTTGATATTTTCCCATGTTAGGCAGCCTTTGCTTTTTAAAACTTTGCTCATAAGGCTTTTTTCACCTGCTTACATCTCATTCTTTCACATTTACCAAACATTTTACCTTCTTCCTTGTGCATGTTCCATAGTGTCAAAGCTCTGCAGGCTAAAAAGGAAAGGGAGAGTTCAAGAAAAGTTCACAACTTCAGCATTTTACATGCATTTACAAAGAGCAAAGGGAACATTTCCAATAAGTCAGTGGATACATTTGTCTTGCTTGGGGGCAAGTGTAAGCATTTGTAGTCTGAACTCTTCCAATAGAAAAAAAATCTTCTGATTTTGATTTAGAATCTCATTTGTATCTTTTAAAAACTGAATATCTCACTGAAATTCTGTTTTATTTCATCCTGTAGATTAATATAGAATTGAATTGCTATGTGCTTTTGCTGTTTAAGCATTCTGCAATACAGTATAATTGTGGAGTAGCGACTGAGAACTGTGATCAGTCACTTCTGTATTGTGCCTGGGGGAGAAATGAACAAAATAGTGGTTACATGCACTAATGGCAGCATTATTGCCTCGTAATAGCACCAGGTTAACTTATCTTATTGCTTGTTAACTTTGTAAAGAATCAATGGCTTGTGGTAACTCAGTTTGATGCAAGGGATCATGGCCAAAATTTACCTTTACTTGATCACTTGATAAGAATACAGTTATACTATGTTGTCACTCTGAACCTAGTATTTAGTACAGTTAGACTTTTGCTATGTGCTTTATTACCAAGGGAATACGGAGTGCAGATGAGTGCAATGTTGTTCTCTAGAGCTTGCATTTTAATTTGGTTGTATTCTGCAATAAACAAATAAAATATATATTCTGGCCCTTCTGAAATGTGAAGATAGCAGTTTCACCAGGAAATTGGTATGCTGCATTTTTGTGGAGCCTAAGCTAAGCAGACTAGAAACATTTCATCAAAGAAATGTAACCGTTCAATTTTTGGTAAGAAAGGATAATGGTCTTTATGGTCAAGACATGAAGACTGGGTCTTTAGGGGATCACATTTAAGGTACTACCATAGACTTCTGGTATTACTAGAAAAATTTCTGTCTCAAAAAGGAGTTGTGAAACTAGCATTCTTATAACAAATGTATCTGTCTGTGTGATGGAAATGCTAATAAATGACAAGTCTTCTTTGAGGCAGTACTATATTTGTCTACATCAGTGACTTGTGGCACTGAGGTTCCTTGATCCTTTCAAGGATGCCATAGTGGGTACCGCACAATGTTTAGTGCTGGTAAGCTTACAACCATGATTCACAAGATAAACTCAGAGATGTAAAAAAAAAAAAAAAAAAAGTCCATGGTTCTAGTCTTCCTGACTTCTTTGCAACTGAAAAATTGCTCAGTTTTTTTTCTCTAATCACAAAGAGAGGGAAAACTAAGAGCTAGCATTGTCTAATGGGTGTCTTTTGTCTAAAAAAAGTTGAGTGACTGGTCTGTGCTCAGCATGGACTACAAAAACTGCTCAAGAAGCTATGTATTCAGGTGGTTAGCCCCGACCCGAGGTGGCCATGGCTATAGTGTTGGCAGTACCCCAATTAGCTAGTTACAGGATAGCTTGAGTATGTCAACATGGCATTTATAGTCTGTTGGAAACTTTTCTGAAAATATGCACCTAACACCACCTACCAGTGAAGTAGTTGAAAATAAGCCAGAAGACCTTATCTTAATTTTTTTTTATATGGAACATCAACTGTGAATTCAAAATGAGACCATTCAAAATTCTCAGAAGCAAGCTGCTTTACATACAAGCAAATAGAAATTGTACATGCATTATTGCATAGTTCAGCTTTTCCATATCAGATACATAACCGTATGGGTGGTGAATAGTTTTCTGCTTGCGGAGGAGATACGAGCATGCCCCTCCCCCCCCCCACAAACACGCTTGGTTTCTAAAATGGCCTACAGTTAATACATTTCAGTAAATTCAGATGGAGTGAAAGCAAGTTTCTGTCGCGCACAAGAGCTCAAGTTCTGGTTCTTCGATGCACAATACAGAAAATGATTATCCTGTTTGAGGTTTGGGAGGGTGGAGAGGGAAAAAAAAAATGTTTCCCTCCTTTTCTTATCCTTTGTTTGCTAGGTACTAGGCCCAGAGTCTTTTTCATTCTGAAATGTCTGTCCTACATTTGTGCTAGGAATTGTGTTGGTGCAAAATTTATATTACTCTTTGCTTACATCTGTGGTCTTACCTTCTTGTAAATTCATTTCAGGTCACTGGCTTTGGGCTGCTGACTCGTGCCGAGGCTTTGCAAGCTTTATTAGTGGGGGGTGGGTGGGAGGGGAGAGGAAATTATACTAACCACTAGAGAGCAAAAGGGGGGTGAAGACCGGCAGAGAAGGAGAGGTGGAGGAGTCTTACCTGCTCGGGCGCTTTTCATTTGAGTGGCAACCGTTACTCCTGCTGCTTTAACTGAAGGACAGGCGGCAGTGCTGGGGGCCCCTTCTGGAGCCCTATTTGCCTCCAACCCTTGGTGGAAGGGCTGAGCCTTTCATGGCAAAGCCCGCCCAGGGGGAAGGGCTGTCATCCTACCTCCCTATCCTCCATACTAATGATGCAGTCTTTTCCCAGCTGCATACCCAGTTCTCTAGCCAGGCTGCTTGGGGCTTTATATGCTATGGAAAGACTCGGTATGGAGGGGCCCATACTGGCACCCCTTCTAAGTCTGTGTCTGGGGCTCTTGTCCCCTGCCAACCCAGTACGATACTGCTCTTGTTCTGCTCCATTCGATTATACCGTCTTTACGAGAGACTTGCAAATGAATCTACTTAAATTCTGAAGTAGTCCCTGGCCTGCAACCCCTCTAAACATATAGTACTAAAAAAAACAGAACAAAGTAACCAGGCTCTGCAAAGTAATTTGTTTTGTAAGTTTTGCAAATGATGCTTGCCGAGTGGCAGAGGAATGCTTGTTAATGTGATGTACAACACAATACAAAGTGAACTTTTTTTGAGAAAAGAACGGACCGCTATATTTTGGAAAAAAATAATCAGTCTCTGGCTTGTGTGGAAGAAGGAGGGTTGATTTTTATAACCGTGTATGGGGTGTTGCATCCCACAGACAGTATGCCCTTTCTTTTATTGTTTTTTCTTTCCTTTGTCAGCCAATCCATTGGTAGGCACAGTATTGTTCAGGGTGTGGTAGTGGCAAATATCATTATGCTAAACCAGGAAAACTCATTTAAACACAAGTGCTAAACAATGAGAAATTGAAGCAATCGATTCCGAAATGCATAGGATATCATGGTGAGTCGGCTGCTATCCTGTTCAGTGTGTGCATTTGCTTAAATTAACATTCTCTTCATATTGCACTCCTCAGATTTTTGGGGTCTCTGTCTTATTTGCTTTTGTTTACAGCATGCAGTAGATATGGATATGCATCATCACAATAGCAATCCATAAAACAGAGCCCCTGTATATCATTATGTTTAAAATAGGGCAAGACAAGCAATCCATCTTTCACAAGCCGAAAGGTTGTACAGACTGAATCCACCTGGAGGTCTGTATTTTCTATAAATCTTGCAATACTGTTTCTTGCATGATTTGGAGGTAAAGCGGTTAGGACTCTTGCTGTGCAAGGAGTCGGTGATTTGGTTTTCTTAAGGTACTTTTTTTTTCTTGCGCATTTTTTATGTGTGCATGAATGCCTGCACTTGCAAGCACATCTTAAAGGAAGAGTGGCAATTAGGTCCTGAGTCTGAGGAGATCCATGAAAGCAGACCCTCCCTAGGACTGTATAGAAGTGCATCATTTCATCTGTCCAGGTCCAGTCACAGGATTGAGGCACTAATTTTGCACTGTCCATTTTGCTTATGTGGATTAAATAAATCTCTAAAAGACTTGCGAAAGGACAGGGGATTGCCCCCTTCATCCTGAAAGAAAGACTAAATTTAAGCAGGCTCTTTCCTGTATTCTTTCCTTATTATATGGACCTGGTCTAAAACCCATTAGAAACAGTGGAAAGATTTGTGCGCTTTGGATCAGATCCTAATAAAATATAATTCTTACTTAGTTGTTCAAGAATTTTATATAGACTTAAAGGAGACTTGAAGTTTAGATACCAATGATTGGGGACAGGGAAAAAAGTAAGATTTGGAAAGCAGAAAAACAAGAAATTATTTCTTGTTGAATTTTTGATGTTTGAGATCCCTCTGTCCTTCCAAGGAATGGAATGACATTTTTGTCTCGGATCCTTTGTGGAAGCTCGGTTTTTGTGTTTGGTGAGGGGAAGCCATGTAGGTAGAGGGGTGGCTTGTTTTTTGCAAAATATTGAAGAACTTTGTAGTTTTTTGACGATAGTAACCTTAGTGCTTCTTAAGCCAACTCTTGATAAAGATGTTTGCAAAGTCTCTTTCTGACAGCCTTGCCATTTGCCTTGTCATGTGCCATAACATTTTCTTTGCTATACATGTATTTGTGAAGGGGATTTTGTTTTGTTTTTAACTCTTGCTAGGATTTGTATTTAGAAAAAAATTCTATTTTTGAAATGTTACAGACCTTATCTCAAATTAAGAATCTTGCTATTCTGAATTAAAAGGACTGAAAGTCACAGAGAAGGCACATATCCACAGAGCCCAGTCTTTTAACATGGCTGTATTTCTCTTTATTTTGTACATAAATAATATTATTGGAACCAAAATGCCCCCCCTTCTCCTCCCTCCCAAATAACAAGCTAAATTCTGTTCTCTGCCTTTGCTCAAAGAGGGACAGTTGTCTGGGGCAAGAAAGATGGGAAGGGAAGGGAGAACTAGCTGCCAGCTGCTGAATTGTTTTCTGGAGGTTGAGAGTCAAATTAAAAAATCTTGATGTCACTTTGCCTGTCCATAGAACATCTTAAGTCAGGTGTGGTTAAAAATGTGGCTTTCTAGTCTAATTTGCATAGATTATGCCCTTACTTATCATGCAGTGGCCTAGCCCTGATAACACATACTCTTGTGACCTTAAGGTTAAAGTGTCTGAATTCCCTTTTTATCAGCAATGGTGACACTATTTGCAACTTGTTTTGAATGTGGCAGTGTGATTATTCATAAGTTCGAGCTGTCACATTCATGTTCAGTCCATTATGTGTTGGCTGCCTAACAAATGGTGGATGCTTTGCTTGCTTGTAAGCTCAGAGATTGGTCCTGGTTATGTTTGACCATGTGAAACTTGCTTCCCACGTTCCATAAGCCAGTTCATTTAATCTGTTACCATATACAGTCTAAAATTTTATCTTTATAGATGTCTGAATTTCTACCATCATTGTTTATTGTATTGGTTGCTTTTATTTACTCCTTTGGTGTTGATATGTCTTTGAGTACTACTTAAAAAAACAAAAATAAAAGTTCAGTACTCCAGAGTGTTTTGTGAGAGGGGATGACCTTTTAAAATAGCTTTATTATTATTATTACTACTACTGTTTATCCTTCTTACTATTACTGTTGTTGCTGCTGCTGCCACTGCCGTCTTTAAGATTCAGGGTGTCTCTAGCATGATTTAGGGAAGCCACTAAGGCTAGGGACAGACATTCAAAAAAAAACCTGAGCCTGAATTAATTTAATTTTTGGAGGTTAGTCTAACCTGCTCAGGCTAAACTGGTTTATAACTGTACAGACACCCCAGAAATGCAGGCACATGCCTGCGGTGGCTCAAACTAGACCCCGAGGGACACTAGAGCAGCCCTCCCTCCCTTTCATAGTGCTGAGCTGAGGGGCTGGGGGTGTCTAGGCAGTATGCTCTGATTTGGGATGGGTTCTCCCCCCTACCTTTTGTTGCTCCTGACCAGTGAGAGAGCCAGCACAGAGTTGCACAGCATTTACTTATGTAGCAGGGAGTTGCACAGGGGATTGGTAACAGCATTTATCATCACATCAGCAAAACAAAAGCGTCTCTCATTTAGTTCAAGCTCTTCATAAACAGCTTTTTTCAAGGAAGGAATGGAAGAATATTACCAGCTACCTGTTAATTAGCTCCTAAAAGCCCTCAGTGGACACTGCCAGCCTGCCTTTGTGTAAGGCAGGCAGGACAGACACCACTCAGCATCAGCATGCATACCAGGTGGGGAGGGAGGAGACCCCTGCTTGAGCAGGGAGTGGTTGGGTAGAGGGGCCGGGGAAGGGTGGGGCCAGCCCTGCTCTCTGGAGCAAAGAGCCCTGCCCAGGGCTGCAAAGCATCTGGGATGCTGGGGGACTCTGGTTTAAGTTAAACCAGGGAGGGTCTGGGAAAGATGTTGCATAAACCAGTTTGCCCCAAATCAGTTAAGTCTGATGCTGCATCATCCAGGTTTATTTCAAGCTGTTCTTGGCCATTTTAAACTAGTTTATGTGCACTGAGTATCTGTTCTGTTACAGGCTTAAACCAGTTTCTGATCACTCACTTTAAACCAGTTTGTGTAATGTCTATCCCTAGCCTAAGAGCTGCTGTCCTGAACAGGACCTCCTTAAGATTCTTCATTTTCATGCCTTTACCCCTGCACACTTTCATCCTCCATCAGATTGCTTTTAGGCAATTTAGTTGCTGCTCCAGAGATGGTAATGAGTTGTGCATGCTGCTCTTTTTACTACCTGTGTTCAGAGAGAGCTCCTAGGAATCTGTTTCAGCTCTAATTTAAGTTCCCTTTGTCACCCAAACTGCATAAAGGGGCCTTATGAGGATCTCTCCTAAAATTCCTACATAAACCTGAACTCTGTTACTGAGTACTTATCAACCCACCAACTGAAGATCCCGTCTTTAATACCACTAGTAGTCTCTCCTGTTAAAGCTTGTTCTCTCCCTCTCTAAAACGTTACGTACAGGTGATTAAAATGTCTCTTGCCCCACATGGGGTTTTTTTTTCTACCCTGACACAACAGAGTTTTGGAGTATAGTTGAAATATACTGTATTCTGGCCATATATACACCTATATATTTAGGGCTGGGATGCAAATATCATCCCCAAACTGGGAAACTATCCCTAAACTCCACTCTAGTCACAGTAGAGTACAGTCGTGTCATATGCACATTTAACTTGCGCAAATTCAACTTTTACGTGGGGTGGAAGGGGGTGGGGCTTCAATTTGCAATGGTGACGGGAGGTTTGGCAGTGTGGTGGTGGCCGGGTGACACACAGCTATCTCCCACCCCCGTGCGCTGCGCCGCTGTCGCCGGCTGCACAGCTCCAAGCTCGGCTCCGCAGTGGAGGTGGCAGGTTTTGAAGGCAGAGGCAGTTGCCGCTAGTCGAATCGCTGGCTATTTGACTCTGCACAATTTTTCGCCTTACGAGCTGACCTCGGAAGCTAGCCCTTGCATAAGATGCGACACACCTGTACTTTGGTGAACTTGGTATACAACATTAATCTGGGTATTAATTTCCAAGTACAATAGAGAGCTGACATCTCCCATGTCTGTACACTATAGATTGCTAGGAGCTGGAAGGGACCTCACAGATCATTGGGTCCAGCCCCCCGTGCACTAGGGAGGAAGACAGCTGGCGTTAGGTGACTATCTAGTCCTAGTTGTAGGCAAAATATGGCCCATGGGCCAGATCCGGCCTGCAAGGTCATTCTATCTGGCCTGGAGGGCCCCTAAAAAATTTAGAAAATTAATATCGATCTGTCCTTGGTTCCTGTCAAAAATAACAGTAGCCAGGGGCAGTAGGACACAGGGAAAGCCCAGTAGGCTCATGCAACAGCAGGGCCTGCCTGACCTCGCCCCCTGAGCCGGAAGCCCCAGCAGGGACCACGAGGCTGCACTGTGCCAGAACCTCAGGCGGGGGGAGGGGTGGGCAGGGGAGGACCCCGGGCAGGAAAAAGTAGCCCAGGGAAAAAGCTGAGCATGGAGAAAAGTGGCCCTTCCCCTGCCCTGTGGCCAGTGCTCCCTGCTGCAGCCGCTGGCAGCCTGCGTGTGGCTCCCTGTGCCTGCTCAAGACTGCCCTACACAAGCTGCAGGCGGCTGCAGCAGGGAGCACCGGCCAAAGGGCAGGAGAAGGGCCACTTTTCCCCATGCTCAGCTTTTCACTGGGCTCCATCCCTGCTCCTTCCCAGCACGGAGGAAAGCTGCCCTTCCCCTGTCCTGTGGCGGGTGCTCCGTGCTGCAACTGCTCGCAGCTTGCAAGGGATGTTTCCTGAGCAAGTACAGGCAGCCCCACACAGGCTGTGAGCGGCTGCAGCACAGAGCGCTGCTCACAGGGCAGGGAAGGGGGCCACTTTTCCCCCGTGCTCTATGCCAGTTCCTTCCCTGCTGGCAAGCAGGGGGTCAGGGCTGCACTCTGCCCCCCCGCCTGTTCCACGGGGCTGGGGGTACAGAGTGAGCAGGTGCACAGGGCCAGCTCTTGTCTCGGGGCCAGCGCTGGATGGCAGGAGCGTGGGGTTCCAGACTGCAGGGCTCTGGAGCAGGGCCAGCTCCCCCCTCCCCCTGCTGGTGCAGCCCAGCCTGGCACCATAGACCCCTGCCAGCCTGTGCCCCACTTTGGGCCCCACCGGTGCTGGCCATGGGACATTGGTCCCAAGATGGTGACTGGGGGGGGACGGGGGGTACCTGCCAAAGGGTGGGGCTACCCATGCAGCCCTTGCCAAAACTGGGTAAGTGCCCTTCCGCTTGAAATAATTGCCTGCCCCAGATCTAGTCTCTTACTGAAAACCTCCAGGGCAGGTGATTGTACTGCTTCTGCAGAGAGTTTATTCCACAGTCTGGACACCCTGACTGTGAAGGAGTTTTTCCTGGTGTTAAGCCTGAAGCAGCCTTCCAGGAGTTTGTATCCAGTGGTCCTCGTCTTCCCCGGGGGTGCCCTAGTGAACAGTTGTTCACCGTGTAAAGACCCCATTATATTTAATACACTCTCCTGATGTAAAGAAAACACTTTCCTTTATTTAACCTCTGCCTATAAATAAGGGATGAGATATCCCCACACAGGCCAAAGGTCTGCCTACAACATCTCCAGTCCCCACACCTTAGTCTGGTGTTGGTGAAAAAATTAATGAACTGTAGTCCCCGGTTCTTCCAGCTGACCAGAACAGATAGGTGACATTCAGTGAAGCTCCAGAGAAACATAGGTCTCATAACTCCAGAATTAAGAAATAATTCTTCTTTTAATCAATGTTGTCAAACAAACATCCATCAGTTTTCAGTCTTCAGCCATCCTGATTTGACTACTGAAATACTGCCTTGCTCAAAGCAAGATAATATAACTGTTGAAGCTTGTAAATGGTGTTGTTAATTAGCTCATGTGCTTTCTTTATGGACTTTTGTAAACTATTAAAACTTGCATGTCAGGGATTGAAATAATTAACCCTGTCTTAGTATTTTGATAAACATGTGAATGAAGTTTTAAGATTTCTTCCCATGGTTGAGCTGCTTTGAAATATGAAGAAGGGGAGTCAGCATTTCCTTGTCTAAAGAGAGAACAGTATAGCCAGTGACAAAACAAGTCTTTCCTTATCAGAACATATCTTTATTTGAAAAGTTGGTTTCTTTAAGGAGATGGGCCTGTATTTTAGGAGGGGACACATGCTCAATAGAAGCGCATTTTCCTGATCAGGTTGTTGGTTTTTTTGGTTTTTTTTTGGTTGTTTGTTTTTTCTTTAAAGGTAGTAGTTCAGTCTTGAACTAGCTCACTTTAGAGAAGGGAGGGGGCTTTTGTATAATTCCTGGCAGGTAATGACTTGGATTTTGCCCACCTTTGCTCATGCTCATCCATTCAGAATTTTACTGTCTATTCAGAGAACTATTATTACAAGCCCTGCATGTGGTTGAAAGATTTTTTTTTTTTGTTTTTTTTTTTGTTTTTGAAAGAAGGAAGAAGAAAAATCTGTGCTTAATTGATTGGAAAGCAAATAATTTTATTCTGTTTCTGATCTTCATTTATAGCACCAGCAACAAGTGGTGCAGGCTGTGGAACGGGCCAAGCAAGTGACCATGGCAGAACTGAACGCAATCATTGGGGTACGTGGTCTTTCCATTTTAGCTCTCCTAGTGTTTGTAATTAATTTTTCCTTCTTTCTGTCCATCTTTAAATTTAGTTCCATCAGCTGAGCAAAGTTGTGAATAGCAATGAAACCAAGTTATTTGACTTAAGTTTCGATTGTGCTCTTGCCTCTAAGGCGACTAGGGTAATTATGTATTTTATCTGTTTCCCTACACAAAGTACATATTCTTTTTTTGATGCAATTCCCTCTCCTTCCCCCATTTTAAAATTGTTTCATGTTGTGTATGGCACTATATTCAGTCTGCCTCTACAGCTACGGTACAGGTGGCATTCGATTTTAAAATATTTTTTAATAAGGACATGCTTCTCTCACACCTGTCTTTGCAATTTAGTGCACGGGGGGGCAAAAATAGACAAATGTAGATTTAAAAAAAATAGTAATTTTAATAAAAACAGATTTTTTT
>JAGPOW010003395.1:5477498-5496145 GCA_030014935.1 Caiman crocodilus | reverse complement strand
TTTTTTTTTAACTTCCTGTGCACACGGTAGTGTTAGAAAGATTTGGGTTATTTCTGATCCTGACCGAAAAAAAACCAAACCCCTGTTTATATAATTTACATTATTACATAAGGGGAATAATGACATTTTATCTTTTGACAATTTTCTGTTAAAAATTCTTAAATGGAGTAGCAGATTATCAAAAGAGCTGAAATTCTAGTTGCTTAGTTAACCAATCAATTGGTCTCACCCCTCTCCCTGCAACTCTGGGTGGGTGGATATGTGTGATATAGTAGAGAAAACACCCACACAGAAAATGGCAAGAACTTTTTTAAAAACAGGTTGGAAAATGTAGAACCAAAAGCCTGGCATACTTAGTAAAATGCATACCAATAAAAGCAGAGTATAATTAGATTTTACTAGTTTTTTAATTATCCTCTTTGTCTTATACTAGTTTGCACTCTACTACGTCTGAGTTCTGTTTGTAACACCATATTTTAAAAGGATCCATGGCGGCTCTTTTTTTTTTTTTTTAAAGAATATCTTTTCATTCATTCAGTTCTGTCAGAAAAAAGTTAGGAGTAATAGTAGTATTTTCTGCATCATTTATTTCACCTCATTGCAGGCAAAAGCTCCTTTAGTTTGAATGGGAGAACCTTGGGTTAGAATTTCAAAGTGGGGTTCTATCAGAGTAAAAGATGGCACAAGGAAAAAAATGAATATGCACAAATCATGTCTTTCTCTGTCTCATGTATACATTTTTACACGCATGTACTCTGATTTAATGAAATCTGATGAAGCACCGTTTTAACTTTGCAATATTATTCTACCTTCATTGGTAAATGAACCGAATCACTGATCCATGCAGTTTAAATGCAAAATACTGAAGTGAGCCTGGAACCTGGAGAGACTGCTTGTTCTCTTGACAATAAACTAGTTGTGTTTAATGGAATGAAACACAGTTATAATGACTTCTTTCACAGGTCATGTTCAGTTTAAAACTATTGACAGATTGAAATAAGTTAAATATCATCCATCTTCTCTCCCTCCCTCCCAAAGAAATAGGGAGAAGGATCCCCAAATATATCAGACAATTGTTTTTGACTCTGATTAATCCAGATTTTGGATCTGTTGTTTGTGGCAGACTGCACTGTTGCTCAGACTTCTTATTTTGAGTAATTTCTATTTTTTTTCTTAGTAACCATTCCAAGTTTGTTCTTTTGACACAAGGAATTGTATGCATCCAGTTGATCTTCTCATGTCATAGCTACTGTGTTTTTAAATTGAACTGCAAGATCACACTGTTGGAACAACACAGAAATTGTAGTCTTAAATCAGTAGTAATATGATCTAATTAGAAATGATGTTTTCATTTCCTGTATTATTAAACTGAAATGTTAAAATGTTTTTTGTTTTGTTTTGTTTTTAATCCATTACACTATAGTCAGAACATGCTGTGTGAATTCGTTACATTTTAATAAGGGAACCGGGGAATTTACTTGCAACTTTATAAGAATTTTATCCGGGTATGATTTTTTTTTTTTGACATTTTAATGATAGGAAGCCTGCAAAATTATTTGCCATCAATTGTGAAGGCAATAACAAGCCTTGGTGGTTTTTCACACTCTCTGTGTTAAGTGCTTTCAGAATGACAGCGTAAACTGTGTTAGAGAACTCCAAGGAAGTAAAACTGATTAAAATGTTCATGCTTGAATGGTGCTGATGGAATAGTTCATTTGGACTTTCTCTACCTCCTGCAGCTCAAGCTGAAATATTAAAATTCAGTGGATTTAAATCTCTCTCCCCTCAGCTCAGGAAAAAAACATTACATTTTAATAGGTTTTAAACTCATAATTCATTGGTTTGGAGCAGCACTATTAAATCTATTTAAATATTACTTGTATTACTAAGGAAATGATTTAAATGATTTTGCCCTTACCATTCTAAATTTTGGGGGGAGGGGAAGAGCTTTGGTTTAATTTTTAAGCATTTTGTTTTATGCCAGCTTTTTTATTATCTTCTTTGAAAATAAACAAATGGCATTTGCTCGAAGAAAGGACTCTTTTTGTGTTGTGATCTATAATTGTCAAGCTATGAAGTTTTTTCCTTGCAAAATTTCCATTCCATGGTTTAGACTGAAACAGTTGTTTGCCTCATTACAGAAGGTGTGCTTTTTTTTAAATGAGCTGTCCATCAGCCAAACTGTTCAGCCTGTTACAAAAGTGTGGAACAATGCCTCTTAAGAAAACAATATGTCATCTTTTATGCATCCCCAAAACATGAGAATCTTCAAAAGCGGTGTGGTGTAGATAAGTGCATACAAGTTCTAATAAAAACTTAGCATCAATGCATGCTATTATTCTCTTGGCACCACTGGTCTAGAGCTCTCGCCACTAAATGCTAATGCATTTTTGCACTGATGCTTAACATATAGAGGAGTTTCTGACTTTTGCCATTCAGATGTGCTTACAGTATGGATAAACATAAGGGTCTTTGGTCTGAACCAAAGCAAATGAGGTCCACATTCTCAGTTGATATAATCTGGTATAGCTTCTTTGAAGACAAAGTGAGGAACACATTCAAAATTTTAGAAGAAGGGAGGTCTTCTCTCTCTTTACTGATTCTAAATGTCCAGACACAATTTTGGCATGGTGGATTTTTTTTCATTCAAAGTGTGTGTGGGTGTGTGTTTAAATTCAATTGACTAGCAAAAAAAGATTTTCCTATAACGCGTGAATCTGAAGATGGTACCTGAAGAAGTTTGGTGTGTAGTAGTATAAACTGGTAAATGTACTGTGACCTGGGTACAACTATTGCTCATCTCTGGCTTTTTTTTATTGTTTGATCAAAGGCTTTTCCCCTATTAAGCCACGCTTGGAGCTTAAATGCTGTAAAACAAATTGCCACCTGCTGTATACTATATTCTGATTTGTTATGGTAGGAAGGTAGAGGAAGAGGTTAGCTAAATTATGTACCTGTTTTGTATTGTTATTTATTTGTATTGTATGGCAAAAGAAAATTGAAATGCCGTACTTCCTATTTAATTAGTGTAATCTTAATTTATATATTGAAGGTGCAGGATGACTTTTGTTCAAATGTCCTGCAATTTAGGGTAATATCTAACCTTTACAAATTAATTCTTTAAGTTTGTTTTTTTATTTTTTTGAGGGTCTGTCTTGGTAGAGGAAAATTTCCAGTGCAGCAACCTTCTGAGTTTTATTAATCTAATATCAAGATTATGCTCTTTCGAGGTGGCTGGCTTTCTTCCTCCTCCCTGCCTTTCTTCCCTCTTCTATTCCCAGGCAGCTACAGGAGTGAGCATAGTTTGTCTATTTGAGTAATTTTTTTCCCAATGCAGCAATTGCTCTAATTCAAAAAGGCTGAAGTAAAATGAGAATAAGGATCCTAGTTGAGGGATTTTTGAGGAGTTAATTTTAAAGTAGATTTTTATTTTGTTTTGTATTTACTAAATAGCTGCTTTTAGTGTTTGCATTCAAAAGTAGTTTGCTACATTTGTAATGGAACACTGCCATTTCCTTGCTCATGCTGAGCGTCCTAGTTGCTGAGTTATGTCATCCTGTCACCACCAGAGCAGCCAGCAACATGCTGCAGTGCGAAGTACAGATCATTTATTACATCCCACTCGCCAATATGTTGATGTCAGAGGTCTTGTTCACTGTGTTGAAATAAGTACATGTGACATGATCAGTGTGGTCCATGCACTGTATCTAATCATGAGGGAGGCATGGCTTCTGACTCCATGTTTCTCAGGGTCTTCAAAATCCTTGCATTTGAGCTATGTGACCACTATATCTCTTTGAATTAGGATTAGTCTCTGCAGGTGTGGGAGGCCCTGTGGAGAACTTCCTTCATGTTCTGTGGCAACAACATGTGTTTCTGACAGCTACCTGAAATATTTTCCTTCTGAGTTTTTTATAACCTAGCACTTCATGCAAAGGAAAAAAGGGAGAGGGGGGGAAAAAAGGTTGCCTAACTAGTCTCTAGTTGAGCACATGCAAGTTGCTGACAAACAAAATGTAGTGTTTGCCATATTGCATCAAACCATTGGCTCATTTAAGCATAATATGTAGCCTTCTGTTATGGCCTATACCTATGGTTTAGAGGGAAAATGTGTTCTGTAAAGACCCTATCCAAAGGCTAAGTATTGTGGAAGTGGAGATTTCTTAGTGAACCCTTCTTAAAAATACTTCATTGGATCAGGCACTAATAAGTACTGTATTTGCTCAATAGAAACAACCATGATTATAAGAGGCCACTCAACAATTAGATTATATATGTGGAAAACTGATACATTTGTTACTGTTTTCCAGGTATAGAATCTTAATTGTTGGAGGTTTGCCTTTAATCTGTCTCTATATCCCACTGCTACAGCAAGGAAAATAAATCTGGGGAGTTGGATAGCCCTTTGCTCTCTGCTTCCCCCAAACTTTTTTTCCTCTGGCAGCCCCTTCCCTCTCTCATACTGTCCCTGAGCACACAAAAGGAAGAAACAAATTTGAAAACAATAACCTTGAAATGCAAATTGCTATAGCAATGTTTAATATAGTACCCATCCAGAATTAGCAGTTCATCCAGAATTGGTGCATGTTCCCTTTTTTAAAAAAAGTGTTCATTTTTATTTTTTTGAGACTGCGGTAGGCTTTAGGATAGATAACCCAGAGATTTTCAATAGGTCTAAGGTTAGAGGGAAGAGCAACAAGGGTGATGTCCTGGTGGGTGTCAGCTGTAGATCACCAGACCTGGAAGATGAATTAGATGAGGCTCTCTTCAGACATCTAACGGAAGTTTCCAGATTGCAGGCCCTGGTTCTCATGGGGGACTTCAGTTACCCTGATATCTGCTGGGAAGGCAATACAGCAGTGCACAGGCAATGCAGGAAGCTTTTAGAGAGCATTGGAGCCAACTTGGAGCGTTGGAGCAAGTGTTGGAGAGACCAACTAGGGGCTGTGCTGGTCTTGACCTGCTGCTCACAAACAGGGAAGAATTGGTGGGGGACGTAGAAGTGGATGGTATCTTGGGAAGCAGTGATTGAGTTCAGGATCCTGATATAAGGAAGAAAGGAGAGCAGCAGAGTGTGGATCCTGGACTTCAGAAAAGACGACTTTGACTCCGTTAGGAAACTGATGGTCAGGATGCCAGTCTGAGCGGGGAGGGAGTCCACGAGAGCTGGTTGTATTGACAACTTTACTGAGGGCGCAGGAACAAATTATTCCAATGTGCCAGAAGAAGAGCAAATGTGGCAGGTGACCAGCTTGGTTTGAAGAACTCTTCGGTGGGCACGTCTACACATTGATTAATGTGCCTTAGATACTGTGCAATTAGTTTAGTACTTTCTTAATAAAGTATTAACCAAATGTGCAATACCTAGAATTACTGTGCCGTTGTGCTAGTAGATGCTGGCACTATGTGCATTAGTGTCATAACCAGGGATCCTGGTTGTCTCCTGAATTTTTTTTTAAAGGCAAATTCTCTGATAAAACCCCCCAAAACTGTGATTAAAATGAGAATGAGCCATTCAACACAATGTTTTATTGATAGATTGACAATTTTAAATCGATTTGAAGCCTACCAGTACCACAGTCACTATAATAAAATTGATTCGAAATACCTGTGCATTTTGATATTTGATTTTTGTTTTTTTTATCATGGGAAATCGGAGCTCCAACTGCCCCTTCAGTTCACCAGGATGCAGGTCCCTGCCCAGCTGCCAGAGTTGTGGAGCTGGGGACCGGTGGCTGGAGCCCGCTGCCCCTAGAGCAGTGCCTGAGCCCTGGATGCTGCCCACGGGAGGTGGCGGCTGCTGCGGTGAACCAGAGCATGGGGCCCAGGCAGCATGGTTAGAGTGGAGCCCGTGGGGAGGTACGGGCTCAGGCAGAGGGGGCCTGGCGCCCTGCCACTGAGTGCTCTCCCAGAGCATTCAGTGTGGGGCACTGTTGAATGCTAATCTGTTAATTAAGTAAATGAAGGTGTTACTCCTCTCAGAATTCAGCCCAGAGAGAGGATTTTAAGATTGCGGGCAACTCGCAGTAGGGGTGGGGTAGTGCTGGACTACAAACACTCTACTGAAAACAGACAGACTTCTTTAATTAACTGGAAACCACAAGAATGTATTAACGTTAACAGACAACAATAATAACAACAACAACAACAACAAGATTATATACAGGAGATATGTTACAATAGTGCAGAGAGAAAGCGAGATAAAACCGAATATAGAACCTCAGTCTGCGTACTCAAACAATATTATAACTTGCAGAGTTTAGCTCTTGCAGGCTTTCAGACCCTATGCATTCAGTGAGAAGTGTGTGGATTTTCCCTCTTCCAGGGTACTCCATTCTCCTTTTATCAAGGGAATGGGCAGTATGTTACCACAAGACCAATAAGCATTGCAAACTGATCACTGGGGAGCCTTGCTCTACCCCAGATACACACAACTCCAATCATTCCACAAACATTAGATGCTCACACAACGTGCTTAATCTTGCACAGTCTCAAACTCACTAGACTCGCACTTCAGATGCAAGAACTCTTGCACAAATACACAAGCAGACACACCCACCAAAGCAGAGCTCAGGCCCTTTTATATCCCGAAATCACACCGCATTCATAGTCCAATCATGTCTCTAGGGCACATGTCACTCAACCAGTCATCCAGCTGGTGCCTGTGTCAATCATCAAATTGAAACAAACGTGTCAATCTTCACACTTCAGATCAATCATCCTCCACTTTGCCTCAGGAGATGGAGACAGTGGTTCCCTTTTTGGTGCCAAAATCTATGTCACCAAGTCTTCACTGCACATGCTTAATATATGTAACTAGGTCAGTACCTCCTTAGAGGTGGAAAGTTCAATGGTTTTCAAACTTTCAGAACTGTCATTTGCTGCGTGTGTGCAGGACTCCAACTTCTAAACATTGTCACTTTCAAATAGGCCGTGGGATGTAGCACCATGTACTCTACAGTCACGTGCCTCCCAGCTCTGTGGGGGAGAGGGGGCAGGGACAGGTTGCTTGCTATGGACTTGGGGCTTGCCACCATGCTGCCCTTCCCTGGGGCCTCTGTGGCCCAGCAGGTGGGATCCAGTGTGGCAGGGTAGAGTAGGGTCAGGCAAGGAAGCTCTCTGCTACTATGAGCCCTGCCTCACCCAGGCCAGGTGCCACCTGCCCACCTGACAGCAGCAACAGGCACAACTCTGCACTGCTGGCCCGGATGGAGGCCCTAGGGGAGGGAGGCAGGGCAGGGAGCCCAAGTCTGCAGTGGGCAGTCTGTCCCTGACCCCCTTTGTGCATGGGTCTGGGGGGCATGTGTGCCCCCCCCATGTCTTCCCCAGGAGTGCATGCAGTAGTGGGGAGCCAGCCCCATACCCTGCTCCCTAGACAAGACACCTGCGGCATGGTCTGGCTGTCTGATGGGACCCTAGGGCTCAGAATGTGTGGCCACAAACCAACCCCACACTTCCTAGCTTGGCAGCAGTTCCCAGTCCCAGCCATGCCCCAGTTCACTCCCTGCCTCTCTATGGGAGCCTCAAACTCCCTCCCCCGTATCAGATTTGCCTGTGGGAGCTGCTTTCTAGGCTGACTGCCTCCCTTCTGCTCCCCCCAGCCATTTTCAGGCTAGAACTCTGCTAGCCTGCAGAGAGCTCTTTGCAAAAGTGCAAAATCTGCATCTTTCTCCATTAAAATGAAAGATCCTTGGTTTTCATAGGTAAAGGGGGAAATCAGCTTTTTTCCCTCAATTTTCCCAATGAAAACAGAAAACCCGGATCCCTGCTAATAACACAGTTCAGTAGGCTATTAGCATAGTTTTGCCATGACATGCTACTGTGCAGTTAGGGTAATGTGCAGTGAATGTTTTAGGTAGACACGCCCAGTGAGTGAGAATCTTTCTAGTGGCTTACACAGGATCATAATTTACCAGTGGGTGGATTTCCAGAACGTGTTTAAATGAATGGATTGATGTTAAGCTGTGCAAACAAATTCCAATTCTTGAGCAAAAGGCCTTATGCTGAAGTTGAAACAGAACCCATACTCATATAATATAAATATTATATTGAAAGTAAGAAAACACCAGCTTTTTAATGCATGTGTTCTTATGTAAGCTGTAATGCTAATGCATTGTGGCTGTTTGGCTACCTCTAGTGGCTACACATTTGTAGATATTTAGGTATAAGTCATTGGGCTCAAGTGGTAAAGCCTCTTAATTTAAAATCTAGAGTTCCAGGTTCAGTCCTGCAGGTAACCAAGCCCTCTATCAAGGACTTTGAGCCTGTAGAGGTGGGGTAATACTCTCTCTAATATCAGTTAGCTATCTCATGTGAACGTGGGTGGATCTAAAATGCATCACATACCATGGAATGGAAGGGCATGGGGGGCATGAGTCCCTGGGTCTGCGTGCAGGGCAGAGTGGGCTGCTGCTGTGGGCTGGAGCTGGGGTGGTGCTGGGTTCTTCCCAGTGGGGGAGTTGGGCCAGGGCTGTGCTTGGGGCTATGGCAAATTTTAGGGTGGCTGCAGCCCACCTAACCCCCCCTTCCAATGCTGCTGCCACCTGCCCCAAACACAGCCCAGCCCAGCCCAGCCCAGCCCAGCCCCCTGCCAGGATGAGCCCAGCACTGCCCTGACCCCAGCCTACCCACAGCCTGTGTACAGATCATGGGCACATGCCTCCCATCCCAGGATGTGGGCAGCGGTGGGAACTGGGGCCCCTGGATGAGCCATGGCTCTATCCCACACCTCGCCCTGCCCTGGGTAGGCAGCTCCTGCCCTTGCTCCAGCCCTAACCCCACCCCTAGCACCAGCTCCCACTTCCTCTTTCACTGTGGGGGCTGCGATCTGCCCCGTCCACCATGCCCCTTCTCTTCCTCATTGCCCCTTCCTCCACAACAGACTTACCAGCTGGACCCAGCTTCTCTCCATGCTGCCAGGCTGTACTCCTGGCTACCTGCATGCTTTATCAGCCATATCAGACAAAAAATAGCCAATTGCCTATGCTCTCGATTTTCCTCATATCAGTGCTGATCCAATAGCAGACCAATGTCTTAGTGCACCTCTAATATATACCCTGCCCAACATACCATATTTTCCCCCCACACCCCACTGGACACATGCAATCACCCCAACCACCCTGCCACTCTCTATACACAATATACAAAAGTAAGTCTTTATTTTTTTTTTTAACTATTATGCAGTCATCTCTTTATACAGTACACAAACACAAATCATGACAATAATATTTTTTGTAATAAAGTATGTTATAGTAGGTGGTTGATTTCTAGTATATGGTTTGTTTTTTTTATCTGGTTCTAAGGTGGCAACTCTTCTCCAAAAAGGGGTACTTCTTCGGGGTGGGAGGGAGGTGGGGCAATGGGAGGGACTTCTGGTGGCAAAGGTCAGGGGTTAGGGGCAGGGCTTCCAGTCCCAAGATGGTGGCCAGGGGGCAGGGCTACTCTTGTGGTCCCCACCAGCTCACCAAAAGTCATTACGTGACCCTCCAGCTGACATAATTGCCTGTCCCTAGGACAGAGAGTTGTTAATACTGTGGAGTAGAGAGAGAGAGATTAGCAGGAATTGGGGACATGACAATGACCCATGAAGTCAATTGACTCAGCACTGCCTAAATATAAATGCTTCTGCTTCTTTCAGGCACCTGGTTTTAAAATTTGGGTAGAGCACGAATCAAAGCAGGATGCAGCTGTACCACTATACCCCTCCTGGATCCACCTCTGTATATGACATTGCCTTAAATTTTGATTATGCTGGTTCAAAACTTTTTTCATACTATGACTCCGTGTTACAGCAGTTGGAAGTTTTACATACCATGATTCTGTGTTACAACAGCTGGCTCCTTCCTGTACATGGACTGCTTCCAGTCTATCCTTATGTATATGTTCTCCTTGGTGGTCTGCCCATAGCTGCCGCAGAGCCCAGGTCTAATATGCTCAGCAGTCCCTCTGCTGAATACCTGCCAACATCATGTACCATGCAATCTTGGAAGGTTCTGCTGCATTTGAGCATTTTGCTTTCCCTTTTTGGGATATATGAATTTCACCCATGGGGATTAAAGTTCCTTTTTGTTAGTTATCGGGTTTACAGTGGTGGCAAGCGGAAAATAAAGGGCTCCAGTTGGATCATTTACACAGGCATTTCTGTTCTTTATTGAGTGATGCAGAAGGTGATTCAAACAGCCAAATTCTCTTCTCTCCCCACTTTTCATTCCCAATCAGAAAATACACCGAGTGGGAAGAGAATCCTGCAAAGAAAATAATGAACTAGTAAATTCCAGCGCTTTGGGAAAACATTCTTTCCAGGCGACTAAATGCGTGCTTGTCTACAAAATGTTTGCTTGATGTGCTTAGTTGCATCTTTGTTGTTGTTATATGTTTCCTCCCTCTTTTTGAGCTGTAAGCTATTTTGTTGATTAAGAAATACTTTACACGGTAGGTTAATGATACATACCTCCTGACTTATGTCTATACATGTAGTGAAGAATGAAAACATTCAAAATATATTGTTTCAACTTTCTTTTGTGTTTCTGGAGCACATCATCTGTCTGTCTGTTTTCACTAGACCAGTGTTTCTCAACCCATGAGTTGCAACCCAAAAGTGGGTTAAAAGAAGGTATGAAGGGGTCACGAACAAATTTTAAAAAATGGATCAAAAAACTTTTTAAAAATGGAGTCTCCTTTAAAGGAGAAAAACGTGGGAAACCGTGGGTTTTCCCTCACAGGCTGGCAGAGTTCCAGCCTATGAAGGGCTGCTTGGGGGTCCCCCCATGCCCCACTCCCCCTCCCACCCCATGCATCCAGCCCCTGCCCCACAGCCTGAGGGGCTGGGGATTGGGGGCAGGGGCAGTGGGTTGGGATTGGCCATGGCTGCTTACAGATGGGTCCTGGAATACAAAAAAGGTTCAGAACTACTGCCCTAGGCCACTAAAAGGATTCTGAAGATATTACTTATGTGCTTGTTGTAAATGGTCCACTTCTGATGGTCACTGATTTCCTCCGTCTCTCTCCTGCCTGTTGTTTTACAGTGTAGCACCTCTACTTTTGTTAATATTGTCACATCTTCTAAAACTGAAATCCATGTTCCTTAAGCTTAACATGGTTTTCACATGGCTTTTCTTCCCTTTGTCCTTTTTAAAATATTATTGCTGCTTCTTCCCAGTCTTTTCTTACAACAGGCATTCAAAGAACTCTCTTGTTTCTCTTTGTGGTCAGGAATGAAATCCATCTATTTTTTTTCCAGCAAATTAGCTTTGTATAGGATCCATAGAGCGTTCACCAATATCTGTTAATCTTCTTTCCATACCAAGCATGAGTTTACAGAAATAATCATTCTATTCAGCTAGTGGTCTTAAAGGAACCACTACAGCAGGTATGCCATCACTTCCATTATGGCAAACCATTACTGTGTTATGTGTGCATTTAGCAACATTTATCATCTTAATGGAGAGGCACTTGTATAAATCTTATTGCAGCTGGTTTTTTCTGTCTTTACTTACTATAAGTAGATAATTCACTAGGTTGTAAAAAAAAAAAAAATCTGTTTCATGGTGTTACTTCAAAAGGTATAACTGTAGAAGTAGGACTGAAAGTAATTGTAGCAGGTTATATAAACAGACCAGTGTATATCATATTGAACATATTTTCCAAAGCAATATCTCCCTACACACACCCACAATTGTGTATGCTGACATACTTTTATTTCATATATTTAATTGCTTTATTTGTTAATCTTTGAACTAGCTGTTGACTTGTCTCTCTCTCATGTCTTCAGGTTAGAAGAGGATGTTCAGGTTGTTTGGATAATGGCTATGAGCTTTCAGGGTTTATAAGGGGAAAAGCAGTAGATTACTCTGACACAGAGCTGCTTGGAAGGTATCCAGTATCCTACTTGAACCCTTTCCAGGAAAATAGGCTTTGAGTGTGCTGACTATAACAAGAGAACATTATAAGCTAATTTGTCACTGGGTTTAATATCACATTTTACTTCAAATTTGATCTTTTAAGATGTGTGGGGAGGAGAATTAAGCTAAACATCAATGTTTAGTATTAATAATGTTCAGTCTCCAGATAAAAGGATTTTAGCAAAAAAGTTTCTAACTATCCAGTTAGATGAGGAGAAGGAAATAATTTTGCAGTATTAAACAAGGACTCCGCTGTAGATTATCTGTGGAGAAAAACTGTACTGATAACTTATTTTAGGATCTTAGTTGACAGAAAATAACACTTGTCTCATCTCATACACAGATTTTAAAAATTTGATCTTGGTTTTTAATACGAAATTCATTTCAATAAAGGACATTTAAAATAAAATTGAAAGGGTTTCTTTTGGGTTTCTTTTTCTTTTGATTCACTTCAGCATGACTTCTCTGTTGTACTTTTGTATCATGGACAATACTTGACGAATTTACAAAAGAATCGGTATTCTTTGGGATACCGTATTTGGCCAATTTTAGTTCAAAAAGGAAGCTCAGCTCAGTGGTTTCAGGAATAGTTTCATAGTTTCACAGTTTGTAGGGTTGGAAGGGACCTGAGCAGATCATCAAGTCCGACCCCCTGCCATGGCAGGAAAGTGTAGTGGGGTCAAACAAACCCAGCAAGGTGTTCATCTAGCCTCCTCTTAAAGTTCACTGTTGCTACTGTCATCCTTAAGCAGCCAAAACTGTTCTGGGAAGGTTATAGTATACACAGAAAAGGGGAGTGTCTTACCTTGAAAAGTTTTTACAATTTATGCTCTCTTCCTGCGAATATGCACATGCTTAACTCTTATGCACATGAATGGTCCCATTGTAGTCACTGGAGGATATGTGCATCTAAAGATAAATGTACACTAAGTGTTTAGAAGTGTCATAAGTAGGGATAATGAACTAAAGGGAGGGGTTGGGAAGAGAAGTAAAAAGATTTCTAGACCAATAACAGAACCCCACACAGTTTCTCAGACATGCTCAGATCTTGTTTGTTCAGTTAAAAGCTTTTCACTAATGTTCTAGCCTTTTTTATTTTACCAGATTTTCTGATCCTGACAGTTCACTTTTGCAGCAGAGGGTAAACTTAAACCTTCTGGAGATTCCCATGGAGAATTATTCCCATGCAGAGAGAATGTCTGGTAGTGTAAAGCACATTCAGTGCCATCTGCTTCACTCCCACCTCAGCCTTAGTAAGCGGCAGGAAGCATTTGAGGTAGAAGAGGTGTCCTTTGCATTTATGATGCCCACTTGCTTTATGGTACTTTTCTGCCAGGCCAAGCAGACCCTACTTGTCACATATGTACCAGGATCAAGAGGCTGGATGCTAATAAACCTCAGCTATCCACCATCGTTAGCTATATCTAAACATAACTTGGATATTTGAGAATCAGGTCCAGGTTACATATTTTTGTCTGAGCATAGATCTCGATAGCAAAGGTCAAGAGATATTAAGGACTCACAGGGTAAGTACAGACATTCACAAAGCCCTGGGAGAGGAAGGGGTTGGGGGGGGAGGGGGAAATTAACCTCCACGGGTGTCTGTAAGCAGCATAGATTAGATCAGAAGTGAACAGAACATATGTTCGCCCTTTGAAGGGGGAGAAGCATGCAGGTTGCATGCACTGGCCAAGGCCAGCAGGTTGAGGGCACACCTGCATGCCTCTCGCCATGCCCTTTGTGCTCCTTAGACTGCTAAGGAATGCTGAGTGGAACCAAGTGGCCAGGCCACCCCTGATTGACTGCCGGGTATGGGCAAACATGCCCCCGGTGCCTGTCACCGTGGACCCTCCTGCACACCCAGCCATAGGCTTCTAAGAGAGCCCCAGAGCAGGTCTCTGTGGCACGTCCGGCAGCCTGGCCAGCAGCAGTGGGGGGGAGACACTCCACAGAAGAAAGGTTTGGGCCCCTCAGAGCTCTGGTGTGGGGCTGCTGGGTGCCTGCTGCCACTGCCTGCCATTCACAGGAGCTCTGAAAGGCCTGAACTTGCCTTCTGTAGAGCAGCCCTCCCTCCTGCCCTTTTATTGTATAAAGAAATAAAAATACTCAGCTACAGATACTCCTTGCCCCCCACACGTGTCTGTCAGCTGGCAGGATGCAGGGCTGGGCAGAGGGGCTGCGGTCTCAGAAAGTTAGTGCTGGGTTTGTGGGGCAGAAGTCTCTATTCCAGCCCTCTACCTGGGCTTGGCTGTGGCTCACAACTGGCCACAGGCAGGAGGCGGAAAGTGGGGCTAGGTAAGGGGCTTTGCTGACTTGGCTCTGTGAGAGCCGAGAGGCAGGGCCAGGTAGTCACTCGAGCCAGAGCAGCCAAGCGCAGGCTAGCTGCTAGAGTGCCTCCCTTCCAGGAGGGGGCGCTGCAGAGCAGTACAGAATGCCGGCAGACGGCAACCTAACTTGAATCAGGAGGCAATCTGGTACAGACGTTTGATATACGGGTCTAACCTAAATTGTTTGAGACCACATCGATCCATATCTTAATCTGGTTTCCACCATTTTTAAACCAGTCTGTGTGTGCTGAACTTCTGTTTGGTTATGGGTGTAGACCGGTTTCTGATCACTTACGCTGGTTTACGTGTAATCCGTATACCTAGCCACAGCCATTTTTAGTGTTGTCACCTTCTGCATTAGGACTCAGCCCTTAAGTATACAATGATATTGCCTCTGTAAGGATCCATGGCTCTGTTAGCCAAGAGGATGACGTACCCAAGAGGATGACGCAGTTGTTCAGTATTTTTTATTTTTGTTCTCCTCATTTTTGTTTTTGAACCAGTGTTTCTTTTTCTTAGCTGTCTCGCCACCCCACTCGTGGAAGGGACACAACTTCTCAGAGCCCTTCGCTTTTGTATGCCCTGGTGTAACCATATTTTGCAATCCTCTCTGTTAAACCTGCAATTGCCCTTTTGTGTAATCATGCATACATATACAGACATCATGTAGTATGTGGATATACGTATTATTTATATATGCACGTATGACACTTGAAAGTTGGGAGTTACTTAGCTGAAATCATTTTGCACGATCCTACCTGTAGTACCCAAAGGATTTTCTTTTAAAACATTACAACTTGCCTAAGTCCATTTTAAATTTTCCAGGCCCAGTGAAAAGCACCTTGTGACTTACTGGAATACAACTCTGTCAGATTTCAGGTTTCTATCACCACCTGCTAAGCTGCTAGTACAGATCAAAGAAAGGTTGCAAATATTTCTTTTTCCAGCAGAAAAGCTGTGATTTTTTGTCCTCCCACTCTTTGCATGCTTGAAAACAGCTCAACTGTTTTCAGTGAAACTTGTGGGAAAACAAATCACTTCTTGGCCAAGAGCAAATGAGCCAAATAGGCAACTGTGGATGCTCTGTCGTATTGGAAACAAGTAGGCAACTTAACCACAGGTATCACTGCACACGTTTATAACACCTATCCTCTGTATAGAAGATGCTCCTGCTGTTTACTGCATCACTGATGCAGAGCGTTAGACTGCTATTGTACTGATCAATGTGGGTACTCTGTCCATGTACTGGCCAGCACTTGCCTGCCACACCATACATTGTAGATGGTGCAGTGCTTCCTGATTAATGCCCTTTCTCTGTGTACTTTGGCCATCAACAAGATAGTTAACAGTGATAACATCTGGCATAGTTAACATCCCAGTAAGAAGGACACCTCTCATAACTCTTATTTCAAACTGTCTGCAGATTCAGGCAGGCAACTCTTCATTGTTTAATATTGTGCTTGAAGGCTTTGTTCACAGCAGCAAAGACTAGAGACTGTGTTAAAATGCAAGCTGAGATCCTTGATCACAGAATGTCATTCTCCATCCTCTGTCTAACTCTCTCTTCCCTGCTGCTGGCCCCTTTGCCCACCCACACCTCCCAAAAAATCTTCATCAAGCCAGCATGCTTGCAGTCTGTTACAAGGTGGCCCCAACCTTCAGCCCTGGAGCTAAACAATACACAGTTGGCTCCAGTTTCATTTTGTTGCAGTTGATTTTAATTTTGATCAGTGAAGCATCCTTCCATAAGAGCATCAAACAAACAAATGCATTTAATGCTTTTCACAAAAAGGAGAGCCTCCAAGGATGACATGGATCTAAGATTATGAGTATCCCTTTCCTTTTTCCTTTAAAATAATTTGTTTCTTTTGTTGATGGTTTTTGTTTGTTTTCTTTTGCTTGTTTTTAATAAAGTTTGGGCAGAGGTGGCTAGCATGGGATAGGGTTGACACTACTGTCCTGGTTCCAAAGCCACTGTTAAATTTCAAAAACGAGGAAAAGTGTCTGTGATTCAAGATTAGCATCTTTTAGAAAATGCAAATGATTACCCTCAGTGTTTCATGCCCTCTACATAGTGCTTTTTATATTGGTTACATTCTTTTAAATAAAATCTGCCTTGACACCTGGATTAAGAATTCATGCCAGGTTGGAAGGGAGCACTAATGTATGTCTCTTGATAGACTAAAGCCAAGAGACAGAGAGGTGGGCTGTCAGCTACATTTTGATTAAAATAAAATAAAACAAATGCAGACAGGACAAGACTTAGAAATTTTAAAAGCCCTATTTTGACATGAAGCAAGTGTAAGGCTTTTGACTTGTGAATCTTTAGAAAGTCATGGAGGGGAGGGATTTGATTTATCATCAGTTAGCCCTGGGAAGTGACTGCTTAAAAGGCAAAAGTAAATTTCAAAGCTAATCTAGTGAATGTTTGAACAGAAATTTAGTAGACTATTAGGGAACATGTCTTGTACTGAACAGATCCCTGTTGGGATATATTTAACATAACATTTTTTTCTTCCCATTCAATAGCAACAACAAACCATCTACCCCCACAATGGTTAGTATAGCACAGAGCTTGATGCAGTCTTGGCTGAGGTCAAGCACTCCAATTCTAACCTCTCAAGGGCTTTCTCTATGTGTTGCCAGTGTACTGGTAAAAATGACTTTAAACTCTTGTCAGCGCAGTTACTGGTGCATGCATCACAGTCCCACTCAAATAAACCTGTCACAACACAGAGTCAGCAGCTAGAGAAGAGTACAAGGGCAGGCCTCTAGCTTTTCATTCGAGCATCACTAAACGTGCACAGAGTGCCCAATTATTTCAGCATTATTGAGCAAGCCTACAGGAGGACCCAAGCCTTGCTACATTAGATTTTCTTTAGTAATTTGCTCAAGTACCGCTGAGGACACTTAAAGGGCTTAAAACGGTGGCTGCAACCAGTTTCCTTTTCTGGATTGTTAATTCAGGTTTTCTCTTTCAAATTAACTCTCGCTGCATGCTGTGCAGTAGCGCTGGGAGAACTGTTTAACACTAATTTTCTCAATTTTCAGCTTTTTTCCCCCTTGCACTATATAGCTGCTTTTAGTTATTCACATATGTTTTGATTAGACATGTTTGTGTGTGTCTGTTCATATAAGAATGAAGTCCTTAGTCGAACCTGATTCTTTGGACAAAACCAGCAGATCTGTTTACACGGTTCTCGTTAATTTGTTGTTTAATTCAGACTTGAGTCTAAATGAGATTTAAAGACTACACTGTGCCCAAATCTGTGGGCATTGGTGTTGTCTCAAAACGTATGTATGTATGAATCTACAGTTGTCTATATCAATATGCAATATATAATAAACCAATCAATCAATCAGTCTTGTAAATACCACTCCAATCCCCATCCCCTCTGTCCTAAACACTCTCTTTTTCAGGACAAGTTCAATATCTCTGTTTAATTTTTCACAGCAGCAACAACTCCAAGCCCAGCATTTATCACACGGACATGGTCTTCCAGTGCCTCTCACTCCACACCCTTCGGGCTTGCAGCCTCCAACCATCCCACCAATTGGCAGCAGTGCTGGTCTCTTAGCTTTGTCCAGTGCACTGGGTGGGCAGTCCCACCTCCCAATTAAAGATGAAAAGAAACATCACGAAAACGATCACCAAAGAGGTAGGAGCTGCTAGATTAGCACAAGGCTTTGTTCGGCAATAGGCTTTTTGCTTGCTTGTTTGCTTGTTTGTTTGTTTGCTCTTTAACAAAACAGTTTTGATGGGACCTTTTCCATAATTGCTCTGGTATTTGTTAGCTAATCATAGTCATTCATTATTTAACAGACATGAGGATTCTTTCTGTCATGTATGATTAATATATAATTTAGTGTAAACTAACTATTACTTTTCTCTTTCTCTCCCTATCCCCCTCCACCACTGCCGCTGCCTCCTGCTTTGCTGCTGCTGCTCTGCATGCAGACAGAGACTCCATAAAGGTACGATTCCATTTCATAGGTGCAAGGAATAGCTTAAAGGAATTGCACAGCACATTTCATTGCAGTTTGAACCAGAAGTGTAGAAAATGTCATGAATTGAAGCTGGGTTGTGACATTCACTGATTATCAGCAGAGTCCCATGCAGATAAAGTTATTTCATTAAGAGAGTGCCTGGACATGAATGCCTCTAAGATTGCAGGATGATTTATAAGTTAGTGAGTTGAATTTTTGCCTCCTTGCTCATTGGCTGACTCTCTTAGCATTGTGCCTGTTCTAAACCATGGAAGAAATCTTGTATCCCCCTAATGAGAGAAAAAAAAAAGGCAGCAGGTGGTTTTAACTCATTTTTGGAAACTAATTTAAATGTATTCTAAAGATATATTTGGTTGCAAATCTAGAAAGAAATATCAGTTGTTCAAGGAACAGAAATAAAATTCCACCTCTT
>JAGPOW010003395.1:5462162-5477101 GCA_030014935.1 Caiman crocodilus | reverse complement strand
TTCCCCACCTCTCCTCTCCCATTGTTGTTAGGAGCAGTGCTATGAGCTGAAGTGTCATAGGAAATAACTATTTTTCTCAAGCCCGTGAAAGGTGGCTACCAGTTTACCCTTTACACTCCAATCTTGGTGGATGATTTCCTAGTCCCATGTTAATCTCTGTGGATAGTATGAATTGCATGCACTCCTACAAGTATTTACATTTTTAGTAGGTACATTAAACATATATAGCAGCTTGTGTAATGCTGAATGCCTTATGGTATATTTTAATGTGGATAAGTACATCTACCTGGATGCTCATCTGTACTGGAACATAATCAAATTAATATATGTAAACTTTTGTCAATATACATAGCAGTTTGAAAAAGTTACCCAGAACCTAGAAGACCAATGATGTGGTATTAGTGGTGGTAACTTTATTCCTATCAAGTTTAAACTGAGCCCTGACACGCTTTCCCAGCCCCCACAAAAGCTGTTCAGATTCTTACTATAGTATTGTGCTCTTGGGGCTCTGTCTCTCATTTTATCCTCTGCCTAGGAGATAGACATCTTAACTCCTGCCCCTCCAAACCCTTCCCTAACTACTAGAAGAAAATGACATTCTCTCTGTTCTCCTTTTTGGCTGCTCTTATACAAAGCAATATTTCTTTAGCTTTTCTTCTAGCTAGCTGCAGGCGGGGGTGTGTCCTGTGCTAAACCCTTCCCCAGCTTGTCTCTGCTGCCACTGGCAACTTGGTGAAGTCACAGCAGAATGAAATTGACCTGATTGTTGTCAGTTTCACTGTGACCCACACAGTTCTGAATAACAACCATGAACTGACAAGAACTGTCAGTTTTTACGGAGGCACTGCATCTGTCTATAGGCTTAAGACAACGGTGCATCAGTTTGCAGTGTATATTCTCTACAATAGAGGTTAGAAACTAGATTATTGCCTTTCATAAAGTTTAGATCGTATGGCAGCTGATGACACCCTCCTTGGAAGGACTCCTGGCACCTTGGGATAATAGACTTTTCGAGTCCCGTAAACGTGTGTTTTATATTTGTATATTTATTAAAAAATTATATAAAAAGCGAGTTCTGTGCAGCTTCTTTATGTGATTTACCTGAAGCAGTAATGAAATTTACTTAGTTTGCCTTGCATGTATTTACACCTATGTAGATTATAATTTACCTAGTTGTGTGTGTGTGTGTGTGTATGTGTATGCATATACCCGCCCCCCCCCCACACACATGGTGCACACATACAAAGAGAAAAGTGAATGAAGAACGCTATTAAAGTATGCCATACATCACTAGATCAGAAACTGGGTTAGCCCTGTTTCCCTGTTCTCCATGTAATAGCTATGGGTCTGTACTGGCACGTTAATTGTATTTAATATTCATACACAAAAGGTAGATTTTTCCTAATTCATTTACAATTATTTAGAGCAGTTCAATGACTTCTTACACGTACAGCTACAGAGACTGAAAGAAAGATGTGATTATTTTGCACTGATTTATTTTGAAATGATAGTTATAAATAGGTGTTTGTCTTGTACAGCATTCAAATTGTGAGTTGGATTTTGTCATCATTTAGGGCTTGCTGCCAGCTTTGCAAGGTGAAATAGTTTGCTAATTTCCTTAAATGTTTTCACTGATGCCCAGAGTAGCAGTTAGTTGCTTGTTCTATCGATCTGTCCTCCCTTAAGTGGCTCCTGGTTAAGAGAGGCTTTTTATGATTGTCTGCTGTGTGACTTGAGATGGTTTTTATCAGCCAGAACGTGCCAGTTGCCAGCAGCTGGAGTCTGTGTGCTTGTATGAAATAATTTATTCATGCAGGATAATGCTCCTTAACATTTAACAGGTAATGAACGTGACATAAATTTCCTCCTTGCTTTTAATTTTTCCCTTTCCTCTTCTAATGTGCAAACAGGCAGCTCTGGTACTCTAAATAATAAGTAATTTTTGGCCATCTGTCAAAAGGAAATTTCAATACAAATTTAAATTAATGGTGCCTGAAATTTTTTATAGCTCCTCTAAAAGCCTCTAATGTGCAGAAAATTCTGAATCTGCTGGTAGTAATTAGTGTAGCATGTAATGAGGATATGGGCAACATTATACAGCCCCAGTGTAACGTTTTGATATGGTAGCAAAATTTTGATTTATACAAGGTTGTGGCTGGGTTTAATTGTGAGAGACACTTTAAAGTGTTTTCTTTCCGATACAGATTATTAAGCAGGGCAGATTTTAGAATAGCTCTTAAAATGTAAATTTAAGCTGTACTGTAAGATTCAGGTAATTAAGGTTTCTTATCCATTGATACAAAGAAAGGAGTTCAGATGTATTTTTTCCCTTTTTGAACCTGTTGCCACCAACTCCAATGGACCTGTCAGCCAGTTGTTTTCATTAAACTTGGTTTCCATAATTGCACGTATCCTGACCCTACTTTTAGTTTTCCCTGGAGGTGAAGGTAACAGTTGATTCACTGGCTCTGGAGAATTGAAATCCCAAATCCATACAGAAGGGATCCACTGTGTGAAATTACTCCCTTCAGGCAAGAAGTAGAGAACGAGTGAGGGGAAGGAATATGTAATACTACCTATGCACAAGATTTTACACACTCTTCAGGGAACGTGGTGGAAAACTCATTCATGTCATTGCTGAGCATTGAAGCCAAGATCAGTGGTTGGAGCCATGAAGTAAGACAGGCTGACATCAAAAGACAGTTCTTCAGGCAGTGGTGTAAACAAGAAAGGCACAGTCATATTCCAGTTTATATCACCCTTCTAAATGGAATATTTTCTGCCTGTTAACCAAACCAAGCTTGGATCCTTCCAGATGCACCTTTGGAGTGAGCAGCTGACTGTTGAAACTGATTAGGAACCTTCCTGATAACATGACATTGTCTAGAAGCTATTCCTAAATAATACATCAGCATCAGTACTACAGGCTCCATGGAAGAAGGAAGCTTTTGGTGTATTCTGATTTTATGTTGGATTTAGTCATCAGAATCCTTTACAAAGTTTAAGCATGGAAAAAATGCCCAGAAAAATAGGCCACAGGAATGCTGTGCATAGATACAGAACTGGCACAACAGCTAAAAGGAGAGGTGAATTGCAAGAGTTCTTTTAGATGTGCTGATGTCTGAAGGACTATGATGAGATATACTCTTTTTTTTTAAATAGAGTTACAGTTAACTTTCTCTCTTGCAGACTACTCTAAACAGCCCCTTTTCATAAATGTTAAAACTCCAGGGGGTTATTTTTTTAAAAGATTATTCTTAATCACTCTGCTGTGGAAAATATGTTTCTTCCTAGCAAATTATTCCTTTCAAGTGTTTTTTCTGTCTATATACACCATCAGAACAAGACGCATATCTCTCCTGCTAAATGCCCCACCTCCAACCCAAGTTCTGTGTTCCCTAAATAAGTCCCTTGAGGCAAAATTATCCTGTAAAGAAACTGAGGAAGAGTTTTTGGAGAAAGATGTCATCCATCAGCAAGCAATCTAGGTTTAGTGGTTTCTTCTTCATGTGTGGTATGACAAATGTGATTCTGGCTAGGCTGTTGGAACAGTCAAAGTTGATTTTTAAATGCACATTATTGTGTCCATATATGTGTACACATGCACGCACGTGCACACACACACTCTCTAATGGTTCAGAAGTCTTTGACAGTATGTGCATGGCAGGACTGCATAATTTTCTGATTCTCTTATCATTTATTATGCTCACTTGTTGCATCTTTTTCAAGTTTGATTGTAAATTCTTGGAGTAAAAAATCAGTTTTATGTTACCGGTCAAGTTTCCATACAGTTTTGGACTGAGGTTTTTGCCCAGTTACTGAATTCAGTAGAGATCCATACAACTGGGAAGGGGAATTCCATTTTCTTTGTGAAACAGTAGCCTTTGGTACCATTTTGGGTAGATCAAGCCCTGTTAAAGTGGCCTGAGCACTTTGCACTCAAGCACTCTGAACTACTCAGTCAATTTGAAAATGTTCATCTTTTGTCTATTCATTTCTATTCATCAGAGTATCTGAGAGAGAGTAAGCTTCTCATTCCCTACATTTATAAATTGGTCTCTTAGAACACATTGTTCGAATGTTGTATTTTGGAAAGGAGCAGAAAGGTTAGCTATTAACACACATTCTTAAAAAGTCCTGTTTATGTTGTTGTGCTGTTGCATATCGAATCACTCTTATTTTATTTCTGTGCTAAGAGATGACGACAGACAGAGAGTAGCTTTTCCCTAAATAAGTACTTTTTTATTGTGAGACTTTTATGTAAGTGGTAGATACAGATATACATCTCTGATATTTATATATTTGGCATGTACTTTTTAGGTTATTTATATGCAACTTTAGTTACCAAAACTTCTGAAGGGAAGATATAGACTTTTCTGTGCTATACGTTATCACTTAATTGATGGGGGGAACCTGCAGATATGAGTTAAATTTAAAATATCACCATTTGGGGCAATGTTAAAGTCTTCCAGTTGTCTCCCTGTCACCCATTTTGTGTGTGTACCTATGTATATTAAATGGTCATCTAAAAATGAAATGAGGAAGCCTGTGCTTTGTTTTTCACAATGAAATAGTACTGTTTTTCATAGTAATGAAATAGTCATTTCAGTTATTTGCACTAAATTTTGTTCCACAAAATACTAGCTTAATCTCCGCTAGACATGCTGATATTTTGGGGTCAGTTATCAAAGTATAATTAGTGACTTCAGTTCTGTTGGTTTGCAATACAGTAATTTGTTCAGTTTTAACTGATCTCTGCCTCTGGGCATGTAAACTGTACAGAGTGTAACAGGTGCCCTAATTCCAGAAAATGTGTTGTAATTGTTTGTTTGTGGAACAGATTAATAAATATCTTTGGGGCATAGCTGGTCCTCAGGTGGTGAACGTGAATGGATTAATGATGTGATTGGGTGAGACATGCTTGTTTGTTGCAGTCTCGTCCAGTAACTGTCTGCTGAAGCAGAACAAATATTAATTAGCAGGGCCCTGTTTGTTGTCTTGGGCTATCTTATGCAGCTGATTACTTGGCATTGCTTTTTTTAAAAATAACCTCTTTTATTGCTAGATTAGTAATGTGTCACTCAAGTGTGCAGTTTTGCACATTCTTTAAATCACTAAAATTTATCTTCAGGTAAATGTTTTGCTTTCTTTGTGCCCCCTCTCTCCACCTCCTTATTCATTTCTTTCTTTCATTCCGTATCACACCACTTGTCTTAATGAAGTCATTTGGATGTTTTAATTTGCTTTAGAGCTTTCATTTATGAGTAGCAAGAAATTAATATCTTCAACTAGTTTGATGGCTTCACTTCCCCATCTCTTACGTCTTTTACTGTGTTTTTCATCACACTGTATATAAACTATACATCATCCCTTTTACCCCCTATATTTTACCAGAATTGTCTGTATTTTTTCTGGTTGCAGTACACGATCGTCCCCATGTTAGATGAACTCATGCAGTGCTTATCACTGTCATACTTTATTTTGCCACTTGGCCATTTAGAGTAACGCAAATATTCTCTCTCCAGATGCTCTCATCACCCAGGAGGCAAACACTTACATGGGTTGTAATTTCTAACCTGAGCAGTCATGTCTAATTATTTCCATGGCAACAGATTGTGATGTTGTTAATATAGGATTATGACTTCACATTGTAGAGTAGAAAAAGGATATTTGCTGGGGGTGAAGAGTTGGTAAAGGTGGCTGGGGAGGTGTCCTCAAACACATAGGGCTTCTATACACGTGCAGGGAGCCTGCTCCACAATGCTGGAAATCCCGCACATTGGACTTGATTAACCGAGTCTGCTGAAGCACAGAAATCAACATGCTCCAGCTAAATGTAGCATCACATGTATCGGTGTTCCCACGCTGAAAAATGGTGATAGGGCACTTTGAACTAAAGCTCATTTGAACTTTAGTTCAAAGTGCCCCACTGCCATTTTCAAGCGCAGGGACACTGATACATGTGACACTTGGCCCCGTTTAATTAGATTGGCTTGCTAAATAAAGCATCCCCCCCCCACCTTCCAGAGCAGTTGTAAAAATGCCCATAGTCTTCAAGTATGTGATATTTTGGAGCAAAGAAGTAAGAGAGGGGAATGAGTTTATACCTGTATTGTCTTCCTTGAAGTTTTCTATGATGTATAATCATAATTATCCTAAGGATGTTGGATTCAATCTTTGGCACAATTTATTCATGACAAATAAATCTAGAATGAAGAGCATACTTGTGCTTCACAATAAGCTTTTAGTCTTAGTAATAGGTTATAATAGGCAGTATTGATCAAACTTTATCAAAGAAATACCCAGAAGGTAGGTGACTGCTTTCTGCTTTCTCTCAGCTTCAAGATATTTTCCTCTACATTGAGCAGTTTGTGTTTAATTTTAAATTGTCTTTAAAATCCTCTATGGATCTTAGATAATATGAAACATCTATTATTTGAATGCAAATTCAAATGAACTGATTCATGGGAGATACTAGGCATGTCTTAAAAAACAAGGAAAAAAGAAAAGAGGAAAATAAATTACCACCTGTTACCAACTAAACGATGAAAAAATATAAGTCACTGAACACTAATAGCAGGCTAATATTTGTATTGAATTGCTTTTATTGCATTGTCCCCCACAGTGAAGAAGAAGTATAGTCCCGGTAGGACTCTTCTCTTCTGTTGTCAGTGTCTTAGATTGGACCCATTGCCCTTCTGTGATGCACTTATAATTGCATCATAAACTATGAAACGTTAAAAATGTTTTGGAGAGGGAAATAATTACCCTAGTCAGTGGCTATCAGACAGTAAGGTATTTGCAAGGAAGTTACACTGCCCATCTCGAACCTCTTTCCAACACTGTTCTAATTAGGCTGAATAATTAAATAAATAAATAAAGCTTGAGTGGCTTGTTTTATATAGCAATTTTAAAAGTTCTGTGTTTCCTTGATCGACATTTGGCCTTTTGAAGAACAAAATAAAATTGGAAATGCTAATGTTTTGCAGCCAACTAAAGGAAGAAAATAAAAATGTCACCATAGCAACAAAGCTGCTTTCTAGATGGTTTCCTAAGATATGCTTGAACTAGAAGCAGATGTCTGATTTGAGAATCTTGCCTCCTTCAATGTAAACAAATAACTTCTAGGCAGGTGTTGGAAATAATATGGAAATCCTATTAAGGGGCCCTGGGTTCCTGTCAGTCAGGAAGCCCCTGCCACAAAAGGGTTGGTTGTCTGAATAAAAGAGACAGAGTAAATTCTCATTAGGCTTTAGCTTTTCCCAGGAAATGATTGTCTCTGCGTGTTCTTTCTCCTGTGAATCTGAATGTAAGCTGTTTCTTCTATTGATCTATTCTGCTGGCCCTCTTTCTCCCTCTCTCTCTTTTGGATTAACACTTGATATGTGCTGCTGGTCTAAGAGTTGCGACATTTGTGATTTTAACCCCCAACCCTCCACCACCACCCTGCCTTTTCCAATAAAACAACAGCCAAAAAGAAAAAAGCCTAACAAAACAGAACTTGGTCTTAGGCATTGCTGGCCTGTTGAGAGAGAACAAGATGGGATTAAGTAGAGTACTGAAAATAAGGTATGGGGAGGCGGAGTAGCAAAGTCATAGACGGCTTATGGCTCTAGGATGTTTGTGTGAATTTATGGATTATGTTGTAGTCTTTGACACTGTAATGCTGAGCATTGTAGGAACAAAGGATTTTTTGTTTGTTTCCTTTTACAAGGACCACAAAGTTTTGAGTAGTTGTGACAAACGTGCTACCTTCATTTGATTACTTATGGTACATGTGGGCATTGAAACATTTTTTCTCCCATCCAGGATGAAGTTGGGATGTATGCACGCTTTATTTATTTGTTACTTTTTGGGAGCGTTTTGTGCCCAGTTAGCAGGAGGGTACTGCTGGCACCATTGTTTATATTAATCGATAGGGGCCTGCTGCCATTGTTTAAATTATTTGTATTACAGTAGTCCTTAGAAGCCCAAGTTATGGATGGGGCTTCCAGAGTGCTAGGAGATGTACAGACAAAAATACCAGTTTATTAACTTGCCCTCCTGTAGGTGAGAATTTGTGAGCCTTTCCGAAAGTGAAGCTTGGGAAGTGTTTTGAATGTTTCTGAATTAAAATCCAACGCCATTCCCCGCCCCCTTTGCTTTTTTGGTACGTAAGATGTGCATAGCGATGCTCTTAATAATACTCAGAGGGTTAAATGTGGATAAACACAAAACAAGGCTTCTGAAAAGCCTCACTATTATCATGCAGCATTTCTCGGACTATAGTCCCCGAGATGCACTTCATAAAGCCAATAAAGCGCACACTGGTGGTCTCCTGTTGCCCTAGCAACGGACCATAGGGCACAGTGTATGTGAAATGCATGAACATCTGTGAATTAATCTTTTTTAGTTTGTTCTTTTCTTGGCACTGATTGGGCCACTTTGGCTTGTGCTTGTGACATTGCGTGAGGAGGGATAAGCTGAAGAGTTCCCCTGAGCCTTGCCCTAAGTGGTTGGCAGAATGGAAAGTGAAGTGAGATTTATCCAGGCAGTGCTTTCAGTAGTTGAGGGATTTAGCCTGACAGCACTCTCGGTGGGACGTTATTAGCTTACTTTCTGCTGCGCAGGGAAATGAATAAAAAATTTTCTAGTAAATCTAGGCATTATTGGGTTTATGGGTCTGCCATGAAAAAAATAATCGGAGGAGAAAATTGAAATAATTGCTTGTGTTTATACCACAATTTCCTGGACTTGACCATTCTTCAGCTTCATTGTCATTGGGTTACAGAAAGGAAAAAAAATAAACAGAGTGGCTTGGGAGGGAAGGGATAGGTTAGTGTGAATAAAAGAAACCAGGAAATGAAAATCGAAAACAAAAATCTGTTGGTAACAGGATTTGGAAGGGGGTTCGTCATGGCGTTATTTAGGGATCACAGATCTAGAGGGAGGGGAGAAAAGTTGCAGCGAGTCTAGGTATTGAGGTACAACACATGGTAATTACTTAACACATCAGGATCAAGGTAGTTAGCGGCTAGGAAAACCTCTGAGTGGATATGTAATTTTCATTCACCTCCCCCCCACCCTCTGCTACCCCTTGGGCACACTACACTGCAGACTTTGTGTTCAGCTCCTAATGTCAATACCAGATGCTCACTTGTAAACTGCTTGGCTTACCCTTGTCGTTTTCCACTGTGTCTCTGAGAGGACTGTAGGGGGAACACTGTGTATGTCATATAATCAGCTAATGCTGGATGCAATCAGTATTTTAATGAAGTATTGAAAGTGAAATGCTGCTTTAATCTGCTAATTGCATTACGAGGACAACAGATTGCTCTGTATCACTCCTTCTTTTTGAGCTACAAGCTTATCAAAGAGTACTGAGGTGCTTTTAAGTGAGGCATTACAGCCAGTTGGACTCTACGTGTTTGCATACGAATATTAACAGTCACAGCTGTACCTCTGGTTTTCTGTCTCTTGAGAGGCAATGAATGCAGCTGTGGGAGTTTCCTTAATACATACTTACACATAAGAGAGGAGGGGAAAGGCAGTTTCAAAAAGGTTTGTTCCCTTTTGTTTTTTTGCCCACTACATAGTTGCCTGTTGTAGGTGAACTTAAGAACAAAGTGTCGTGAAGCTAAAGTGCATCAGATTTTTTTATTTTTTTATGGAATACTGCCTTTGGTACAGTAATCTTTGCATGGGCAAAATGCGCAAAACTGACTTTGAGTAAAGTGTCCTATTTAATAGCATTGTTGGAGCAGGCTGGTGTTGGAAAGAGGTGCAGGTGCTGTACAGAGGTGTCCACTCACCTTAATAGTACAAGTATGGGAAGGAAGGGCTGGGAAAGATGAATTTTGGTTCTAGTTTTCCTGCTTGGAAAGGGTTACTTGCGCAAGAGTGCGGCTCAGTTTGGCACAGACTATACACTATGCAGACCCTGGTAGCTACAGCCACGTTCTGTTTAGTCCTCTTCTCATTTGTTGTAATAACCAAATGGCAAAACTATGTCTAGCATTTGACCATTGTTTTTTGCACAAATTGCTAATATTCCATTAAGTAGCAATATTGAATTTAAATTACATATAGTTGTGTTCTTTGATACTTGTGTCTCAGGCTTTAGGAAAGCTTTGGGGTGGATTGCAATAATGCTGATCATGCCCATTTTACTGGCTTCTTGAGGTGGGCATGTGGAATTCAGACCTGTTAAAACTATTTCCAGGATTCAAAACACTTTAGCCCTGAAGAAAGTTTGTTTTTTTTTCAGTGGCTCTTTCTTCCATGGTTTGAAAAACTAGTTTGACTTTCTGGGGGAAAGGGGCAAGCACACGTACATGTAATATACATTTTAAATGCGAGCTATGTGTAAGGAAGCATTTAGGACATGAGTAATATTAAAGTAAACTCTTTAAATTACTTATTACTAAGTTCTCTAGAGGGAAAAAAAGGGCTTTTTATCCTGTATTTTTTAATTGTAGTTCCCCTGGAGTAAGGAAGCACTCCCGTGTCCCATCAGCATACCTCTGACAGTACAATTGCAAAGATGTCCTGTTTTCAGCATGAAGGCAACCCATCCAGGGTCATCTCAGCATCTTTTGTATAAAATGCACTCTGTGCATTTCCCGTAGGTAGTTTAATTTTTCTGTGATGCAAAGGTTTAAATTTCACAGATATTCTGTAGGACAGCTCTGCCCTCCAAACTCCACCTAAATTTCTAGGTAATTTAATCCCCTGCAATGAAGCAAGGTGGTTTCTTGGGTCAGTCCTCCCATGCCCACAAGTTCAGTGGATTAGGAGTGAGGAGATCACATACATTGTAAAAATCTGTTTATCATGTCCCTTTCCTCTCTTCTTTTAAAGGTGTGTAGCTCCAAACAGTGCCTTTCATCTTCGTATTTTCAGGTCACCTTTCAACCTTGAGGATTTCAAATGTGTGTTGTATTATGAAGTAATTTTTTTTATAGCTCTCTGAATATGAGTGACTTGTAAGCAAATGAATCCTAAAGCTTTTTACAACTATTACAAAGTGACTGTACACTGTTAACATAGATGCATGCACCTGGACATAGGTACCAGGTATATCAAAATCCCCTTTACTTCAGTAGGCTTCAGTGTGGTCTTTCCAAGTGTTTCGTCCTATAGGATCAGGACCTGAATATAATTAGGAGTTGCTGAAGCCATTGAACAAGTCAGTGTCTCATGACAGTTAAGGGCAAGATGTGAAAAAATCTGTAGGCATTTAGATTGGAAAGGGTAATTTAGGGAAAACCGAACAGGGTAGATTAGTATTTGGCTAGTACAGAGACTAATGTCCTAGTTCTTACTGAACAAATTATGTGTTCTTTAACTATAAAAAACAAAGATGCATGGTTTAATCTGAAATATGGAGATCATTGCCTTCACCATATTGTAAAATTTGAAACAGCTAGGCGTTCTCTTTGGAATATACTTGCTACTCGGCATGCACAACTGCTACTGGAGATGTCAAAAATAAAATATTTATAAGAGTATTTGATACTGTGTTCTAGCTCAAAATATATATCTGCCTAACACTAAGCAGTGATGTATATGTAAACTATTCTTAGTAAAAACAAACTTTGTTGTAAATACACAATATTACTCCTGCCAATAATGTAGCTAAATCAAAACTAGCACAAAATTGCTCTATCATAAAGTATAATTTAAAAGGTAGTGTTGACATAATAGTAAGGTTGTGACCAAAACCAATGAATGGAAGGAAATGAACATCTGATATTGACTGATACTTCCTATGTACAAACTGAATATTAACTGCAGTATTTAGCAGTTAGGGGTTGGCCTAGATCCAAAATTGTATTTAGGTGAGCAACTTATCTTTATTTCATAAAATACCTTTCTGGATCTGGCCCTTACATACTACCTCTGGTATGATTAGTTCCTGTGTTTTTAGACATGGGTCCTCCTGGAACCTGTTAGACAAGTAAATGAGTATTCATTTTAGAGATGAGGAAACTGAGGCACACAAGTCACTTTCAAAAGATAAATAAGAGGCAGAGTTCAGAGTAAATCCATGTATTGCGTTCTATGTCCACTCTTTATGGACTGACCACCCTAATGACTGTTTGTAGTTTACTCTTTTCTATACAACCTCAAGGATGGCATCTTAAAGCCTTTTTTCCTCTTTGCAGCAGTGCCAGGAGCACTGGGCAAAAAAAAATCCTCTGAATGCTAAGCTTTATAAGATCATAGGATACCGTTGTCCTCGTCTATGTCAGAATGTGTCCGATATTTCCTTGTCTACAGTTGGACAGCTGGTAATTCCTCAGAAATATTTGAAGAGCCATCATTTAGTAGTTTAGGTGGAAAGCCTTGAATAATTCACACAACAAACGATTAGACAAGTACTTGTCTATCTGACTGAATTATTCTGCATGTTTGCTGAAGCAGTAAAGCAGGAGAACAGCATTTCCTTCTCCAGAGGGTTTACAGTGGTAGTATTGACCCACCTAGTTATTGGGTTTCAGCCTTTTGTTGACATTGTTGTAAATGAAAGCAGCCTGGACAGGCACTGAGCAGCTGGGTTGGATAATTGTGAAGGATTCATGCTTGTTGCTGTTACCCCCAGTGTTTGTAGTGGGTTGTTTGCTTTGACTTTTGTTGAACTGTTGACAAAAGCATTAGATACAAATGGGAACAAATAAAGTGGTGAGATGCCAGAAGGCCTTGGCAGCAATGGTGGTTTTCATTCTGATTTAAATGGGGAATGTCGACACTTATCTGGATAGGAAAGGGAAGGTGCAGTTGTATTTGCATGTAGGTCCCCGCTCTTCTCCCAGTTTCAGTTGCTGTTAAATGTGCTTTGGCAAACAAAGGTAAATAAAAACACAGTAAAGGCAATGTCATCATTGCTTTAACTCTTTGGCACCAGGTGATTTGGGGAACATCAGCTGCTATATTGGGCAAATCCAGTTCTTACTATTGAAGGATTAAGTATAAATAGGCGGGGATAAAGGTTGTGTGGGGCAGGGAAGGCAACCAGGTGAAGGGAGGTTTAAAAAGAACAGTATACACTGAAATAGTATAGCCAACAGAATTGAAGTCATTTACTGGAACATTTTTAATTTGGTTTAAACAAAATATTCTTTTGTATATTCAAATGGGGAGTAGCTCAGCTGTTGTGGAGCCAGAAAATTAATGGTATTTTTAGTGAAATAGCAAAAGCATGTCAACAACATAGCTGTGGATGATAATGCTGGCATTTTATTCATGAGGAATTATCAATGCAGGTTACTGGACAACATAGTGTGACTGAGAACGATTGAGCACAGAGGGAAGCGGCCGTCCTTCTGTAAGATGATTTCATTTTGCATGTAGCCTTTCAAAAAGGGAGGAAGGAAGGAAAAATGAAGCATTTATAAAAATTTCTACTGTGGGCTGTCGTCATGGTATCAGACTATATGGGTCCTACTCTTCTACCTTTCTCTTTCCTGCAACTTTGCTTTTACTCCTACTCTTTTTGTCAGTTCTTCATTTTGTCCATTCACTGTTTCTTAGGGGTTGCCTAGGTGGGAAGACAGAATTACTTTGGGTACATTTTACTGAAGAGGAGTGTCTTGTGTCTAGACCTAGGTACCTCTCAGGTTCCATCTGATCTACTCTGACTAGAAATCTTTTGCCTGGCTGTGCTTTTTCCAAGAGTGTTAGCGTATTACTCCAATGAAGCTTAGTTGCACTAGTTGGTCATTTTGGGAAGGGGTGATCTTGAAGGACTAGATCGTTGAATTGATGCTGAAGCAGATGAGAAGCATTTGCTGGAGTTTTGTAGGTAGATCCTGAAATATTGTATCACTTATCTGGAGAGTGTATTGTTTTCGTTGACACTTTCACATAGGTATCCACCCAAGTACACTCAACCTAAATGTGGATCATAGTGTTCGGATCATCATGATCTGAGATGAAAGGAAGACTGTGATTCATGGCTGTTTGAAAGTGGAAGGAAGTATTCCTGGCCACACTTGTAATTTGAGGTGGCAGTTATAGTTCCACATTGTAATGTTTTCTATCATAGGTACTTTTGTCTCTTCTTACCGCACAATTTAAGCTGAGCAAAATTCCAATTTAGGAAGATAATTGCATGCATTTTATTAGGTGTCTGCATGGTTTTAGAAAGCCATTTTTCTGCTTCAGTGTCAGAGTTGCAGTATTATTTCTGAGTACTCTTTCACAGAACTAAAAGGAGTGATAAATATGAGAAAGGGGAAAGAACCTCTAAGTTTCTGTTCTTGCTACATGTACCATGTAAGAGGCTTACTATGTCCATACAGCGCCCCACAGATTATTTGGCCACCTTAGTGCACATATT
Source organism: Caiman crocodilus (assembly GCA_030014935.1). Classification (NCBI taxonomy): domain Eukaryota; kingdom Metazoa; phylum Chordata; order Crocodylia; family Alligatoridae; genus Caiman; species Caiman crocodilus. The sequence goes on along the minus strand of JAGPOW010003395.1, from coordinate 5,462,781 downwards.
GCAGGAAACGGGTCTGAATTATTGATTACTCCTTACAAATATTAGAAGCAACTAAAGAAACACCAGGCTATTTCTAACAACCCTGTATGAGATGTTAGAGTCAGAGCATATGCAGTGTCTCACACCTGTAAAGTGTGTCCCCACACTGTGTCTCCAAACAATACATTGAACAATTCCAAGGTGCCCTTAAGAAGTTCTGAAAGCACACTTCAGACATGAATGAGAGGGGAAAAAAGAGGAAAATCTGTGACATGTGGACATTTAAAACTAAATCAAAATAAATATCCTCATGTTTATCTAGATTATTTGGAAAATCCAGTTTAGATAACCTAATTTAGGAGAGAGATCAGATGCATAATGGGTAAATATTTTAGAGTCATATCATTCTTTGATTTCATGTGAAATTTATTCTTGACCCCTTCCTGCTATGCAAAATCAGGGGATAAGCATTAGAAAAAGTTTTAGATTAACCTTCTTTGCCTAGTGACCTGTAAGAGGAACCTAAATTGCTTGCCAACTAGTTAGAACAGTGAGCTTGGAAAGCCTGAAAACTGGAATCAGGGAAAGAGTGTTGGAAGGAATTAATATTTGCCGTATGGGCAGGGAGGGGAGAGGGAGA
>JAGPOW010003395.1:5430273-5456510 GCA_030014935.1 Caiman crocodilus | reverse complement strand
TTTTTACAACATGGGTAGCTTGAGCCACTACAAAAAAGAATTCACATTCGGCTAGGTTTGATGATATATAATGCATGTAAATCACTGTCACAAGTTAAACTGTAACTATTTTACAGTGTTATTAGCTCTTTAAAGAGAGCTCTAACCAAAAGCTGATTTATTCTTCAAAGGCATTCCTTACTTCCTATTATACACATTTTTTAAATATTTGAAGTCTTAACAATGTCTAAAGAACTGATTATAAGCCTTTAATTGATCTTTCTTATCGTATAAAGAACTCATCTTGTAGCATTTTTCTGTCATTCTGAAATTAGCCAAATGGAATGCATATTTTGGTGCTCTAAGATTCCGTTCAGAATTGCCAGCTGTGTAAATTTATAGACCATCCATGGAAAACAAGCCTAAAAACACCTGCCTATTAAGTCTGTAAAAAATGGAGCCATCAGTAAAAACAAAACCAAAACAAAACACCTAAACAAAACAAACAAACAAACAACCCTAAGAAGCCCCCAGCCTGTTTGAAGCCCTTTGGTGTGAGACTGGAGGCAAGCTTTGATGTACAGGCCAACCAGAACAGGGCCACCTGGTGTCTGAATGGGAATGCAGCATGTTGCACAGAGCATTCTCTCAAATCTTTGTAGTTTATTGCTCCTTCCTCCCTCAGCCATGTGCTGCAGCTGCTGTGTCCAGTCTCCTGCCTCTAACACTACTAGGCTGCAGGTAGACCAGCAGGAGCCTTTCTTTGGAGATCCATGCCAAGATGGGGAGTGGGGCCAGCAGGCGGTAAGGCAGGGAGGGGGCACAGTTCAGGGTGTGAAGGGTGGCACAGTTCAGGGTGTGGTCAGGGGTATCAGAGTGTGTGAGTGAATAGGGGACCACTGGTTTAGGGGCATCATGGTATAAAAACTATTCTGCAGTCAAGTAGGGTTGCCAGTACAAGAGTGTGTAGTGATGATCTGCAAACATTTTATCTTGACTTTATTTTTGTTGTTAAATTCTTAAACTTGAATCAGGTTCCTAGTCCAGGGCCTGGCAGAAGGGGTACATTTATATCACGTAAAGCATATGCCAGTGAAAAAGTTTGGTTATCAGTAAAAAAAGATTGTTGGCAAAATTATGTATCTATCAAGCAAAAAGATTGTTGGTATATATTTACCAACAGTCTTTTAAATATATATATTATTTTGTGTGTGTGTGTGTGTGTGTGTGTGTGTGTGTGTGTGTGTGTGTGTGTTCTGTTAGATGTTGGGATATTTTTTGGCAGTCTGCACTTTTTGAAATATGCAGAAAAATAGTAAATGCTTTCCTTTAGAGTTGTAGAAATGCCACTGATTCAGAGGCAGTAAAGCAGTTTGGTGGCTATCATCCTGTGCATCTTTCATAGTGGTAAGTCCTCAATTAAATTACTATATTGAATGTTATGGCTAGGTGAGCTGCTTCTCTTGTCCTGTTATTTCTGTTGTTTACACCCACTAGTTCCCAAACTTCCCTGTCTTTTCTAGTTTCTATTTTACTGATGTTAATCAGTGAATCTGTTTTATGTCTCTAACTAAGGTATTAGCATGAAAGTTCAGCAACTGGAACCCCAAATAAACATTTGAAAAGAGGAGAAAGGGTAACCTTAGTCCAACATTTACTGGCTCTGTGCTATTCAAATTTCCAAAGACTATTATGTCTATACTCACTTCTTTTGAACTTGTATGTCTTGGTGACCTTTGGCTCGTCTGTTTCAGCACATTTAGTTTAAGCTTAATATTTGGTATCTTGTGAGCACTATTATGCTAGTGTCAAGGATATAGCTGCACAGTTGTTCCCTTTTTTTTTTTTTAACGATGTAAAATGTGGTTTTAAGGAGACTCTTCATCTGTTTGGTAGAGTGTATCTGCTTTCATTTCTTTATTAGTCCAGAATGCTAATCCTCTCTGGCATTATTAGGATGGGAAATCTTGTGTACCTTGTGTGTGACCTCAGGCTCTTTCTCACGGTTACCTCCTCTGTTACTCATACTAATGTAACATGTATGCTGATACATCCTTGTGAAACTCTTCATTCTATCCAAGTTTTGGAGTTGCCTACTATATTCTGTTGTGAAGTACGTTGTCTAGTTCAGGGAGTGTTGAAACTGGAAGAAACTGAAGCGGGAGAAGTGGAGGTGATGGAGAAAGGACTTGTAAATTGCTTTATAGATTAGAAGGGAAACTGTTTGACTATGCCTTGGCTGTTACCGTTAGTTAAATTCAATATTTACAATGTGGCAGATACAGACAAGAGCAGACTTGATGTTGAGTTATAATCTGTGAACTTTCAAGCTTTTATAAACTGAACAGAAGAGGGCTTTTTTCCTCCTCTTATGCCTGTCTTTCCTCTTTTCTTCACAGCTGTACTCTTCAACTACTTCACTGCTTGTACTTAAGCAGCATTAGTTCTTTTTTCTGTCCTTTGACCTTCACAGTGTCAGTAGGGATTAGGCCTTACCTGTGTTATGTCCCTCAGTCAGTGATTACAGAAGAAGCTGTATTTTAGAGGATTTATTTTGAACATCCACCTGTGAAAGGCTAGTCAATAGCCCTAGCCAGTGCTTTAAACACCTGTTTTCCTTGCCATTGTGCACTTGTACACCAGGAGGGGCCAGAGAAGCAGCAGCCCATGCTGATAGAATTATGCTTCAAAATTGGTAGGTACCAGAGGCTTCTGCTGTGTAGCCTAGTTTGGCTGAAACTTAAATGGCACATGTGTGGGAATCCATGACTGGAATTAGCATGGAGTGGGTTTGTGCACACAGCCCCTGGAACGGTGCTACGTTCATTTCGTTGTCATTCTTATAACTGTGATTAAACATCTAGCCTTTGATGCTATGTAGATGGTTCTTTCTCATTTAATTAACTTATGTCACATGTTATATTGGTGGTACTAATGCAATTAGATCGTCTGCGTGAAATAGTATCTGTTGATAGTTTTCAGATTAAATTTTGTGAATATTTGGGTTTGGAAGGATGACTGCTGAATGTACACATCCTCTTTATTTCAGATTTCTTTATGGCTGTTTAGTTGTTCTGGCAGCAACATTAAACAGAAAAAAAATAATTATCACACTCTTGATTACAAAACTCAATCCAATTAGCTCAAGCAGGGTATGTGATATGAACTAGCTTTCTGCTTTGTCTTTCCTAACTAGTCAGTAGCATCTGAAATGAAAAATTACCAGAATTGCCCATTTGATATCTGAGAATCCAGCAACAGATAAAACACAGCAGAATGATACAGAAATGGATTCAGAGCTGAGCAGGGAAGTACGTTCTTATGGGATAAAGTGTGAGCGAGTGTGAAACTATTCCAAAAGTTCACTTTGGGTTATGCAAAATTCCATAAGGGCATCACCAAGTAATGAGATACTAACTACGCTATTGTAACGGCCACTGAAGTTTGAAAAACAGTCTGGTATGGAAGAGTTGTGACTGAAGTATAAAAATATGTATGCTCCATAAGACAGCAAGTTATTTTGAAGAAGATGGGAGGATTCAAATTAAATGAAACATTGGGCAAAGTCCTTGAGAGAAATCACTGAAGCCAAATTGGATACAGTTGCTAGGGAAAACAGTAGTTGAAATAAATGTGCTTGGAGGTAGGGATAGGTAATGCTATGAAGAAAAACTATAAGTAGCAGGAGGGCAAACAAGAAAAATGTTTTTTGCATCCATTTGACTTGGACATCACAGAGGAATTCCTCCCAGGGAAGGATCAAACTGAAATGTGACAAGTTGAAGTGAAAAGGTGATCACTGAAAGGGAGACAAGAGAAAGCAGGGCAAGGAGGTCCTGATTGACAGCGTGACAGTTGAGACCCTGGCCTCAACCTTCTGTGAAATAAATAAAGTGAGCAAGATGTTAGGTTGCTTCTCAGGTGCCAGGACAGTGGATATTCTTTAATAAAAAAAAAAATCCAAGATAAGCTGAAAAATTGTAGTGATCCCTGCCAGTTTAGTCCAGTGGACCTCAGACTTGTAGCGTGATGGGCTGCATGCTTGCAATCTGGCTGTACCCTGGGCCATCACTCCCCTTTGGTATGGGAGCAGGAGAGGGAGGTGGCTGCCAGTGTCAGGGGGAAGGGAAGGAAAGAAGAGAACACAATTCTGGGTGTGGAATTGGATCTGCGGTGTGGGACAGGGCAGGGAAGATGATGCATCAGGCCAAGCTGCTGATTCTGCAAGCTGGATCCAGTCACATTGGAGGCCGGATCTGGCCCATGGCCTCATAGGTTGAGCACCACTGGTTGAGACCTTTTGGTCGTTTCATTAGAGCTATAGATGATTTTTAAAGAAACAACTGATAGGTGTAAATACCTTGTGTGGTATTTTTGAGCAGTTGACAGAATTTCACAATTGCTCTGTTCAAGTTACTAAGTCTTCATCTGTATATATATGGGTATGTATATGTGCAAATGTATGTGTATGCTTACAGATTCCAACAAATTGAGGGATGTGTAAATAGACTTTTGAGAGCCACTTGAAAATATATGGTAAATGTACGGTAATATATAAAAATATATGGTAAAATATAAATTTTATAGACTTACTAGGAATACACAGCATTACATACTTTTTTAAAATTCGTCTTCCTCAATTCTTTTTTTCTTTGCATTATGTATCCTGTCTTTTTTCCACCTTTATCAGTGCCTGTATATCTAATTTATTGCTATTATCCTTTTTTTCTCCCTTTCCCTTTATATTTTTTACAATTATACTGATAAGCAGGAGGCAGACTGGAGGAAATAAGTGACACAGCAGTTTGAAGTTAGTGGTCTCCCTAGGGCAGTGATTAATATGTAGGGTGCTGCAAGATTCTTTGAAGGGTGCCCCAGAAAGTGTGAGGGGATAAGCAAGTGTTAGGAGATAAGCAGATGAAGGCAGACTTAGGTTTCAGGTGTGAGGAGATTAGCAGATAAAGGTAGGCTTAGGCTTTCCCTGCCTGGCTGCTTTCCCACTCCCATCAGCCTCCCCTGGCTGCAAAGATGCAAGCTGTGTAATAGATAAATTTAGTCTTTGAAGTGGGTTGCCGCTCAGTTCACAAAAGTGGGGGGAGGGCCTTAAGTCTGATGAGTGGTATCTTGAGTCTAAAAAAGGTTGAGAACCACCTCTCTAGGGTATGTAACTTGGGGTCATCATATTTCACAGAAGGACCCAAGTATCTTTTGAGCTTTTGAATGGATGAAGGCCTAATGCAGTTTTCCAACTTAACAAATCAGGAAAGTAGTATTTGGGACACTTGTCCATTGTATCCTTCTACTTGGCTGAGAAGAGTATTGAATGATTTGGCCTGCTTTTGAGGAAGCTCAGTGACCTGTCACCTTCCCAGTATTCTGACAAAACAAATACTCTTATCAACAGTCCTTTCATTCTACCAGATGGGACGCTATACCCAATAAAGAAAATATCACATCATCATGTCTCATCTATTCTTAGGCTAGGGACAGACGTTGCACATAAACCAGTTTCAGAATGCTTGAAACTGGTTTAAGATAAACCTGATTGAATGTAGACTTAACTGATTAAGGTCAAACTGGTTTATAACACTTCTGTCCCAGACCCTTTCCTGGTTTACGTTAAATCAGAGTCCCCCAGCATTTTGCAGCCCTGGGCTGGGCTGTTCTGTGCTGTCTGCTCCAGAGAGCAGGATTGGCCCTGCCCCTCTGCTCCCCAGGTGGAGCATTGAGGGCTGGCTCGCTGGCCTCACTGGCTTGCTTACGGCCCTTCCACACCCCTCCCCCACCCCAAGCAAACCCTGGCTGGTTTTTGAGGTGGGTAGGTGGGTTAAACTTCCCTTATCCTGAGTACAAATCCGTCCTGCCTTGCTAATTTTACTGCTGACTGTGAGTGTGGACTACAAATCCCAGAGGCACCTGGAAACAGAATGAGGAAGTAATGAGCTCTGCAGAGTCCTGCTGTTGTAATTGTGGACTGCAAATCCCAGAGACATCAGGGGCAGCAGGAAGGGAAAACGAACACACAGCCCATGCTGGCTACGTGCTTTACCACCCTATAGCTTCTGGCTTGAGCCACTGCAGGCATGTTACTACATTTTCTGAATCAAAATATTCCTGAACATCTGTTCATTTGCTTATTGGTTCCATCTTTGCAGTTGAGACAAACCTGCAAAGACTGGATCAATTCAGCTTTGGGCTTTTTCACTCTCTGTAATTGGTCTTAAAGTAGACTTACCTTATAATGCAAGTTAGCAGCTGGGTGACTCTTGGTCCGAACACACTTGACTCAGACTTATGAAGGAATTGCAAGAATTCACTTACGCCATGTTTATGATTTGATCAGAGAGCTATATCTCCCTGAAAGAGTTAAAAATAATTAGCTCAAGCATTTGTGTAATGCCTGAATCCTAACATTGTTTTTTGGATTTCACAGAACTTAGTTTGAGTGCCAGTCAAACAGCCAGAATTCTTCTGAGGTTCTATGATGTGCATTGCATCCATTTTTACAGATTTTTTAGTACTTTGAGCAGATTTTTTAACAGCAGTAATGGTCGTTCAGCTAATTATATTGTAATTGACCTTAGTGAGGAGCATCCTTAGCTTTTACTTAATGCCTAATGCTTCAAGATGGTCAATTATCTCATCATTCCCACTTTGCTGCGAATTATTGTTCCAATTATTACACTCAAAATGCATCATTTTGTCAGAATTGCAGAGTTATGCTAGGAAACTACCATATTCACCCATGCTTCAAGAGTTGCCAGCTTTACCATGTGGCAAGGCTTTTGGTCTGAAAATCTTGAGTCATTATTTCTAATACTGATTTGATTTAATTATCACTTCTTTCTACCCAGGCAAGGTCAGCTATCTAAGTGAGTTAGTTCATGGGAGCTGGAGATTATAGGATCTTTAGAGAAATTGGACAACCCTTGTGCATGATCTGTCTGCATTTTTTCCTCCCTTCTTGCAATGTGAGTGATTATATTCATGGAAGTAATTTAAAGCATTACTTATGGCAAGTAGACATTGCACTGATATTTCCGTGGTACTGGTATGGGGCATTTATGTTTTTATAAGATGCTTACACTGCCTTGTGTCTAATTGCTATTTTGTATACTGGCTATATTCCTCTCAGTGATTGGCACAGTAGAAATATGAAAAATGATACATTACTTCTTGAAATTCCTGAAGCGGCGGCCTTGTGTAACATTGCTCAGCCTACATCAAGGGTGTCAAACATACCGCCTTTGAGTTAGATTTGGTCTTATAGCCATTGTACCAGGCAACCCTCACTTAATGCTGTTTCAGTTAGCGCTATTTCTCTATAGCACTCATTTTATATTGCTGTCTGATTTCACCTGGCACTTGGCAAGTTTTATTATAATGCTCGCATTCGCCATCTTGGGTAATTAAAAACGCTTGCAATCTTGGGTCATAAAATACTTTTGATGTTGCTTAACGCTAGTTTCCCTTAATGCTTATTTTTTCAGGAACCAATTAAGAGTGCTAAGTGGGGGTTGCCTGTATCTGGAAGTTGGGGGTGCGCCTGCTGCAGAATTTGGTCCTTGTGGAAGTGGCCGGGGCAGTAGGGGGCAAGCAAGGGAAGTGCCTGCTTGCCTTATGGCCACTTGACCTGCTGCTGCCTCCACTAGATCCACAGCAGCTACTGTTGGACGCGCTGTTCTTGAAACTGCTGGCATTTTAAATTCGGTCTAGGAGGAGCCTCCCATGTCACAGGCAGGTTTAACCCCCCTGGTCTCCATGGTTCCAGAAAGTGCCACATGCAATAGCTCTGCACTGAAAATACTGTAAGTTGTTTTAGTCCAGTTAGTCTTGCTGAGTAACTGCATGGATAGTGGCACAAGCTGATGCTTTCACAGAGTAAACGTGGTGTTTTTCTCTTTCCAAGTATATCCTTCATGTACAGAAAATGCAAGGTGCTACAACCTGGGAAGAACAATAAATCACAAATGCAAAATGGGGGACACCTGGTTGGGTGGAATGAACTGCCTAGCAAAGTGTTAGACACTCCATCACTGAAGGCTTTCAAGAGTTTGGGCAGCTACTGGTCAAAGGTGATATAGGCCTTGCTGTGCTTTGCCTGTGTTCTACCACGGATATTTCCAATGCTTCTGGACTTTAACATCACTGTCTTACATGATGTTTCCTTCTTACTTCTTCCCCTCCATTTTTGCTTTCTGCTACATGTATCAAGGCATTTTTAAGCTTTCCTCAGGGATATTGAGTGTTGAGTGCAAGCAAAGCTGGGGATTTTGACTGGGGTGGGTCAGTGCCCCTCCTGAGACTTGAAACTGGAGGTTCGTGGCTAGAAGGTCTTGCCTTTTCACTCAAGGTCAGATCAGTAACTGTATTTGAGGTCAGGAAGCAATGGACCAATCTGCCATGGTCAGACTGGTATGGACACATTTTTCCTTCCTCTGTAGCAAGAGGTGTGGCCCTCTTCCCAGTTTCCCTTGATCGTATTTGAAGAAACTTTGCAGCAGGAGGAAGCTGGCCACTCTGGTCCCCCTGCTTTACTTGTGTCAAATTAGGGTGGTGTTTTATGTTGTGTCTGGGTGTACAGTGTAGTTTTGCTAGGAGGTTAGACAGTGATTTGATTTGTATAGCATGGTGTTAGATAGGGATGATCCTGCCTTAGGTAGGGGTTTGGACTAGATGATCTCTGGAGGTCCCTTTCTGTCCTGCTTCTCTGGTTCTTTGATATCTCTTTTTCAAGCAACTGGGTTGAGTTGCTTTTAAAGTACTCATAACTCCCATAAGCTGCTGTCCTTTGCCATCTGTTACAAAACACTGCAGGTTCCCAGGAACTGCTTGTGCTTGGGCCATGTTGTTTTGGGAGTTGCTTTCTCTTTTTCCTGTTACTTACTTTCATAGTGCAAATTTTAATTCCCTTGTACTCTTCAGGCCTTCTGGCTACATACCAAAAAACCTCTTGCTCTGTTTTTCCCATGTTTCTATCACTTTCACATTTTACTGTATCTTTGCACTTACTATTTCAGAGCGGTCAAAGATCTGGCCTGCAGTGCTGCCCCAGGGTCTGGAGTTGACTTACAGCCTATATGTAGCATGGGCAGGACTGGCTCTATGTGCAGGGCCCTGGACCAGCACTATATGCGGTGTCCTCCATGGAGTGGCTGCCACGTAGAGTGGTTGCTGCTGGATCCAGAATGTGGGATTGGAGGGAGGTCTGTGGGCCTGATTTGGCCTCCAGGGACAGCCCCACACCAGATGACTTTGACATCTCTGTCTTACATGATGTTTCTTATTTACTCCACAGATCCATTTCTGCAATCTCATTCTCCATCATTCTCATCATGGGCAACTATTTTATTTCCCCACCTCTCAGCTATGGTTTATTTCCCAGCACTCTTATCTATGCAATAACATTGGCCTTACTGTCTTGTAGCATTTTCCCATCACAAACTGCTTGACTCATTTTTGCGCTGCTTCATCCATGCCTTGTTTATTCTGCTTCTAATTTCCTCATCTCTCTCTCCACTTTCTTGCACAATGGACCCCAGATACTTGACTTCTGTACAAATGGTATATCTTGATTATCCAGTGTTCTGGGTGTGATCTCTTAAATTATGTTTATTCGTTGAAATGCTAGGCCTTACTGTACTTACACTTGTGTATTTCGTATACCTACCTCACCTGGGTTGTGTATTTACCCAGAATAAAACTTTTCTACACAAACAGAAAATGGAAAACATGATACTTTTTGCTATACTAGAAACTAAAAACTTCCACTTCACCAAAGAGCGTTTTCCCTTGTCTCATTCAGTATGTTAGCACCTGTCTCATTCAGTTGTTGTATGTGAATAAACTCGGTGGTGGTTGGTGGCAAAATACTTAGTGACTCTAGTAGATTAAAAGAGCTTATTGGAGAAAACAGCAGTGTGAAAAGACCTTCTTTACCTTTAAATTTTAATAGTTACTAACATGAGGATGCTGGCCATTAAGATACAGCCTGCCAAAACATAATGCTGAATCACTTAATTTTGATAAGTAGCTACCCTATTCCAGCTTCCTCAAAGGCAACCATTAAAATAGCATTGATGTTTTAATCAAAGAGCAGAGCAAAGTCTGACAGCTAAATTGTGTACTTTGATGGAGATTTTTTTATATACTGGCTGCTGGACTCAGGATCTCTTACAAAATCACTACATAGACTTGGATTTTAAAAAAAATTTGTGCAGATGCCAGAGGTACTTCTAGGTATCTTTAAAAGATACACAACTGCAGTTACATGTAGGTGTTTGCCACCTGTACTTAGAATCTTAAAGTTCTCTAACTGCCAAAATCACAGTCAATAATGGAAAATCAGCATCAAGGATTCTGGCGTTGTATGACAAATTCCCTGGGCTCCCTTCCACCGTCTTATGATCAGCAGTAGCAACTGTTGGTCTGTACACCCTTTTGCCACTTGTAATCTGGTTCTTGGGAGCAATGGCTACTATGGGGACTAGTGGGACCTGATTATCCTTGCCTATTTCCAGCAGAAATGTTAGCTTGTTTATTGAAATTAACTGAAACTCAACACTGTTACAGCAGATGTTGGCAAATGGACAATATTTACCTTACTGGCACCTCAATAAATGGCATCTGAAAGCATTTGATACATTGGCCAGTGCAGTTTTATACATGCTCCATAATGATGAGATGTTTATTTTTGGACTAAACTCTTGTAATTGTTTTTGGGAATGAAGAGAATCAGAGCACAATAGTACCAAAGAAATTGTCTTATGTAGGAAGAAGGCTAGCAGCCTCTGTTATGGAAATGGGTTACATGTTGTACTTGGCACTGTAGATGGTGGAGTTTATGCAGGGGACATGGTGGATACAGCCAGCTTGGTAATGGGACAACAAATTGGGCATTGTTCTTATTCAAATCTAAACCAACCTGCTAGTAAAGAAAGTGACTGAAGTGGCACATGCCTTTCCATTTTATGGCCTTATTATGTCATTTAGATATATATGCCTGTGGTTATAACAACTGTTCTCATGTTGGATCTAGATCTATAACCTGTGATAAAATCTCTTATGATCAGTAATCTATATCTTGCCCTCATAGATTGAACTCTGAGTAGGTGCTTACATACCATCGTGAATTGAGGCTTTAGTTCTTTTGCTGCACAATCCATGGCAGTTGCATTATTTTGTAGAAGGGGCGATTTTAGTATTTCGGTACCTGTTCCAGAGCTCTGAAGAGTTTTTTAGCAGTACAGTATAAACCAGACAAACAATATGCAACCTCTCAAAAGTTGCTACTTAGAAATGTTTAGAGAAATAACTGTGACTCCATGCAAGGAAAGTTAGGTTACTTTTACTTGTGGAGTCTAACTTTAAAATCTTGCTCAACAACTGGCCCAAATGAAACCCTCATTTTCCCCTAAGAACATCAAGTATAGAATGACATCTTAGGTGATATGCTAGTCCAGTCAAATCCAGTGCAGGTCCAAACAGCCTGTCATAACTAAAGATCTGATGCATGAGTTTTGGTTGTAATGGTGTTAGCCTAAGGACATAGGCAGGCAAGCTTCTTTGGGTAGATGTGATATCTTTTGTTAGACCACTAGAGTAGTTGGAATAAAGTTCTTTGCGATGTTTTGGGCACAAATACCCTTCTTCAGACATGCGGAGATTCTGCTAGTGTTCTGAGATCTCCAAGGAATGAAAGAAGCCAAAAGTGTGACAGGAAGTCAGTGAGCACGTAAAAAGATGGAAATTAGGAAAAGATGGGTAGAGAAGGGAGGGGAAGGGAAGAATGATGGGGAAAACGGTGAAGTAATGCCAAAGGTAAGAAAGGCAGACTCTACTGTAGTAATGAGTTCTCAAAGATAGAAAAGAGGCAGCCTGATGGTTTTTTTGCAGCAGTCATATTAGCCTTGTTATATTAGCCAGGTCCCAGATTGGGGATTTCATTTTGCCTACCAAAATCTCATCTGTTCACATTCCCAGTTTCAGTTCCTTTATATTGTATCCAAAACCAGAATTGAAACTTTAACTTGTAACTGTATATTTCTGATTTTATCCCAACTTCACTAGCTAGAACAGCCTTGAAGTAGTCTTGCAAAATTATATTCCTCCAACCTTGCAGGCAATTTGACAGTTTTGCTAGTGTTTTTATTTGTTGGTTTGTTTTAATTGATGGGTGTATGAACTGTAATTCAGCTTCTCATTCCCATCCCTCATCAGGGTGTACCTGGTCAATGAATAGGCTGGGCTGGGAAATGTGGCATTTTTTCAATACTGCCTTTAATGTTACGCTCAGTTTATAAAACTGTTTCTGAATTTCTTAGAAGGAAATATAACCTAGTTGTCATTTTAATAACAGATTTTTTTTTTACATTAAAATAAAACATTAGGAAAGAAATGACTATAGACAAAGTCACCTGTAACTAATCTGGGAATTTGGCTGACCACATAGACTTTTCTACTCACCATGTTTTTGAAGATTTTAGTCTTGTGATGTGAACAATGTAAAGGAAATGCATTTGTGTGGTAGATGTCCAGATTTTGTCATTAAAAACAAATGTGTTTCAGGTTATATAAAGTCTAATGGCATTTAAACATCTGGATTTTTTATGAAGCAGCAAATATACCTGGTGGTGGTATACTTCTGTCTCTATTGTAATATTGCTTCTTTTTCTGTGGTATTGCTAATCTACTTACTACCAACATCCAAAAAGTTCCATGGCTTAATTTCCATGTCGGCACAAGGTCTGATTTGACTCTGAAGTAATTACACCATTCAGCAAGATGTGTTGCCCCAATGTGGTGATCATCCTTTAAATGCTAGTGATAATTTACTGCTTCATAATCATAGTAGGGAGTTCTAATTTATAACTTTATTTAGGAGCAAAATCAAAGATTAAAATATATTTAGCACTAAGGCTAACCAGATTGAGAAAAATGGAACCACACGGTTTCAAATTTATGAAAATAAATATTTCTACTTAATTTAAGTGCAGTAGTTTACTTTCTTTAGACAGCATTCCTATTATAACTTGCTGCTGATTATTTTTCTTCTTTTTAAAGCCAATTATTTCCTATATGGAAAATTTGGGCAGTAATGAATGAATTCACGTTATAAGCCGCCTCCTCTCAATTTAGGAAATGAGTATAAATGTAATAGGGGTACTCTTTTCTTTTCCATAAGGGTATGCTGTATACTAATGGTAAGTAAATACATTTTCCAAGTCATTGGCTGTCTTAAATATTGCAGTTTTAGTTGGCTTTTCTCTGTTTTAGGGAATTCATATGACCACTAACATCTCGGGCCACGTACAGACGAGCACGACTGTACAGTATGCAACACCACAGATATATCTTGAGAGTACCACATACTGCACATTCAGAGAATACTCTGTGCTGCAAGGGAACTGTGGGGGGGCAGGATGGCGGAAGTTGACCCTTGGCTATCCAGGGATAAAAAAAACCCATGCAAAAATAAAACGCAGTGGTGCATGTGGCGGCAATGTGCACAGCTCAGAACTGGAATCTGGCTGTCCAGAACCACATCCCAGCTGCCAGCCAGGCTCTGAGTGGCAGGATTGCCTCTCTTGCAGCCCCAGGAGTCCCCCAGGACCCCAGGTAAGACTGCTGGGGCCAATCTAGTGCTAGCCCCAGCATCTCCTACCCCAGCCGGGGTAACCTGCCATGCACCAGAGGGTGCATGGCACAGGTGTTCCCCCTGGGATGAGTAGCAGTGGCACAAGGTGTGCCACTGCTAGTTGACCCCACGGAACCAAATGTCCACAGTCATGTGGACTGGGCTCCAGTGTCTTAATGTGTTGTATGTCTAGAGCGTTTAAAGCTACCCTGCAGAAGCATAGTAATTGCAATTAAATACAGTTTACAGTGAAATATTTAATTGGAATTGTCTGCTTTTTTTAAAATCTAAAATATTTGACCCATTTTCAGCAGTGTTTGTGAAGGGCAGACATTTGTTTACCTCTTTCATAATAATGAAATGGCTATTGGTCATATGCAACATTTGCTTTGTGTTCAGATTTCCACTCTCATTCAGTATTGTAACTATATAAATAATTGCATGTGGTCAAAATTGTGAGATTTTCATAGGCTTTTTCTCTTTTTTTCTTCTTTTTCTTTTAAGTTTCATCCATATTTATAAATGGAAACTTATATATTTATTATATATAATATATAAATATATAATATATATTATATATATATGTTATATATATTAATTAATATATTTAATATATATATTTATAAATATCTTGATAAAGGCTTCAATTGAAGTAAGGATCACTTTAAAGGAAAGCTCCTATCTTTGCACAAATCCTTATGAAATCAGTGGAAGTCAGCATCTGTACTTCAAGTTAAGAATGTGCTTGTCTGCTATCCTGATCTAGGGCCTTAATATTTTAAAGAAGTACTGAAATATGAAAAAATGGTGCTAGCTCTTAATGAAGTCTACATATTTTTGCCCTGTTCCTGCTTTAATAAGAGACTTGCAGCTTTTATTGAAGTGGGCTAGGTTAAGGAAATTTGGGGAATTTAAGTTTTGCAGAAAATACCCATGACTAACATTTAGTCTTCATGTCGGGTCAAGATGAAAAAAATTGAAATTCTGATTTTTTTTTTTTCCAAAACATTTTTGAAAAATCAGTTTGAACATCAAAAAATACTTTATATTGATTGAATTAAATAGTTTAACATTCCCAAGATGAAAATGTTCCCTTTCAATGTGCTGAGGTCGTCATGTTTCATTTTGGGTCCATTCAAAATGAAATTACATTTTCTCCATTACAGTACATTTCCTCAGTGGGGAGTTATAATCTGGAATCCTGATACCTGTTGTCCATATGGGCCATTCACCCGGGCTTGATTACATCTTCCATAATATCTCAGAGTTGCATGACTCCTATAAGACTCTAGTCAGAGAGAAATCCACATTGCACTGTAGGAAATAGTTCTCCAGGCAGCTCAGCTTATAGGAGAACATAATGGCCCAAAGTTCAGCTTCAACAAGATAGGTCAATATGGCACAGTTCTTAAAGTGTCAATGGCTGCTAACATCTGCTTTCGACTAAGTCTACCATGACTTGGTAAACTGAATCAGAGTTAGCATCTTGGGGAGAATTCAGGTAACAGTAATGCAGACCAGGACTGGAATATTCAAGCGTAAGGAAACGTTCTCATGTTCAGCAAGGGCAGCTGAAGTTTAATTTTGTGGTTAGGTATCCCCTGATCCTTTCTAAAAGTTAGCGGTCTACAAAAAAATTTGAAGTAAAGAAAGAGAAAGAAAATATGTTCTTAAACGTGAATTTTGATTTCTTGTTTTGCATTCCCTTTTTTACGATTGAAGATAAATATCAGTTTGAGAGGTGGGCACTTAAAAACAAGTGTGGTGGCTGTGATATTTCTTAACAGCGTGTGTGAAATTAAAAGGAAAACAAAACAAAACGTATATGTCAGGCAGTATAAACACCTAGATCTTAGCATCCAGTAAAACC
Organism: Caiman crocodilus; assembly: GCA_030014935.1. NCBI lineage: Eukaryota > Metazoa > Chordata > Crocodylia > Alligatoridae > Caiman > Caiman crocodilus. The sequence continues at coordinate 5,441,025 of JAGPOW010003395.1, read as the reverse complement.
TATTTCCTTGTAAAATCACTTGGATATTTTGTTATTCCTTTTGAAACTAGACTACAGTAAAATCCCTCTTATCCAGCATTTGAGTAACCAGAACACTCTGTATTAAACAGAATGTCTGGCTGGGTGGCTAGACACAGGGAGCGGGGGAAGCTTGCATGCGGTGGCCACTGCTGCCACCCACCACCCTGGTCTGTAGTTGCTTCACTTGCGGCTGCTGCCCCCCACCTCACTCCATGCGCGGCCAAAACTTGATGGCCTCAGGTAATCAGCATTTTTAGATACCTGGCACCCCCTATTCCCCAATCATGCCGGATAGCAAGGATTTTGCTGTAGTTAGATAGAAATAGATTAACAGCGTTTCCGTTGAGACAGCACCTGCTTTCTTTCACGTTTCTATCTGCTTTAGTTTTGTAACATATACGTAAACACAAGCTTAATTCTGAACATTTAAACACTGACTTCAGTGGGGGATAAAGTTAAGCACATACATAATTATTCTGCTGGACTAGGGTCAGAGAGCTCAGCACCTGAAATATTAAGCCCATTGGAAACGAGTCAACATGCCTGTGTTTCATGTACTTGTGTGTTTGTATGTCAGGATACAGACTTTCTCAACTAAGTTCTGGAAATAGTCTGAGTGAATGTATTCCATTTCCAGTTTCAGCAACTAAATAGATATATAGTCATTTAATACATATAGTACAAATGGTTTTATTTTCTATTTCACATCCTTCCATCTCCCCTTCCCCCCCCTCCTCTTACTTAAATAAGGAACTATGGCTGTATTCTTTATCATGTAATAGAGGGCTGCCATAGTTATAGCATACTCATAGTTGACCTTTCTCCCCTTTCTTGTCTTGCTGAGTGTACCCCTGTGGCTGTTGAAACTTCTGCTTTTCCTACCCCAAGATGAAATTTCAGTTTTGCTCAATGTCCAGGACATCTGCATCCATGATTTACCCTTGATAAGCTGGACTATTGACACACATGGTTAATGTGGGACATTTGTGGTTCTTTACCATGGAAATCTGTGATAAATGATGATCATGCATCCATCTTAAAAAGAAAAATATTGTCTGTCTTTTAGCAAGAACAGATCTCAAGAGCAAAACAGATTTTAAATTGCTAAGCAGTCTACATACCTGTATTGCCTACAAGTCTTTTCTTAATTTGTGGCTGGAATGATCTACTTGGGGCTGGTCCCGCTTTGAGCAGGGAGTTGGACTAGATGACCTCCTAATATCCCTTCCAACTCTGATGTTTCTATGATTCTGTGATCCTATGAACTTTTTCAAGCACCCTGAGTTCATATTACCTCAAACAACTGCATCTTTTGCATAAAGATTATTTTTAAACCCAGATTCAGTTCCTTCATTCATCTGTGTTCTCAAACATTTATCATTTTGGTCAAAAAAGTCTTCTGCATTGGGTGACATTGGCTGAAAAATCATCAAGACTAATGGGTCTGGCATCGTTCCTTAATGGCTCTCACAGGAACATAGAACTGGAAGGAATCTCCTGGGACATCAAATGCCATCCCCTGTTATCACAGGAAACCATGTTATGTAATCCCTTTAAAAGAGTACTGAGCGCCATCTTATGTGTAGCCAGGTTTTTTTGCAACTCCTATTGGAAATATGTTCCAGATCCTTACCCTTCTGATACTGACATATTCTTTCAAAAGTTTGTTTAGGGATAGCTTATCCTGAGCCAGTTTTTCCTCTTTCTTCTTGTTTTTGACAGCTCTTTATTGAATTAACCTCAGTTATATATTATTCCTTATATTATTTATGTATGTATGCCAGCTCCAAATCCATCACTGTGTCACTTTGGCTCTCAACTCTTTAGTGTTCCTCGAATGAATTATAGAAAGGTGTCTAGCAATGATTTCAGTGTCATTACTAGTTAGCTAGCATTGCTTAAAGCCCAAACTGTTATCCATTAGAAGTCTTCAAAATCATCAGTACTACCACTAACACCTGCTTTAGGTGGTCTTTAATGGTAATAATATAATAAACAACATGTGATACCAGAAAATTAGGCAGCATTAAGTGTATGGTTATATTTTTTTTTCTTTTCCTGTCTCATTTCAGAGTTCTTCTGTGTCTCCATCAGCCAGTTTCAGAACAGCAGAGAAGCACAGAAACTCAACAGATTACTCTTCAGAGAGTAAAAAGCAGAAAACAGAAGAGAAAGAAATAGCAACTCGTTATGTGAGTGAAATTTTCTCCACTGAATTGCTAGTCTAAGTTGTTTCTACAATTTCAGTAACCCAATCCTATTGAATATGTTTTAAATCTCTGAGCAAAATCCAAGCAGATACTGAGCAGTTATGGTTTCAGCTAAGCTAAGTGGAAGTTATCGAGGTTTCAGCACCAGTCAGTCTTTTGTCCTGTAAAAAGGTAGAGCATCTAGGAGATAATGTGATGGATTAGCTAGAATAGCAAACTTCGGAGATTTGGGTTCTATCCTTGCTCTGCCTCTGCCTGTTGAGTGATGTAGGACAAATGTATTCCCCACTTTCTGCCTCCATTTTTCTGGCTATGATGTGGGCTTAATTTATACACAAAGCAGTTTGAGCTCCAGAGGTGAAAAGCACTGTATAAAAAAGATGTCTTGTAATTTTTAATTATTGACTTAACTGAAACCAGAGAAACCAGATGTATAAATAGTTGTGTGATGCTTTATATTTGAATAGATATTTTTGCTTTTATGAAAGCGAGAAATATGTTTTGAATATCTTTTTAAGAATTTCACTGTGTCATTTCAGGACAGCGATGGTGAAAAGAGTGATGACAATTTGGTGGTTGACGTTTCCAATGAGGTATGGTACATCACTTTCTGTACATTACAGTAACTGGGTGTCTGTCTTCAGTCTGTGTCTATTAACTGCATGACTGAAATTCTGCCTTTTATCCTTAGAACAGGTCAATCTGGTCTTTTTTGTATCTTTCTAATACAAAAAAACCCCTTTGATTCTAACTTCTTTTTTCAGAAGAGGTTTTCTGTACTGTTTTTGCAGTTGAGCAGTCTATCTCAATCCTCTTTAGGCAGTACAGCCTACCATTGAGCAGCACTGATTGTCATCAGTACTGTGTTCTTTTTCTGTCCTGAGACTTGCATACTACCTGACACCAAACAGGAAAATGAACCTCATGTGTCTTAGTTTCCCACCTGCAAAATGAGAAATAAAATCCTTTGCTATTTTTATATCCTAAGCTGTGGTGTCATTTTTGTGTAGCAGTTGTTTAATGACCTCCAGTTTTAACTGTAAAGAACAGAAAATTTTATTTCACTATTCATCTAGATTTTAAAACTGTATTAACTAATTGTTAAGTGTTCATTTGACATGTACCAGTAATAAGAGCCCTTCTCCAAAAGTCTGAATTGCTGTAGCCAGGTGCTATGTGCCACTAATAGAACATTATATTAAACCATATTCTTCACTTTTAGGATCCTTCTTCTCCACGGGGGAGCCCAGCACATTCTCCAAGAGAGAATGGCTTGGACAAGACCCGACTGCTCAAGAAAGATGCACCAATTAGCCCAGCTTCTATTGCATCTTCCAGCAGTACTCCTTCCTCCAAATCCAAAGAACTTAGCCTTGTAAGTGGTCTGAAACACTTCTGAGCTGTGATGATACACTGCTTTGCACATTCATTCAACTAGTAAGACACAAGGAGACATGCTACTACTTTTTAAAAATCCCTTTGGCCCTTCTGCACATTATGTTTATGCCATGATTGATATGTTAATCATGGGATGAATGGCAAGAGTACTACGTGTGCACCCAATTTAAGGTTCCAGAAAATGGCAAACCAGGTATAAAAATGTTCTGTGTTGTATGTTGTTTGTCTTTTATATGTAGAACATTTTTATGGTTTATGGTTTGTATGGTGCCTTAAATTGAACATGAAGCAGATTGGGCCTAGCACAACTGATTGTTAGATCCAGTCAGGGACTGTACTGGGCTCATGAACCAGCTCCCAGTGGGTCAGCTGGCAGTTGACCCCAACTCTAGACTTGTGGGCACACTGTTTTAAACTTGCTTATGCAAAGGGAGCCCGGGATCATGAGCATGGACTTCCTTTGCACTAGTCCGATGGTATGGCAGGAGGTGAGATTGTTGGGATCGGGGGTCAGATCTCATTGCACCTTTAAATGAAAGTGTGCTGGGCTGAATAAAAATATGGTAAAAAATCCAAAGCCCTTCTTTGGGATAAAAAGGCTTTATTTGACTGCCAGTTTAGATAAATGATGGATGTGTCTACACTGTGTTAGATTTTCATGTGGGGGAGGAGAGGGATGCATAATTCTATGGATAAATAAGAGTACATACAGTTTGTTTGAGGTTTACAGTTATTTATTTATTTTGTGCTATGGTTTATAATAAATTCAGTTTCCTGTTTGAATGCAATTTGGTTGTTAGTTTTGTTTGAATTACCAGGCCATATACAACTACAGTAATTTTCATTTTCTATGAATTAAGTAATCTGCCACTTACAACAGCCATTCCTGACTTGCATCGCAAATCACAATGCAAAAAAAGGCTGCTTGCAAGTCAGGGGTATTCTCCTTTCTCTTTTGTGACTACAGTTAATCATGGTTCTGAGCTGTGTTGTAACTCCTCTCTTAATTCTTCGCATGTTAGGACACTTGCAATTTTTACATTATTTTAAAATTCTCAAAAGTAAATTCAGGACTGAAGAAAGGTGTGTAAGGGAGAGAAAGATGTGATTTAATTAGAGGAGTTAACTGTTTGTCCATTGGATAGGCAGGCCTCAACGTGGCCAGAAATGCAAAATTCCTCATGGTACTCCAGCCATTATTCCTCAACTCTGTTTGACAGGGATCGTCTCTGGGGACAAATTGATTTATTACACTCTCCTTTTTGGCCTGTCAGTGAATCTGCCAGTATCCTTAGTTTAGTTGTGATGTGGACATGTCCACTAGGAGCAGACAGACCACCAACAGATTTCGTGATATCATAATATTATGGCCAAATATGTCAGTGATTTTCAGTTATGGATCTTATCAGGAATCGTACTGGGGGCCTAACAGGCCAGAGCTGTGAATTCTTATGGTGATTCCTGAAGTCTTCCTTTCCTTTTAATTAGCCACGACTGCTGCTCAGCATTGCCAGTGACTACTATTAAAATTAGCTTCCACAAATCAAACCACATCCTGATTTTCATCTACGGTATCTAGAGCTGCTAATTAAGAAGCCTGAAAGTAAAATAAATAACTGCCTTTCACTGTCTTACTTTATAATTAGAATGAGAAATCCACTACTCCTGTGTCTAAATCAAATACCCCAACTCCACGGACTGATGCTCCAACTCCAGGCAGCAATTCTACTCCTGGATTGAGGCCAGTGCCTGGAAAACCCCCAGGAGTTGACCCATTGGGTAAGTAACAATTGCATCTATTTTTTTCAGAGCTTTATAAAACTACGCCCTGGGCATATCTACACAAGATGCTACTGTTCAGTTGTTACTGTGCATTTGTTTAGTACTTGCTAGTACAAGTACTAAATAAATGCACTGGCAAACATCCTTTAGGTGAAACTACTGCACAGTAGCCTAGTAATACTGCACAGTAGTATATTAGTACTGTGTCTGTGCTATGATGCACTACTGTGCAATATTTTTTGGCTACTGCACAATCAGTGTTTTGTGTAGATGTGCCCCGTGTCTTTGATTTTTATTTGCGTTGTTCTTTTCCAAGAGGAGGTGAGCATCCTTTTAAGTGAAGAACTTCACAAGTATTTTATATACCTACTTATGCAGAACCCTGAGTTGGTTTTCCAGTGTTTAAACTAAGCAATGTTTTACTGCTCCCCAGACTTCTTGTTGAATTGTTTTTTCTTTTTCTTTTCTCTCTCTTTTTGGTTTGTTAGCTCTCTTTTTCTTTCCCTCCGTAGCTTCAGGCTTAAGGACCCCCATGGCAGTACCATGTCCTTACCCTGCTCCATTTGGAATTGTGCCACATGCCGGCATGAATGGTGAACTAACCAGTCCAGGAGCTGCGTATGCTGGTCTACATAACATTTCCCCTCAAATGAGTGCAGCAGCTGCAGCGGCAGCAGCAGCAGCAGCTTATGGGAGGTCTCCAGTGGTAAGTTTCTGCTCAAAGAACAAAGTTGTATTTAGAGTTCAGGAAGAGTGAGCTAAAATAAAGACATACAGGGCTGAATGTAGTCCAGCCTATCTCTAGTTTTGGAGGAAGGCCATGGAACTACTGGTTTTTGTTTATTTCCATGCTTAATATACCCTCCCCTCTCCTTTTTTTTTGTTTTGCTTGGGGAAAACTGCAGGTTGGTTTTGATCCACATCATCACATGCGAGTCCCAGGCATCCCTCCCAGTCTGACAGGCATCCCAGGAGGAAAACCGTGAGTATCAAATCTTACTGTACAAAGTTAAACATTTCCTTGAAGTGGTGTTTCCATGCTGGTTAGATCTCCACCTGAGCTAATGGAAAACATTGTGATAGGAGCAAGTAAACTGATTGTTTAGAAGCTGTAATCGTTCTTTTAATCATAAAAATATATTTGGATGGACTTCTTTGAAGACTAGTACCAGCCAAGACATATTGGGTGGCATGGAGAGGTTGTAGTGAGGAGAAGAGCTGAACTTCTAGCTGTGAAGTACTGCATTTGTTTAGTCTGTCTTGAGGTCCATCTGCAATTTGCATTTTGACACCTAGTATTCATATCTGCTGTGCTTTGTCCCTCAGTTTAAACATTCCTTTGTTTAAAAAAGCCTTGAAAATACTTGCAAACTTACCAAATGCTATAAACAGTACTGTGCAGGTAAAGGAACACTGAAATGTTTTATTTGTTTGAAAATACTAAGAAGAATTATGGTATCATAATGTTCAAATTCATCCGTGATGGAACTGACCAGAAAAGATGGTTGCTATGAGCAGTGGCAGCACATAGGGGGTGCATGGGGGTGAACGTGCACCACCTGAGAGCACAGGTGCACCCCCAGATAGTCCATGCTTGCTGCTTAGGTGATGTGCAGGGGGGTTAGGCAGGAGTGCCAGTGCCCACCCTGCAAGTGCTGGCCAGTCGCTGCAGCTGCTCCCAGAAGCAGCCACAGGCACTCCCAGAAGTGGCTGCAGCGATCGTCCTCCTCCCCCGCACCTGGGCAACAAGATCGGCCATGGGGGACCTTCTTCCCTTCCCCTCCCGCCCCGGGCAGCGAGATCAGCAGTGGGCGGACCCCCTCACCTCCAGCTGCGAGACTTCACAGGTGGGGGCACGTGCCTCCCCTGACTAAGGTGGCATCAGTCACCCACGGCTATGAGCCTGGAAAAAAGAATTACACAAATATGAAGAACTCTCCTCTCACTTCTCTCTTGAGTTGGTGGAGAAGGGGAAATAAAATGGTGATACAAACCATATTGATTTAAATTTTGCTTGAAGGTTCCCAAACCCTCTGTGACATACAAGAAATTGTGAGCAGCCAACAGTGAAGAGGGTAGAGCGTTTTGGCATAGTTCAGGGGTCTAGTACAGTTGGTATGATTCATTACTTTTACAGGTCTTGCATGCAACACGAAGTAACATATGAAGGGTGGGGACACGATAACAGTATGTGCAATTTTATTATACATGTGTATTGTAAAAATTGTAAATGCTATGGTTGTATCCCTGCCCCTGCCGTTCAGATGTTACTTGCTGTCATATGACCTATTCCACTACCGCCTCTGTGCTGGTGGATATCCCATTATGTATATAGCCAGTCTGGCTCCAGTTGAGTCATGTGCAGACTTAATGAGTCGGCACAAAGTAACTCTCAGGATCAGGACCTTGCCATATAACCTTCTTCCTGTCTGTGTGTCTGTGTATGTGTGTGTATAGAATACCAAATGCCTGATATTGGACTAAAAGGTGCAAAGTGTTGTTGCATCTCAAAGGTTTTTGAATGACATTGATATAACAGTGACTATTGAGAAGGTTAGTAGTGGCTATCTATTGTCATCTAGATCTGATGGCTGTAGAGACTGAACCCTTGAAGTGTTCGACGAATATTAAATTTGATCCATCTTGAATTCAGTATTTTTCACAGCTGCCGTTCAGAATTGTCACTATCTATTTTATTATTTTATTTATCCCTTTTTAAAAAGTTTTTATAAATTCTCTGCTGAGATTTCCCTATCATGGAATGTACAGTATGTAGTGCATTGGTTAGCTTGTTCCTGACTTCCTTTTTTTGTTTTTGAACTATTGCATAATTGTTATGATTGATTGTCCTAGGAAACAGTAGAGCATATAAATCAAAACGTAGGAAATGTATTTTGAAATCTATGAAAATGCTTATAATGGAATATATTTGTAATGCATTTTCAATGCTTGAAACTTGTAAAAGACAATGTTTTAAAATATTAATAACTGTAGGAGCTTAGTACGTTGGTATAATTCTATCATGATGACTCATGGTAAATGGTGAGTAGGAGAAAGAGAGAGAAATACAACACCAGAATCTTCCCAGGATGAATTGTATTTGAATCATTATACATAGCACTTATGTGCCTTATGAGCTGAATCCTCAGATAGCGTAAGTCAGTGTAGCTCTGTTGAAGGCATCTGATGGTTTCTGTGCTCAAAGCAACTTTGCTGGTATTGGCCCAAGTATGACTTTTCAAAAATAATGCTAAAATTTCATTTTGGGTATCACTGCAGTGTCTCAGGGAGGGTTAGTGCTTTATTTTTAATGCCATACAGAGTCAAGGATCTAGCTGGTATATTAAACAGATGAGATTTTATAGATAGCTGATTTCTATAGGCACTAATTGAAAATAAAATCTACGAAAACTAAGCAGATTGCATCTTTTGACAGCAGCGACAATCTATTTGAGCCTTGTCTGAATGTATTTAGTGTCAGGAATGAAGGATGATGATTTGTCACTCATGCCTGCCAGAGAAAAAGAAGAGAAAGTATAGTGAAAGCTGTAGAAAGAGTGAAAGATTTCGGGTAATGGGATAAAATAATAAAAAAGGGAAGATTATGTGAATAAGGTTGAATCTTTATGCTGCTGAAAAGACATTGAAATAGTGTGTTGTGAGACTGAAATATCAAGCAAAATGGTTGGCTTGTAAAGGCTGCCTTTCCACCTAATTTCAGAGTAATTAAGAAAACAGTATTCTGAAAAAATAATATTTCTGCTAATTAGTCTTGTCTACTATTATGACTGGTTTTCTTCTCAATACTACCAAGAATGTGCTAATCTAAGGAAATTAAGAACTTTCCTTAAACAAGCAATCAGACAGACATAGATGGGTCCCCTTATAACATTTGTGTTCCGTAATAGCTACTGTCTGACACAGCACATCTTAGAACAAAACAATTTTGCAACATAAGTCTTCTCCCTGGAAAATATTTTGAGGTGAAGTTGTTGATAGGTTATTCACAGGTGGCATAACTGGCAGTCACACAACATATTCTTTCTCACTGAGAGTCCTGATTCCAGCAAGGAGAATTGGGATTTGTGGTTGTCATGTCAATTAAAAAAAAAAACACCCCCCAAAAAACCAAAAACACTGCAGTTTTTTGCTAGTCTGCCATTTCAGTAGCTGCATCTTGAAAACTTAACCCTTTGAAGTCAGAGATTTCATTCAGCAAAACAAATGCAATAAAACTTCAGAGCTGGTTCAGGTTGGACTTCACCATGCATTCTCACTTGGAGGTTCATATTCACAAATTAAATGTTCTCAGGGAATAGTCATTGTAATCTCTTTTGCTCAGCCAGATGTTAAAATTCTACAATTCCTGGCTTCCTATTTCTGTGTTCAAGGAGGTTCTGTTGCGGGCTCCTCTCTGTCTGCTTATGTATGTCAGGCCCAGTCTTGGGCACACTGAAGTTTTACATATTACATAGCATTACATATCCCTGCTCATGATAGTAGTCATAAGTACATGGCTTAAGACATAAAAGCCGTTAGGTCTGCGGATGGATAGCATGCCTTGTGAAGAACTCTCAGGCTGACAGTTTCCAAACTGGATGCCATGAATAGGAATCTAAATCCAGACTTACTCATGTCATCAGAGGTGCTGTGTACACCCATGACTTGTATAAACATAAATACAGTTGAAGATGTTTGGGAGCTCTGGATAGCCTGGTGACCACAGACCAGGCTAATCTGGTTAATCTAACCAGAGTTAGGTTGATCTAAATGCCCATTCATGCAAGCATGCAGAGGGCTTAAATTGCCCCAAAAATGGTGTGCTGTGAGTCAGCTCACCTAAGTAGGTGCACTAACTTAGATTTGAGATCAAGTTAATTTGACCTGAGGAAAGGTTAAACCAATCTTATGAATGCCTGATACCTTTTGCAGTGTAGCCCCAGAGCTGGAAAAGCCCTGCTGTTTGCCCCAGCCCTGGGGCTGTGCTGTTCCCTCCCCTTCTGACCTTCCCTCCCCAATTCTGTCTGCCTCCTCTGCACCCCAGGTTACTTACACCAGTTTCCCTGCATGGCTCCCAGCTGCATGCACTGTTCCTGGAATATGTTTAGCTGGTTTAAAGTAAACCTCATTAACATAAAGTGGATGTGGCAAATGTTTGTATGTACCCTACATGCCTGAATTAAGTATCAAAGCTACATGCATTTTTTAACATGTTGGTTGATATATCATAGTGTCATAGTATCTAGGGTCAGAAGGGGCCTAGAGCAGGCCATCTAGTCTGACCCCCCGCCAGTGGCAGGAAACGAGTGCCAGGGTCACAGGACCCCAGCCAAGTACCTAT
>JAGPOW010003395.1:5415605-5430173 GCA_030014935.1 Caiman crocodilus | reverse complement strand
TCTCCCTCTCCTCTGGTGTCCCCACCTCAGCCCACAGTTTGGTGTCATCAGCAAACTTGGATAGCTTGCTTTCCACCCCCTCATCCAAGTCAGCAACAATATCTTGGTCTTTTTATTAGGCAGGCATGATTAATCGCATTCACCTTCCTTTTGTAGGGCATATTCATTTCATGTAAGTGCAGATGGCCAGATGCAGCCTGTACCTTTCCCTCCTGATGCCCTCATTGGTCCAGGAATCCCTCGACATGCTCGCCAGATCAATACTCTGAATCATGGAGAAGTAGTATGTGCAGTTACCATCAGCAACCCGACTAGACACGTGTACACTGGTGGAAAGGGATGTGTCAAAGTTTGGGATATCAGCCACCCTGGAAACAAGAGCCCTGTCTCTCAGCTGGACTGCCTGGTAAGTGAAGACCTATAGATGATAATGAACTATGAACAGAATGATAGTGAGTAAAAGAAAGCAGCTGATGTAGGGCTGACTTGATATCCTTAAGATATAGACTATAGTGATTGTTCAGGGACTGTCAATGGTACTGAAGTTGATTTGATATAAATTGCTAAGCATTACTGAATTGGTTTTATTGTTTCTTCCATAACTAAGTTGTCCAGCTTGAGGTATGTGGATGTTGTACTTCAAGAATCTTCTACAATAAAATCTTTTAAAATGTTTTTCAAGTCTATATTTGCCTTTGTGTGTATAATGTCCTATCTGCATGTGACACTTTAAAAGTCTCCCTCAGTTGCTGTTAAGTTTCAGGAAATGTATTTGCATGAGGTAACAAGAAGTGCTATTGTTAGCTTTTCTTTTGTGTCGTTTACCACCTCTTGATGACGTGTTGTATGTGCTGCTAAAATCAAAGCTGCGAAATGGTGGAAATAAAACTGCTGAAATATCTTCCTGATCTGATCACTGCTTGATAGTAGCAGCAGGTCTCTGGAGCAGAGGAGAGATGTGCCAAGAAATTTGTACTCACCAACACGGAGTTAAACTGAAATAAACCAAGTGTTAAAACATAACTTTCCTTACAAGCTGTCGCATGCAGAAACATTGAATTGTTTGGGGTTGGATGCAGGTCTTTGCATTTTGATGCTAATTAAGATTAAATATCTCTCACTACTGAATTTTGCAGATCAAGTTTAAGTACTTCCTTAATGTCATGTAATTTTCTGGCATTAATACACTTTATCATTGTCATAAGTATAAATGGCTCATTAAAACCAGGAGGGAATACAATACTTTTATGGATTTCTGCTCTCATGTTAATGCTGTTTTCCTTTCCTCATGAGTAATCTCTTGATGGCTTCTGTCTCCACAGAACAGAGATAACTACATCCGTTCCTGCAGATTACTCCCAGACGGCCGCACCCTGATAGTTGGTGGGGAAGCCAGCACGTTATCCATTTGGGACTTGGCAGCTCCAACTCCACGTATAAAAGCAGAGCTGACATCCTCTGCCCCAGCCTGCTACGCTCTAGCTATCAGCCCTGATTCCAAGGTCTGCTTCTCCTGCTGTAGTGATGGGAACATTGCAGTGTGGGACCTGCACAACCAGACTTTAGTCAGGTAGGTCAACAGAACTGGATTGACAGGTTGGGAAGAATTAATTAGGCATAGCCTTTCCTTCCCCATCTCTTCCTCCCCACTCCTTAGATTTTTAAATAAACTTGTATCTTAATCATGTCAGCCTAACTTTTTTCTGTATAATTGTTAGGCAGCCTGAATGGTTAGTGAGTGATAAAATTGTAACTGTGTAGGCTTTGAGCAGTTTATAATTCCAGACTTGAAAGTTACATTCTAGTGTTTCCATATTGGGGCCTGCTGCATACTTTCAGTAAATCAGCTGGTATCAAGATTCCCCTAGGTCTTTTCTTTCCTTGTTTTCCCCACCCCTAGAAGTGGAAATGTTTGAATTGGTTTTTTGTATTTGTATTTATTTCAGATGCATATTCTGCCCTTTCCAAAAAGGCTCAGAGCAGAATAAAAAAAATGAGTGAAAAACAGAGTACGTTGTGTTCACACTCAGAGCATCCAATCTGTGTTAAGCATGTGTGACTTAAGTAAAAGGGAGCCTAAATCACCATGTTCAGATCTGGTTTGTTTGGGGATGGATTTTCAGAATGTTGATTACCTATCAATAGTGAAACGCATTTTAAGAACTAGTAGTATAGGTCTACAGTCTACAATAATATACTCTAACACAGCATGTAAATGTGAGCTTTTAGCAGTTATAAGGGGCCTTCAGATTCTTCTTAAACCAGTTTATTTAGAATCATTTGCTAAAACCTCCAAGAGAGATAATCCCACTCAGTTAAGGCCAAAGATTCACCACCAATCTGAAACTTGTACCCTAATTAAAAAAAAATAGTGTCCAACTGATTAACCTGATTATTTGATGTATTCAGCATGCAATTAATTTGGTCGTCTCAGAAGTTTTAGAAGTCCGTCTTCTAAATGCTGCCCTTAATATTGTGAGTTATTATTAAAAAAACAAACTGAACAAGAAAGAGACATGATCTACACAGAAAATGAACGTTGATTCCTTCTGAGTATTTGGAGGAAAACTGATTCTTTCTAACATGATTAGGTGTTTTCTTTTTGACATTTTTAGGCAATTCCAGGGCCACACAGATGGAGCCAGCTGTATTGACATTTCTAATGATGGCACCAAGCTCTGGACGGGAGGTTTGGACAATACAGTCAGATCTTGGGACCTCAGAGAAGGGAGACAGCTACAACAGCATGACTTCACATCACAGGTTTGCTCTTGAAAACTTTGACATGTTATAGAAATCTGTAGTGGTTTTTATAAAAAAGTGCTTTTTCTTTTTTTTAAAAAAATAAGACTTGAAGGATTGCTCCAATAGAATTTTTCACTTGGTCTCTAACACTATTTCAATATGGCAGCTGAACATATCTCTGCGTTGTTATTCTGTTTGACAGATTAATATTTTTTCCCACAAGAACATCAGACAATCTTATTTATAAAGGAGACTTGCCAGACTCAAGCATGCTGATGTACAATCTGTATCATTTCTTGTAGCTCTTTGTTCAAAGAGATATTACAAAAATATTTCTAAGGCTGTTGGATGGGTTAGGATATTAACTTATATTAAATGGAGTTTTGTGTACATGAACTAATTTATCTCGATTACTATAGTAATTGAATTAGCATCTTTTAACAACTGTCATAGGAAACCAAAATGTTGCTCACATTTTTGAACAGAGCTGACAATGTGGTAGGAATCAGCTTTGAACATTTCAAGCCCCTCCCTTAATTATTGAAGCCTGTGCTGTGTTTAATTCCAGATCTTCTCACTGGGCTATTGTCCAACTGGTGAATGGTTGGCAGTAGGAATGGAGAACAGTAACGTTGAAGTTCTACATGTTACTAAACCAGACAAGTATCAGCTACATCTTCATGAGAGCTGTGTGTTATCGCTCAAATTTGCTCACTGTGGTAAGCAACAGCTTCTCTGCCAGCATTTTCTCTCTCTTGACAAATCTCTTTTGAATAAATACAGTGGAAATTTAAAACCAGATGTTCAATTTAAGTATTAAAATTAAACTTATTTTTCCCTTGTGTGAATGCTTTTTGTTACAAAATACTTATATTGTAGCGAAAACAAAACAAAACCATAGTCTAATCAGATGAAACTTTTGGTTGTTCTGATACATTTTTTGTTAACATGAAAATTAATCATTTTCTCTGGCTAACCTGTTTTGGGGTGTATTTTGATTGCAGGCAAATGGTTTGTAAGCACTGGAAAAGATAATCTTCTTAATGCCTGGAGAACACCTTATGGAGCCAGTATATTCCAGGTAATAATCTCCTAAAAGCTGTTTTCCACTCTATAGTGCAATTGTGGTACATTGTTTCAAGATCTGCCATTTGATTTAGAGGTTTTTTAAATGGGAATTCTTGGCTAATTATTTTGTTTCTTTTAAGACTGTCCCTTATGATACAAAAAATTTGGTCCTCAATACCATTTTAATAATTTTATTGTCATAGTAAAGTGGCCTGTGACTTGAAGGTGTATTTCAAGTAACCTTGAAATCTTTGTGTCTCTTTCCTTCCCTGCAACCCCTCCATTGCCCTCCACTTCCTTTGTGTGTCTTGCCATGGGCAGTATGATGTGGCATACATATGACATGATTAAATTAGTATTCACTGAATGTTCTATATCCTGCTAAAAATGGTGAAAGCTATAGTCAGCATGACAGTCACATGAGCAGTTTTTCCAAGCTTGCTGCTTTAATTTGCCATTCCATTTTTTTTCTTTCTTAAAGTAGCTTTTGATGACTGCTATAGATAAAACAGCATTAAGATGTCAAAACATGTATTAATATTAAAAAGTTATTAAATGACACGGTCAAATGCTTGAACTAAAGAGCTGACCCTTATATAAGACTTCTATAGAATGTAATTGGAAGTGGTAACCTCGCTGTAATTTTTAAACCATCACACAGATATTAACTATCTTCATCTCTAATAGAAATTAATGATTTCCCCCTTCAGAAAAATACATTTTTCCAATCTTTAAGAAACCCATGTTTGATGCAGAATAAGACCTCTCCAACGCTTCAGAATCTCACTTTTAGTGAAAATCATTGAAGAGATCAAACTCCAAAAACGCAAATGGCTTCCTGGATGCTTCACGCTCGCACTCTGGTTATCGGTACAGCACTGAAACGGCCCTAGTAGTTCTGAAAGCTGAGCTCTATATAGTGGCAGAAAGAAGCTGTATCTCAGTGCTTTTGATGCAGTTTACTATGAGATACTACTGCATGCCCCCCCATATGAAACAGGTAGCAGAACTATGAGTCTTTGGGATCTCAGATTAACCTCATATGCCACAAAACTGTCTAGTACCTTCAGAAGGAGGTTAGAGCAGTGGTCACCAACCTGTTAATTTGATCAACCGGTAGATCCCCCACCAAAACACTGGGCAGTGCAGGCGGTGCACCTCAGGAGGGCACAGGACCATGTGCCCCTGGATCTGCATGCCAGCTGGGCCGACTGCCGCTGCTGAGTGGGGCCAGGGTATGCCAGGCAGTACTAAGAGGAGGGCTTTGCGGGGAGCTGCAGGCACCTGGAAACTTGCCGTAGCCCTGCTCCCAGTGCTGCCATGGAGAGCACAGCACTGTCTTCCAGCCCCAGCCTTCTGCACCCAGCCCCCTGCACAGATTCCAGGGGGAGGGGGAAGGCAGTGCTGCGCTCTTCACAGCAGTCTGGGCCACACTTTGCTGCGGCTGGGCCAGGTGGTGGTAGAGCTGGGAGGGGGGGCTATGGTGAATTTTTGCGTGCCTGCAGCCCCCCACATAGCTCACCTCTTGGCGCACCCCAGCACGCAGCAGCAGCCAGGCCAGCCAGCATACAGATTCAGGAGCATGCACCCCCCTGTGCCCTCCCAGGGTATGTGATCACCCTGCTGTGGCCCCCAGATGAGCCACTTGTGGCTCTATCCTGTACCCTAGCTGTGCAGGGCCTGCCCCTGCCTCAGCCCCACTTCCTCCCTCTCTGCTGTTTGTGGGGGGCAGATCAAGGCCCCAGCAGTGAGGAAGGAAGAGGGGCTAGGGCTGAGGCCTCTATCTGCTCCCCCCACAGCCCTTTCCCCTCCCCCCCACCCCTTCCCCCACAAACCTACCTGCTGGGAGGGCATGCCCCCAAATAATTTTTTCTACCTCTGCCTCAATCTGCCCCCCACTTCCCTCCACACAGACTAACCTGCTAGGTGGTGGGAGGTTGAGGGTGGCGCACAGTAGATCTTGGGTTGCTTTTAAATGCCAAATGTGATCTACTTAAAAAGCTTGGAAACCACTAGGTTAGAGTCTCAGGACAGTCAGTCTCTTGGTGAACAGCAGAGGACTCGAAATGAATGTGGGCAAAACCAAATTTGTTTTCATCAGAAGACAGTGCTTTGAAGAACTAGATTGGATTTGAATTCCCAGTCATCACTGAAAGCATCTACCCCCATCTATCAAAGCTGTGCAAAGCCTTGGATTCATCAGTATGCCAGATTGCTCAAAAAAATGAAAAGTCCCTTGGGGCATCTCCAGTTACTATCAAACTCTGCCCCCTTCCTCCTAAATGAGGGTGTGGCCACTGTGGAATCGTTCACAGATTCCCGAGTGAATACCTACTGTACACGTTACTGAATATGGTCACAGTCCAGAGACCTATACAGGATGCAGCTGTCAATTTCCATGATGGCACAGTGAAAAAAAACACAGTCATCTTTATTGAAAATGAATTATTTGGGACAAGGTTCAAAATAGGGTTTGAGCCCTTTTAACCATTTAGATTCAGCTAATTCCTAGTGCTGGAGGTGCCTCCATTGCTTAACTGTAGCATTTTGCTTCTGTATTCCCAGAGTTGTCCTAGTCTGAGCATCTTGGTGCTTATTTCCTGTGTAAATGTAATTGAAGGGTAGAAACTAGATGTACTTATATCTATATCCCTTAAGGGCTGCAGGACAGGCAGTGAGGGGAACATACACTCCCCAACCACCTAGGCAGGCTGATGCACTCCTGTGATAGGGTAGGTAGCGTTGGCACCTGACTATTGTTACGGTTTCTACGAGGGCCAGGCCCCAAAGTCGGAAACAGTTCTAGACCTAATACTAAAAAAAAAAAATCACAGATCATAGTTTAACAGCAACAACAACAACATAAAAAGATAACACCTAACACGTGACCAGGTTCAAGAGGTATCTGTTGGTGGTCTACTCTGGAATAATGATTGTAATTTAATTGCTTTCAAAGTTTTAGTGGGAGGGAGCAAGCCAAAAACTTTCACAATGAAAATACACAACTTTAGAAAGGGAAGTTACACAAAAAATGAGGATTTTAGGAGCAAGTTAAAAGCAGTAGTTAAAACTAAAGGGCTTGCAGGCAGCTTGGAAGCTCTTTAAAATAACTATGTTAGGGGCTCAGGAAAAGTGATAACACAAATCAAAAGGGATACCAAGTGGTTGAATGAAACCCCTGCATGTTTTAATAGCAGTTAAGGAGACCATTCAAGGCAAAAAGATATCTTTTAAGAAGTGGAAGACTTGCCAAAATTAGGAAAATGAGAAAGCTCACAAATTCTGGCAAGTCAAATGTAAAAGAAGAAGCAACCAAAAAGGAATTTGAGGACCATGTAGCAAAAGATGCTAAAGTTTAAAACCTTTACAAAATTTATCAGAAGCAGGAAGCCAGCAAAAGAAGTGGTGGGACCATTAGTTGACCATGATGTAAAAGGTACACTCAGGGTTGATAAAGCCATAGAAGAGAAGCTAAATAAATTTATTTTTTACTAAAGAAAATACTGAAGAAATTCCAGTGCCTGACCAGTCCTTCCTAGTAAATGGCTCTGAAAAGTTGGACCATTTTGAAGTGACAACAGAAGTTTTAGAATAGATTGATAAATTAAATGCTAATAAGTCACCAGGGCCAGATGGCATTTATGTAAAAGTTCTGAAGGAACTCAAAGATGAAATTGCAGAACTGTTGGCAGTAGACTGTAACCTGTCGTTACAAATGGCCTCAGGCCAGAACACTTGTGTGCTGCCAACATAATGCCCATCTTTCAAAAGGGCTTAAGAGGTGATCCTGGGAACTACAGACCAGTGAACTTCACTTCCCTCCCTGGCAAGTTGATAGAATCTATAATGAAGAATAAGTTCAGCAATTACATGGACAAATGTGATCATCTGGGGAGGAGTCAGCATGGTTTTTGTAAAGGGAAATCCTGCCTCTCCGACCTGGTGGAGTTCTTGGAGGGTGTTAACAAACATGTGGACAAGGGGGATCCAGTTCACATAAGCTTTTTGGAAGTCCAAATATATTTTGAGAGGTTCCCTCATCAAAGGCTTTAAAAAAAACCCATGTTGCCACAGGACTGGAGGGAAAGTTCTTTTGTGGATTGAGACTTGGCTAAAAGATAGAAAGCAAAGGGAAGGATAAATGGTCACTTCTCAGGATGGAGGGAGGTCATAAGTGAGGTTATTCAGAGATTTGTGCTAGACCCACTTTTGTTCAGCTTTTTCATTAATGATCTGGAAATGGAAGTGCACTCTGAAATCTCAACTCGTAGATGCATCCAGATTATCTGTGTAGTCAAATTCTAGGCTGACAGAGCGGAGCTATAGAAAGATCTCGCTAAGTTAAGTTAGTGGCCAAAAAATGGAGATAAGCTTCAGTGTTGACAAGTGCAGAGTGCAGTGCACCTGGGAAAAATAATCTCAACTAAATGTACAAATGCTCAGTTCTGAAGTAGGTGTTAAAACTCAGGAAAGAGATCTTAGAGTTTTTGTGGATAGTTCTCTAAAAATGTTAGTTCAGTGTGCAGAAGCGACCAAAAAAACCAGCCGGTAAAAAGCTGGGCATCGTTAAGAAGGGAATAGGAATAGAATACAAAATGGAGAATACCATTATGCTATTATACAAATCCTTGGTGCATCCATATCTTGAATATTGTGTACAGTTCTGGTCTCTGCATCTCAAAAAGCATATAGTAGAATTGGAAAGATATAGAGAAGGGAGAGTTGTTATTCTCCAAGTCCCAGAGTACTAGAGCTACGAGGCACCCACTGAAATTAGCAGGAGACGGGATTAAAACTAACAAGAGAAAGTATGTCTTTATGCAGTGCATAATTAACTTGTGGAATGCATTGCAACAGGAGAGAGTAGAAGCAGATAGCATACTCAGGTTCAAAAAGGGACTATATAAATTCATGCATGATAGATCTATTAATATCTGTTGAAGAAAACTGTTGCCAATGTTTCCTCTGGCATAGCTAAACTAATAAAAGTAGATGTCAGGAAAGATGATGAATAGGAGATAGATCACTCTAGATGTATGTGGTTCAGTGCTCTCCCTCCAGACACATTATTGGGCTAGATGAACTACTTGTCTATCTTGGATCCATTTTTTTGCATCTAGGTCCCTTCCTGGACCTAGCTCTTTTCCTGCTTTTTCAAAGTTTTCTATAGTCAGCCGTCAGCTTCATTAATAAACTCAGCCTTTTGGGACAATGCAGCTTGTCTGGGTGTGAGAAAGCTAGAGATAGAACATTCTTAGCTGAGAGTATCCAAGTCCAGAATGAGCTTCCAGAGGTCATATCCCTGTGAACCCAACCACCATTAAAATATGGCACAAGACCAACTAACTGTTTCTACCAAACCTAGTGATGAGAGCAGAAAACATATTCCCCCACAAAGTCTCATTAATGAGGGACAGGGAAAGAGTGGAAAAGTACATGAAATCCACTAGGGACCATTTCGTGCAGGTTTAATGTGTTTAGGAAGGCCTTGGCTGCTACAGCATTAGCCACTACGAAAAATACTGATGTATTTATGTATGATATATATTTTTGATAGAGGAAACTCTCCTACTATTTACCCCAAGGAATAATTGTAATTTGAAAATAATTCAAATTTCCTCCTATAAATTTACAAGATAAACATCATGTCATAATAGATCTCTCTAGATATAGATACAGAAGTACAGGATAGAGGAAGCTGCTATTTGTTGTATCCTCTGTTATCCATTGAATCTTCTTACATTTAAGTGCTTATGCCATTCAAAACACTAGTATTTGTTCATCTTTTCTTTTGTTTTTGACATTGAAAATTTCTTAGTGAAGAAATTGTCTGTCTCCTTTTCTATTTGGAAAGTGCTAACAGGTGATATGGGAGAAATAGTTATTATTGTTCTCCAAGGACCAGGTACAGAAATTCAAAAATCCCAAGAATTGATCTAAGTTGCACTGTTTTCTGTAAGTGGTATAGTTTAGATCAGTAGTGAACAAAACACACATTTGCCCTTTGGTGGGTGGGCCAACCTTAATCCTGGGTTCCACCATTTCTCAACCAGTCTGTGTGCACTGAACTTCTGTTCTGTTATGGGTATAGACTGGTTTCTCAACACTTTTATAACAGTAAAAGTGTAATATCTGTAACTAGTTTAAGGTCTTTAGAATTATTCCTATGGAATTTAAATTTCTGCACAACTCTGTAAAGGCAGGAAAAGACCACACTCTTTTTTTTTTAAAGAGGTTTACTTTGATTTGTTTTAAAACACCCAGATCCTGGTTGAGATTAAAAACATTAATTAAAGCTCATTGCTTATAAATAGTGTGTATGGAATTAGTTGTTCTTGTTTTACAGGCGATCTTCAGCTCTGATACTGAATAAAACATTCACTTCCTTTCGTGTTCATTTGTATGGTACCCTAAATACAAGTGAAGGAAGTTTGGAGAATTATTTTTGTAACTTCATCTGTCAGCCCTTCATTTCTGAGTTGAGTCAGTTAGTTTTGATATTGATAAACACTGCCATGCACTCCCCCTCAGTCAGTAAACTCTTTCTCTTTCTCTCCTGATTAATATTTTAAGCTGGTGCCTTTTTCTATTCATTCAGTGTACTAACACAGAAAAATACTTAATTTATTGATGCTCATAGTATTTTTCTTTCTTTTTTCTTCCCATAGTCCAAAGAGTCCTCATCTGTGCTTAGCTGTGATATCTCTGTGGATGACAAATACATTGTCACTGGCTCTGGGGACAAGAAGGCAACAGTCTACGAAGTTATTTATTAAAGACAAATCTGAATGCAAAAAGGACTTCTCCTCATAGCACTTTGCTGTATATTCCTTTTTTTCCCCCCTACCCAAACTGAGGACCATCACAGTTATGGAGTTTATTTTTTCCTCTCCTAATTTGCAATTCAATTGTGAATGCTCATTAAGAACTTGTGATACCAAATCTTCAGATATCTACTTGGAAGAAGATGGAATAAGCATACTTAACAGTGAACTGAATCTTTAATTATGTATTATAGCTGTAATATATTTATTTTTGTTTAAAGAAGGCTTTCTAACAATGAACTGACTAAATAAAGCTGTCTGGCCCTGTCTTGGTTTGAAAGGTGCGTTGTGTATATGGTGCTTTTGCTGGTGGATTGAAGGGATTGGGGAGAAAAAGTCCAAAATTAAAAGTTGCAGTAAATAGACCACTAATTTATAAAAAAAAAAAAAAAAAAAAAAAGTTAACTAATCAAGTATTGCTCTCAGTTGAGGCTGCTAAGTGCTTCTGTAATGTAGATGATAATTGTTATGGGAGGAAGCTGTTTAACTATTTTAGGCAGTCTTGGGAATTTAAAATCATAATTATAAACCTATAACCAATGATTTACATGTAAATTTGTAGTTCATCTAAAATGAAAAATTATAAGGAATAATACATCAAAATAGGATTTGTATTAGTGTATCTAATAATCTGTCATTGAATTTGTTTTCAGTGCTTTTTCTTTTGCTCTTAGACTACTTCAGTGTCAACCCAGGTATTTTTTTTAATATTATATCTCTTTGTTATATTATAGAGAGAAGTACAATAACTTGCCTCAAACAATCACCTTTATCCCTTCTGGATGCTTTGGCCACATTTCTTTGAAAAGAGAGATGTGTGTCTTTGGGCAATTTAGCAGTTACAAGAGATTATGGGAAATATTTGATATATTCATTGGAAACCGCACAGAAATAAGAATGGATTCCTACGCATGTACAAACTACAAAAGCAAGGATTTTTGAATGCTTTAAAAAAAATCTTTAAGTCTGTGGATCTGCTGATGTACAGTGCCTTTGCTGCTATGGATCAAAATCAAAAGAACTGTGTAGATAAATCTTATTGTATAAGTAGAAAATTACTTAATTTGATACTAGAAATGGATTGATGCTGCAAGTTAAAATGGACTGTTCATTGAAGTTCCAAATGTGGTAGCAAAAAATGGTGTCTTAAGTGCTTAGTGTTTGATGTCATTAACAGTTTCGTAATACTCTACAGTGTAGAAAGATTTTGATACTAAACTGTGTCATTGTACATAGTTCTAATGCATTGTATTGACCCACCAGTACTTCTATAATGGTAGATTATTGTTTGTGCATTCAGACTTTTAAGCATTAAACATAAGTAACTTCTAAGATGTATTATATTTTCTATTTTTTCCCCTTTTTGGATTGGCTAACCTCAGTAGTTGAACAGTTTGGTGTAAAACGTTATAGGCAATAGAAGAGAGAGTTTTTAAGTTACACAACATACACGCATGGGTGTTTTGGAAAACAGCAGTCTGTTTTTCAGAACACACTATTCATCAGAGTACCTAAAGGTATTTTAATGCAACGATTCTTACACTTAAATGCGGTTTTTGCCTCTCGTTGATCAGAGGGGAGGCTTGGGGCCTATGGTAATCAGCCACAGTGGTTGCAAGAAGGCAAATCCTATGCTTTTCTACAGAAAATGAATTTCAAGGATCTCTGCTGATGTCCTGTCAAGCTTGGGGTGCCCAAGACCTCTTCTCTTTGTTGGAATGACTTGTGTTTGATTGCTAATGTACCCACAAGGGAAATGGGAAATGATGTTAGTTTAGAATTTAGCACATAGGCTGTATCCTGAAGGAACTGATTCAAAGTTCATTGACATCAGTGGAAAGAGTTCCATTGACTTCAGTGGACTTTGAGCCAACAAACTCAATCCAACACCTGCTTTGGTCAACAGAAAGACTATTGTTGCTTTCTGGGTATATGTTTATGAATAGCTATTGGAAATCATTGCTTTACTAGATTAAAATGGCACTTTACCACCCTAAATCAATGACTAGTATTGTAAATGATTTCATAATGCTTATTGGTAGAGAGGAGTAGAGGGGGATATACTAACTTTTCTTTTCACAGCAACTGATTGCATCTGGATTACAGTGAAGAAGACTTCACAAAATGTCTTCCATGCTGATGTAACTTTTTTTTATCTTAGTACGTCAAGGCTTCACAGAGGTAAATATATATTGTAAACATTTTGTTACTTGTTATTCATATCTGAAAGGATATAATTTATCTGCTATTAATTTTGATAGTTCCCTATTATTGTGAAAGATGTCCAGAAATTTGAAAGATTGGTACATATTCCACTTATTTTAAGAGAAGGAGAATTATGTGCTCAACGTCCATAAGAGCATGTCATACTATTGTACGTTGAAGCACACGAGGCCAGTTCAAATGCCAAAAATAAAACCTTTCATTCTTTAAAACAAAATTCCATACATTGCATGTATTTCCATCAAAGATTATTTTAATTGTATAGTAATATATTTTAAAATAATGACACCTGCCTACATATTGCTATTTATGCTGATAGTCTTTGAATATTTCAGTAAATCAAATACCAAATATCCTGATTCCCTCGCCCACAGTTTTTAGAGAAAGTAAAAGTTGCTGAGTTATAGATACTTACCTAAAAATAAAAAGCTAGTAAGTTCACATGCCTTTTTTGGTTTTTCTATCTGAGTAAAGTCATTCTTTTCTTTTGCAAGGATATTTTGTTGCTAGCGCCACCCCAGAGTTGTTTTGAATTTTTCAAGTTCACCATTTTACATTTGTTTCCTTCTGTTTGTTTTCCTCTATGTTAAAACTCCTGTTAGTTATTCAATACGTTAGAAAATCTTCAGTATTTTTTTATAATTTTTGGGCATTATAACTGTGTTTAGGAGACACTGTTTTCTAAAAACATGACAATATGTGAAATTGTTTCTTTTGTTTGCCCTAAGCACAAAAATGTGTTTAATTGTTGTCTTTTTTTTCCTGTTCTTTTAAGTTATTCAAAAGTAAGAAAAGAATGTTTTCACCAGCTATCATTTTCTATACTAAGTTTTTTTCTTTTTCTGGAATGGCATTGCTGTACACTGTGCCCATGAACCATATGTATAATTCCTTCTCATCTCATAAATTTTAGCAGACATGATGCTTCATATAAATGTGTATCTTTATCTAACTGAAATGTTGCATGCACAAGCATAGGATAGATCTGTGGCTGGTACAAATGAGTAGTTTCATTAGAGCCAATAAAGCTACAGTGATCTACCCAGCTGAGATCTAACCCATTATGTGTTGCATAATATGATTCAGTAAATCTAGCTGCTTTGTCCTATGCTTTACTAATCTTATCCCTTTTTGTAGTTTCCCCGCCATTTGTTTGATTGTGTGACCCAACGTGTTTATTTGAAGGTGCAATTTCTAAAACATGTATAATTATTTATGTTTTAAAAAAAACTGAAATCTAAAAACCTGTGGAATGAATAAGGCTGAAATATTACATGTACAGAAGTCAGGTGCAACCATTCTTTATTCTCATTTAATCTGATGCATATTTAAACCATTAACAATACTACTAAATGCAAGGATATAAAGTATGTTTAAGGGCTCCCAGTTATGGTTGGTGTGAGAAATGTCACTTTGAATTTTCCAACTTGTGTATATTGAAATTCTCATCCCAAAAACTGCCCTAACATAAGATTTATAGGAGGCATGATTGTATTTAATATTAAGACTGCTAACAAAAATTGCCACAGTGGCCAAGATACTATGGAAATCAGGTAATAAGGGGACTGAGCTGTGACAGCTGATAGTGCCACATATTTTAAAGAGAACCCCCTTCACACGCCCAGCAAGAGATGCAGCCTGAAGTAGTGTGCTGTGGAAGATCATCTTTGACAAGCTCTTAAATAATGTACCTGTACCGTCTGTTTTT
>JAGPOW010003395.1:5367118-5412991 GCA_030014935.1 Caiman crocodilus | reverse complement strand
TATTGGTTGGAAACTACTGAAGAGAGAGGTGAGGATGTACTATTAGGTCACAGGATGAGTCCAATCACCAATGAGATGTAGCTCAGAATAAGACAAATGCAGAATTAGAATGTATCAGGACAAGTATTTTTAGTAGAGAGAGGGAAATATTAAAGCCACTGGTGAGATGATTTCTGGGATACTGTATATGATTCTAGTTCATTGTATTCAAGAAAGGTGAACTCAAACTGGAACAGGTACAGAGTTGGGTGCTAGGATGATCAAAGAAATGGAGAGCCTGTCCTATGAGAAACAAATAGTAGAACTTAACATGTTTAGTCTAGCAAAAGGAGAGCTAAAAAAATGATAGTTGCTATCTATAAATATGTCAGTAGGTTAAGAGGGTGAGGGTTGATTTGTAGTCAAATATGTAGGAAATATGCAAGAGACAAGTATTTTTGTGGGTGATGACTTTTAGTTGTGCCAGCCACATGGTTGGAATAAACTTAGGTCACCTGAAGAATACATTGCATTCGATCCATTTTTTTTACATTAAAGCGCTTATCTAAAAACAATAGCTAAAAGATAAAACCTGAGCGCTACCCAAACAGTAATGTATTGTGTTCTAATCTCTTTAAACTGATTCATTTCAAGTCTGCTAGTTCAGTCTGATCACTAGGAATACCTGTATTAGCCAGTGTTTGAATTTTTGTATCAGGATATTGTCTAGGGCCCTTCTATCATATCCTCTTGCTGTTGCTAACCGTGTCAGTAGGGCGTGGGCTTCAGAGAAGTATCAGCATGCTCACAGCTATGCAGAGTGATAACTGTAAGAAGCTCAGAAAAAGAGCAAAAAAATAGAAGATGCACTTTTGATGCACAGGAGGGAACAGCTCTTGATTATAGCTCTTGGTAGGTTAGTAGTATTCACTTCTGCTGTTTACTGCTGTGAGAGATGTGGCTCAAGGACAGAGATTTCTGAAGTTCCCTTCACTTACTACTTCGGGAAGAATGAAGAAAATAGTATTACCAGCCAAATCCCACTATGTGGAACGTAGGATGGTAACGTCATGTCCTACACCAAGTTAAATCATACCAACTTTATCACCTAAGTTTCCCTAATGATTAGTATAGGGAAAATTTCTGACACATCTCCAAATCTGTTAGGATATACTGGGAGGGTATTCATTGTGTTTTGGCAATTATGAATCTTGGTAATGTGCTTTATATGCTGCATCTCAAAAGTTATTGCATAAGTTTCAACCATTTTTCTTTTGTCCCAATATAGTAGTTGTGAGGGAGGATTGTTTGTTTTTTAAGGCAGTCACTTGTCTTGTTTAGAAAGATTTACCCAGCACTAAAAAGCTCTCCAAAAAACAAAGTTTCTGTTGTGCAAAGAAGAATGCACAGGAGAAATATGCTGTTTGTTGAGTCTCAAGTGTCTCCACCAAATTCCTATGGAGAACAAAAAAGTTGGCATCATTAAAGTCATGGCTACTGTATGATTTTCTGTTAAAATAAAATGGCAAGGTAGGAGACTGGAAAGCGAAGTGATAACTTTTTCACCATACTAAATGGCACCTGGAGGGTCAGAGAAGGTGGAAAAGTCACGTTTTCTTTACACTGAGAATGTAGATTTATAGCAATTTGACTCCAGCATTATCAGTCATCTGTGAAAAGTAGATGTTCTTTTCAGAAACCTACACTGGACCAAAGCTGAAGAGGTCCCATCTGAAGAGCAACATACATATTTCTTAGATTCTGGCAGTTACTAGAAGCACTAGCTAGGACCAAAGCCATGGCCTCATGTTACGCACTGTACACACAGAACAGAAGGCAGTCCATGCCTTGAAGAAATTACCCGGAGACAAGACCCTCATAGACTCAAAAGTAGAAGGCTGACATACATACACATGGCTGTGAAAGTCCTAGTTTTTTTTCTCTGCCAATATTTGCTGGAACTGTTTGTGATGCACATTGACACCGGTAGCACAGTTATGTCAAGCTGTATTACAGGTAAGTCATCCTCAGTTTCCACTGTTTGCTACAACTGCAGGTTGTTAAGACCTGTTGTTGGGTAGAATGGGAGAATATGGGTGCACGAGGGAAGATTTACTCAGTGAGAATACTGGATTGTGGTCTTCCCTTCTATCCTGCATCCCTGCAATTGCTCTTTGGTGTCAGTTGGGATTTCCTTCTTGAACTCAGTTTCCTATCTGCAATCCTTCAGGCAATGTAATATTCTATTTAGTTTTAGTGCTAGCGGCTCATCTATGATGTTTTACTGGTAATTGTAAGTATTCCATTTCAGAGGAAATTTGAGAATTCTCTTTAAAAAATCAACAGTTGCTTTTTATCTGTTTATCTCTTCTGATATAAGCTGTCTCATGTTTTCCCTTTTATTTCATTTACAAAAACTTGAATTTCTGTGTTGAGGTCATGTAATTCTTTAATTGTAAAGTGGCTTCACAATATCGCCTGAACTGGGAGATCTTTCTCTACCTATTAGAATGTGAAGTTTTAAATGAAGCCAAACTGAAAAGCAATTTGGATTATACAGTTGTATTATAGTATAGGCTTTCTACAAGAATTCTTCCTTGAAGAACCAGAAAGGATCTCAATGAATCTCTTAATTTCCAAGTGATTAATATTGTGATATTTCAAAATGTGTTCTGTAACTAAGAGAAATGGCATTGGATTGTTTCTGTACAAAGACTGGCTGAGCATTCAGGGTGCTTTGGAATATACACCTGTAGATATGAATTTAAAATTTTGTTTTCCTTAATACTTGTGCCTGTGCCTTTTAAATTAACTTTCATTGTGCACTTGATTTTTCAGATATTCTCAGCTGGTCATGGCTGCAAAGAAGGGCCAAAGCAATTCACTGAAAATGAGAATAAATAGTCCTAGAAAATCTTGTGTTCTTCCACTTCTGCAGAAATATGCTGTAAATTCTAACTTTTACATAGTCTTGTTTGTGAAGAAATATTCCAGTACAATGATGCCATATTTGTAGAGTAGAAAGGAAGAATTTAGTGACTTGTTCAAGTTCTGGGTATTTACTTAACCTTTCAATTTACCCACCTTTTAAACTGTGGAAGATAAATATACTTCCTTGTAAGCTACACTGATCTCTATAGTTGTAAAAAGCTCTTATGTTTTATTACTAAAAGAGATTCATTCATAGTTCTAAAGAAGTGATACAGCATGTGTTTCTAGTGGCTACTTATGGATAAAGAACAAGTATTTTTAACAAATATTCTGTTTTGGCAAAAGACAAATCAGTACAAGAACCTGACGTACATGTGGATACATCAGACTCCATAATATTGGCCTGTTACATGTTATCATGGCATGTCACTTTTAAAAGTAGGTACCTCCTCACAACCTCTGTCATTTGGTATTTGCCCAGTACTTTGTTGTTACTCTCAGAAGTACCAGTCTCTTAAGGATGACTTATTGCAACAAGGATATGTGCAATAGTGACCCAAGTAAAGAAGGAACTTCAAATGTCTATCCCTTGGGTCTTTAATTATACTTCTTTAAACTGTTGTTTGCATCTAGAGGCTCCTACTTTAGAATCTATTAGTTTGTACTGTGGGCTTAGCTGAAGTTTTTTTTGTTTAATGCTAAGAATGTATTGTCTTCATGTTAAGTTGTTAAACCTAGCTCTTCTCTGTAGATCCATTAGAAAAGGATGGGCATGTTGTAATTGCAATATCCCAAATTGTTTATCATACTTTTCTTTCATAGAGCAATGAGGGGAAGGCAGTTAATAGAGCTTTATCTGTTTAGGTGTATTGAAACATGCACAAAAAAATATTTTCAAGTAAAAAATTGTACTCTTTCTTTGAAAAAGATAATGAAGTTCTACTCATGGATGGGCTATTATTTGTGGTGTTATATTAAAAAGGTGAATTACAAAGATTTACTCTCGATGTGTTATTGCTCTGGTTCATGTAGTACACGCTTGCTGTGAATACATGGATAATGGGTGTAAATCAAAATTATAATTGTCTTTCCAAGCAGGTCTGTGTTCATCACATAAAATAATAGGTTGTTTTAGTTCTAGAAATCTGATGGTCATATGACATTTGGAATCCATTAATCTTCCAGTTCAGTAAATTGGTGTAGGAGAAGCATTTTTTATTATGGAGATGGTTAAAATGCGTTATTGCTCTGACAGATAAGGTGTAGGAGTTAGAAGATACTTTTCTTAATATAATTCACAAGTACTCTTGGCTGCATTCCTGCTTCAACCCCTACTTTATATAAAGCTGATTAAAATGCATTAGGATTTATTACAAAGTCTATTTACACAAGGATTTGAGTCAGAAATAGTGTCAATTAGGTAAATATTATGTAAAAGTTTAGGCTTCAAAGACAAAAACAATATGTAATGGAGTATAGCTTGCCAGTGGGAAATAAACTGAAATTTACCAGAAACACTGTGAGTTCTCTTCTACTTACAAAGATTGTCAAACAGCCTTTTAGCAACTGCAGGAAAGTCAGTGATCACTTACATGAAAGCATTTCAAACTCTTCATCTGTTCTAAATTAATGTGGTTACTTGCATATACAATGTCTACAGTAAATTTCTTATCTTGCTAAGATGAAAGGAATATTTATAATTTTCTTGGAATATATTTAGGTGTATGTATCTGTGTATGTTCATGTGTATATATTTCAGATTATGCATTTATCATCCCAAGACATTATTTCTTGAAATGGTTAAACATGAACCACTAACAGCAGTATAAGACTAGTTGTTGGTCTATTTAGGTTTTACTTCATCAATATTTCCTTCATCCATATGTAAAATGGCTTAAAATGAATTGCATTTGTAAACCAGGCATTTCACATTGAATGAGAAGCCAGAGGTTTCTGTTTGGATGTAGCAGGTATGCTTTATAGTTGCTTGTACCCATTTAACCTTCCAGAACACTTGTTTTGGTTGATTCTTTATTTTGATAACATGCCACAAGTGTCTTGTGAAATGTTATGAACCATACGCAACTTAGAGTTTAAGGAATGTGGACTGGGGTTGATGTAATCAAAGTGCTTTCGTCAGCCTTCTGCAGTATAGCCCATAGTTGGCCTTGTCTTAACTATGGAGATGTGGTTGATGAACAGAAAGAAGACCTGTTCCATCTTGATCTGAGCAGAAGTTGTGAAATCCAGTGAACTCCGTGGGAATTACTTCTATATTAATGATGTGGGTGGCTGCAATCTGTCTCATTTAATGTTGCAATCTGCTTGTACAAAGCACAGTCATGGATATTTTAAAATTACAGGGAAGGGAGTGGTTGTATTTGGTTTTTCTAGAGGAAATCTGCTTTACTTAGAGGAAATGGCCCAGCAGGGCAAGCAGTTCCCTGAAAAATGCAACTGTTTGCAACCAGTGCTGTAGTAAGGGTGGACGGGAGGGGTCAAGTAGAGTGACCACCCCAGGTGCTGAAGTGAAGGAGTGCCAACAGGTGCTGCCCAGCTGAGACGGAGCTGTGAGTTGCTCATTTGGGGGGCATGGGGAAGGGTGGCTGCTGCCACTGCGTGCACTCCCAGGCAAACATGGTGGGGCATGTGGACCCCCCCCCCTTCCCCCCAATCTGTGCGCTGGGCGAGGGTGAGCTGCCGCTGTCAGCTTTGCCCCAAGTGCCAAACTTCATTTGCTATGGCACTGTTTGCAACTACCTCCAACCAAGATACTGGTGAATCTCAACTTTGTGTGTCAAAGGTTTGGTGCCAGTAACAGTTATCTACCTAGACCAGAAAGTATATTATGTTAACATAAAAAGAGGTGAAATATATGTTTCTATGTCGTTGTCATGTCACCCTCATCATTAATGCTTTCCTGATTAGTGATCTACTTACCCTCTGTTTGACCTTCATTCAGCTTTCCCCCTCAATAAAACCTGCCATCTAAAATCGGATGAATGACAGGATGTATGTTCTTTTATAAAGCCTTTTCCTTTAATTAACAAACTAGATCTCACATGTTCTTTTGTGTCTGTGTGAGTGACTATAGATAGAAGAGAGATTGCAGAAGACGTCCCTAATCATTTTATCATAATTCACTACTGTTCTGTTCAGGAGCATTTCCGACATTGGAAATCCGAATATAAATGGGCACAAAAATGCCATTTTTCCATGCAAATAAATACTATAAAATTAAAGCTGAATTTCATTTGCTCTAAAATGAATTATTTCATTATTTATTGATCTTAAAAACAACTAGAGGGAAAAAAAAGGAAGAAAACTTTCTCTTCATTCAAAAATATATTCATTACAAAAACATTTTAAAACAACACTTTTGGAGGTATTTCCTGTAATTTATTCCAAGGGTACAAAAATACAGAGATCAGTTTTATGTATACAAATTACATCCCTACATAAAAGTTGGGGCCTAAATGCCTCAAAAATACTCTCTTTAATGCT
Source organism: Caiman crocodilus (assembly GCA_030014935.1). Taxonomy (NCBI): domain Eukaryota; kingdom Metazoa; phylum Chordata; order Crocodylia; family Alligatoridae; genus Caiman; species Caiman crocodilus. The sequence continues at coordinate 5,406,577 of JAGPOW010003395.1, read as the reverse complement.
TTTTTATGTGAAAAATAAAACATCATTCTAGCACTTAAGATGAGATGAGCAACCTTCAAGATTTGTCAGTCTTTAAACTTTCTGAGTCCTGAGCTACTTAATATAAGCTTGAGAATATAACGTGTAAATCAAGAGTTAATCTAAAAGCTCCTTGTTCAGTGGCTGGCTGCAAAGTAGAGAGGTCATGGGCAGGTTAAGGATTTTGAGAAGCGGGATGCAAATGGTGGAGCACATCATCACATGTAGCACAGTACATATGTTTCTCTAGTTAAAGAGATACTAGAAGCTTTACTAATATGCTAGTAAATGTTAGTTAATATGCTAGCACTATATTATACAGTTGAAGATAAAAGCAAAAACAAATATAACTATTGGAATGTGCGCTCATTTGCTAGATTATATATTGTTTAAAAACACACAACAAACTAGGCAAGATAAAGTAATCACAAGAGGTTGTGTCATTAATCTAGTAGTCATTATAGTTAAATGTATGCCTCATTCAGATTTATAAAACAAAATCTAGCCTTGTTGAGTCTCTTGACAGTGTCTCTAGTACTTTGTTGTCAGTCATTCTCCACCTGAGTTAATATTATGGCGCCTGTGTTAAGGTTTTTCCTAGAGCTAAAAACACTCTTCAGGGATGTGAAATAGAAAAGAGAATGAATAGGATAGTCTGAATAGTGGAATATCAAGACCATTAAAAAGGATAATCTTTAACATCTGTGGAGTGGAAGGAGATTAGCAGGGATGAGGGAAATTGGCAGTGAGGCATGAAGTCAATTCTCTCTGAACACTGCCTAAATAGAAATGCTCCTCCTCCTACCAGGCAGTTGGTTTTAAAGTTTGAGCAGGAATCAAAAGGGGTTGCAACTGCATTGCTGCCCCCTCCACCCAGATCTGCCCCTGAGCACAGTTATGCTAATAATTAACTCTGTTTGCTGTTGTCTGAAGAAAGCTGTTTATGCAAATACTGGATCTAGATCTTGCTTTCTGTTTTCAATATGCTAATCTTTATATATCAAAAAGGGTATCTGTGTAAATCAGCTTATTACTTCTGGGCTTGTTTACAGATGAAGTTTTCCCCTTGTGTTATAAACTGTCTTTTTTTGGGAGGTGCATGAGGAAAGATGGGAGCAAGGCGAGAAACAAAGCAATATGAATAGTTTTTTTGTAGCAGAATTAGTAGACGTGTGTTCCCTTGAGTAAAGAGGGGAAAGATAAATGCCACTTAAATGGTCATGTTCTCTGAGGATTACCACTAAAGGTCTAAAAGAGGGCTAGTTTGAGGTTTTCCCCACATTCAGATGTCTACTTATTGGTTATGATATGGTGTTCTGCAGCACAGGCTCTCCAAGGAACTTAACTTGGTGAAATGCTTTTAGGTCAAGTGTAGCAAGACACTAAACATTAAAGATGAAGAGCAAAACCACATTCGTGAGAGAAGTGGCGATAGCTCAGGAGAATGGAATTTGACAACAAGGCTAAACAACTGCAAGCTCTCTCTCTGAACCAAGTAGTATTTTGTCAAAGTTATGGGGAGCAGGTCTTCAGTGGCTAGCATCAGGGCCTAGTGAGATCTTGTGCGGGTTATGTAGAAGCAGCAGGCAATCTTCAAAGGGATGAATGTTTGACCCATGCAGCAGAATCACAGAAGTCAGATTCAAATAAAGTCAACTGGCTGCAGACAATTTATGGTTAGAAAATAAAAATGTTACCATGTAAATGTGGTTAGCAAATATACACATGGAAATTGTGGTCTGCTTTCCCACCAGCAGAAGAGGAAGCTAGATCAGCCAAGTAGATTTTTTCCTCACCTGAATTTAAAAGTCACAGAGGGTTTTGGTACAACTGATAGGCTGCACATGAAATCAGAAAAGGCTGTGAGCAGGCAAGGCTTTTTCTACCTGCTAACCAAACACTGAAGAATATATTGTAGGGAGCAATCCACTATTGGCAGAGTGATGAAGAGAATGCTTAAAAGGTAATTTTAATTACTGTCTCTAATTACTTTGATTCAACGTGGGGAGGATGAGAACTAACCTACGTTTTACCGCCTCACATATTCCTCTGTAGTGCCTTTACCATAGCCCTTATTTGCTCACTCTAGGTACGTAACTTTGCTGACACCCCAGTCTGTTTTGATTTTCGTTACTAACATTATGGATCAGGAGAGATTGCCACGGTGACTCGGATGATGTACAACTTTGTAAAGGGACAGACATTCCACTCAGGATAACATGGGTGATGAATAGGAGGAGCAGGGTACCTTTTGAAGTAACCAATTAGATAAAATGTGGACATAGTGATATTTTCTTCAATCCTTAAGAAGACCTTTAATTGCAGGCAAGCAGCTGACTGGTGGAATCATCTTTGCAAAATTTTCAAACCTTCAAAAGGCTTTGGTCAGATGGATGGGCAAGGTCTCGAGCTATTCCTTATAGCATCCTGTCTCTAATATAGAACAATCTGGAGCACTTTCGCAATATGTTCTTCCTGTAACAATAGCCACTACAGCAGAACTGAGAGAGGGCCTTTTGATTTTTTTCTCTCTCTCTGAAAAGCAACCACATTATAGAGGAACTCCTGCAATGGGCCTAATATCTGTGCTGGCTGCTCGTCAGGGGGCAAGTGTTCTTGGTAGCTCAGAAAAAGGATCCACAAAAGGAAGTCTGTTACCACAGGCAGAATAACGCTTGTGGAAAGCAGCTTTCTTTGTGGAAAACCAGTTAAATACAATCGCTGATCTCTTTGGTTATTTCTTTTTTCCATTTGCATGAATCAAAGAATCACAGAAAGAAGGACCAGAAGGGACCTATAAGATCATTAGAGTATACCATTATAGAAGTACAGTAACAGCATTTCAGAGTGTAAGAAGTTTTGCCGGTGTGAATGAGTGATATCCTCCTACAGCATAGACTAGGTTGAGTCCCATAAATTTGTATCATTTATTTGTAAATATATGTATTACACACATTGAAAATGAGATAAAAGAATCCATTGGGTGACCTTTTTATTATTATTCAGATCAGGATTTGAATTAAATGGAAACTATTAAAGAAGATCATTTCAAAGCTATATAGGCATCTAATTCCAATCAGTTTTCATCAGCTAGTTGCTCTGATTTCCATTTGTATCATAAAAAAAGGCAAGAAGAACAGGTAGCATGTGTCGATGGCAGACGTGCATTCTGGTTGCCTTCTCACAGTACCTGAGAACAAAATGGACTTCTCATGTCATAATGTAGCAGTTCATGCCTCCTGTATTACGCTTGTTGCCTGTTGCATTCTAGACTGATTTAAGGTGTTGATTTTAAACTGTGAAGCCCAAACTACCTGGTCTTTGTGTTGCACTGCACAAGTCCATTAGTACTCTGACACACTACAAAAAGGGATGGCAGAAGAAGATGGTTTCTTCTCAGCATAGCACTCCCTACCCCTATCCCACACATCCCCACTCCATTACAAAAATTAAATCTCACTACAACATAAGTGAACTTTTGTTTCTTGAGTAGTGTATCTGCAGCTTGATAGGACCATCTGGCATGACAAGAGAAAACTATTTGGAGCTAACTATCGAGCTAGGAGGCAAATTGGATATGGTAGTTGTGTTTTAAATTGCAATTAATATTGCAACATAACACTAACTTGAAGGTTTATAAACTCAACATACTTCAAATGAGGGGAAAAAAAACCTGAAAGCAGTGAAACAGATTCTAGGAGGAAGTGACCAAGGACAATGAACCCACTTAGATTTGCTTTATTGCATCATGTAGCTAAGCAATAACTCAATGTGTGAGGTCATGAACTCTTTCTTTTCTTTCCCAGCTAGCTTCCTTTTAGTGACTGGAGTTATCTAAGAGTATACAAGGTGCCTCATAATAGTCATCAGGATCAGCTAGTAAATGTGCCTGTAGGCTATTTGTATACACTTACTAATTATGAGTTTTGAGAGATTTTTATGCTGTAAATTGGTTCATAGGCTTATGAAACCAGTGTTTTTCATATTTTTCTGTGAGGACTCTCCTTTTTGGAGTTTAACCAGGACCTAATTCTCATATAGTGATATAGGAAGGTTGCAAATCAGTTGCATCTCCTCAACAGCTGTTTGCAATGTCTCCAAGAAGTCATTACCGAACTGCCAAAATTAATCTGATACCAAGAGAAATGCAAAACATTTCTGAACTAAGCATTCTCCCATTCACTTCAGTCATATTAAACAAATAATTTTTCCTTTTAACTTATCCTGTTGTAAGCTGCTTCAGTTAAGGCTACTCCAGTGGTCTAATTTTGCATCAGGGCAGGCAGTTACAAAATGGTTGAGTGAAAATATGGTTCAGTTGTATATAGTAGATGGGACCTGACCATTGAATTGTCCAAGGCTAATGTATTTCAGTGAACTGAACTGAATTGCAATAGGGAACTGCCTCAGCCATTTCACAGAAAAACAGTCATATCTGAGTCCCCTGATATGTTTGTACTTGAAGTGTGTATGGGCGTGAAGTGGCTAAAAAGAGTCCAGGCCAGTACGAGAATTTGAAATGCATGGCATTTGCATGTGGTGATGGGGAAATTTTCCTAACTTGTAGATTTAGAAGTATTTTTGGTGTGTTTTATTTGTGCTGACTTCATAAGAATACTGTCCTGTGAATAAATGTGTCATATATATGAAGTACAGATTTTGTGCTTTTGCAAAATATATTTTCCTTTTTTATTTCCTTCTATTTGCTTTGCTTAATTTTTTTTATCCCAATATTTATTAGTTTGTCCTTTTATGCAATTATATTTCTAACAAATATGTCTTTTCATCATTATGGTTTTACTACTTGGTGATCTTCTGTCCCTTTTTACTGTGCCTGGAAAGTTTAGTGGAGCTGAAGACAATTAGGCATACAACTTCCACTGGAATTTAATGGAGGTGGAATTCATTGCCTCTTTCTGTTAGGCTTATTTGAAGATCACAGTCTATAATAGTCAATTCTTTGATATTTAATAGAAGAATTGTCAATTTTGTTGTGCTAGAGTTTCCTCAAGGTCCTGTGGCTTAAAGACATCCCAACCATCATGACTTTATTTAGCTAAGGGGTAGTGTGTGTATGTGTGTGTGGTGGGCAGAGGGAGAGGGACAGCAACTGAAGTGATTAGACAGAATAGTCCTGAATGCTTTATATCACTAATCTTCTCAGGACTGCAACATTCAAAAGCAAAACAAATGAGCAAAACTGCCGACACCTTGTCTAGTACTCTCAGAATGTGCCATTTTTGGAATGAAACCACTTTGCTTTTGATCTGGTAAATAAATCTAAGTGTAGTTTTCAGAGTTCAAGAATCTTAATTTATCTGAATTGCAGCCCTGTTCTTTTTCAGCTTGAGAAAGTGTTTATGACTGTTAAAACAAGAATGAAAAATATGAGCATGAAACAGATGTTATTTTCTCCTGCCAGATTAAGAATTGACTGTTGATGCCAAGTTATACCTCCATCTAGCTCCCACAGATAGTGCAGTGTTTCTGAATAAAAAGGGCGTAGATTGTGTGTGGAGAAAGAAAGGAGTTATGTACTCAGATACAAAGCTGGACTTCTGTCTTCCCTAATATAATTCTAATTAATGGGTTGTTTCAATAGTTTGGTTTCCTTTTTATTAGATAATTCTTGGCTCTGTTTGAGCTCAGTTCATATGCGTACCTGTATTATCACAGGTTAGTTGACTTCCTATTTTTGTTCTGTTTTGTGACTGTAATATACACTGGTAAGAGTTGTATTTGTGAAGAATACTTAAAGGTTTATTTAGGGGTCTGAGGCCCCACGCACATATTCATTTAAAGGCACTGTGGGATCTGAGCCCTGATTGGGCCTCCTGGTACACCACATGTGGTACGATTTGCGGATCATGGATCACTTCCCAATCATGCCCCTTCTACCTGCCAGTTCAGAGGGAGCACAGGATTATGATCGTGGGCTACCCTGCATTGGCAAGTTGAAAGCTAGGTACCTAAAGCCCTGCATGACCTGGTGTGATCCCAGGGACAATCAGCCGATTTTCAAACCCAGCCCCAGCCCTGTCCTGGCATATCTTCAATTTAAGGCACCATATAAACCAGCCAGAAAAAAAAATGTTCTACATTATGGCTATGTTTAGACATTAAAAAAGCTTGAGTCTGAATTGATTCAATCTTTACAGGTTAGTCTAACCTGGCTAGGCTGAACCAGTTCATAACCAGACAGACATTCTCTCTGGACTGCAGAAATTCGGGCACGTGCCTGCAGTGGCTCAGGCTAAAAGCCAGGGGGGCACTAGAGCAGCCCTCCCTTCCCTTCTACTGTACTGAGCTGAGTGAGGTGTGGTCAGGCCCTGGCAGGATGTTCTAATAGGAAGGTCTGCCTGCACCATCCCAGACTTTTCCCCCGCTCACTGCTCCAGGGGTGGGAGTGTTGCCAGCTCCCTGCTAGCACTGTGAGGCAAGTGAGGAGGGGGGCAGGCTTCAGTGTACATGCATCTGTTGATGATGCAGAGCTTTTCAATCTCCCTCCCTGCTTCTTTATACTGTCTGCAGCAAACTGACAGGTGAGCAAGCCAGCATGTGGCTGATAACAGTGTTTATGGGAGGGGGGATTTCCTGCATGAGCAGTGAGGGGTGGGATTAGGGCAGGGTGAAGCTAGGCAGACCCTGCTGTGCCTGCAAGTCTCTGCTGGAGCTCCTGTGAGGGAACAGAGAGGAGGGACAAGCCCTTTTGTGGAGAAGAGAGCCCTGCCCAGCCCAGAGAGCATTCAGGGAAGCTGGGGCTGTCTAGTTTATCTTAAACCAGCAAGAAGTGTGGGGACAGGCATTGCATAAACTGGTTTTAGTCAAATCAGTTAAGTCTGATACTACATTCAACCAGGGCTGTCTCAAACCAGTTTCAGCCATTTTCAAACTGGTTTATGTGAATTGAACATCTGTTCTGTTACAGGTTTAAACCAGTTTCTGACCACTTAAACTGGTTTGTGTGTAATGTCTGTCCCTAGCCAAAGTGGCACCTTCAAATGGATGCATGTGTAACACACTTGCCATTCATGCCACAATTAACACCTTAATTGCTGCATAAATATAGCATGCATAGGGGTCCTGTTACAAACAGTTGTTGTCTACATGGAAACAGACCAGAATCATTTTTGTGGAATAACTTACTATTTATCCTTGTGTGGACAATATGTTCCAGAATAATATTACTTTCATTTCAGAAGAGCATGTTCATGCAGAAAGTACCCTGAAATAGCATATTGTGGCATAGCTATGCCAATCAACTTCCCCAGTATTCATAGAGAAAGAAGCATCAACTAACAAGCTGTGGGGCTCTGCCGGACTCCTCCTGAGGGTGCAGGTCCCCGGATCTGCGTGCCAGATGACAGGAGGCTGCCACTGCCAGCGTCACAAGTTTTGCTTTGAACATTTGGAGGTGCAGTTTCCAAGAAACCTTTGTACCTAACTTCTTGAAACTTGGCAGGCTTTATGCCCATCAGAAGGGGCTACCATGCCTGCAATTGTCATCTGCATAAGGCAAGGATTGACTACATTTAAGCATTTTCATGTTTTTCCATTATAGCCTATGGGCAAAATGTTGAAACGCATTGAAACAAACCAGTTGTGATGAAATGAAATGGAACAGTGCTTCAAAACAAAACGACAAAACAAAACACTGTCCTTTCAAAACAGCGAAACAGAAGCTGAAACAAAATGGTCCTGTTTCGCACAGCCCTAGTGTCTTTACTTTTCAGTACCTGGTGTACTCTTTGAGCAGCACAATATTTTTTAAAAATCTTATTTGCTATAGCTTTTATATTCCTGAATTTTTGTTGCATGGCATAATGTTTTTGTTTCTGCTAGGTTTTTAGTTTTGAATGCACACGATCATGAAACCGAGCTGCAGATATGTAATTCTTGAGCTCTTGCTCAGAGAATTTTATATCCTAAGACCATACACATAATTTTCTATTTTAAATTCATAAGAAGTAATTTGTCAATCAAAATAAAACTGTCTTTTCAGTATGAATTTACAGAAATGTTAGAATTTTAATTTTATGAGTAAAACAGGCCATCATTCCTCTAACTCAGTATTTCCAGCTTAATTTTACTTACTTCATATTCATCTTATTAAAAAAAAAGCAATTTAATACAAAAAAGGCATTTTAAGAGCCTGTTATGGTATGTGGTAAAGTACTTAAAGTCAGGAAACACCACAGGCAGCATGCGAAAGATGAGACTTCCTTCAACCCATTCAAGAAATGTTCCTCGCTAACATTTTATGACCCATTCATCTAATGTTCTCCACTTCAGTTCTTTTTTGCAAGCTCAGTCTTTGAAATGGGACATGGGTTTAGCTAATCACAGTGCTAGGTTTTTTTTATTTGGAGGAAGAACAAAGAGATTCATGCATTTTTGAGCAAGGTTACAGTTAGGATCTGAATAAAGTAGTACTCCTTTTACCTTCCATTCATATTTAGTTAAGATCACTTGCATCACCTTATTTGTTAGAAGATTGCTGCCATCATTGATGTTTATTGTGATCAAAGTCCACAATGCTCTCGCTTGCTGCCTGGGGAGATCCTCTAAAAGCACGATGATTCGGCTGTGCTAGGAGGCTTCCTCACACTAGCTGGGTTCCACCAGCCTAGGCATTCCAGATGGTGTTCTATACATAGGCTTCGTTGGCTATTACAGGAATCTTTCTGATGTTGCCAACTGAAAATCATCTGCAGGCGAAAGGTGTTGAAAACCTCTAATTATCTCAGTGCATTTTGTTCCATGTTCGGTTTTAGCATTGTCGAGGCATTGCCGTTGTACAATTCCAACATAGTTTTAGGCTGATCTTGCAGCAGCATTACATCTTTCACACCTGTCGCAATGCATTTTTCTTGTTTGGGAGGGGTTTGACAGTTCCCTTGCTCTTAGCTTATTCCCATTACAATTTTTGACTGTCCAGCAAAGTCAAATTATCTGCTTCTGCATGCACCTGCACCCACAGTCTTTTCTGTACCTTTTAAGACTATAGCATTTTCCTTCTAATCCCTTCAACTTTGCACTATTTTTTGTATCATCTGTCATTCTTTATACCATCTCCAGCTCCTTACAGGATGCAGAATATACAAACCTCAGATCCATTAACTGTTCCACTTCATTCCAATTGATTACAAAGCACTTTGCGTCTCCTCCACTTCATAGCAACTAATCAATGGAGACACCCAAAGGAAAAAACAACCCCAAAACAAAATAGAGAGATGCAAATGACAGACTTTAGCACACACAGGTCCAACACACATATTTCATTATTTCTAATGTGCCATCTCAAGTAGCCAAAGAGGTCCAAATACGTTGATGATCCAGATTAGAATCGAATACAAGCTTACACAAATTATTTCCTTCATGAATATCTCAGTTCCATCAAATAAGTAAAACAAATGCATCACTTTTTATTATTTATCCATCATTTAAACAATAACATACTTGGCACCAAATAGAATGGAGGAGAATTGTTCTTTCATTCTTGTGAGTAGCACAGTTCAATGTGGGGTGCCATTGTTAAAGAAAATCCCAGCTGAGATTTACCTATCACAAATGAATATATGTGGACATTAGCTTCCTTGAACTGTTACTGTCATTCAATCTTATTTCTTTTTTTTTTTTTTTTAAGAAGATAATCATCCTTTGGCTCCTTTACTATATAATTGCTTTTATCATTTCTACAAATTGTTTTATCATCTGTTTTTTATTTCTTAAGTTACTCAGGAAGTACTGAAAACAAATAAAGTATTGTTATTCCAAGAATTTTAAAATACATATAATAGGCAAGTTTTTAGAAATCATGAAATCAGTAGACACAGGCGGATAGCCATGTTAGTGTAAAGTCAGTAGGGTGGTACCTTAGGGACTGGTTCAGAGACACACGAGCTTTTGTAGGGAACCACCTACTTCATCAGATACCATCTAAAATCAAATATCATCTGACAGAGTATGTGGTTGCCCACAAAATTTCATGTCTCTCTGAACCATTTTGTCCCTAAGGTGCTATCCTGCCTTACTTTCTGCCTGATATCAGTGAAGTAACTATTGTTGTGTGTTTTTATTTTTCTTCTTATATTTGAGTCAGAAGGGTACAAACTGGCCATTTTCAAGTCTCCAGTATTGTTAAGGGTTAGAGTTTTTAAAAAAATGACAGCTGAGCTTCTTCCCTAATCTCATACATACAGAAGCTGCTGCTTTAAGAAAAAAAATAAACATCATACGGTAAAACCACCACAGTTTCTATATTACATCTTTTTTCTGTAGGAAAATTGAGAAGGATTTGATCAATTAGGGTCCTGACTCCAGGACCCTAGTCTGTCTTGTTACAGACATGGATAATAGCATAAAAATGGTAATTGTTGTACTCCCTAGTGATAGATAGTATTTGGGTGCTTTTGTGACCACCATTCATGAAGTGGTGTTAATTTGTCTGAAATTATATTCCTAGTAGTGCTCTTGAGCCAGCCCTATGTCTGGCTGAAAGGTCCTGAAGGACTGAAATTGCTCATCCTGATGCCATTGAAATTAAGGTGCATTTTGCCAGTCTCTCCATGAAATAAAGATTTGAGCTCAGTATATATAATAATATTATGTACGTGTCAATTTACTTACGACAAAACTCAAAATGAACATTAATATGACACATCAAGGGAAAACTGATATTTGTACACAATCATCAATTGTTTAAAATGATCCTATGAAAAACTTCAGTACATTGTTTTGAACAGGAATTGTGCAAAAAGCATATTTTCAAATTGCTGTCACCAAAAATTTAATGAAGATTTACTTTAAACAAAATTCAAGTTCTTTTTCTTCAATACCAATTTGTTATTTTCCTCACCGAATCTGTAAAATAAATAAATAAAAATGTCATACCTATCCTCAGCATGTAGTGAGGGGTTTTACATAATTCTCCCATTTTTGTTCTTTGCTTAATTTTATTGCTATATTTATGGACTCACCCAACCAACACTTACTCATGCAAGTGTTATCCTCAGTACACACATGGTCTCAAAGACCTAGTCAGATGTGTAAGTTTGCAGGATCAGACAATACAGTAGATCCTCATCTGATGTAATGTCTCAAGTAGCTGTGAGTCTGGCTTGCATAATAAGTCCCAATTCAGCAAGATGCATAAGCATGTGTCTGATTTGAAGTATATTTAATAGTCCCACAGAACTTAATGGGATTACTCATGCATTTGGGCATTAGGGCTGTGTGAAGCTTCGGTCCCTTATTCAATTTGGCAGAGATTTAGACCGATTTGGTGGCCGAATCTCCAAATTCGAATCCAATCAGGAGATCCTTTAATTTCTCGTAATTGAATTGGAACCCTCTGAATCAATTCAGAGAGATTCAGAGAGATTTGGATATAGACAGCTTTAAATGTTTTTTCTGTATAGCTCCAGGTATCAGGTGGTTCATCAATGCTGTGATGCTAGGGTGGATAGAGCATCTCACAGGAGTGTGTGTGTGTGTGGGGGGGGCTCCCCAGCACCCTGGCAGACCCAGAAGTGGACAAGAAGCACTTCTGGTTCACTTCTGGGTCTTCCAGGAGTGCACTGGGGGTCCCTCAGCGCCCCTCTGGCTTGGCAACTGGTGCCTCCTGGACATGGGAGGGCATCCGGGTTCTCCCCAGGGCTGATCACTGAGCTGGGGGGGCACGAAGTGGGGCCCTGTGTGCTCCCCAGTGGACCTGGAAGTGGACCAAAAGTACTTCTGGTCCACTTCCAGGTTTGCCGCCAAGCATGGGGGGGGAGGGGAGCCTGTTTGCTCCTGTGGGAGTGCTTCATCCACCCCAGCATTGCAGTGTTCATGAGCTGCGCTTGGTACCTCAAGGTACATAGAAAAACATTTAAAGCTGTCTGTGGCCAAAATGCTGCTTCTCTGAATCAGCATCAAATCTTGAATTGAATCAGGGACAGGGATCTGAATCAATTAATCTAATATTGTCCCTGATTCGAGCTGAATATGAATTGAATATGGCCCATTTAGCACACCCCTGCTGGACATATTCTAGGGTATGTTTACACATGCCCTACTTGCTTGCCAGCTACCTTACACTAGGGGTGGTCCCCAGGTATAGTATGCTACTACAGCGACATAGCATCAAAATGTAACTGTGCATCACATGCATGGCACAGTAACCACCCATACTATACCATGCTTCAGTTCTTTCTAAAGGAGGTACTAAAGCACTGTGCTGTAGCAATGTTGATGTACAGCAATGTGTAGGCGCACCGCTAAAGTACCATGCTTACATGTGCCCTATGCTTATAAGTTGTCCTAATGCATAAGAAAAGACTTGTTGGTTCAAATGAGTAAGGACTGCTCAAAGGAGTAAAGGATTTCCAAAACTATATAGTTAGAGCACACAATTAGTTGCCTCAATCATGTTCATTTTACATGGCAGCCTTTAATTGTTTAGCTAATGTGACAGTTTACTAGCAGGCTACTATAAATAAACCAAGGTATTTGATTCCATAACTGCTCTGTCGTCTCAACTATACTTTCATGTGAATAGAATCACTGGTTGAAACAATTTCTTATACTGAATATTTAAAGGCCTCAACCACAGAACAAAGACAGGTGCTAGTTTGCTTCATCATACATGCAAAAATGGGGTTAGATAGGAAAGGAGTAGTGTATTATAGCCTTGTCCTCTTCTCTCAGAGAAAATGTTTTTTAGTGTAAATATCTTGTTCTCAATTTTTAAAATCTGTTTGTTTGTTTTTATTACTAACACCCCATAAAAGGGAAAATAAATGAGAGGGGGATTTTAAAATGTATAAAGTGCACCATTCTTTATTCATGCTCTTAATGTTTTTATACACTATATGGTCTGGTGTAATAGACTGATATTAATGCTATAAGCTACTACATCTAAATACAGCAGACAATTGCAGCTCTTCAATACTTTAGCTGTTTGTATCCCACAGAGGAAAAGAGGTGTCAGGGATGTTGATGGGTGCAACAATTCCTAGTTATTGAAATATTTAGGAACAGATGATGATGATGATAGCTAGGTCTTATCATTTTTTAATCATAGCTTCTAAAGCACTTTGTAAATCAGAAACTGCCCACCAAAACAGTTGGATGCAATGCAGCTTGGGCCCATGTGCAGGATCACAAGGCCTCATCTTTTGTATGTAAAAATATATTTATCTATTTCCTGTGAAGATAAATATTTTGAAATAAATAATAAGAGAATGAAAGAAACTGGATAGAGAAGCATGGACTTTAACAGTTAGCAATGAGGGAAGAGAGAAACATGAAGATTTTTCCAGAATGCCCTTTCTACAGAGGGGAAGGCGCTCTCACTGATGACATACAGGTTGTAAAGTAAGAGAAAGGATACGTGTTCCACACCCCGACCCTGCAACATACCCTACACCCCAACACCCCACCATAATGTCATACATACCCCCCACTACACCCAGACACAATATACAAGAATAAAACTTTATTTTGACCTATTATGGGATCACCTCTGTATACATGATGCAAACACAAATAGATGAGGACAAATATATATATTTTTTTAAATAAAATTAAAATGTTATAGTAGATGTTTGACTTTTAGTATATGATTTAGTTTTTCTTCTGGTTCCAAGATGGCAATCCCCCTCCCCCTTCCAGAAGAAGTACTTCTGGTACATGTGGAGGGACTTCCAGTGCCAAAGGTCAGTGGTTAAAGGGAGGGGCTTCTGGTCCCTTGACCAGGGGGTGGGGCTACCATCATGTATGGGTCCCCAAAACTTATTCAATGGCCCTCCAGCTGAAATAATTGCCCATCCCTGTTCTATCTAATGATGCACATTCAAACATTGCTTTTTATGGTTAACAAGTTAAAGAGTCTTACTTGTTGGCAGATCTAATGTGTACTGCTTTTGCTTGTGGGAATCACTTGTGACAAGCTAGAAACTAGAATTAAAGTATGATGGAAAATGATTTATAAATAATCCTCTTACATGTGTCACTGGTATTACTGAGGTCACAGATGATGTCATTTCTGAATGGTGGCAATCAGCAATACATTCTAAAATCACAAATAATATTAACAGAAACCCTTATATTTGAATATATATAATGCATAATATATAAATAATCTGTAACTCTCTGTATGTGAATAATAACTCTTGTGTATGTGATTTTCCAGAATTCCAATCTGTGTCAAGTAAAATAAAAGCGACTGTTAAGCCTTTTAGCCATATTAAGCATTGTAGAGTTCTACAGTGCTAATTTTCGAACCTCCTTCAAGAAGGTACATGACATGCTGCTTGTCAAAAGCCTGTTCTACCTGATGCTATCCAAGCTTCTTTTATGATACCAGAAATAAACCCAGGAGATGTGAGGAAGAAATGGTGAGAGTAAAACAAAACTAAGACGTCATTTTCTTTTCTGTAATGAATAACATAAGCCACGGACTATAAGGATCGAAGCATATATTTCGCTTTAGGCAAGGTATGGAACTCTTCCTAGCACAGGGGTGAGCAATTATTTTGGGTGTGGGACTGCTTACTGAGTTTTGGCAAGCCATTGAGGACTGCATGACAGGCAGTGAGGAGCAGATAAATACTATTTTTCTACATTTTATGGGCCCCACAGGCTGGACAGAATGGCTTGGCAGGCTGCATCTCACCTAAGGGCTGCATTTTGCCCACCCCTGGCCTTGCACCTAAGCATTTACTTAAAGCCCTTTCAAGTCAAAGCTTAAACTGAAATGTGTGCCTTACTGCTTTGTTGTATTGGGTTTATATTGCACAGAAATTTGTGCTTTGATTTGATGTATAAACTTGCTTAATGAATTTTCCCCTTTCTGTATTTAACAATGCTTTTCTCATTTTTCAGCTACTTTGGTTAGTCTATGCTCACTCTTCCCAAAAGCATTGTTTTGTAAGGATGATGATCACTTTCACATACCTTCTGAGATGATGTCCTGATCCCATCCCAAGATCAGAGTTCAATTTCTCTCAAAAATACCTCTCTGAATGTTTCTGTTTTGTCATGTTTGCTGTGACATTACTTCAAGTGCACTTCAAATAAAACTAAGGGTTTTACTGGCAAACTTATTAGAATAGAGAGACATGATGGTATAGTGAAAGATAAATAATAGTCACAAGTGTGGATGCATCAATCCAACAACATGCTGCACTAGTATAAAACATGATTTGGATTGGTATGTGTAAATCAAGTTTGAAAACAGGGTAGTCTGTCCCAGTGTCACTTTGGTTTGACACTAGTGCAATGCATTTATGCCAAATATGTGCGCTCATCAGGTGATCATCAGTATCACTGGTGTGCATAAAACCCCAGTTTAGTCATCCTTGGTCTTACACAGGCTAAAATGCCTTCTAATGCAGAACTCAACTGTGTGCTCCACAACAAGTATTCTTTGCTTTGCAGGGCTTGTCCCATTGCTATCCATAAAGAGTTTTTATCTGACACAATGGCCTGTGACACATGCACCTTGTCCATGGTGCTGATTAAAAAAAAAATCAAAATTTTGAAATTTCCCAAGAAAAAGGGGACAGAGTTTTTCTCTAATGTTCTGTTCACAAAACGTCTGATCCCCTCCCCCCTCACCCCCAACCTATATAAGTCTGTGAAGTATCCAGGTTCCATTTCCTACTCATCTGTGAAGTTGATTGTTTTATGTACTCAATGGTATAATGCATGACAGGGAGAGAGGAGGGAGACGCCTCCTTTGGGAAGGGCAGGTTGATTAAAAGTACTTCTCACCACACTACTGCCATTGGTAGCACAGTAGCTGGTACTGCCCCATGCAGATCTGCTGTCCTGTTATGCTTCTGTACACACACATAATCATAGGAAACAGCTGCATGGGGACTGCTGATGAGTTGCAACTGATCAGAGAAGTGATGCCCTTTTGAATTAAAAGCCACAATGGACAAATGCACTGCTTGCCTTTAATTCAGCAACCCACAGTAAACTAGACTGGTTGCAAATCACCCAGACACAGTGATCTAAGTTCTGCCTTATTCAATACTAGATCAGAATATTAGAATTGGTTTGAAGCCATGTACCCAGATGAATGCAGGTCAGATGATGCTTGCTACTTCTAATCTGCATAAGCTACTGTTCTTTAAAAGGCCACTTGCATCTCCCATTAGTGTTCTTATGTCGCTGAGAGAGGCTTTTTGTTGGCAAGCTGTCCTGTGGTCCTTTCCAGATGCTAACAAATGGAATAGAAATTATATAAATTGTTAATAATAAATATAGTACAAATGTTGTAACTCAGTGAAAGCATTATATCAGGCTGTTAGATTCTACAGTACCAAAATCAGATGCAGTTACTATTCACGTACATATGCCCCCTTCCCTCCCCATCTCTCTGACCAAAAAAAAAATGATCTTAGAACATTTTTTTTCTGGCAAGAAAGGGACTTGGGTTTTAAATTTTAATAAATGGGTTGTTTCTAATTCATATTAAATATCACTACGAGACCTATTTCAATTCAGGAAGCAAAGCTATTTTCAGTTAAGAGTGAGACATGATTATGATCTAAGCATCTATATATAGTTCATGTTTTACTATGTCTGTCTGTAACTTTATTCAAAATAGGTGAGATTATTTTCAAAGGTAAAAAAAGCAAAGAAAAAGCATGATTACTCTTAACCTTGGCATGCTAAGGTTCTATTTGAAGCACATATTTTGCAGGTGAGTTATAAACCCCTGGATATAAGGCTAAGATGAGGAATGCTTGCAAACATCCTTTGAGTGCTTTGAATCACTCTATTGAATCTTTCTAACAACTTTCCTTTACGTTGCAGTATTTTAACAGTTTCTACATTGCAATGTTTAAACAAGATCGATATTAGAGTTAATTTACATCCAATATGCCTTGGAAAAAGCCACCATTATTAATCTTTCTGGTCAAGTGCTAATTGCCGCAGATCTTACGTACTGTATTACAGCAAGGCATGTTAATACCAGTGTAGCTAAGGGGGTTCTCAGTGCTTTCATTGTATTTATTGCTACTTTCAGGTGAACATTAATAGTTAAAAAATTGACTTCCTCCTGCCTGAAAATTGGCCTACTTTTTTGGTCTGACATTAGTACCAAATATTAGACATAGAATTGTATGTAATTGGGTTAGACACGTAATATTGAAGTACAGAACTGTGACAACAGAACACAATAGATGTGTTCAACTAGAATCTACTCCCTAGTTTCTTACCAATTCCTGAAGAAAGTATAAATAATACTTATTTGGCAATGGGTATAAATTCTGTTCATCTTTACCACTCCGGCTGTCTTGTACTAACATATAACATAGCTATCAGCAATGTCATCTTTCCTGTGACTTCTCGGTGTGCCAGCTCTGCCATTATGCCACTGGAAATCATCTTTTCTCTATTACTTCCAGGCTATTGACAGTGCTGGTTTTTCCACAGGATGAAAGAAAATGCTTCTTCATAGCTTGGGACTTGAAGGACAAAAGATATTTATAACGTGTCTGTTATAGTGGAATCTGATTCTACAGACTAAGCAATTTTTAAACTTGATGGATACTTTGGCCTGATGATACTGTTGTGGCAGAACATTACTACCTCTGTCAGAGACCGCAGAGTCCTGGAGAACCAATTGAGAGGTATGTAACCATGTAACAGAAGTTAACCTCTATATGTAATTTTGGTAACCTAGAGTAACTTAGAAGGTACAATGATCCGTGAGTTCTACAAAGAGCAGAAAAAGCAGTTCATTCTAAGAGCTGAGAACTGCTTCTAGAGGAGAAATAGTGACACTATTGAGGTAGGTCAAAGAACAGGAGGAGACACTCAAGATATGAAATTGTTATTTGTTGTTTACAATGTTTTGAACATTTACATTTAGTAACAATGCTACAGGGTCAACTTGGTGCCAAGTAAATACATTAAGATAACAAAGGACACATTTCCAGTTGAGCATAATTAGAAGCCTCATTATGAAAAGATGGAAGCTGTGATAATTCCAGTGATAAAGTACCAGGCTTTAACTTCATGAAAAGAATCCTGCAGAATCAAATAAGCACAGATGAGCAAAATAAAAAGAAGAATTTGATGCACAATATTTTAAGAATTCTTTTTTGCTGTAGTCAATGTCAGTTGGAAAAAAGACTCCATTATCATTTTTTTTTCTCTGAATTTAAGCCTGCTCAACAAAAAAGTTATAAATACTTTGTGAATATTCTGACCATATTTTGGTCCTATTCAATTCACAAAGTTACAGAATTAGTCTGTGGCAGACAAGGTTCCTTGGGTGAATTTGGTATCTTTTATTAGACCAACCCAAATAGTTGGAGAATATTTATTAAGCAAGCTTTCGGGTTCAAAAAACAAAACTTAGTCTGTGTTACTTAAGCTGTATCTTCCCAAGAAAATTGTACCAATTTTAAATACATGATTTGAGAAACTTTTTTAAGTTTAATCAGTACAAGCTCCTTCTAGGGATATTGCTATTTCAGCTTGACTGCCTTTTACATATAAATTTTAGCTTAAGTTGATTCCTTATCATCTTTTTTTAACCTAACTAAATAAGTCTAGGTTAGATAAATAAATATACATTTTGTATGTAGATAGGAACTTACTTTAAATAAGCCCCTGATGCTGAATATATATATCTGATGCACTAGGGAACTTCAAGGCTAAAAAAATCAGCATCCCAGCCACTTAATGAATAATCAATGGACTGATATTTGTTCACTCCTGATATTCATCAAATATTTTCAACCACCAAGAAGATTTATACATAACTGGAAGTGCTTGCAAAATAAAAAAAAATCAGCAAGACTTGGTAGACTTCGTATTTGGTAAATGCTATTTGCTCACTGATATGGTAATTCTTGACCTTTTGAAAGGGATTGCAATCATTTCATATAATAAATTTCATGTAACAATTATTATTTACAGTAAAAGTAAAGCCGGTTTTTATCTTACGAAGCTGAAATCATTGCTTGTCTGAAATAAAAGATCTGAAAAAAAGAGTAAAACATGCTTGCCAAGTCTTGGTCTCAAAATCAAACAATTAGAAAACTTGCATGCAAAATTAATGCACTGTACTCCAAAGGATGACGTTTAGGATGCTATAACAAAACAGAAGCACAACTGTTATATAGGTCCAAATTATGGTCTGTGAATCACTGCTCGCTTTTTGATTCAGTTCAAAATAGTTTTCTGGCTAGTGTCCTGGAATGATGTTCCTTTGTAACTGAATGGATGATAAATAAAATAAAGATATCAGTTAGGGCTAGTTTTTTAACCTTAATCTATTAGATAAGTACTAGTATAACTCAAGATATGCCACTGGCAAATTTTTAATGAGAATAACTTGCAGTTTCCTAATAGTAAAAATTAGAATTGGGTATAACATTCTGACAGTTCCTCATATCAACTTTACAAATGTGAGAAGTTTTTAAAATTACTTTCAACATCTGTTCTAAAATATCACTACCATTATCATCAGATAGGAACATTAGAATCATAGAAAATTAGGATTGGAAGGGACCTCAGGAGGTCATCTAGTCCAACCCCCTACTCATAGCAGGACCAGCCCCAACTAGACCATCCCAGCCAAGGATTTGTCTACCCGGGTCTTGAAAACTTTCAAGGATGGAGCTTGCACCATCTCTCTGGATAATCTGTTCCAGTGTTTTACTTGTACCCTTCTAGTGAGAAAATTCTTCCTAATATCTAATAGGGCTATGTGAAGCTTTGGGTGGTGTTTCAAATCGGAGGAGTTTTGGCTCAATTCGGTGGCTTAATCTCTGCATTGAATCGAATCAGGGGACCAACTAGAAGGTCCAACTCAATTCAAAGCTCTCCGAATCTTCAGAAAAGTTTTGGAGGGCTTTGATGATTTGGACAGTCACCAGTGGCTGCAGCATGGAGCTGCAGCCACACTTCAAGCTGCAGGATGGGGATGCAGGGGATGGGACCATGGGGGGCCCTGCCAGGCCCCATCCCCTGTCTGCTCCCCAGCCCCCCCACCCATGGCTGCCTTGTCCACCCCAGCTTCTGGGGCTTTAAAAAAAAAAGCCCCAACTCACTGGGTGCTGCTTGGCAGGGGGGCAATCCCTGCTGTCCCCACTGCTCCATGCTTCATGGGGGCTCTGCTACAATCTCCCCGACTCCCCCTCCCTCCACCCACCATGGCTGCCCCACCCAGGCCAGCTCTGGCCCTTTCAGAAAAAAAAAATGAGAAAACCCCTGGGACTTTCTGCTCCTGCAGCAGCCTCGGGGTTTTGGGTAGCTTGTGAGGAGCCCCCAGCATGGTGCAAGGCAGTGGGGGACAGCAGGGATTGCCTCCTGCTGGCAGGAGTGGAGAGTCCCAGGGTTTTTCTAGGTGTTTTTTTTCTTGAAGGGCTGGAACTGCAGCGGGTGGGACAGTGGGTTCATGCAGAGCCCTCCACATGCAGTGTGGGACAGTGGGGGGCAGTGGGGATCACCCCCCTCCCCACCTGGCAGCACCTGGTGAGCAAGGGCTTTTTTTCCCTAAGTGCTGGGAGCTAGGGCAGGCCTGGCAGTGATTTGCCAGGCTGGGAGAGCAGGCAGGGAATGGGCCTGGATGATTCAGAAATTCAACAGCAGCTGAATCTCCACATCAGATTCAGCTGAATTGATTCAGGACAGTGATTCGAATCACAGAATTGAATCACTGTCCCCCTAATAAAACAAATCTGAATCTGAAGCAAATACTAGCCACTTCACACAGGCCTAATATCTAACCTAAACTACCTTTGCTGCAAGTTGAGATGGTTGCTTCTTGTTCTGTCATCTGCCAACACTGAGAACAGGCTAGCTCCTTCCTCTTTCAACCCCTCTTCAGGTAGTTGAAGGCTGCTATTAAGTCTCCTCTCAGTCTTCTTTTCTCTAGACTCAATAAGCCCAGTTCCCTCGGTCTTTCCTTATAAGTCATGTCCCCCAACCTCCTCACCATTTTTGTCACCCTCTGCTGGACTCTTTCCAATATTTCTACATCCTTTCTGTAGTGGAACTGAACACAGTACTCCAGATGTGGCCTCTCTAGTGCTGAAGAGAGGGGAATAATCACTTCCTTTGGCCGACTGGCAACACACTTACCAATGTAGCCCAGTATACCATTAACCTTCTTGGCAACAAGAGCACATAGTTGGCTCATATTCAGCTTATTGTCCACTGTAACCCCCAAGCCTTTTCTGCAGAGCTGCTGCCCAGTTTGTTAGTCCCCAGGATGTAGTGGTACATGGAATTGTTTGGTCCTAAGTGCGGGACTTGTCCTTGTTGAACCTCATGAGATTCCTTTTGGCCCAATCCTCCAATATGTCTAGGTCACTGAATCCTAGCCCTACCCTGCAATGTATCCACTATTCCTTGCAGCTTGGTGTCATTTGCAAACTTGCAGAGAGTGCTCTCTATGCCATCTTCCAGGTCATTGATGAAGACATTGAACAAAACTGGCCCCAGGGCTGACCAGTGGGGAACTCCACTGCCAACTAGACATGGATACATTGATTACTACTCTCTGAACCCAATGCTCCAGCCAGTTTTCTGTCCACCTTACATTCCACACATCCAGCCTGTACTTCCTTAGCTTGCCTGGGAAGATGTTGTGGGAAATCATATTAAAAGCCTTGCCAAAATCAAGGCACACCACATCTACTGGTCTCCCCACATCCACGCAGCTGGTCACCTCAATATAGAAGGCAATCAGGTTGTCCAGGAATGAGTTGCCCTTGTTGAATCCATGCTGTCCATTCCTAATCACCTCTTTATCCTCCGGGTGCTTAGAAATAGATTCCTTGAAGATCTGCTCCATGATTTTTCCAGGGATTGAGATGAGGCTGACTGATCTGTAGTTCCCTGGATCCTCTTTTTTTCCTTTCATAAATATGGGCACTATGCTGGCCTTTTCCAATGATCCAGGACCTCTCTTGATAGCCACGAGTTTTCAAGGATGATGGCCAGTGGCTCTGCAATCACATCAGCCAGGTCCCTCAGCACCTTTGGGTGCTTCTCATCTGGCCCCATGGACTTGTTCACATCCATCTTTTTTAAGTAGTCCCTAACCTGTTCTTTCATCACTGAGGGCTGCTCACCTCCTCCCCAAACTGTGGTGCCAGGTGCAGTAGTCTGGGTACCTGAACTTGCCTGTGAAGAATGAGGTGAAAAAGGTATTGAGCACTTCAGCCTTTTCTGCATCCTCTGTCACTAGGTTGCCTCCTCCATTCAGTAAGGGAGCTACACTTCCCCTGATCCTCCTCTTGCTACCAACATACTTGTAGATACCCTTCTTGTTACTCTTCACATGCCTTGCTAGCTGTGACTCCAATTGTGCTTTGGCCTTCCTGACTTCATCCCTGCATGCCCATGGAATACTTTTATATTCTTACCTAGTTATGTCCAACTTTCCACTTCTTATAAGCTTCTTTTTGTGATTTATTTTACTAAAAAGTTTCCTGCTGAGCCAAGCTGGTCTTCTGTCATACTTGCTATTATTGCTGCACATTGGGATGGTTTGTTTCTGCACTCTCAGTAAGGCTTCTTTAAAGTAGAGCCAGATCTCCTGGAGTCCTTTCCTCCTCAGACTGGCTTCCCAGGGGATCCTGCCCATGAATTCCCTGAGCGAGTCAAAGTCTGCTTTTCTGAAGCCTAGGACATAGGCAACCTGCAGGGGAGGCATAGGACCTGGGGGACACATGCCCCTCCCTAAAGTTGGCCTTCACTGGCCAGGGAATGGGGAGTGCCGGGGTCAGTGCTTCCAGGGTTGGCAGTAATTGGCCACTGGGGGAACCTCCAGAGCCAGGAGGCATCAGTTGTCCATGGTCCATGGTCCTTACTTTGCTGATCTCCATCCTTTCTTTCCTCAGGATCCTGAACTCAATTGTCTTGTGGTCATTGCTGCTCAATTTGCCATCCACTCCTACGTTCCCTACCAATTGTTCCCTGTTTGTGAGCAGCAGGTCAAGAAAAGCATGGCCCCTAATTGGCTGTTCCGACACTTGCATCAGGAAGTTGTCCCCAACACTCTCCAAAAAGTTCATGGATTGCCTGCACACTGCTGTATTGACCTCCCAGGAGATATCAGGGTGATTGAAGTCCCCATGAAAACTAGGGCCTGTGATTGGGAAACATCTGCTAGCTGTTAGCAAATGGGCAAAATATTGTTCCACCTCCTAATGGAAAAAAAAAAAGCATTTCCTGTGTTTCTTAGCTGGCTGGACAAAATGCACTTGGTAAATGCCTTTGTATGACTCATACTTCATGCCACTGAGCTGCTGTTTCAGTTGGAATCCCTGTAAATGAAAGAACAATCTCATGCAGTGCAAATTGTTTGGAGACCCATGAGTTAACAGTAAGGATATTCCTTTGAATGGAGAGAATCTTCTAAGTTGATTGGTTTTTGTCATCCAAAGAGCAAACAAATGAGCTACTACCATCTTCAGACTAGACTGATGCTGGACACCGTACTGCTTATCATCATTACTAGACCAAGCTGCATGAATAAAGCAAGAAGGATGTGTTATCTTCTTGTGGTAGTTGGTTTGAAAACTAACTACCTTAAGTATTAATGAATTTATTAATTACACCCTAATTGCATTAGTTGGATTTAACTAGCTAATCATTATCTTGGTATATGTAGAGTTCTTGAAAGTTTGCCTTCTGAGTTTACTGTTTAATTCTTTGCATTTATTTTGAGCTCTGCTCTGATAGTGCATATTTTATTCTTTACAGCAAACTTATTTCTACCTTAGAGAGAAATGTGTGTGATCATCCTGCTTCTGGACATCACACCCTTTCCTCTATCTCCCATAAAGGGTCTCTGCATTTCTTGGCTCTTCAAAGTGCTGGGATAGTAGTCTATTAGCAGAGAACTCTTATATTTATCGTGTAGCCTACCCTTTTACATCCCCTCAATTAAAGTTGCTGTGGTCATGGGTTCAAGAAATACTACCTGTGATGGGTCACTGAGTTGGCCCAGGCAATGAGGGTACCACCTTCCTTTGAAGTGAGATATTTAATTACAGTACAGTTAAATTTAGTGAGAAAAACCCCATCTTTTAAAAATTAAGGAAAACACTACAATGAAGCTGGAGAAGACAGACTGTAACATAAAGGTTTAAAGCACGCTATCTCCTAACACTTTACACTCATATCCCCAGCTAGGGCTTACTTCACTGTCCACAGCTGGTTGTGGTGGCAGGCAGGAATTGTTACTGCCTCTGCAGCACATGCCTCATACCTGGGGGTCTTGACTTCTTTGCTTCCCTTGGCAGGTTGCCTTCGGCTCACTGCTCCTGGCTTCTCTGCTACAGTCTTCCGTCTCCACCCTCTGGGTTTTCACCCTAGCAAGCTCTGTGGACTCCAGTAGGCTGCTGGCTGGCAAGGACTCCAGTAGGCTGCAGGTATGTCAATATTTTGCTCCCAGGCAAAATGGTCTCTTTCCCCTCCCATGCAGTTTCTAAAAGGAGCCAGAATTCTCAGGAAAGGGATCCTTCCAGTACCATCTAGAGGACAGAGTGCAATTAGCCATGCCACACCCAGCCCCTCTGCCATCCAGCCTTTAACCCTTCCCTGCCAGAACAAAACCCACCCAAATAAACCTTTTCAACATAATTGTCACGCTACCACAGATGCTTTCAGACAGGAGAAGAATGGCTGGGAAGGACGTTTGTCCAACCAGAAGTCCAATCAGCCGTGGACCCCCATAGCCTCCTTGTGGATTCCTGAAGGGTGGAAACAGGCATTGCTTTCGTGCCACCACCATTTTTTTTATGGCAATACAAAGGCCAAGCAAACGGATGCCCATACCACTTGTCATGCCACAAAAACCTCAACATTGTGGCTATGACAGTACCAATTTGTGCCATTTTATTGTGGCAGACTTTTGTTAGGCTTATGGAGGGAGAGTGTGGTCAGTCCAGACGTGACTGTACTCTGCAGCCACCCCAGACAAGCATTCCCAGGGTGATCCTGCACCCCTTGGGAATGGGAATACTCAGGGCATGCAGGAGACCCACCCTCCCTCCCCACCTGAAGCCTCAGGCATACCTGCTTAGGTTCCTCTTTTAGGGTTCTCCAGGTGCCTGCTGACACTCTAGTGCTTTCCTGGTATTGGTGTGCTTAGACCATGGAGCATCAAACTTGCTGTGGTATAGTCCTGGACCTTTCTTACATTCCTGGAGATTTCCTGGGGCATGTCTTTACAAGGTGAAGATATGTTGCCTGTTGTCCTACAGGATCAATGGACAGGGCAATGGATGATGTGCACTTTGCCCAGGCAAGTGCATTGTCTGTACTGGGACACTTCCTGTCACACGTGATCTGCTTCATTTAGAAATGTCTATTTATATCTGCAGGATTTCTGGGTATGTTCACAGCCTTTTTGATCTGCAGGGATGCATACAAACTTCACTTCCTTGATGTGAAGAAAGAAAAAAGAGATGAATTCTACAAGCCCCTAGTGTCACTTCTAGGTAAATTGTTACTGGAGAAGGAACTCTTATTGTGTCATCCAAAGAAGAGGAGGAGGACCTTACTCAGATAGTGTGAGATTGGAGAGTTGTACTCTTGCCTTTCTCCTCTACAGTTTCTTTAAATGAGAATATATGTATATTTCTGAAAACTAGTGTTTTAGATGAATAGCTGGCTGACTGACTGAAAAGGAAATGTGTGTGAATTTCATATTTTCTGTGATTACAATTGTGAAGGATATAAGTGATATTGAAAAGAAAGTACCTGTGGACTTTACATTGAGCTGGACATTACTCAGAAGCTTCACTGCTCAAAAACTGACATATAACTTGTACATGGAATATCAGATCTGCTGATGCTGACGTTCAGGTCCTTTCCGTTAAGCTCAACCTCTATGGTTGCATGATGTCAATGTGAAATCAGTCCAAGTTTTGTTGCAAGCAAACCTTTTGATTTTACAAATGTGTGGAAAATTCTTTTGTACTGTGAGTGGCTGCAAATGGAAAAAAATCTTCACTTTCTAAGAAACGCCTGTTTCTTAAATTACATCTTTCAGACTGGCAAGAATTAGATTTTTTCAGTGTTCTTGACCCCTCAATTGCATATCAATGGATCCCTTTGAATGAAAATACAAATGACAACATTTGTAGTGCTGCTGTTTCTTTTGCAACTTGTTCTGTAAGGTACAAGGTTATATTCCTTAGGGTGGGGCTTTTTACTAAATATGTGTTTGTGCAATGTCTAGCAAAATGGGATCCCATTTTTCCTGAGTCCTTTGGATAGTGAGGCAAAATAACCATTTAATAAAGATAGCTGCAGAAATTTAATATGTCTGTAACCCTGAGGCATGGCACTACCTGTGCCCTCACCTTAATAGTGGGATCCTGGAGTGGCTCAGTAACCAGTGGCCCGGACCAACTCCCTTGGTAGCTTGGTAGGCTCTCCAAGAGGAGAGCCTTTCTTGATGAACAAAACAGCCTTGCAGACCATTTAAAAACTATATATAGAATTTAATTATTTAGAGGATAAAATATAACTAGTATAATAAAAACAAATAGTGCTATATAAAGTAACCCAGGAGATGGTGGCTTAAAGTTTAATGGCTTCTCTGATACTCCTTATACCAGGGGAAGGCATACAAATAACTCAGACTGAATAACAAACCAATAAATAAATTGATTGATACACCACTAATAACCCATCAGGAACTTATTTACACACTTAATTGATAATTATTATGCACAAGGATAACTATGACGACCATATGCATACTGCCCCCTGGGCTTGGTGCCTCAGGGAGTGGGACCACTTTTGTGTCCCTCACAGGAGTTGTGGGAGGGTCCTTGCTGCTTGCACAAGCTGCAGGGGTCATGGTGGGCAGGCCATGGCTCTTCCACTGTGATTCCTGCAAGAGAGCGTAACCTGCCCAGACCCTTGTCCCCTTAACTTCCTGTCCAGTGCTTCTTCCGGCACGCTGAGACCACTCCTCCCCCTGTTGCCATGTTGTGGTCTCATCCCTGGGGAAACCAGGGCAGTCTCCTTTTCAGTCTGCGGGAGACTGGGCCCCAGCTCTGTCCAGTGGCTCTGGAAAGGGTTCTCGGAGGGATGGCAGTAGCGATGCTGTTCTTAAGCCTCTCACTACTACCCCTGCAGGGCTCCAACAGGGCTCTCTGATGGACAGCCATGGTGAGGCCCTTTTTCCTAGCCTCCAACTTCAGAGTCTGTCGTTCTCTCTCCTTTTCTTGTTCTCCTCTTCCCTGGGAAGACCACTCCCCCACTTGAATAAGGCCGCTCAGCCAGGCTAGGACTCTTCCTGAGCTTTTGTTAATGTTCACTCCCATTCAAAATGCCTGCTGGGCTTATGTCACTCTTCTCACTTCGAAGACAGCTGCCTCCCAAGCAGCGTCACTCACCCTCAATGCAATTGGGGTCCCCACTAGGACAAACTCTCTTTCCTCACACACTGTTTCTCTGCAAGGGCAGCCCTTCCTGTTCATTCAGATGGGTACAATTTTAATGTCTATTTTATAGTTATGATAGTGGAGGCATTGCAAAGGGAAGCATGACCATGATTTGCAACATCCTTTTGCAAGAAGAGCCTAGTGGGTAAAACTCTGCTCATATTTAAGTTAATGGAAGTTTTACTTTTGGCTTCATTGGGGGATTTTTTTGCCCTCAGTGTATGTGGAATTATTGAGGAAATGTGGTGGTCACACACACATTCTTGCAACCTGCCTTCAGTCAAATAATCAATTAGAGTAATAGGATTTTTGAACAGCTTTCTAATAAGACTAGTAGGCAAACTGTCTCACCAATTTTAAGATAAAGGTTGATCAGTTTTTATATGTTAAATAAGTTAATATGATAGGAGTTCCCTGTGTGAGCCAGGTGGTCCCTTCCAGTCTTCTGACCCTACCAACCTACATATCAGTGCATCTTCCACCAAGATGCACCTTAAAAAGAAACCTGGTTCCGCCAAAGGGCAAACAGATCATGCCAGTTGAAATTCCTGATTTTGTTCATTGAGTGAAACTAATAAATGAGCAACCACACCACTTAACGTCACTGGACTTCCAAATTACCTTTGGGTAAAAAGGTAACTTCTGACATAACAAGATCATTAATCTCTCAGTGATAGTCATGCATTTTGGTAAACTGTTATTCTAAAAGGTAAAAGGAAATGATATCATTTGCTAACATGGAAAGTGTCATAAAATGTTCTTCATGCACAGTGTATCTCTTCAAAAGAAGAGTTGTCTAAACTCTGATTAACAAATAATGGAGTTCTACTGACCTCCAGGGAGCTGGAGGACTACTTGACTATGAATGGTATAATCCATAAGAGAACCTCTCTTTATTACACAAATGCAAATGGACAAGTAGACAAGTAGAATGTGTGAATAGACCAATCAAAGGGGGCCTAGAAGGAGCTAGCATTGAATTCAAACCTTGGAAAAGGCTATACAAGGGAGATTGTTTGTCTACCGAACACACCACACTCATCAACAAGTTAAACTACATTTGAGCTGATGAGGAACAGAAAAGCTAGTACACTTCACTAGGCAAGGTCAAGAACAGCACAATTGACCATTATCAAATGTGGAACTGAGCTTACTAAAGAAAGACGTGTTACGGACAATACGTGGGTAAGAAACATGAAACCAGAGAATTCCTTTAACCATGGAAGGGAAATTTTATTTCACATCTGTACAAGAGACCAGTAAAATACCATCATAAAGGAACCAAAAGATATACCACCTTAAGGGGGAGAAAAAATAAATGTCTGTAAATTGGTTTAAACTCAATTTTCATCCTAGAAGCATAAATATCAAAGCTATCGAATATGTTTGAATACTAAAGAGGCATCAGCTCCTTTCTGCTGTTAATTCTCATCAGCATTCTAAAGAATCTAGGATCTATAGCAAGTCATAATTGGGCAGATGACCGGTTTGATATCCTATAATGTGAAGTGGTTGCGATTCCACTGTGCTACTCATTTGTCTGCTCTGAGATGAAAGGTTCTAGTTCAGAAAACTATTATTTTCAGATCCTACGATCCTATTCTTTAATCAGTTTACTATAATGGCTTAATTAGCATTTGACAGTGTGTCATACATATTGCTTTTATTTTGAAAGAGCTTTGAATTTTTAGCAACAGATTTTTGTAATACAAGTTTCCTAGAGGTAAGAGATTCCTGATATCTATATTTTGTACAGTGCCAAGCACATAGTTATCACCTAAAAAAAAAGAAATGAATATTGCTGATGGGGATAATCTATAATTCAGGACACAAGAGAGCTCTAAAGTATAGGATGAGTTAAGAAGGAAACCAGATGGACTACCATGGTAAGAGTTCTGTGATATTTACAAAATCCATTCCAGTCCTCCTTAGTGCTTGCTGATTTGCATCTAAATAAAAAGTTGTGCACCTCCTTCATGCAGTATTTAAACTACTCCTCTCTGCCTATTCCTCATCTTTATGACTGATGAAATATGCTTTAAAAAGCCAACAAGATCACTACCCTCATAAGACTGAAGTCTTTAAAGGCATGAATATGTGAATATCATCTTCAGAGAAAATGTGGTATGTGTGTATATTCACATATATGCCATTTAGGTTTTTTTGTTTGGGGCTTTTTTTTGTTGAGATACTGCTATCAGTGAAAATCTTGTAATGTGACAAGAAAATAGCAAGAGGTATTGCATAGCCAGGTGTGACTGGTCTACATCACACATATGAAAGGTAACAGACCATGTTGGGCATGACTGGATGGTTGAAGACAAATGTTCTGAGGTATAGTTCTACGGTATGGAGGGAATAAATGACTGAATGAGTTGCCTGAAAATGAAAATCTCAATGGCACCTGGAGAACGGGATATAGAAAACCAAAAGTAAAACAAACTCCAAAGGTTAATAAAATCAACACTAACACTGTTTTGGGGACCAATATCTGTAACCATGCTTAGCTAAGCAAGCTTAGGTCATCATTCAAAAAGGTTTAAGCATTGGAGCAGTGCATGTAAAGTAATGTACAAACTTAAGTAGCATGATGAATCAGGGCCCCTAGGCTTGCCACTGTGAGCAGTCCCACTGACACCAGTGCATGTAGCCAAAGTAGGAAGGATGGCATGGTAACTGCATGTTTGAGTCCTTGTTTTGCAAAGAGAAGGGTAATAAAAATCTTCCCAGCTGCTCTCAACATTTGTGACTCTGGGCAATGAAGCACAGTCTAGGGAAACCCTCTAGCAATATCCGACTGTCACTGACTTAAAAATCAGTATAAATCTACTTGTCCAATATTCTGTTAAATGAATGCTCTGAAATTCCCAGTTTACTGTAGGCAGTTATGTACCAGAACATTATCTGTTCCACCCTGTTTATGTATGTATGTAGGCTTACACATAGATGCATATTGATTATTAAATGTGACATCATTAAACTATTGCATCATATACAGTAACTCAGATTTGATAAAGCATGTTTCTGCTTAATTTACTTCATGCTGTTAATTGCCCATCTAGAGATAGTTTAATGATTTGCAAAAAATAAGAGGGGCAATAGTTTTCATCCCTTAAATGAAATAATTATACATTGTACTTAAAAAAATTAAGTGAATGCTGGTATGTGAATACATACTAATATGTCAAAAAGTACAGCAATTTCATGGCATAAGCTTCCAGAGGCTCTGTGATACTGGTACTAATTGTTCTTATTAAGAAAAATTACTTTTATTATGTTCTACCTTATTTTTTAATGTTTTGAGGGGGAGGGGTTACACTGTGGAAAAAAGAACATTTTGATGATCAGCTTTGACTATACCGTGCTTGGTTTATTAATTCCTTCCCTGTTGTATCACCCTGAGGGTTGCTACAATACCAACTGAAGGCTATGATGCAGATATTTGTGTATGTATGTTACAGATGAGTAAATACCTTGCACATTTTAATGGGAGATAAAAATCTACTGTGATCTGAATTCAGCCCAGATTAACATGGGCAGGTAGGGATAAAAGGTAGTGCAAGATGTTCTTTTATGACTGTGCATCACCTACTCACTTCACAGGTAGCAACTCAGGAAAAGGAATTGTTTCTGGAGAGCCCAAGTGACAGCAGGGAGACCCAAACCTTGGCTCCTTGACTCACAGTGCATCCAAAGGCTGAGTTGTGTTTCTGCTGTATGTGGTGTTGCAAGTGTAGATTCCTTTCTAATAGGAGCAGGGGGACGGAGAATGAGATGGAGACTTTGGCTTTCTCTGAGGCTACTCCTGGGCACGATTGCCCAGATGTTTGGAGAAATGGCAAACTCATGATTGGGCCTCTGTTAGTTTCCTTATAAGCTATGTTTTCACTGAGAGAGAGATGTGTTTTTACAGCAGGGTAACGAATGCACATTAGCTGCTGCTGATGAGGCACTTCATTTTAGCCACAAGGTAAGTCAGGTGAGGCCAACAACCATTGCGGGGTAGGAGGATGAGGATAGAATTGCTGCTTCCCTCATAGGAAACATGTGCGTGCCTGAAAGTTAGCGAAGTAAGATAATTTTTTGTGATTTCTTAGTTGGTCTAATAAAAGGTATCATACCTGAACCAAGTGTCCTGGAGTTTTGCATTATCTGTGCTTAAGATGTTACAGTGAAGTGACAATCTCATTTTTGTTATTTTTCACATCTGAGTCAAGGATGACAAAGCCTTAGAGCCACAGCCGATATTCTCACAGAATTTACCAGCTGAAATGTTGGCAGAAAAAGTGATTATAAGCAAATATTAAAATGTATACAGAAGAATTTTAAATCTATAATTATGGCCATAAGCATGAGTGTTTTTACTAGATGCTTGATACTAAGTGTCACTTAGTGAATCTGGGAACAGCAACTCCACATGACCTAGATCATCAATCAAAACAACCACCATAGCTCAGGTTTCAACTCTTCTAGTTGAGCCGCTTCTCTGCAATTCACACCTCAACATTATGCACAAGAATGATAATGTAATAAATAATTGAGAATGATGAATAAACCTGAGCAAACTGTAGGCTGCAAAGAGAGAGCCTAAATTTTTAAATACATGATTAACTGTGAATTATTTGTTCAGCTCTAATGTGTGTGTACATTGAAACAAAGTTTTAAAAATTGTTTCAGGAGCCTTTACAGGAGGCTTTCCATATGTTTCAGAGTCCCGTAGGAATTTCTGCTTCTATTTACCAATATATTAGTCCTTCTGCCAGGAACATTCAACATCCAGAGAAGAATTATTGTCAAGTTTTCAGCCATCTCAATGGTGGCAGTATACAGAGCACAGGAAAACAATTTTACAACTATACTGACGACTCAGACTTCTTAACTCAACCTGGAAATATTCACTAGACAACTGCTTTCTCTGAATGAAATCACAATGCGGTAATTAGGATATACATATCATGTACACTTGCTATTGATAAGCATGCATAAACCATACATGACTTTCCCCTTATTCTCATCTAAAGTTATAACTAGTTATTATTATTTAAATTACTGTAGTTCCTAGACCTTCTGTCATGGATCAGCCATTAGGCCATATATGAATACAGAATGGGTAATATAATCTCAGTGTGTTTTGTTACTACATCTTAGTTCTGTTGGTGGAAGGTTGTGAAGGGAGCTGGTCTGTATAGATGTAGATATTAACAAGACGGTGCTCAAAAAAATTCAGTATTGCTACTGAGTTTTGTAGAACTAATACAATTTCATATTGTTAGACTTGGCTTCCTATGTATAGTGTATAAAACAGGATGTACTTTTGTACATCTGCCCTGTAGAAGTGTTTCTATCTTTGGACAAAAGACATTCAGTGAGTCCAACACTGGCAGTATACTAAGACTCTCAAAATAATGGGAAGGGAAAAAGGAAAAAGCCAGAGCCCAGCTACCCTTCCTGTACAACTTGGCACATAGCCATGCACTCTGAATCCTTTCAAAAAGCCTGGTCAAGTAAATTCCCCAGCTCTTAGGGAGAAAAATGCGAGACACAGTCCCAGAGGCTTCACAGACTTCTGGACCTGAAAGTAGTCTAGTCTACACCATTTCTGGTTCCTCTCACTATATTTGACTTACTGCAAGTTTGAAAGCAGGCTTACTAGCTCTGGGAAGCAGCAGATGTGATTTTCCCAGGGAGCAGGCAGCATGTTACTGCATCCTCTCAGCAGACACAGCCAGTCATGGTATGGGACTGTGGGAACGTTTATGAAGGGGGAGAGGAATATTGAGACATGATCCAAAATTTTGAACCTGAGCTAGTTGATGCAATTGGTAGATTAATGTCAAAAGCAAGATGACTTGAATATCAGCATCTGTGCTGGTTTACTTCTGTACCACACCATTTGTTCACAGATGGTCAACTTTTCCTTCCTCGTTTTTTACACACACACACACACACACACACACACACACACACACGTTATAGATATTTAATTATAGATATAATTTTCATGATATATATAATGAAATATACACATGCACAATTATAAATATTGAATATGTGCAGTGAAGGAGGAAATCAATTTAATATGCTATGTTTGCTTAAATTTGTTATTGCAACATCATAGGTGTATTGGGGACAGTACTTTGTCAGGAGCAATGGGCACAAAATAAATAAGGTTTACATGAAGGTGCCATAATGCAATACATCTTAATTCTAAAAACAACAAAGGCTAGAACAAAACTTCAAGGCTTTTTCACTGGTGCTTACCATGACCAGCCAAGTGTGGTCCAGGTGGATGGATGGAAGCCAGAACCAAAAGCTCATTTTTTATTATGTTTGCTCTTGGAGGACTGCTCTCAATGCCCTCTGACATCCCCAAGTGTGAGAGTGTAGAAGTGTAAATCTTTATTCTTGTCTCACCTACAAAACTCTGCTCCCAAATTCTTATTAGTTAGTCCCTGGTTCCACCATGATTCTACAACTATAATTCATCAAAATATGATATAATGTCAGAAGTCTCACTGAAGTTTAAGGCTTCAGATGCAGCAACAGAAGTCAGGAAACAAAAACAGGTATCTGTCCTCCAAAATGACAGAAATATATTCTGTTTATTTGTTTTAGTCTGAAATGCATTAGAGCCTAAGACATGATTCTCCTCTGTTTCATTAGCATAAAATGGGAATAACCAGTATTGCCAATACAAAGAATCCCAAAATAATTAGTCAGGGTCCCCAAAGCATTAAATATTGGCTTAAAAATAAATAATATATCTTTCATTCCTTTTATTTGCCTTCTAATTCTTCAGCATTAAGATACACTTGGAGCAGATCTACAGGCTTTTCTTTGCAATTATCAGAACTTAGAAACTTGCAATTGATCACATGACTCCAGAAGATGGGGTTTTATGAGTAACCAAATATTATGAACCTCTTAAAAACAGAGTTGACACAACCATCTGGTACAACTGAAGTCCATGGAGCTAAACTCTTTTATACTCTTGTGTAGACAAAGAATGAAAATGTATGCTCAGTCTGAATGACTTTTATTTTAGATTTATGGAAACAATAAAGAAAGAAAAGAGTAAATACGAAGTCTCCAGGGCATTATGGCTCTTTGCTTTCTCAAGACTCAAACACATCTTGTTTCTCAAACTATTCAAGCCAACTCTGTGCCCAACATTCAAACTGAAATATTTTATTCCCTTTTAACAAAAAAATGTATGAGAGTAACATGGATAATTTTCTGCATGCAATGGTGAAGACTAACTCATACAAGAAAAATATGCAAGCAAAAAATAGATATTTTCAATCAACAGCTACAAGCTACAGGCTGCTGCTTCATGAGAAATAGTTTATTTAGGTACACCATAGGCTTTCAAGTTTGCTGAAATGTCTTCAAGGCATTGTTTGTATAGAGATTAGTTCCTTAATATCTTTTAGGTTAAAAAATATGCCAGTAAAATTATACTTGAAAAGCTTGAAGCTGGTAGTAAATGCTACTTTCCTGTCCAATAATTCATTGTCTTCTAAACTTTATATATATGAGGAATAGTGAATGTAAAAAACAAAACTAAGTACCATTTTAAACTTCTTTATTAACATTCATCCTTCAAACATTTGTTCCTCTTGTTATTCACATATTGGATTTTAATGGCTACTTGTTCCACTGAACTGCATTAGAGGCCTGAGTCAGCAATATACTTGAGGCCACACTGATTTTAAGTATACAAGCATTTCCATTTTCAAATGACCAAAAGTGAATCTCTTCTCCTGCCGTGCTACTCTCAGGCAAATTTTGACAATATAGGGGGGAAAAATTCCTTGCAAAATGTTGATTTTTCTGTGTAAATTTAAAGAATCAAAAAAAAAATAACTACTGAAATGCTTTGGTTCCAAAGTGTCGTTATATCACCTCACGGGATTTGTCATTTGGATTCCTCAAGTTTGTTCTTCTCTTTACTAGATCAGGCTCCCTCGTTTCATCATGATGCATCATGGTCTCCTCTAAGACAAGAAAGGCAGTACATCAAATGATTTCCTGGCCATGGTGAAACCTAGTGGATGGTCAGGAGAGCCACAAGACAAATTTAATGATTCCCATGTGACCAGGTGCTATCATTTCCAAAAGGAATTATATTAATTTCTAGCTGAAATATTATTTGTTAGAAAATAGAACCAGAATTGGAAATGTTTTTGGAAATTTTTCTGAAAAGCTTTGGTCCAAAACAGGAAAAAAAAGACCCCAGGAAATTGTTAATCTATACTAGTCCCATTGAGATCAATGCCAATACTCTTGCACTTAAAGCAAGGATTGTGGACCTTACCGAATTATGACTTATAAATGCCTACACATTTTGTTCTAATGGGGTCAGAATATTTTTGGGAAAGAGTTCACATCTCCTCCTCAAGTGTTTGGCCTGATTTCATTTTGCATATCATTTTCCTCAGTCTGTTAAATCAGGGCTGTCCAACTTCAAAGTGGCTGGGGGGTCACATGCCTCATGGGCTGTGGACCTCCCAGCTGCCTGCTCCATGTACAAGTGGGTAGGTGCTTCCCCTCACCCCTACACCATGCAGGGGGGGATGCTCCCCCATCTTGCTGCACCATAGGTATGGGAAGAGGCTCGCCCATACAGTGCAACACTCTGCCTCACATTCAGCTCTGCCATGGCACCGTGCCACACAACACGTACCCCAGGCTGCTAGCTCCCTCAGCATCACGAGTTGTGCTGTGCCATGCTGTGCCACGCTGCCTAGCCCCCTGAGAAGAAGTCTGAGGAGGGATGGGGAGCTGTGAAAATCTGGCTGTTGCTACAGCTAGAGCAAAGGGAACACTGATGGCTAGGTAGGAGCCTGGGAGCTATATGTTAACCCCTTCTGGGTTATATGTGGCCCACAGGCTCTCAGTTGGACAGGCCTGCATTAAACAGATAAGCAGAGTGGGCAAGTAAGTAGGATTTTTTCAGGATTGAATTTGTACCAGATATGATTGTCAGAGCCACAGAGATATGCATGTACTTATAGGTATGTCTGCCTATTACTATTCCTTGAGGAGTGTGGACTTTCTGCAAACACCCTGGTGCATGATGCATTTTGATTTACCACTATTTAGCAGGCAATGGTCTGGCAGCTGTGTGCATGTGCACTCCCATAAGTCTTTGACAGGGGACACAAACTGTAATTTGGAACTAGTAATGTAAACCCTGAGACAACAGCATAACTTTTAAACTGACCCAAATCAAGCATAAACAATAGAGCAGTTTGAAAGGTTTGGTCTACAAAAAATGTCACATTCCATGGAAGAATGCTTCCTCTATTTGATCTGTCACTAAAATTCTCAAAACATGACACTCCTTGAACATAATACACTTTGATGATAAACTAGATTAACTTTCCCAGTACAAGTGAAAGGCCACCTGTTGCCAGAATGCCCATATTCCTCGTTGGCTGTCTTGTAGCTGTCATCACTTCAATGCAATCTGCGCCCAACATGCTGGAATATAATGAATATGTCAGGAGTTGGAGGTCAGCCATCAAAGTACATGAAAACTTGGCTTGCATACAGTGTCAGCATGGATGCCTCGCCTATCATCTTGTGCAAAGGATTTCTGCACCACTTGATTTGTTTGCACAGGGTTTGTTTCTGTTGGATAGAGCACATTTACTGAGAGGCTTTTTGACAGCCCATTCAAACATTTTCAATTTGGAAAATGGTGCTTCCTGTTTCGAGTTCTTTAACTGATGGGTGGTGTGAAATGCCACTGTAGCTGATTGTGTTTTGTGTTTATTGTTATTATTTTAGCATGAAAAGATCCATGATGAGTGCTGAAGTGTTCTGATGAAGGAAAAGGATATGACAGGGATATAGTGTACATAGCAGTTTCTAGCCCTTTCATGTAAATTAAGTACCACAAAGATCCTTACCTACATTTTACTCGCTTATGGAAACTCTGACAGGCTTTCTCTCCCGTTGGTGGGAATTTGCCTGAGTTCAGGACCTCATGATTTTTTCCACAGTAAAACCTGGATGTTAAAATACAACAGCAATTTCAAGGTTTTTTAAAAGCTATCACCTGATCATTTTCTAGCTTAGACTTGTACCTTAATTCCGAATTTTCTGGTTTTCAGAGGTTTGTATTTGGTGGAGCTTTGCGTTCTGGTCATGTTCAAAATATGATAGTGTAACAGTAACTATGTTAACAAAGGTTTGTTTTATCAATGATTTTCTGATGTCATTTATTTGTTTTTGTTTGGGGTGTTTTTGGACAGCAAATCATTTTGTCATAGGAGTTAATTTTCATTTTGGCAGTGATAGTTATTGTGGAGGTTGGGTGTTGTAACTAGCTCATGGTGAAGACATCAAGGGATTCCTACTCCCCCTGTCTCCTGTACACTTTGCTGTGGTGGAAGGGATAATGGTAACCCCTTTTAAAATGACTTAGGTGTGAATTTCCTGACAGTATGGGATAAGAAATCACAGGCAGAGTCCATGTCCCAAGATCTCAACACTCTTATTCCATGTTGTTTACCGTAACTTCCAGCATATGAGAAGAAAATTAATGTTTCTCCTATCCCATTATCAGATTGGATCAGATCAGATATTTTCTTTGTTGCAGAATTTATTTTTATTTTAGTTTTGATACACTGTAAATTTTGAAAAACAAACTCATTTGAGGTTAACTTGAAAAAAATCTCTTCTTTGGACTTTTCAGAATCACCTGCAAACTGATAAAGCAATTATACCTACAGCTGTATGCGGCACATATGCATTTTGATCTCTTCAGTACATAAGTCCTTGACTCTTTAAGAGCAGCAAACTCTTCCTTTAATTACTTTTTAAATATTACATCCCCAGAGGATTAGCTGATGCCTGGCACTGGTTGAAATAAATAGTAGGTGAGTGAACTTAGAGGAAGGATGGTTAGACTTTTGGTTTAAGCAGTAGGCATAGACAAAATACTTAAAAACTTGCTGGTTTTAGAGGTGGTGTATTTTTTTGTCAGTTTAGAAAATAGCTTATTTGCTAAAGATGTGGTTATGATAATCAAAGAACATAAAGGGTAAGCTATAGGAAATTAGGGCTACATAACATTAGGCTCACAGGGACAGGGATATCAATCCATTTGAACCCAGCAGCAAAAGGAATTAATGTAGGCACTCCTGAAAGTTTAAAAGATTGAAACAATTTTAGGTAAAATATTTGGGGTTGAAGGAGAGAATGCTTTTCTTTCCCCAATAGTACTCAGTCTTAGAAGTCCTTTCCAAAGGATTGTATTGAGAGACTTCACTTCACAAGGATTTAAGCAGGAGTAGAGAGCTACAGGGAATGCTTTCTCTCAGGACATAGGCAGACAAGGTTCCTTGGGTGAATCTGATATCTTTTGTTAGACCAACCCAAATAGTTGGAGAATAGTTATTAAGCAAGCTTTCAGGTTGAAAAACCCTTCATCAGGCTAAGGAAGTTTCAGCAGTTGGTGTGTGCTCCTCCTGGATGGAATGAAAAGGAAAGAAGCCAGGGGCTGGGCTGGGCTGCATACAAGACAGGCAGGCAGTGAAAATGTAGATTGAGGAGTCAGTGGGTGAGAGACAGGCAGGGGGGAGAGAGAGAAGGGGGATGAAAGTGGAGAGACACCTGGGGAGTCAGATGTCAGGCGGTTTATAATGTGTTATAAATCCAATGTCTATATTTAGTCCACAATTTTTAGTATGCAGGAGGTTGATGAAGTGGAGCTCATAGGCTTGTCTCTGGAAAGTGTTTTGTAAGTTCCCTTTGAGGATCAGGATGAAGAGATTGGAGAGAGAGTGGTTTTCTTGTGAGAAATGTGCCCTCACCGGTAACTGGGTATTTCTGTCTTTGATGGATTTCTAGTGTGCATTCATTCTGGTGCACTGTTGTTGTTTGGTTTCTCCTACGTATTTTCCATCAGGGCATTTGGTGCATTGGATGAGGTATATCACATTTCTGGAGGTGCAGCTGTAAGATCCTGGGATGCTGATGGCTCTGTTGTGGGGTGTAG